>OZ018323.1:88756811-89356811 GCA_963969495.1 Ceratothoa steindachneri | reverse complement strand
GGGACCGAGGAAAAACCGTAATTGCTTCTTGGTGTGCGGTAGGGGCATATTTACAATAGCCTTTACCTTCTCTTTCTGTGAGGCCAGATGACTTTCGCCTATTTTAAATCCAAGCTATTCTATGGATTTATAAAAAAAGGGCATTTTGAGGGTTTAATCGTTAAGCCATGATGCTTTAAGCGTTCTAAAAGCGGGCGGAGGGACAAGATATTGTCATTCCATGAACGTGTAGCCACATACACGTTATCAAAATAAAAAGAAACGTTTTTCAACCGTCTATTACACGGCGCATTATGCGGTTTTAGCTACTGCAGGCAGTGACTAGGCCAAAAGGAAGACGAGTGAATTCCATTAAACCTTTGTCTGTAGGAAAGGCTGTTAGTTTCCTCGCTGATGCATTTAGGGGATCCTGATAATAGGCCTTACATAGGTCTATCTCAGTGATGTAGGCGGCTCCTTCGAAGAGATGTAAATTTTGCTTAATTAGGGGGAGAGGCTCGGCGTCAAACACGGTGACGGTGTTTAACTTCTGAATATCGACGCACATCCTAAAGGACTGGTCTGGCTTGCGGACCATGACTATTGGGGAACAGTAGTCGGACGTAGATGGTTCGATAATCCCTAATTGCAAAAGATTGTCGACTTCCTCATTGAAAGCGTCTCGTAGGTGCACCGGTACGGGCTAGGGCTTACATCGCACAAGTGTGAGCGTAGTGAGGGCGATATCATGTTCGAACTGAGTCGAGCATCCTCGGGACTCGGAAATGACGTCACTGAATTCTTCCAAAAGCGCCATCATTTGGTTCCTTTGGGCAGGGGTGAGGTCGGAGTTTACATCCAACTCGGGGAAAGGTTCTTTTCCTGGGGGCAGCATGGACGGGAGGACGGGGAGGGGACAATCTTCGCTTGACTCTACGCAAATCGAATTAACAATAGTTAGGGGGTTGTTTGGGTGGACGGCGTCAATTACCCTTTCTTCGTCGAAGGCGACTATATTGTTTATACAGGCCCGTCTATAATACTTTTTTAGCATGTTTATGTGATATAACTTATCACCTGCGGGTGTCTTTATAACGTAATCGACCGATCCGTGTGTTTTCTGAACGGGGTAGGAGCCTTTCCATTGGGAGAGAAGTTTATGGGAATCCGAGGGAAGTAAGAGTAGAACTTCATCTCCGGGCTTCAGTTTTCTGTGTTTGGCCTTTAGATCAAACTATGTCCGATACTTTTCCATATTAATTTCGGAATTTCTGACTGCTATGTCAGAACACCTTTTTAATCTTTTCCTTAGTTCGAGGACGAAGGAATAAGTGTTCCTTAATTCTGGATACATACGGGAATATGTCCATAACTCCTTCAAAATACTGAGGGGCCCCCACACGTTTCTCCCGTACAGGAGCTAAAACGGGGAAAATCCGATGGTCCTATGGGGAATTTTGCCGCATGCGAATAACGCAACCGGCAAATATCGGTGCCATTCTTGGGGTTGTTCCATGCAAAGCTTCTTGAGGACGCTTTTCAAGGTCGCATTGAACTTTTCGCACATGCCGTTCGAGCTCGGATGGAAGGGCGTGGTAAAAATAGGTTTGATTTAGAGCAGGGTGTTCACGTGTTCCATGAGCTCAGAAGTAAACTAGCGGCTTCTATCTGACAAGATTTCTTTGGGCAATCCTACTCTAGAAAAAATGGAAATAAGGGCTTCAGAGCAAGAGATACTATCGAACCTTTTTAGAGCGACAGCGTCTGGGAATCGGGTAGCGCAGTCTATCAATTTTAGTACATGCGTATGACCTTCAGTGGAAGGGGGGTGAATTGGTCCGATGAGGTCGATGGTGACTCTCGAGAAGGGCTCTGAAATGACTGGGGTTCTTTGCAGGGGAGCTGGGGCTATTCGACCTTTTGCAGTGGTTTTCTGGCACAAATCGCACGTTTTGCAGAATTCTGCAATATCTTTGGCTGCACCGGCCAAAAAAAGTATTTAAATACTCGCTGAGAAGTCTTGTTATGACCGAAATGACCGGCCATGGGACTTTCTTATGCTACTGGCAGGATTTGGTCTACAAGTGTGCGCGGAATACACATGACCTTAGAAGGTGGGTCAGACTCATCTCGCGAGGTGCGAAACAGAAGGGAGTCGTTAATGATGTACCTTATGGGACGGTTCCTTCGAACGATCACCTCCTTGTTCTTTCGGGCCTTTTCCCAAAAGGATTAAAGTAAAGGGCAGCTCTGCTGAGCTCTGAGGAATTGTGCATTACTCGTTGGAACCTCTAAAGGAGCCTCTGGGGTGAAAAGGCCTGTTGGGGTAGAGGCCTCGCGGCTAGCTTGCACTCGAGTGACGACAGCTTGAGTCACTTCACTCGAGGAGAGTAGTGCGCTCTGGCCAATGAGTACCGAGCAAAATTTGATGGGGGCTGCCACTACGTCGGCCCAACCAGTGAAATATTTACACTGTACATGGCAGCGGATTACCGGGAATCTATTTTCTCGACCCAAAAAGTCGTGTATAATTGCGTACTTCTTATGTTGGGGGACGACAGGGGTAAGCAATTTGTATGACACCAAAATGCATGTGCACCCTGTGTCTCTGACGAGGGTGGACACTTTACAGCCATTGATCGAGCTGGTTTCGAAATTTAGTCTCCCCCTTGTTGAACAGGAAGTTCACTTGAAATTCCTGTGGGGATGGAGACGAGGGGGGTGACGTAAGCGCGGACGGCTGTTCTTGGGGAAGGGTAGCGGTTACTTGGTGAACTTGTTGGCTCTGGGTGGGACGTAGGCTGGAATTCTGTACACATTGGGACTTATAATGTCCGGGGGAACCGCAGGAGTAGCATATAACCTGCTTATTCTGGTGCTGGTTATTGTAGGGGGTATTGAAGACTGGGGGTTTTCTGTCTTCGTGGACTACAAAAGGCTTATTCTTTGGCTTGAACGGGGCTGTGGTCTTTATCAATGGAGGCGGTTTCCTTTGTTGTGACTTCCATTGACTGAATTTATTCTTCGGGGACGGGGGACTATTCTTCCGGGTATCCTGTGGGTATAGGCGATGATTTGTTGCATGGAGATCAGCTTCCTCGAGGCATTCTTGAAAGGTAGACGCTCGGCGGTCTTGCACGAATGCTTGGATCTCCTGGAGGAGGGTGGACAATAGCTGGTCCTTAACATAAAGTCAATCAGAGCTTTATACTTTGATTCGACTTTGGAGGATTCTAGCCAGAACTGGAGGTTTCGCTTCAGGATATATCCAAAATTTCGGTAACTTTGACCGGGCTGGATTTTAGCCGATCTAAACTTAGCGCGGTAGAACTGAGGGTTCAAGTTGAAGGCAGATAGCAATTCGGCCTTCAAGGTGCTGTAGTCTATTGTGGCTTCATGTGGTAATGAGATGAAAATTTCTCTTAAGCGCGGTCTAAGCAATGGGTCAATCTACTGACTCCTTCGGATTCTATGGCCCATCCGTTTACCTCGAAGATCTTTTCAAAATGTGTTAAGTATGAGCACAAATCTTCCTTGTCTTTATATTGGGGAAGTTTCATAGCGGGTACCTGGGGTTGATGATCACGAGATCCCACAGAACTGACTTCAACTTGGTCTCTGCTTAATTCCCTTTCATGTTTTCGAATCCTTTCTCTTTCTTCAAATTCTAACTCTTCTTTTCTTCTCCTTTCTTCCAATTCTAACCTTTCTTTTCTTACTTCCATTTCACGTGCTCTTTCCTCTCGCCGTTCACTTTGGACGAATTCCCTTTAGTTCCTGTCTTGTGAGACCGAGAGCTTGTCCTTGCTTGACGAAGACTTCGAACGATTGTGAAGCCATTGCTGCTCTTGCTGACGCAACTGGTGACTCACGAAAGCACTTACGCAAATGGTAAGAGAATTAGAAGCTGCGATTGTTCCTAACCGATACAATCTAATAACTAACCCCCAAAATAACGAATATTTTCCTAGCTTTGCTTTTGCTATCTGGAACGGATTATTAATGGTTATTATTTATATTCCTTCGGGGAATAGACTATAATTATTAAAATTGACGTTAGTTTATTTGGGCTTCCTTGGACGTTGTCAAGTTTTAAGCTATATGAGTTCGCTTTCTCAAAAATTTGACCCCTTAAAGCTGACACCACTTTTATATATGTCATAGAATTGCTCAAAGTCTGGTCCAATAATTATTCTAGTCTTTGATCTGGACACACCGCTTTTGCTTAAGTCGGTGGTATTAAGACCGAATGCCTCAATCTACGATCATTATATATATATATATATATATATATATATAGGCCTTAATTCCTACTAAACGTGCGAAAGCTGGTTAGAGGCGGGTTGCGCGGAGGCCAGGATTCTCACTATAAAAGTCCACTTGTTACTGGGGGGAGGTTTGTGATTGTTAAATTCTAAGAGTGCATAATACAGGTTGAATAAATTAGCCGAAGGGATTCTTAATTAAAGTCTTGCCACGGGTACGTCAAAAAGGATGAGCCACAAATAAACACACGAACAAAAATAAACTTTACTTTACACCAAAATAATAATTAGTAGCAATAGTTTAACGGGCATTTAGGTAAATAAGGATTAAATATTAAACCGGATTAGTCCGGGTTGACAGCAATTATAAATAATAATAAGAAAGAAAGGGAGGATAACACTGACGTTAAGCGTCGAGATTTATAATGACTCAATGGGAGTATCAATCACTGTTAATTAATGAGAAAGGCTGTCGTTGCCTTACGAGACTCTCCTCCTCGACCCGAAGACACGGGGGTGATGTCCAGTTCTTCCGTGGCTTGCGACCGTGACTCACTCTTCTTGGGAGAGAGCTCGTTGAATTGCACTCCTTTTGGGGAAGTCGCGTCTAACCAAATTTGTCCGTCAGGATGGAGCGGAGGCATATACGAGGGGCGGTCAATAAGTTTTGCAATTCGGATATAAGAAAACTAAGTTTAGGAAAAGGGTTTATTATTTTACAATATAACTACCCTCGACTTCAATGCACTTGCGCAACTTGTCCCTGAGGCTTCGAATTCCCGACAACCAGAAATCTCCCGACTGCTGTTCAATCCACTCCTGGACAGCGAACTGGACATCTTCATCGTTTCCAAACTGGCGTCCACGCAGTGCAGCCTTGAGCTGGCGGAATAAAAATTAGTCGCTAGAGGCCAGATCTGGACTGTAGTGGGATGGTTGAGCTCCTTGAATCCGCACTCGCGCAGGGCAGCTAGTGCAACTCTGGCCTTGTGGACTTTGACGACGTTGAAGTCGATCATGGGGCGTGAGGTTTCTAGGGACCCAACCGACAGAGACCTTGGTCATGGCCAAATTGTGGTGGATGATGTTGATATCACTTCCAAGTGATATTCCAAGTTCTCGCTTGATTTCTTCGACCTTCACCCGTCGATTTTTGAGAATCATCCTCTCCACACGGGCCACATTGTTTTCGTTGGTCACGTTTGACGGGCGTCCTGGACGGGGGTCATCTTTAAGGGACTCACGACCATGGCGAAACTCCCTATTCCAGCGAACAATGGTTGCATAGGAAGGGGCGGTGTCGGTGTACACTGCAACCATGCGTTCACGGATCTCTTTTTTATTATTGCCTTCCTTGTTCAAAAATTTTTATCACTGCGCGGTGCTCAACCTTCTCCAGTGTCGAAAAATTTGTGACTGACGATCGGCGATCAGCTACTGCTTCTTAAATAGCCAAGACAGGAGCCTACGGCTGCAGGTCCTGACTTGTCATAAGTTGTCCTAACACCCACACAAACAGCCATCCCCCTTCCTCTGTTTTGCCCTACTAATTCGCAAAACTTATGGACCGCCCCTCGTATATTCAAAGCTACTCAAAACAGAGAGAGAGATTGAGCCCGTCTTAACCTTCCTTATCGAGCGTGATGAACCAAGCGCCAAATTGCGAGGAAATGTCAACTGATGGGATCAGCAGCCAAACGGGCGACGGCAGCGAAGTTACAAGGCAGTCTCCCAACCCGAAGGACGGGGGAGGTTGAAACGACCAGGAGGAAGCAGTGGTGTGAATTTCACGGAAACCTGGTGGCGGGTCAAACGAGGGAAAGGTCGGAAAGGTGGGGGGGTAACGTCTTAGGAGGTGGGGGAATCATATTTTTTACAGGGGATTCCTCCGCAGTATTAATTGCTAAGAAGGGATCAGATTGCGTAATTTCGGAATAATTTGGTTACACTACGGTATGGACTTTTAAGTAGGGCTCAGAGGGTCCTATTTCGACTAAATTGCGTAAAATACGGTATGTATCTCTAAGAGGGGGTAAATGGCATCATTTGGGACTGATTTAGGGAAACTAAGGTACATTTTGTTAAGAGGGTCTCAGAGGCCTTATTCCTGAGAAGTGCTCGGAGGGTATGGTTTAGGACTAATTTGGCCAAAATTCGGTAAGTATTTGCTAACCTGGGCACAAATAGCGTCATATCAGAATAATTTGGGTAATTTATGGTATAGATTCCTAAGAATCCAATATAGCGTTGGGAGAAAACAAGAACGTGATGGCAGAAATAACGTCGCTTTTAAGCATTGCCTCCGCGTGATGGGCCTCATGTAGCTTACAAGCAATTATCAAAGCTGAAAAGCGTGAGAAAGTATAGGAGCGGGCTCATGGAATTCATCTCTTATCAATTCGAGTATTTAGACTAGACAAGAAGTCTCCCCCCCCCCTCCACTTCCAGCCACGCTGGAAGCAGCTGAGACAAACGCCACCCAGGCAGCGTTCACCATTGCTCAAACGACGAGCGATAGTCCCCCCCCCCCCTTTCTATGGGAAAAGCTCCCTCACTCCAGGCGTCCATATGTACCCGTGTTAGGAGGGATCAAGAGAGATTTGTGCGAGAGAAGCTCCAGAAAGCAGATGATCTTACTCCTCCTCGATTGGGGGTGTCATACGCCGAAGGCAAGGAAACGTTGTGGGATAAAACCGAGTATCCCTCCTTGGATAAAACAAATATCCTTCCTAAAACTAGGTAAAAACTCTTCTGCTTGTGAGAATACCTGTCTGACTCCGCTCAACGACGCCCTCTCCAGACAAGAACCAAGTCTTATCTAAAAAAACTTCAGGTAAGATTAATTTTAGCGTAATACCCCCTTTATTACACATAGTCGACCAAAAAAACCGTTTGACGTCTTGGAGAAACTCACCCTCCGTTTTCTTCAAAGGAATTTACACCGGAAGAATTCCTAGCCTCCATTCTCGAAGGATCTGCTCTCCCCCCCCTTAATCTCAAAGAAATACTTCAACTACAAGCAAGTTGACCCTGGATCCCGTCAAAGTGACCCAACGCTCATCTCAACGCCTCGCCGGAAACGACCATCGTTTCCCCCAACCCTTCCATTTTGTACAAGTTGTTGTAACGAATAATTTAGCTTCCCTCAAATTTTATAATTGCCGTCTGCCGTTCCCCCATTATCCTTTGTGTGCTTACCATGTCCCCGTGTAAAGCTCAAATTTTAATTCCAACCAGCCTACCCAATTTTATTGCATTTTAGAATACCTAGTCTTCTTAATAGCCCGTTGACCACTGTAACTATTTGTCTGTTTATTGTTGTACCATTTAACTTTAATTATTAATATTTATTAAAGTCTATTTTCGTCGACACCTTTACTTTCCGACCCTTGAGCTCATCATAGACGTGTGTCGTAGAATGACTACCGACGATACCATATATATCTATTCGTTGAGGGAACTTCCTTAATTATCTTTAGAGTGCGTTTACTGTCTGGCGGCCGATATTATGTATCTTCAAAATGCTTAAGAAGTGGAACTGAGCTCAAGGATAATAATATTGCTATCATTAATAAAATAGAGTTTTATTAATAATAACTATCAATAATACACATAAACGGAAAATATTGACATAAACAGAATGGAAAGGGTCGTGGAGACTCGGGCTAATCCGAGGATTTAAAGGATTTAAAAAGGTAAAACAAATATGGAGTTAAAGAGATGGGATGGTTCGATAAACAATTTAAAGCACAGGATAGAATTGACAAAAAGGGATCAATACTCAAAAGGTGAAATTTGGCTTACGTAACTTTTCATTAGGGTGCAGTGGAAGGTACTTGAAGGAATATTCGGTCCGCTGGCGAGTTCCAGCCGAAGGGGGGGGGGATAAAAGGATCCTGACGAGGCGTCTTGGAAAGGAGAACCGTTACTCGACGAACGGCTTGAAGAACAATGGCTGTTCTACTTTGTTCTCTTCTGAACAAAGGGGGGGGGGTGAGAACCGTCTCTTGTCTACGGGCTCAAGAACAATGGCTGTTCTAATGTTGTTCTCCTCTGAACAACAGGGGGGGTGAGAACCGTTTCTTGGCGAAGGGCTCAAAACGAACAATGGCTGTTCTAATGCTGTTCTCCTTGAACAACAGGGGGAGGGATGAGAACCGTTTCTTGGCGAAGGGCTCAAAACGAACAATGGTTGTTCTAATGCTGTTCTCCTTGAACAACAAAGGGGGGGATGAGAACCGTTTCTTGGCGAAGGGCTCAAAACGAACAATGGCTGTTCTAAGGCTGTTCTCCTTTGAACAACAGGGGGGGAAGCCTTAGGGACTTGGCGTCGGAAAGGCTCGAACCTTTGGCACTCAAGGAATATTGTCCTCCTTCTGGACAAGTGATGGTGAATCTCGAGGTCGAGGTCCCTTGGCGCACAAAGGGAGAGAGGGTCGTGGTGATGTTTCGCGACGAAAATCTGGATCTCCAATCTGATCTTAGTGGTAAAGTTTCCATATAAATAGCCAGGACATCTCCTTGGCGTGGGGGAAAATGGAGTGGAAGCTTGGAGGGAACGCACAGCCGGGCCGGGGAACAATGCCTTATCTGTTCATAAGCCTAACTCGATCTGGCGAGGTCGGCGTATGGGGCGAACGGGGGGACGATAACCTCCTTGTTTAAACATTGGCATCCGGTAGCTGAGATAAGACTCCAAGCCTCGAATCGAAGATGCACGTGGGCAGCATCGTGGTTTTAAATAATACGGGGTAGGAGTTGAAATTAAACGCAGCTTCAACACGTTCTATCACACCCCTCCATTCCAGGGGAAGTTGTCACTTCGAAAAAAAAAGAGAGAAGGGACAACGATAGAGCTCCGTTGTGGGGAACTCGTTTTCTTGTACCAACCGTACCTTCCTGCACCTAACTAGTATTACCTCAATACATATGATCATTTTGATCTTTAGATTACAGGGGAAAATAACCTTTAATACAACTTAATCAGAGAGAAAAAAAAAGGGCATGGAACAATGAAATGATATAAACTTAGTACATACGGGACAAAATAATTTATACTTAAATTAATAAGAACAAATATATATACATACAAAAATTAGACATTGAGCGTTACAAAATTCAGACATATACATTAATTAATTATATTACAAAAGAATCTTAAATTAAGTCGTACAAGACGGTATATACCTACATGGAGATACTAATCCTATGAATACAATTATTCTACGCTATTCGGTAACGCATTTCTACTGAGGGCGTCAGCGACCTGGTTATCGGAACCTTTTATCTAATTTATTTTAAACTGATACTCTTGCAAGAGTAAACTTCAGCGCATGATGCGGCCGTTTGAGTGTCTCAAATTCCTAATATAGGCTAACGGACGGTGGTCGGTTCCTATTTGAAATTCTTTACATATCAAGTACAGCTTGAATTTGTCTATGACCCAGATAATTGATAGAGCTATCTTTTCTCTAGTGGCATATCTCTTTCCGCGTGGTAATAATTGACGACTAGCATATGCAACTGGATGACTCGTTCTGTCATCCACGTATTGAAGGAGTACACCTCCAGTGCCCTCGTTGATCACGTCGGTCTTAACCCCAAAGGATTTTTCCGGGTTGGGCAACTTAAAAATGGGGGCAGAAATGAACTTACTTTTGAGCTGATTAAAATGGGAAACAGCGACATCATTCCAACGTAAACGATCGGGGAAATTCTTTTCCTGAAGGTGGCATAGGGGGGCCAAAATTGCAGCAAAATTCGGAACAAATCGCTGATAGGGAGAAGCTGATCCTAGGAACGATCTTAATGGCTTCTTTGTAATCGGGAGGGGCATGTGGGCGATTGCCTTAATCTTGTTCTCGTGGGGACCTAACTTGCTTCGTCCTATTTTGAAACCCAAATATTTGATGGTTTCGTGAGCAAAATGGCATTTGCTGGGGCCAATGGTGAGGCCATTTTCACGCAGTTGCTCGAAAAGAACTAATGGGGCGGGTAAATGGTGACTCCATTTAATTAGTTCTTGTAGCTGACTCTTCTGACGTGGTGTCAGCTGCGCGTCACTATCCAGGTCAGAGGGTTCCAAAGGCTTGCCTGGTAGGGAAGGAGGAGGGTAATCGGCATCAGGTTGGATGCACACTGCCTGGATTACATTAAGGGACTCCGCGGGGTAATCTTCTTCAAGCGCCGATGCTTCGTCCAGTTCTACGAAGGTATCTCCATGGGCGCGTTGGGGGTTCTTTTTTTCTTGGGGTCCACGGACAGTCTCCGTGTCCTTGTCTGGGGCCTTATCACCTAAGGGTGTTAGTGATTCACACTCCTCTTTTGCCGTCCTAAAGTCCTGGTTAGGGGTCTCCGAGAAATCGGACGGTATCGGGGTTCTGATGGGGACGGGCTCCTGGGCTTCTTTCTTATCTCGGCCTTGAGGAAGAGTGGCCTGAAACACAGGGTCGAAACTTACTTGGGGGCTCTGTCCTATAAGTACGGAACAGAATTGTATGGTTGCTACAATGACTTCAGCCCAGCCATTATAATATTGACACTGCAGGTAACATCTAGCGACGGGGAATCGGTTCGCCCACCCAAGTTGGTCATGTACCACCGCAAATTTTTCGTGGTTAGAGGCCACTGGGAGGAGTTCGTCGGACACGATGAAACACGTACATCCTGTGTCCCTGACGAGAGTCAATACTCGGCAGCTGTCCACGCTGCCCTCCTCATATTTCAAAGTTCCCGATGAACTTTTACCAAAAACAAAATTTACCTGGTGGCCTGACGGAGGGGGAGAAGTTTCTGCTTGGGTCTGCACCACCGGGGGAGCCGGGGTTGTATTAATCTGGTGAACTTGGTGGGCTGGTCCGCTTTTAAGCCTAGAATTTTGGGGGCAATTCCAGCTCATGTGGTTTTCTACACCACAGGTGAAGCATATGGTTGGTCGCTTCGGGAAGAGAGATGGAGGAGAAGTGTTAACGGGAGGTTTGGAGTCCCGTTGTTGGTTTTGGGGAAAGAAGTTTTGGGGTTTTACGGGGCTCGGAAACTTTGTCAGCTTTCCTGGGAAGGAGCGCGAGTCCGTCCTTCTTTCTTCTCGTTGGATTTCTTTTTCTCGTTCTTCTCGTTGTATTTTTCCTTCTCGTTCTTCTCGTTGGATTACTCTTTCCCCTTCCTCTTGTCGGATTACTCTTTCCCTTTCTCTTTCTACCTTTTTTCTTTGAACTTCTGCTTTAATCTGAGCTAATTCAATCTGAAGCTCAGCTTGTCTTATCGGTTCCTCTCTTTCTCTTTCTTCTCTTTCTTTTTCTTCCTCTTTTCTTTGCTCCTCTTGAATGTACTCAATTAGTTCTTTTCCGGAAAGTCCACAGGACTCTCCTTGCGCTTTAAAGATTTCAAACTGAGTCATCTTTGCCTCATGGGGGCGCACTAGTCAACCAACTAAAATTCCTTGCAACAAGAATTATGCCTCTATAGAATTAGCCTACCTAAATATGGGCACTGACCTATTCGTACTTGGTTTCTCAATCTAAATAACCACTGACTAAAATCACAAAAAAAAACAACAAATTATTATAACCGTTCCTTGAGCTACTCCAGCTTCTTAAGTTTAAAAAAAAGAAGGGGGATAGCAATCGTTAAAACAAAAGGGAACTACTATATTCTATTATTATAACGAATAACACTATGCTTTACTCGACTGAGACCAGTGTTTGCAAAGATATAGCGTTAAACCTTACACACCTGATACCAAATTTAAATAGTATATATATATATGTCGTAGAATGACTCCCGACGATACCATATATATCTATTCGTTGAGGGAACTTCCTTAATTATCTTTAGAGTGCGTTTACTGTCTGGCGGCCGATATTATGTATCTTCAAAATGCTTAAGAAGTGGAACTGAGCTCAAGGATAATAATATTGCTATCATTAATAAAATAGAGTTTTATTAATAATAACTATCAATAATACACATAAACGGAAAATATTGACATAAACAGAATGGAAAGGGTCGTGGAGACTCGGGCTAATCCAAGGATTTAAGGGATTAAAAAAGGTAAAACAAATATGGAGTTAAAGAGATGGGATGGTTCGATAAACAATTTAAAGCACAGGATAGAATTGACAAAAAGGGATCAATACTCAAAAGGTGACGTTTGGCTTACGTAACTTTTCATTAGGGTGCAGTGGAAGGTACTTGAAGGAATATTCGGTCCGCTGGCGAGTTCCAGCCGAAGGGGGGGGGGGATAAAAGGATCCTGACGAGGCGTCTTGGAAAGGAGAACCGTTACTCGACGAACGGCTTGAAGAACAATGGCTGTTCTACTTTGTTCTCTTCTGAACAAAGGGGGGGGGGATGAGAACCGTCTCTTGTCTACGGGCTCAAGAACAATGGCTGTTCTAATGTTGTTCTCCTCTGAACAACAGGGGGGGGGGGGTGAGAACCGTTTCTTGGCGAAGGGCTCAAAACGAACAATGGCTGTTCTAATGCTGTTCTCCTTGAACAACAGGGGGGGGGGATGAGAACCGTTTCTTGGCGAAGGGCTCAAAACGAACAATGGCTGTTCTAATGCTGTTCTCCTTGAACAACAGGGGGGGGGGGTGAGAACCGTTTCTTGGCGAAGGGCTCAAAACGAACAATGGCTGTTCTAATGCTGTTCTCCTTTGAACAACAGGAGGGGGGAAGCCTTAGGGACTTGGCGTCGGTAAGGCTCGAACCTTTGGCACTCAAGGAATATTGTCCTCCTTCTGGACAAGTGATGGTGAATCTCGAGGTCGAGGTCCCTTGGCGCACAAAGGGAGAGAGGGTCGTGGTGATGTTTCGCGACGAAAATCTGGATCTCCAATCTGATCTTAGTGGTAAAGTTTCCATATAAATAGCCAGGACATCTCCTTGGCGTGGGGGAAAATGGAGTGGAAGCTTGGAGGGAACGCACAGCCGGGCCGGGGAACAATGCCTTATCTGTTCATAAGCCTAACTCGATCTGGCGAGGTCGGCGTATGGGGCGAACGGGGGGACGATAACCTCCTTGTTTAAACATTGGCATCCGGTAGCTGAGATAAGACTCCAAGCCTCGAATCGAAGATGCACGTGGGCAGCATCGTGGTTTTAAATAATACGGGGTAGGAGTTGAAATTAAACGCAGCTTCAACACGTTCTATCACAACGTGTAACAGCCTGTAACTAAGTGAGATTTAGAACTCTCAGCCAATACCAAGATTTAAAGTAGCATCTATTGGACTAGCCCTACTTTACCAGGATCTGACCTCGTAACCGGACCTTGGCCTACCCAAAGTTATTAAAAGGAAACTCCCGCACACTCTAAAATCAAATATAATAGATGTATGTATGGTATATAGAGCTATACCACGACATATAGTATATATATATATATATATATATATATATATATATATATATATATATATATATATATATATATATATATATATATATATATATATATATATATATTATAAAATCTGGTGTCAAGTGTATTAGGTGAATTTAAAAGGGTGTTTTTTTCGATCTTTTAAAGTCCCCTCTAATTAATTTTTGTGTTAAGGCTAGAGATGTGCTTAAAGTTTTAAGGAGAATAATTTCCCATTTTAATTTTAAAGTTTCCCTATTTAAATTGTGTGTACGTGTTTACCTAGATCTCAACAGAATCAGGCGTAGAATTTTCCATTTTCTAGGCCGAAAAGGTAAAGTGACAATTTTTTTTTCGTGCATTAAGATTGTCCCAGAGGTAGGAACTCGAATAGCTCGTTAGTGTAGGTAAAGGTTTGCGCACACGCTGTAGTCCACATTTGGCGTGATTTTTTTTTCAGCACAAACAAAGCTAAGAACGTTTGAAAAAAATATGACTTCATTTGAAGTTTTTAAAGCGCAAGGCGAATCTCTTGGCCTGTCTGGAACAGATTTGGTAGAATATATTTAAAATGAAGAAAGACATGTTAGGGAAGAAAGAAGAATTAAAGAGAAATTAGAACAAGAAGAAAGACAACGAGACCAGGAAGCAACAAATACGCTAGTACGGAGCGGAAGGATCCGAGCACAAGCAAAAACACAATCTGTGAGTGGCAGATCGGTAGCCTCGCAAGGTGTCACCCTTAAACTCCCCATATTTAAGGCGTGCGAAGAATTTGCATTATTCCTAACGCATTTTGAGAAAATTCTCGAAATCAATCACATAGATTTGACAAAGGACGGAGTAGCGAAATTGCTCCCTTTGCTCACCTCGAAATTGAGAGATATCTTCATCTCATTGCCCCCAAAATGCACAATTAATTATTCTACCCTCAAGGCTGAATTACTCGCAGCCCATAATATAACCCCTGATTACTACCGCTATAAGTTCTGTGGCGCCAGGATCTGAACCGGTCAAACGTTCCAACAGTTTGGGTATACCCTCCAAAGAAACCTTAGGTTTTGGATAGAGTCGTCTTTGATTTCCCCGATTATGAGTCATTATTAGATTTTGTTTTAAGGGAAGAGTTTTGGCTTCGCTGCTCCCAGAGATCTGCGCAGCCGTGAAGGACCGGCATTGTTGATCCTTCAAGGAATGCGTTGAAGAGGCAGACATCTTCGCGGCAAGTCATAACTTGTACCCTAAGGACTCCAATAAGCCCTATCCCCCATCCCCTAAATCAAAAACCGGAAATCCCCGATTTAATCAAAATTCCCAGTCGAAGTTCGTGAAAATTCCAAGCCCCCTTAAACCAAGAAGTTTCCCTCCACTGAACCTCGAGACATGAAGCCCCCTTTCCAGTCTGTCCCTCCAGCATCCTTCCGAAAGAGACTAATTGCATGCTATATGTGCGGAGTAGCGAACCACATAAGTTCAAGCTGTCCCCAGAACTCTAAATTTTGGAGCAATTTCCCTCAACAGGTTCACCAAGTAAGAGCCACTGCCGCTCCCACTCTTCTTCCCGTTGAACCCCCCGTTTCTTCATCTTCCCAAGGCCTGCCGGATCACCAAGTGAATTTTATTTTTAATAAGAGCTTACCTGGAACCTTAAAATTTGAGAATGGCAGTATAAACGGCTGTCGTACGTCCACTATCGTCCATGATACAGGGTGTACTTGCATCATTGTGTCTGAGGTGCTCCTTCTCCCTGTGTCCCCTGACCACGATAAATTTGCAGTAGTCCACGACTACTTAGGACGTTCCAACCGCTTCCCAATTGTAAGATGCTACATCGACTGTCATTACTTTAAGAGGTGGGCCGAAGCAGTTTTGTCCCCAATTAAATTCTGTTCGGTAATAATTGGACAGAGTCCCCAAATCTCCCCTAACCAAGTCGCCCAGCCAGTCACCACGCACGCAGGAGCGAGAAATAAATCCCAGGATACTACCCCCCTCGAAGTTGCAGCTAACTCAGAATTTAAGGGAATTCTCAACCCAGAATTCGCCAAGACCCAGAAGGGTGTGGAATTCTCATCCCCTTGTTGAAAAATTCGCAAAATAAAGAGAAAGACTCGGTTCGTGGCAACAAGACTGTGTCCTAGGTCGAAAAGGATGGCCTCCTTTACAGAGAGACTACGGATGGCGTTAACCCAGTAAACCTCTCTCTTTTCATTCCCCAATTTTATGTCCCCATGGTGCTCAAGGTCGCTCATGATAATGTCTTTTCTGGCCATTTCAATCATAACAAGACAGGTCAGAGAATTTTCAAGCATTTCTTTTGGCCCGGCGTAGCAGCTGACGTCTCAAAACATTGCCAGTCGTGTGACATTTGTCAGAAGACCTCTGCTAAAGGTCGAGTAAAACCCGCCCCTCTTCAGAGAGATCCCATCATTTCTGAACCCTTCTCCCATGTGGCCATCGACCTTGTCGGCCCCATTCACCCCCATCTAGTAAAGGGCACAGCTATATATTCACTCTAGTGGATTTTGCCACGCGTTTTCCCGAGGCTGTTCCACTAAAGAGGATAGATAGCATCATCTGTGCCGAAGCCCTCATATCCATTTTTTCGAGAGTAGGCGTTCGGAAGGAGGTATTGTCCAGCAGAGGAAGACAGTTTACTTCAGAATTAATGGAGCATTTGGTAAAATTACTAATGGTAAAGCCTCTGTTTACCACTGCTTTTCACCCAGAGACCAATGGAATGTGTGAAAAATTAAATGGTACTCTCAAGTCCATCCTCCGTAAGATATAGCCAAACAACCGCGTGAATGGCACCGCTATCTTACTGTGACACTCTTCGCCTACAGAGAAATCCCGCATCGTATGCTTGGCTTTGCCCGGTTCGAATTGGTATACGATCATAACGTAAGAGGCCCCCTTAGTATTTTAAAGGAGCTGTTCTCACAACCTCAACTCGATCAGGAAGTTCAATCTTCCTATACGTATGTGCTGGAACTCCGCGAGAGGTTAGTACAAAGCGCTAGCATCGCATACCATAACGCCGAAGTTAATTTAGAAAAATACAAGACATAATTCGACGTTAAATATAAAGACCGCCGTCTCAAAGCAGGAGACGAAATTCTCTTATTGCTACCCACCGAGAGCAATAAACTCCTAAGCCAATGGAAGAGCCCCTTTCCGGTTTTGGAGGCACGAGGACCTGTGTACTACAAAATCCGAACACTTACCGGTGAAAAATTATTTCACATCAATATGCTAAAGAGGTACCACCGCCGTGCCCACGTTAATAATATTGTGGCCCTCGATGAAAGATCCGCCATGAAATCGGATTACCCCGCCGAATCCCTTGATATTATGCAAACTGTATGTGTTGAGCAGGACGAAGACTATTCTTTACCGCCCCTACCAAGAGAGACCTACTTATCCACTGATGGTCTGAAAATCGACGAGCGGTTGACATCACAACAACGAAATCAGCTCCAGCTCCTCCTTACTCGGTTTAGTGACGTTATTTCCGATAAACCTGGATGCGCCACTCAATTCGAGCACGACATCAAGCTCAAGGCACATGAACCGGTTAGATCTAAGCCTTATCCCTTTCCCATTCACTTGAGGCAAGCCTTTAATTCAGAGGTGAAGAATTTTCTCCAATTAAACATAATTGAGCCCTCTACTTCTGATTATTGCTCGCCTATAGTTATGGTTAAGAAACCCGATGGCTCTTATAGGATGTGTGTCAACTTTCGGAAACTAAATTCCGTCACCGTTTTCGAGACAGAACCCAGCCCTCTGATAGATCAAAACCTCCATCTGTTTGATGAAGTGAAATTCATTACTGAACTCGACCTGTGTAAAGCATATTACCAAGTCTCGCTCAAGAAAGAAATGAGAAAATTTACGGCGTTTGCCCCTGACAAAGGGTTTATGAAGTTCCGGAGGCTTTCTTTCGGACTCATAACCGCTTTTAGCAGTTATAATCGGTTGATGCGGAGAATTTTAGATGGTTTGCCAAAATACCTCTTTCTATTTTGACAATATTTATACTGCTACTCGCGACTACGACCAACATTTATATCCCTTTGAGGTTTGCTGACCCGGTTGCGAGAAAACGATCTTACTATTGGCCCTGGTAAGTGCCTTTGAAACCTTTAAATATTTAGGGTTTAATATTGGGAAAGACCAGCATAGTCCCCAAGAAGAGAAGATAAAAGCCATCGTCGATGTGCCTCTTCACTGCAATAAAAAGCAGATCCGGTCTTTCATGGGATCCACTTCATTCTACCGACGCTTTGTCCCTAATTTTGCGTCCCTGGCCGCCCCCCTCTGCGACCTTTGGAAAAAGAACTCCCCCGACTCAATAATCTGGAACCAGAAGGCCACCGTAAATTTTAACTCCTTGAAAATGAAGTTAGTTTCTGCCCCCATTTTGAAGTTGCCTAATCCTGAAAAGTCGTTCGAGATTCGAACTGACGCCAGCAACGAAGGCCTTGGTTGTGTGCTACTTCAATATGAGGACGGAGGCGAAAGTCATCCAGTGGCCTACGCTAGTCGCAAATTATTACCCTGCGAAAAGAACTATTCAGTTATTGAAAGGGAAGCATTAGGAATAATCTGGGCAATTCAGAAATTCAAAATGTACTTAGTAGGGAAAGAGTTTCGTGTGGAAACTGATCACTGCCCCCTTGCGTATCTGCGGGATGTGAAACACACAAACGGCAGATTAATGCGCTGGAGCCTCCTCCTCTAGGAGTACCAGTTTAAAATCAATTACATTAGAGGGGCAGATAATCAGATGGCCGATTCCCTTAGCCGAAATGCGTCACCCGCTAATCCCGATTAGTTCCGTGGGAAATGGCCCTAAACAAATGTTTGATAACTAGTTGTATATATTTATATCCGTAAGAATTTAAGGTACTATTAAATTATTTTTTTTAGGATAATTGATTATTTTGTGCACGCCCATTTCTTTGCAGTTTTTATGTATTTATGAAGTGAGAATAACTGTCTTCGCGATATGATTTGGGAATGTCCCCGTTATCTTCATGTTTTCTTTTTGGTTTAAACTCCTTAAGTGGAAACCATATGTCGTGTGGTTTCAGATTTTTTTTATATACCTATGTCTTTTATTAAGTATTCTTTTTTCTTGGAAATATGTATAGTATTCTGTGTGGTCACATGACAATTTTTGAATAAGCTGATCAATTTTCTGTTTATAGTGTATAGCTTGGTAAAAGAGTATGTATATTGTGTATAATTCCTTAATGTTTCGGTAGAAAACGAGTAGGAACTGAGTCGACCCCCCCCCTCAATTAAAAAAAGTATCGGGTTGTCCATTTTCTTCCCTTATTTCTTTTTTTTTAATGAGAAAAGATCTAACTTTCGAAAAAGGAAGCGTGTGAGGAAACAAGCACGTGATGGGATGAATATCGTCGCTTTTAAGCATTGCCTCCACGTGATGGACCTCGTGTAGCTTACAAGCAACTTTCGAAGCTCAAAAGCGTGAGAAAGTATAGGAGCAGGCTCATGGAATGCATCCCTTATCAATCCGAGTATTTAAATAGACGAGAATGCTTCCCCCCACCCCCGACCCACATTTCCGCCACGCTGGGCGTGGCTGAGACAAACGCCACTCGGGATGCGTTCACCATTACTCAAACGACGGGCGATACTCCCACCCCCTTCTATGGTGTAAGCTCTCTCACTTCAGGCGTCCATATGTACCCGTGTGAGGAGGAATCAAGAGAGATTTGTGCGATAGAAGCTCACGAGAGCAGACAATCTTATTCCTCCTCGATTGGGGATGTAATACGCCGAAGGCAAGGAAAAGTTGTGGGATCAATCCGAGTATCCCTCCTTGGATAAAACAAATATCCACCCTCAGACTAGTTAAAAACTCTTTCCTCGTAAGAATACCCGTCCAACTCCGCTCAACGACGCCCTCTCTATACAAGAACCAAGTCTTATCCCAAAAGGCTTAAGTGAAGATTAATTTTAGCGTAATACCCCCTTTATTACACATAGTCGACCAAAAAAACCGTTTGACGTCTCGGAGAAACTCACCCTCCGTTTTCTTCGAAGGAATTTACACCGGAAGAATTCCCAGCCTCCATTCTCGGAAGGCTCTGCTCCCCCCGCCCCCCCGTTCCCCCGTCATCTCAAATGAATACTTCGACTACCAAGCAAGTTGACCCTGGACCCCGTCGAAGTGACCCAACCATCATCTCACCGCCTCACCGCAAACGACCATCGTTTCCCCCAACCCTTCCATTTTGTACAAGTTGTTGTAACGAATAATTTAGCTTCCCTCAAATTTTATAATTGCCGTCTGCCGTTTCCCCATTATCCTTTGTGTGCTTACCATGTCCCCGTGTAAAGCTCAAATTTTAATTCCAACCAGCCTACCCAATTTTATTGCATTTTAGAATACCTAATCTTCTTAATAGCCCGTTGACCACTGTAACTATTTGTCTGTTTATTGTTGTACCATTTAACTTTAATTATTAATATTTATTAAAGTCTATTTTCGTCGACTCCTTTACTTTCCAACCCTTGAGCTCATCATAGACGTGTAACAGCCTGTAACTAAGTGAGATTTGGAACTCTCAGCCAATACCAAGATTTAAAGTAGCATTAATTGGACTAGCCCTCCTTTACCGGGATCTGACCTCGTACGTAACCGGACTTTGGACTACCCAAAGTTATTAAAAGGAAACTCCCGCACACTCTAAAATCAAATATAATAGATGTATGTATGGTATATAGAGCTATACCACGACAAGCGGAATTTCGAAGTAATTTGGAGAACTACGGTATGGATTACTAAGAGGAGCACAGAGGGCATCTTTTCGAGTAATTTCGGTAAACTACATTACGTTTTGCGAAGTGTGGTTTAGGGGGCGTCATTTCGGACTAATTTGTTTAAACTACGTTATATATTACTAAGTGGTGCACAGAGTGAGTTATGTTTCACTATAAGGGGCCCGAGGTTGTCATTCTGACTAATGTCGGTAAACTACGGTATGTATTTCAAGGAGGAGATCAGAATCCTTCATTTCAGACTAACTAATCGGTAAAATAATTGTCGTTACCCTGCATACAACGCATCCCTGTTGCAATAAATACACTTTTCTCTTCAGTAGTATTTTTTTATAGAAGCCATGAAAATATAGAATAACTTTCAAAACTCTATATCAAAATATCCAAATGTCAAAATCCAGCCTTAATGCAGCAAGGTGTTATCGAGCACGAGAATGGTAGTTTGGCTACCACCGCCACCTTCACGGCACACATATGTGCGTGTCTTGGAGTACTCTATTTATTTATAAGTTTTGGAACTTGGGTGCGATTGTTAAAAAGAGAGGTTGAAGGTCAAAAGGGCGCAAAATACCAACCATCAACCATTATTAAAGCAAGAATGGATAGCCACTGCTTATGAATCCTTTAAGTGATTCAATTTTCTTCTTTATTATTGGAGGAAACATAATATCTTGGAAACTTATATATAACATTTTGAATGTCCTCTAAGATCCCCCAGGAACATGTTAATGTTGTAGTTAAATAATCGAATGCAAAAGAACGAAGGAATTACAAAATATATCTCGGCCAATGCTTAGCCATTACTGTATATTTTAAGTTAAATGAAATAAATAAATTTCCCCTGAAATAATTCACAATTGCCTCCACGTTTAGTACATATGATAAACTGTAGGAAATTTTCCAAATCAAGCTGTAATTTTCCATACCAAACTTACTTGATAAAAAGAGATAAATCTATCAAAATTGAATCTACCGGTACTCTTACCTCTAGTTATCAAACTGACCTAAATTCGATTAATTTGCTTAAATTTCTGATTCTAAGAAAGCTCAATACTAATCAAAAATTACCGCTTAATTAGGATAAATTACTAAAGTTTAGCACATTCACCAAACATCCTGGGAATTATGTATTATTTCTAATAGTTAATTATGATTTGCAGTTTTTCATATTTACCCAAACGTATAAAGGTTTGCTTTCGTTTCAATGTTTCAAAATGTCAGAAAATTTCATTCGTTCACTTTTGTACACAACAACCTGCTGCTTTCTAAACGATTTGTCCACATTTATTCGCCATCACGATAAATGAGTAATGCCATCGGTAGCATTCTACAATACATATTGGACAGTACTGTCATATATACGATAGGTATTTTTACGTGTAAACTGAAATCTATGTTGTCGTTCTTTAGTTTGGGACGCATCTTTACTTCAAACGTACATTGCATTCCTCATAACCTTTTATCCGCTGTCCTATGTAATGAAATTAAACGAGTCTTTAAGAAAATGAAGATTAGGCTATTTTCTATATGTTTCTATAATTTTTTAAGGTTCCTTATGTACAGTAGCGGTCATAAAGTTTGAGACACTTATATTTCCATCTAAAAATTTACAGTAGTTTCAAACCATATAATGGATTGGTTTGGATTGGATGTAGAAAGTGGTGAAATGGTGCAGTAGATAATGATAGTGTTGAAGGAGATTTTAGTATTGCCCTGGAGCAGAGGGCATCACAGGCATTCTACTCTTTCCTTGGTTTATAATGGTTTTCTCCATTTGGTTGGAACAGCGTCAGCTGTCCTCCCTGTAGTGTTAAACTACTCTTCCTTCTTTGTTTTACTTTCCTTTTGTATATATATATATATATATATATATATATATATATATATATATATATATATATATATATATATATATATATATATCTTTATTAAATATCTATTTATTTATAAAAATCTTTCCTTCGTCATTTGTAATGGGCATTCAAGCCTTTCAATTAAACTTTATGCTAACTCGTAGCTTTGTTATCCTTTTATACTTGTTTGGTGATATAAAGTTATCGCCTTTGGGGGATTACTCCCCATTTTTCCTTCTTACTTTGTTGTATTCTTCTTATCTTTTTATTGTATGGGCACTACGCCTCTTTTGTTTATTGTTAATTGATTAATGTTTGTTTAAATTTTTGGGCACTTCGCCTCTTTTATTTAATTTATTGGTTTCATACTTAGATGTTTGGGCACTTCGCCTCTTTTATTTAATTTTTGGTTTCTTTCTTAGGTGTTTAGGCACTTCGCCTCTTTTTGTCTGTTTTGGTTTTCGGAGTCATAATCAGTGGTTGGGCACTTCGCCTCTTTTATTTTATTAATTGTATTGTTATGAGTAGAATTTGTAAGAACGGTAGTCTTGTGGACGGATCTTTTCTCGTCCTGGATGAGAAGATTTGCTCACTAACTGAACAGGGCTGCTAGGTTTTCACGGGAGCACATTCTTCCACTGGGGAATAGTGCCCTCCTTGTAGCCTGTCCAATTGCTTGCTGCGGTATCTCGAGGCCCGCATCCATATGCGGGAGAAACTCGCTTTCGACCTTTTCCCAGGTCTTTCTCCCTAGCCTCTGAAGGACTATATTCAGTGGCTCAAGTCCTGCTCTTGCGTGCAGTTCCGTCTGCCGAATATAGTCCAGTCTCCTCGTGCCGGTTATAAGCAGGGTGGCCTTGTTCTAAACTCTCTGCATGTGTTTGAGAGAGGATGAACTGGCCGCCTGCATAACCACCGCGGGGTACACCAGAACTGGTCGCACCAGAATGTTGTAGAGTTTACTGATGTTATTAGAACTGAGATCTTTGAACCTGTAAAGTTTCCCCAGTTCTCTTTTGGCTAGGGAGACACGGCTGTTAATGTGCGCCTTATACCCCGTTGAGGTAAGGCGCAGACCCAAGACTTTACCCTCGTTTGAGTACGGGTAAAGCTCGTCTCTGACGATGACGTTGTCTCTCTTCCGGCGGTTCATAGGGAGGATTTGGAACTTTCGGCGGTTTGTTTTTATCTTCCACTTTCTTTCGAATCGGTTGATGTTCTCGATTTCGGTAGCTGTCTCCCTTGCTTGAACTCCAGCGTTCCTATAGGAACCGGGGATGATTTGAGTGATGTCGTATGCAAACTGCAGGTACATCACATCCTCCCCAACTGGAGCAGGTAAGTCCAACGTGTACACAAAGTACAGCAGCGGACTCAGACAGCTACCTTGTGGAACCCCCGCCTCTAGCTCAAATATGGGTCCTCTGTTGCCCTCGATTGAGATATGGGCTGATCTCTCCATGATGTAATCACAGAGGACCATTTCCAGGACCGGGTTTAGCTGGAGGCCTAAGATCTTGTATTGTAGACCTCTCAGCCAAACCTTGTCGAAGGCCTTCTGTACGTCGCGCAACACCACATCTACGTACCTCCCATCAGCTTTGCAGCGGGCTAGCTTTTCGGTGAGGAGGGCAAGGGCTGTATCAGTCCCCCGCCTCCTGCGAAACCCGTGCTGCTGAGGGTTGTGAGCTTCCAGCTCGGTCAGCTGATCTTGTAGCCTATTGGCTAGAAGCTTTTCGTAGATTTTGCCTACAAACTCCAGGAGAGATATTGGCCTGTAGTCCACCAGTTGACCTGGGGGTTTGTTACCTTTAGGGATAAAAATGATTTTGGCCATTTTTAACCCGTCGGGGAAGTAGCCCGTATTCAGGGAAGCGTTGAAGATGTTAGTGATTCCCTGAATAATCTGCCGGGGGGCATGCACCAGATTGTTCTTAGTGATGCCCGTCCAGCCTGGTGCCTTTTGTTTAAAGGTTTTTAAGACTCCCATGACCTCTACCGTTGTAATTGGTCGGCCATGGTCTACCATTTCCCTCCTTTCGTCAACGAAGGCTTGTGGGTGCGCACGATGTATGATCTGATTGAGTTCCTCAATCAGATGGTCTTCGAATTTCTGGTCAAATTCCGCATCGTCCTCTGGTGTTATAGAGAAGATTTCCTTCCAGAACGTGCGGAATCTTTCCTCCAGAACCGCCGGATCCTCCAAGTAGTCATCGCCCTCCTTGATGCGGGTCTTCTCTCTACTTGGGAGTCCTTTTAGTTTCTTCACTAGGCGCCAGAATTTATCGGGGGCCATCTCGCTGTCCAACCCGGCTATTAGGCTGTTCCAGATTTCAGCCTGTTGTTGGTTAATAGCCTGTTTTAGTTCGTCGCGTAGGCCACGGAGCAGCGAGCTTTCCTCCCGATTTGTACCTGTTCTTCTTATCTCCTCGTACACCTCCCGGTGCTCCCTAGCGATCTCCTTCATCTCTTCGGTCCAACGAGGTTATGGAAGAGTCTTGTATCCTGTCAAGGGTACGCACTCGCGGTCAGCCTCGATGATGAGGGCTGTTATCCTCTCCAGCTCCCCGTCGATCTCCTCTAATGTGGCCTCGCTTAGGTCGGCTGGTTTGTAAACGCCTAGGATTTCTCCGTAGCGTTCCCAGTCGGCCGAGGCGTAGCTCTTGCGGAGAGGGACCGGAATCTGGATCGGAGCGAGTGAGATGGTGGTGAGGATCGCTATATGGTCGCTGGGTACTGCTGGTCCTGGCTCATAATCATTTCCAAGTTGTGGCCTCTGTTATTTGTGTTACCATAGCCAGCCGTTCGGCATCTGGCGTTGAGGTCGCCCCCAAGGAATACCATCCTGACGTGACCAAACAAGGTGTAAAAGTTATTGAGGGGCAGGTAAGCTCTGCGAGGGGGTTGATACGCCGCCGCGATCACGAGGTTGCCTACTAATGTGGGCATCTCAATCGCCACGAATGACTCGTCCAGTTCTGGAAGGTGCCTGAACGAGAGATTCTTTTTGATTGCAATCGCGGCGCCGTCAAACCTCTCCTGAGAATGTTTTTTAGTAATCACTCTGTAGCCCGGTATTTTTATTTGGTACGATGTTGTCTTGATACCGTGCTCTGAAATTAATATGATGTCGGGGTCTAGCACACGGAATATGTTTCCATACGCCGTTGCTTTTCCCTCCCATCCATTAACATTGAGTGTTACTACCTTCAACCGATTGTTCGGGTTTTCCATTCTCTTTTCTGGCTCCTAGTGTTTCTTTGTAAAGGGACGCTTTTTCCCGTTCCTCTTCTTTTTGAATTTTACCGTGGTCAATTCCTCCAGTGTGTCCCTGTAGAGGGTGATGTTGTGGTTATTGAGGGCCTCTTTGACGACCTCTTCATCACACTGGGCATCGAAATCCCACTTGTAAAATTTCTTTTTGATACCAACTAGTATCCTGTTGGTATCGTAGTCCTTTGGGAAGGGGAGTTGATCGGATGCATAAATCCTCAGATTCAACTCATCCGCATCTAAGATTTTCTTAGTTTTTCTCTTTTTCTTCCCGTTCTTGCTAATGCTTGTACTGGCTTCACTGTCTGAGGACTCCGTAGACTCAGAGTCATCAGAGCTCTCCTTTACCGTCCTGTTGTCGATCTTTGACCTAACAGCAGCTTCTCTCTCTTTTTTGGCCTCCACTCTTGGGTCCAGCCTTTTGGGTTTCTCCTGTGGCTTATTTTCCTTTTTTATTTGCTGGTTGCACTTCCTTGGTAACCATCTGCAGTTGGAGGACGTCTCCTGAAGGGGGGTCGTCCGGGAACCACATTTGGTTCAGGCCATTCTTAGCCAGCATCTGGTTTAGCTCCTTAGCGAAGCAACCTGGCTGGGTCAGATTCCTGACGTGTGCATACAAGATGCACGTCAGAATTTTCGTGGAGTCTTCATTTTGCAACTTTAGGTAGGTCTTATTCACCGCTGCCGCAGGCTGAGCTGATTTGGCGACTTAGGCGTACGAGGTGTGCGCTTTCCTAGTCGCCTCTTCTTGACTATTTCTCTGCTAAATTTTGATTATTTCCTTTTTTGGGGGGACAGGCCATTGCCATTGTCCGATGCCCTTGTCCACAATTTATGCATTTCTCCCGAGGGCTCTGGCAGCTCTTCCAGTGATGACCTGGTTCGCTGCATCTGGAGCATAGTCCTCGGGTGCTTTGCAGTCTTTAGTCGTGTGTGCCTCCTTTTTGTAACAGCGGAAGCAGAACTGTACCGAGTGGAATTCCTCCCTCTCGATCTGTTCCCTGCTGAATTTGGCATTAAAAAGCAGGAGCCCAGACTCCTTCGCCTTCCTTGCCATGGATGTTTCCCCAAACACGATCTTGAAAACATGAGAGTATTCTGAGTTGTCTCTCTTATTTTTGAATTTGACAATTTCTGTCACTTTTGCCCAAGAGTGGTTTCTAAGGATTTCCTCCTTTATTTCCTCTCTAGAATGTTCCCCTATCCATGGGTACAATTTCCGGCAGATCACACTCCTGTGTGATTGGATCTGCGGGGGGATAGCAGGTTGTAGGCCAAGCTCCCGAAGGACCTTAATAAAAGCTTCTTTAGTTAAAGCTTCTATGTCTTTTTCCGTCTCACAGACGGCGACATAGCCCACGGGAACTTCCAATAATCTCACCATGGCAATTTTTAACTTTCCATAGACGGCCTTGAAGACCGACTCTCTGGCGGGTCTGCTATGACCGCTCATGGTGCGCAGAGGCACCCGGGGAAGTTGGTTCTGTGCCATTCTGCACGGGCCCCAAGGGGCGATGAACCGCAGTGGGGTAGCTCCTGCTTCTTGGTTCTCACTGACTGTGCTTGCCAACTATTTAAATTGAATGGTTTGCCCAGAATAAATAAATTCTCCTTGGTTATTTAAGAGCTATTTTTGGAGAGGGGCAGCCATCCCCCGCCACCGTTGCAAGCGAGCCTCCATGAACGTGAACTGCTGGATGGAGGGATGAAATGAATGTGGGTGAACCCAGGAAGGCCCCTCAGACGGTTGGTTGTGACGGACTTAATGATGGGTGGTGATTGAATCAACTACCACCACCCGAGGGGTGCCGCCCCGTCCGGGGTTTGGTTATCGATGCTGCTTCCAACTTACACAGGGACGGTTGTGTGTCCCCCTGTGGTCTTGGCCGGAAACTACCCTCAGAGATTAGAGTGAACTCTTCCCCAAAGCTTTCAGCATCGCCTCGTAACCGGGTTACCACTGACGCCGAGTTCTGCAGTGGGCTAGTCCACAAACCTGCTTTCCTGGGCGCCCCCAATTATGCCTATCACACGAACGGCATAGTTGGGACGTGGCAAGATGAATGGCAGTTCAGTTCACTTCAGCTCCCCAGCCCCGGCAGGGGGGGGAAATGCGTGGTCGAATTAGCCCGACATTCGTGGGCTCGTAGTGCTCTCTTTATAAATGTATAACTCTTTTATTCCCCGTAGGAAAACGTGAATAAATTCACGTAAAAAGCCTCGTTGCTTTATCGGCGAAAAACGTCTTCAGAGTTAGATGAAATGTAGAATTTTTCTTTCCCGTCACCATATAAGGTAAGTAATGCATGATAAATTATAGATACAAACTAAGCATGGCTATAAGTTGAACATGCTAAGATAAATGAAACTGGAAGTTACGTGCAAAGGGGCATTTTTATTAAAAAAATATGGTGGTCAAAGTGACAGATAACACAACAGACGTATTTGAGAAGGTACAATAAGATAAGTTACTCAACAAATAATCTTAGGTTGTTACAATATATTATTACTTGTTATGTAGACCTTTACTATCAATTATAATGCAATGACATCTTCTGGCAAAAGGACATACTAACCGAAGGCATCCTTCTGGTGATATTTTTCTCCACTCCCCTGATAATATTTCCCAAAGTTCTTGGACGGTGCTTGTGTTTTCTCCTTACTTCTCTCTCTTAGTCTCTTCTACAAATTCGCTATCGGATTATGGTCACTACGGTATATTCGCTCTCCACAGGATGTATTTATATATACGAGTATAGCCAAGCTTAGATTAATTTACTTGATCTAAACCCCTTTTCATATTTACCAATTTCTCAAGTAAATAATAATTATAAACATTAACTTAATATAATTATTTTCAATGATATAGCCATAAGTTTTAATAATTCTCTAAGATATAGTAAGTAAACCATAGATGGCTTAATTGGCTTGAAAATACCAGGTGATTCGTTGTTTTTGTCGAATTTTGTATGTTTTCAAAAATTTGAGCAGAAACTTATGTGATACTGTAATAATAAATTTTGACTACTGTCACAAGAAATCAGAAATACTTTCTCTTTTTGAGTTCAAAGCAAATTAATAAATTTACCCATAATTGCTAAAATTTCAGGGGAATGAACAAATGTTGAAGACTGCACAATTTAACATTTTTTAATATAACTAATGGCGTGTGAGTAGTTTAAGCAATACTGCGATATATTTAGTAAACTAGCTGCCATTGCTACCAATTCTTTCTATTATCAGTCCAGAGTTTTCCATATCACTTCGAGCCAAGTGGTAGTTAGCTCTGTGGAGGCGGAGTCTTCTTCTCGCTTCATTTCTTCTTTAGTATTCTCAATTTCATATTAAATGTTTTGCCTAAATCTAGAATGGGATACTAATGTACGAGGAGTTTCCAAAAAGTTGTATAAAATGAGTATTACAAGAAAAATTGCTCATTCCTCTTCTTTGACAAAGTCCACTTTGATCTCACACACCATCACCTGTACAGTTCTGACCTATCCCCACCATACATTTTTTTTTTCTGCACATGATGTTATTAGAGCTGTTTTAACTTGTTTTAATTTTCAGAGTCCTCAGTTTTATACAAATAGTTTAAGTGGATGTTAGCATCGCTTACAAAATGTTTCTACCTCACTGAAGCTTATGTTGAAAAATGAAATTTAGACACTTGTTTTAATTTTATTCCTTTAGCTACGAACTTTTGAAAATCTCTCGTATGTCATACTAACTCAATGTTTCTTTATAAACATTTCAGATTCTTTATATCAACGTAATGATTTTGGAAAAACCTGTTGATTGTCTCGTATATTGCTATAATTTCTGAAACATCCGTGTTTTGAAGGTTGATTGTGGTCACGCATTTTATTAGTCTCATATTTCTCACTTATGTGCCTATTTTGAATATTGCTGATATCTTAGAATGGTTTACATGTGATTCCAAATTTGTTCATATGTTTCTTATTTGATTCAAGACTAAAACTGAGGTGCTTTACCATGCCTCTGTTATCATTCCACCTAAACATTTTGTAGCCGAAAGGACAAATGTTTCAGCAAGGTAATTCCATTCAGCCTTTATGTCTGTCGATATTCTACATGGTGCTGACGCTTTTTTCTCTTTTCCGTGGTTTATCCATATAAAATTTCATCTTTCATTACATCTGGGCGTATTCATTGCTATGAAAAAATTCCACGCCAACCGTTCAATGAATAAGCAAATATCCGCCTTAGCGTCCCCCATCTATGCTAACCTTCAAAATTGCCTTTTTCTTTCCTACCCATATCGGTGGAAATTATTTTGCCAAAAATGTCACTTATCCTCTCCCTTTCCAACAACTAGCCATCATCAAACTTATTTAAGTCTAGGATATATAAAATATGTTCTCAACAAACAGATCCTTCCTTATACAGTCAACGCTTTTGACTCAACAAATGTACTGTCCCCCATTCTATGATACATTGTAATTCGTAATATAAAAGTGAGAAAAGTACGAAAAAATAAATTTAAATTAGTGCCCAAATTAGAAGAAAGTCTCAGCAGATCTGGCTAATCTCTTGAAATTTCTTTTTCCTGTTATCTTTCTTTAGGTTTCCTTGGGTTTGTCACATTAAATAACCCCTATTCATTGTTTAGTTCATTTCTTCGCTGTTATATTTTATTTCGGTGTTTTTCTTTACAATATGTTTGCTTCTTGATGGTTCTAGCAAATTATTAGTTGAGTGTGGGTCATTTCGTAGCTTTTTTAACTTGTGAGATCGAATTATGGAGCTTTGATTGCGAAGGATTTTTATGGGGCCTTTGAATAACATTGTTTCAATACTCTCGCAGTCGTGGTTCGAGGAGTTTCTCCACTTCTATCCGCCACTCACGAGAGAGTCGAAGAGTAGTTCGTTGTCCCAGTTTCCTGGGAGTTTTTGTCTCGTTCTGTATATTTTCAAGTCGTTTGCTTACACCGTTGGTGCTGGTGTTTTAGTTTCCTTATTTGGTTTTATAGTCTTTTTATTTTGGACTATAGTACATCTTTGTTCCTTTTCCCGTGCATTTGCGCACAATTTCATAATTGCTTGTAGTTCCTGTCTCACAAAACCATGCACTGTGTCGTTCTTTTTCTCCTTATCCTATGTTTGCTCCTCTTCCACATCATCTTCTTCTTCATCTTATTCCTCATCCTTTTTCTTCTTTTTAGGGGGCTTTTATGTTTCTTTGGGTCCTTGGTCGGTTACTTTCGTCATCGTTAGAACTTCTTTCGGACCTTCGACTTTCAAGTTTTCCGTGTGTATTTCCTTAGACCTTTGCGAAGCAGAAGTCTGTAGTTATGCCACTTTATTCCAAAAGGAAATTAAATTCCTTCGCGACAAAACTTGTTTTCTGTGTTTGCCGTGTGTGCATAGCAAGCATTTCTATGTTCTGAGCTCTTTGAGTTAGTGGTCGTGATTTTTTCCTTATTGGTCTTGAAATCGCCTCTGCGTTGGTTGGTTTTTCTCTTTTATTTTTCTATTGCTCGACATTTGTTCTTTTTTGTTTCAATATTGATTTTTTTCCCCAGGATTCCTATTGCTAGGGCAGATTGGGGTCAGTCGCAATTGCTGCACTTCATTTTCTCGTTTCGGTACTCGAGTCTGACGTGCACGATTTTCCCACCGCTGGCAGAGCACCGTGGCAGGATAAATTCCTCCTTGTCTATCTACGCTGATGTTATTTGGAGGTTAATAGTTACAAGGACTGTTGCCTTTTACCCCTCTTCGAATAAGACTTCAATGGTATTCGACCTTAATGCCAGTTGTATAACTAATTTCACTTCTTCCCATAGTTGGTTCCTCTCAATTCTTTCTTTTTATCTATTCTGTCGAGTGTTCGACTATGGGCTCCAACTGGATACAGATAATTGTTCGATGGGCCATTACTTCCTAGGGAATTATTGGCTCTAGGTGGTTAGCAGTCAGATGATTCATTGCTATCGGGATAGTCAATGCTCCCACCTCATCTTCTCGGTGGCAGATGGCTGTCACATTGACCAGCCTTAGCATGTTTTCCTTTGTCGGATTCTGCTTCCCCTGCAAAACCCTCAAGAGAAGTCTTTTCCATCGCTCGCAAATTACCATGTGAAATAGGCCCTATAATATCCCCTTTAAAATAAAGGATATGCCTGGTTAGGGAGAAAGGCACAAAGAATCGGAATCTCTTTTTTTTCCCAGAATTTCTCTTTCCACAATGGGAAAATAGATGGAACGTGTTGGAGCCTTTAACTTGCTTGAAGCTCAAGTGGAGCACGTCCGTGTGCGATGAAAGAAGATCGGAAGATCAAGGGAAGATTATCTAGAAAAGGCAAGATTTTCCATGGTACATTGCCATTGACATTTTGAATCCTACACTCCTAATGACTATTTCCTCGCAAACAGTGCCTTTGGAGCATTATGTAGAAGACATATGCGACACATGATGGCTAGACTCGAACAAAGGCCTTTTCTTGCGCAGCTGAATTCCCACCGCCTACTCGATCACTTTCAAACCAGAATACGAAGAAAAGAACACTCGCATTTTTGACGTGAAATTATTCGCTCGAAGTAAGCATTATCCTTTTCAATATATAGAAAACCTAAATACCTTAAAGTATATATACTTTTTTTTTCCTGCCAGATACTTCTAGAGGATAAAGTCAATCATACCGTCATAGCACCGCTATATGTGTGTCTTCCTACCAAAATTCCTTTGTCTGCCTTTTCATTTTGCTCTATAACGGTAGTTTCGACAGTTAACATTTGTAATGATATGACAATTCAGTTCATCACTCATTAAATGTTTGTTCATAAACTGTGATCTCGCTTGTTCAGAATTAAAGAAAACATTGCAATATGCGAAAACTACCCGACACTGATAAATTGAGAAATACCATTTTTTTCGGTTAGGACACCTTCAACTAATGACCGCGCTCAATATTATGTATTGTTGTTGCACAGCACGGGGAAGGCTTTTGAAGCTTTACTGCTTTCCATTAAGCAAGAAGATCGAATTTCGATCACCCGTGACATTTCTTTTTAGCAGATTTAAATTCACAAAACATTCAACACACGAAACACAGTGCTCTACATTCCAACAATACATTTAGAACGACCTGAAAATCGTTAAAATTGATTTACTTATAGGTGAAGAAACTCCCATGGCTATTGTTGATTTTGCCACATATAAACTTTTGTTGAAGGCACAAAATAAAGATTTCTTAATGATTTAATTATTTCAGTCATCTATGAAACACTCGTTATATTCTCGAGACTAATATCCTTCAATAAATTAATCCAACTTTGGTGGGTGTTTCATTATTCTCTAATCATTTATTTGGCCCTTGCTATTTCGTTATTTGTATTCATGTGGTGCGAGACTTTTTCTCATATTCACATAAATTCTGACCTCATTTTTGCTACTTAAGAAATTTATTGAGGGTTGTCTTTTGGTCTTGTCATTTGCTGTCTAATAATGGTTCGATCCATAGTTTATCTTCCGCTTTATCTATCCCTTTAGGAATAACTAACAGTAATATAAAGTTTTAGTCCTTCTTCATATTCTAATATTGTATCTAAATATTTATTCACATTTCTGTCATAAATTAATTTTATCGCCGTCTCTGATCTAAAAGCTTTGCACATTCATTTACGAGTGTTAGTTTCGTTATTAGTGTATATATTCATCACTGCTGCATAGGAGTCATCCACTTCTTGATTTGAGTATAGGGTGTAATTATTTGTAAAAAATACTTAACTAATACGTTATTTAATAGTTTTGTGGATTCTATACATTATAAAAGAGGCTATGCCGTAACATATGAGGAATACTACACTTCTCGTGTTTGTTATTTCGTTCTCTATAAGATAGCATGTCGCCGCCACTTTCTTGGTTGGTGAATTTGACAATATAATCTCAAGATATTGCCTGCGACATTCATAGATCCCTAGCCACTTATACCTTTCGTGAAAAGATTACTTAGAGACCATAAGTGCCTCCATTTTTTTAGGTATGGTGAATTTGGGGATAGCTTATATTATCTTTGTTTTTTTCTTAATTAATTAAGTCTAATGAAACATCTGGTAGTATGTCACTGTTTCTAGTTCTTGGATCTTATATATTGGCTTTTGCGAGGATCCTTACCTATCTATATAGCGGGTATCTTCAACCTTTGGCAAACATTTCGTTCTACCCAGTAATATCCTCTTTAGTCCTTTCTGTTTTTGAGCTCTCGTGAACGCTGCATGGGGCTGTGACTTTGTTTGCCTCGTGGTAAGAGGTGCAAGTCTTCTGACTTTTTATGTATTTAGTTGTTCATTTTAGGTTGCTTTTGTCCAACTTCCATCGTTTCTTCTGACATTTTGTCCTCACCTTCGATATTGGAGAATTTTATTCGTTTAATGCATCCGTCAGTTATGGTTTTGTATCCAAGTGTTTCTCATCTGATAAATACGATATTTAAAATATGCATCATTCTTTAAGTTTCCCTAAATTTCCTAGTGTTTTGAGCACTCAGTATCCAAGATTTAATACAATTACTTAAAACAGTTAAAATGATTTATTAAATACTACTGTTTTAAGGATAGAGTCTAAATATTTCCTTTTCCATTCTGATATCGTGAGTCCTGCAAAAGTCTAAAAGAAATCACTTCTAATTGTTTTATCTCCTTCAAAATGATTGGTCATCATTTGATCTTTGAAAATTTCATTCTCATTCCGACTGTGTGACTGGCTTAAGATAATTATATTATTATTAATTGCATTTGAGAAAGAAATGTAATATATTCGGCAAAGCGAAGTTTACTTAGATTTCCTCATTAAATCTGATTCCTTTTTGTTCTCAGTCAAAGCTCTAAGAATCTCCTTAAATATTAGCATAAATATTTGAGGTATATGTGTTCTAGTAAGACGTATTTTTTATCCATTTTGCGCGTTACTTAGTATAGCATAAATAAAAATGTCACCTGCCTGCACATGTTGCATATGTTGTAATAAATTAAGCACAGCTTGTCAATTTTAATATGTTCCGCTGGATAATTGCAGTCGAACCTTCACATTAGTTTGTTGGTTATAACTTTGCTAATAATTTCTATTTTTACTGAAGATTTTCCAGGTTTTATCAATATTTTACCTTTATTTCCATTTTTTTCCTCGAAATATTGTTTAAATTTGTACAATTTTATTTATTTTTAAACCCGGTAAGAATTACATACTTTCGATAGCGTACAATAATTAATGTGAAAACAAACTTTTAAAATAATATTTTTTTTTAGAAAATTCATTTAAGTCGAGAGAAAAAAGTTGGAGAGCAGGAGGAAACCAGTGGCGTGTTCTGACTTTTGAAGATGAGGAAGCAATTCAAGTTTTACAAAAATAAATATGTTAATTGAAGTAAAAATGTTGTTCATTAAAAATAACTATAAAATTGTAAGCTGCTCACTTTATTTAAAATTGTTTAAACTTTATTTAAATTTTTAAATAGCTTCTGTAATTATACACAACCAGCTAGCCAAGATGTTCTATCATATTGGCCTACATTGTATTTTCGAGTGCAACTAGGCCTACCTGTTTTAATAATAGTTTCTCTTTCATTATAAGTCATCGCAGTGAATTTCCTTTTAATAATTTTTTAATAATGCAATCGCAAATTCTCCCAACTTCATTCACATTAATTTTTTTTAAAGGGGGTTATCACTTAAAAAAAATGAATAAACAATACGCCACAAATATCTAAGCACTGCCTCAGGTCCTCTGATTTCAAAAGTACGAAGGGTGACTATGGTTGGTAGGTCCGCCAGAATCCCGGAAATATAAATAAAATGCTTAAGATATAAGAGCTTAACCATACTAGAGTTTTTGCTATTTAGCTGCTATCTTTCTCAGAACCAGTATTTAAATATAACCTAAAAAGTGTTTAAGCTTCTGAGCATAATAATACTTACGTCAATGTGTCCTAGACATTTTGTTGTTTTTGTCTTGATTCTGGCAAACCGACCGAATCCATCCATAGCTTCGCTCCCTCATATTCCCTATTGGTAATGTATATTTCGTAATATCTATCGATTACTCTAAATATTACTTAGGGGAATCAGGTAAAAGTTTAAAAGAACGAATTTCTAAGCATAAATATAATATCCGTCGCGGGGAAGAAAGCAGCTCATTTTATGTTCATATGTCATATCTTAATCACAATATTGATTGGAATGCTGCTAAAATCATGTCATAATAACGATACAATTTCATGAAATATCATTGAATCGACCTTTATTAGTAAATTCCCAAATTTTAATTTAAGTCCTGTCTTATATAAACTTGATGGTTATTTTTAAAATTATATTCACAATGCACTGTCTAAACTTTTAATTTGAGACTAAATATTTATATTAATATTAATAAACTATTTAATTTCATTTTTTAAGGCATCTATGTAGCCTTATGTTTATGTATGTGTGTTTATTTTCGTTTGAGTCAAGTCTTTAGAACATTTGTACTTACTCTACCTTGGTTTTTCAATCCTGATCTCTGATGTTAATCTATCGCTCAGATTTTCTCCCTTCCTAATTGCTTAGGCGGTATTTTAATCCTCTTGCCAACCTTTAGTCTTTTGAATTTAACTGATTTAATGATCTTAGTTTGGATTTATCTTCGCTCCTCCTAAGGTTTCCATTTCATATTAATTCATTTTGTTGATTGGTTTTCGCTTTTTTGTGGGCGTTTCCTCTCCTCTGTATCATCCTTATATATATATTACAATTTTCAATACTTTTGTTATTCCTTGATAAAGAACTCGAAATATAGTTTGAAAGTATTTGGAATCCTCGTATTAATTTTCCCTGTAGGCTTTGTTGCATTTATTGCTTACTCACCCGATACTTCGTGAGTTTTCCATATATATGATATATATATATATATATATATATATATATATATATATATATATATATATATATATATATATATATATATATATATATATATATATAGAAAGCAACTACAGAATCTGCGGGCTGCGGGTGATTATACAACCACCACAGGGCTATGCCATTTTTATTTTCCGTCTTTCAAATAAAATTTGAAGCAGAAAGAAAGATGCAGAAACCTGGTGTAGCTGACTATAAATACATATAGTACTAGAGGAATAAGAATTGGACGAGAATGAACAAATGAGAAAAGCACTGGAGTTTTTTTGAAGGCAAGAGAGAGGGACATTAGAAGAATCCAGAATCAGAGGGAGCAGAGGGTGGCACATTGAAGGCGATCCTTTACCGAGAAGACAAAAATAACGCCAGGGGAAAATGTTTTGAATTCCTGACCGTTGAAGTTGATATTGTAAATTACATATCTAAACTAACCCTTCCTAATAAACATTATGCCCTGATATAGTAGTTTACTTTCTAAATAAATTTACCCGTTATTTAGTTAAGAGTGTAGCAGTCTTTCCTGAAGGCAAATTTTGTTGAAGACCATTGTGTATTTTGCCTTAATTATTTTCCTTTGGCAACTTTCTGTTCTTCTAACTATCTTTTTTATTCCATATTGTAGATGGTGGATCACTTGTCTGGGATTCACTCATTTTTAAATGAATGTGTTTGGTATAAAACAAACTAAATTGCTCAGCTTTCGATCTTATTCGATCATCTTCGGAGCATTTTGATATTTTCTTGTCTCCTTTACCGATGTAATGAGTGGAGTGAGGATTTGACAGAGTAAAAGAAAACGATTTTTAAAGGGTATTTATTCCGCCTAGGTTGAACGTAACGTTAGGGGAAATGAGTCACTCCGGTGAGTGAAATTTTAAAACAATTTTAATGTTCGAATCCAGCTTGTCGCATTGACTGTTGATGGCAGGCTTATCTGCATTTATTAATACGGCTTCTAAGATGTTCAGCCTCGCTTTATTGACCTTTTTAGTTTTAATAACGGTGTTATCAACGAGCATATCTCTCGTTAAGATAATATAATAGACACTCTCCATATGATTTTTAGGCTCTCCGATTTGTAGATTCATAGTTAAACGTCTCGAAAGTGTAGTGGTTGTCGTGCCAATATATTTTGAGTTATTATAAAGCTTAAGGTCTTTATCGGAGAAGATGAACTCATAAACTATGTTGGTTGACTTGAGATTCAAGGAGTTTAGGCAGGTGTTGTTTTTCATCAGGCTTTTGTTGTTTTATGATAAATGATGAAATGGATTTTATCCGTTTCATTTTTAACCTTGATGTTCCGGTTAATAATCTCCTTGATGTTTTTTTCATCTATTTTCTAGGCCGTGGACATCTGGTTTCTGTAATACACTTTGATGTTGTTGACTTCTCCCTGATTACTTTCAATTTTGTCCGCATGTTTGCAATGGTTATTTAAAAATGATTGGAGTTGTTTGTCAATCATGCTGTTTGAGAAACCATTATTCACCTGTACTTGCTTTACTCGTGCTATCTCTTGGTCAAAAAGTTCCCACGTAGAGCAGCATTTATAAGCTCGGTGGATGTATGAGCCGATTACGCTTATTTTATACCTTTCTGAGCATTCACTCTCAGCATTGAGGCATCTTCCCATGTCCGTACTTTTTCTATGTACTTTAGTGATGTAGATGCCATTGATGTTTGGGACCTCAACGTCTAAAAAAGGGAGTGTATTGCCCGTGCTCAATTCATAAGTGAATTTTAACAAAGAGTTCTCCTCAAAATGCTGCTTGATGCTTATGAGATGTTCTTCGTTTTGGACGTTGATGTAGATGTCATCTACGTATCGGTAATATGTGTGTGGCTTATTTTCCATGGTGTCCAATATTCTCTCCTCACGTTGACCCATGTAATAGTTGGCAAAAGTCCGCCCTAAAGGTGACCCCATAGCCACTCCTTCCACTTGCGTGTATAGCTTACCGTCCGGTGTCCTGAACGGCGCCTCTGACGTGCATGAACGTAACATGCTCCTTAAGATGTTTTGGTCAAGATTTGGAAGAGACATTGTAGGATGGTGGTACACGTTTTGTATAATGATGTCATGGTCTGAGTGATAGGCACGTTCGTGAACAAGATTTTTACTTCAAGGGATGATATTATTCCTGCCGGTCTTGTAGAGTGGAGTATATCGATGAATTCCTCCGTGGACTTTATCCTATATTTCGAAGGGATGTACGGTTTTATTAATGCATTTAGGATTTTAGCTAAACAGTACGTACGTGTCGTGACTTGAGAGATGATAGTCCCCAATGGGTTGTGCAGCTTATGAATTTTCACATTGCCATACAGATATCCTGGTGAGTAATCACCGATGATCTTTTGGAAGTGAAGTTCCCCGATGAGTGTATTAGCTTTAGTTATTTGTCCATTTATTTTCTTTTTTTCAATTTACTGGTGTCACTTAAGATAGTATTCAATTTGTTGTTATACTCTTCTTTGTTTGAATGACGTATATGTTAGATTTGTCAGCTTTTCTTATGACTATTTATTTCCTTGTTGTTTTTTTGAGAGCTGATGGCCTTACGTATCTCTGATGTTATAAATTTGCTGCCAGTAAAGCATCTTTGTTTGGTGGCTTCTGCGCGTAGTTGGTCTTTGAGGTTGGAGTTAATTTCAATGATGGCGTGATCTTGTAGCTTAAACATGGATTAGAACAGGGATTCTAGTTCAACCTTTTTTAAAATTGGATCGAATTTGGTTAGTTGGTGGCAGTTCAAACCGAGGTTAAGGGCTTCTATTTCACTAGTGGAGAACGTATGGCGGGAGAGAATGATGAAATATCTTACTTCTGGCAGTGCTATACGTACTTTGTACAGAGTATTAAGCATTTTGGTCTAAATGCTTTTTTCCGAGTTTTCCGTTTGTAGAGCGCTGTTGAAGAGAGCTCTTGTGATAGAGTCTCGTGTTGCATGTGGAATTTCGAGCTCTTCAAGTTGTGATAACGTTTCCTCAACATCACGTTTAAATTTGGGGATGTTTTTCTTTAAAATTTCTATTTACCTTTCTATAAGATGGCGACGGAATGCTATAGTTATAGGTTCATTTTTCGCTTCTAGGTCGTGGGTTTTAATATAAGTGTAGTTGGGTAGCATCTTTCCTAAATGCAAATTTTGTTGAAGACCATTGTGTATTTTGCCTTAATTAATTTCCTTTGGCAACTTTCTGTTCTTCTAACTATCTTTTTTATTCCATCTTGTAGATGGTGAATCACTTGTCCTGTATTCATCTCATTTTGAAATGAATGTGTGTGGTAAAAACCAAACTAACTTGCTAAGCTTTCGATCTTATTCGAACATCTTCGGAGCATTTTGATATGTTCTTGCCTCCTTTACCAATGTAAGGAGTGAAGTGAGGATCTGAAAGAGTGAAAAAAATGAAATGAAATAAAAAGAGAGGTGGGAGACAAAGAACAGCTCTTCCGCCCCTCCCCGCCCCCATCGGCGCGCATGGACCGGCCAAGGAAGGAGGAGGGGGAGGCCCGTTACTCCTTTATAGACCCCCATAGTCACACTTTCTAGAGCCAAAGTAGGCTCAAAACACTGTGAGTACGGCGGTTAGGAGGCCTGAGAGAGAGTAAGAAGAAGGTTTTAGGATAGGACAGCGGGGAAAATAGTAGGAGACAAAAGAGTACTCAGTTAGTCATGGGACCTACAGCTTAACGTGGAATCCGAACCACGATGTGTCGCTTGTCTCTAACTATAACTATAACAGTTTATCGTGATCCCTGTCCAACGTTTTACTGTGAGTCCCGTGTACGAATATGATAGTAAAAAACGAATAGATGCTAAATGAAGACTGAAGGAAGTAAGAGGTTTGCAAAGAGATGCTAATTGCATAGAGGTGAGGCTTGTCTCTGCAATTTTAGGTAGTATAGCTAGCGTGATGAAGTTAGAAAGTAGTATTGGTATTTATGAGGCGATCAAACAGTTATTAGTAAATATTCTTACTAAAAACTGGTGTAGTTTTTTATCTCTCTATCTATTCTTTCCTTTTCGTATCCTAGTTAAATTGACTATATGCTATTTTCTGGTTTGCTTCTGTTAATTAATTACTGTTAGTCGTCATAGAGTACTAATCTCTTTCTCTAGGTGTAGATTTCTTCTTCGTCTTCTTCTCTTCCCTTATCTATCCATGCGAAACTTGGGAATAATCTGTGTGATCTCCATCCTTCTCTCTGGGAAATTTGGTTGCTTATTTCAACTCCTACTTCATTCTGTATCTTTTCTAAGACTTTCCTTGCTCTTTTTGCAATTATTCTGTTAAGTGGCTTTTTCCTAGCCCCCCTATCTTGGTCTCGTAGTTTTCTTCTTTTTTTTTCTCTTCTAGTGTTTTTTATTAAGGAGATTACTTTGTTTTAGACTTTTTGGAGTCTTACAGGTTATTTCTTGAGTCCGCCAGGCGATCGTGGGAAGGAAAGAGATTCTTCGTCTGAGTTGACCTTAGTCTCCTCTCCCCCCGCCCCCCTCCCTTGACATTCTACCGCTCTCCTTCGCATTTCCCCTGACCTAAGTCGTAATCCGCGCCAACCCCTTCCCCACCCCCTAACAGGCGACAGGAAATCTGGCAGAAGAAGACCTATCTCACAGAGAAGCCTAAATTCTATTTGCCTTCTTTATGATACCAAGGATATTTTCCAGAAGGCGCCGCGATAAGCGAATTGTCGTATAGGGAATCTCTTTCTCGATTTCACACAGTCAGCAGTATAAATGGCAACGCCATTCATCGTCGTCTTATTCCCCCTCTTCCCGAGAACTCGTGTTAACGCCACCCGAACCACCTCGTCTGGAGCTGAGTAGCCATCTCTCCAATCCATCACAATTAATGGTAATCTGTAAACCCAGTGTCCCTCTATTCTTAAATTACCTATTTAATTAACAGTGATTGATACTCCCATTGAGTCATTATAAATCTAGGCGCTTAACGTCATTGTTATCCTCCCTTTATTAAGGAGATTCAAGTGAGTCATTCCCTATTATTATTTAAAATTGCTGTCAACCCAGACTAATCCGTGTTTAATATTTAATCCTTACTTACCTAAATGCCCGTTTAACTATTGCTACTAATTATTATTTTGTTGTAAAGTAAAGTTTATTTTTGTACGTGTATTTATTTGGTGGCTCCTCCTTTTTGACGTACCCGTGGCAAGACTTTAATTAAGAATCCCTTCGGCTAATTTATTCAACCTGTATGATGCACTCTTAGAATTTAACAATCACAAACCTCCCCCAGTAACAAGTGGGACTTTTATAGTGAGAATCCTGGCCGTGGCACAACCCGCCTCTAACCAGCCTTCGCACGTTCAGTAGGAATTAAAGCCTATATATATATATATATATATATATATATATATATATATATATATATATATATATATATATATATATATATATGATCGTAGATTGAGTCATAAGGTCTCAATACCATCGACTTAAACAAAAGCGGTGTGTCCAGATCAAGAACTAGAATAATTATTGGAGCGGACTATGAGCAATTCTACGACAGTGTACATCGCGATGGTTGGATAAATAATCGCGGACTGTACTATGGTTCAATAGATTTTTCCCCTGTTTTCCATGCATAGGTTAACTAACTTGTTCAGTAATGCCAGGCCCCTCTTCCCTCGATTTAATCTCTCAGTTACGTGCTTTTTATAACCTGATTTGGTAATGGTGAGTCCGAGTACCTTACATTCTTTGTCGTATCTGTAGCGCTGTCCTTCTACATATACATTTGAGATGCTCCTCCTGTACACGGGTACTATTTTAAATTTTGATTTTAATTTTCCATTTTTCTTAGTATCCATTAAAGCTTCTTATCTCTTCCGCAGTCATCCTAGCTTGCATTGTGCTGTTCCTGTAGGGGCAAACTATGATTTGAGTGACGTCGTGGCAAATTGGATGTTCAAGCAGCCTTCATTTTTTGGTGGTGGTATATCTGCTGTGTAGATTAAATAGAGAGACGTACTCAGATATTTGCCTTGGGCCAAACCCGCAGCGAGCCCGAATATTTCACCCTATTGTCGTCCTATTTCCAGAATAAGCACGTCTCTCCATTACATAATCATGTAAAATCCTTTCGATCTTGTAGTTCATTCCTATTCTGAGTATCTTGAATTGCATATCCCTCTGCCATACTTTGTGGAACGCCTTGGACACGTCCCGTAATCGATGTATACGCTCATTTTTGCTCTCTTTGCTTTCGCTACTTTTAAAGGATGACTCCAAGGACCATCTCCGTACTTCTGTTTTTCCTGAAGAAAATGATTTCGCAGGGGTATTTATTCCGCCTTTGTTGAACGTTACGTTAAAGGAAATAGGCCAATCCGGTGAGTGGAATTATTTTAAAATTCCACTCACCGGAGTGGCCCATTTTCTCTAACGTTACTTTCAACCTAGGCATAAGAATTCGCCACTGAGATCGCTGATACACCACGCAAGTTATGCTTGATAAATCATACGACCGCCAAAACTTCATAATATTCTCAACCGAAGAAGAGTTTGCCTCTTCTCATTCCTAGGAATAGAGACTGCAGATTGATTTAGAAGAAAGCAATTACCTAGAAGAGTTGTCAAGTACAAGAAGAAGACTTCATTTCCTTTCCTTTCATCTTTTGTCTCTCGCACCCTTTTTCCTACCACACCACAATCCTCCCCTTGCGGAGGTACCTAAAAGAGAGAAATAATATTAATTTTATACAGGCACATCATCCTCAATGATCGCCTAACCCCCCTCCCTTACCCCTCTTTTAAGAGGGGGGAGACCCCAACACAAAAATGGAGGAAAATAAAAGACTACCGCTTATGGTATAACAAGGAAAACAGAAGCCGGAGAGAGGAGATCTTATCAGAACACTCTACCTTGACCTAAAAATAGCCGTAACAAGGCTGCTCGACGTCCCAAACGGTTATGTGGCTCTCTGCCACAAGCAGGAAGATGTGGAAAAATTGGTTTCCCCGAAAGGAACAACGGCCCTAAACAAAATAGGACTAACCCCCAAATTACCACTGCAACTACTGGCAAGCCGATCAATCAACTGCAGAAAAATTGACGAATACGTAGGAGCCCACACGCCATAAGAATTGACCACGGAGATTGAAAATAAAAACAAAAACTTCAAAATTAATGACCTTATCAAATTTAGAATCCACACACACGTGTTTAAAATCTTGTGCGCGACGACGGAAATGGCAACCAAAGGGCTCTCAAATGGTATTCTGGCATTTGTTATGAGAATCCCTCCTAACAACATGGAATTGGACGAATTCATTAACGTCCAAACATGTTTTCAGTGCTATGCACTAGAGGATCACGTAACGATCAACTAGCCCCAAAAGAACCGTAAAATATGCTCCGAGTGCAGTCAAGTCAGCCATTTTTTCAGAGAATGTAATGAACAAATGAAGAAATGCATCAACTGCCAGGGTCCTAACAGGACTATGGCTATAAACTGCCCCAAACGGAAGATCATCATTGAGAGAAAAGAACTTGAACAAAAAGAGAAAATTCAGAAACAAAATAACCAGACCTATGCGAGTATTGCCAAAGCCACAATAAACGAAGTAAAAAGTGCTCAAGGACCTAAAATTAACGTCAACGTGAATAAAGGCACCGACTTAGATATACTAGCATGTATAATGTTTGCGCACGTGAATAATATCAAGAAACCGGGAACTTTTGCGAAAACCCTAAATCTCCTTTTGGAGAAGAATGGAATTCACAAGATGTGGTTCCTCCCAAACCCTCCATCGGCACTCATATGCAGAGTCACAGCCGGGAAGACACTAAACGTTAAAGATATGATGTGTGTTGGAGCAGAGACAGAGAAGAAAGAACAAGGACACACCAAAGAGACCAAAAAAGAAACCGGATCAGAAAAAAGTAAGGAAAGAAACCAAATCACAGAAGAAGACGAAGGAGAACATCAAACCGACGGAAACCGAAACAGGGTGGACAACTGACTCCGAATAAGACAATTTCAACATCAAAGAAGGATGCCGGTACGAAGCCCGCGACTTCAATCTCAAGGTCTTCGTACATGAAGCATACGCCCTCCCAAGACAGCTAAAACCGATAGACGTAAAAAAGGGGTAAAGAACGAGGGACGCGCAAATGGATCTTCGTTTCTGAACAAGAAGAAAAAACCATCGAAAAACTCCTAGATGAAAATAAAATCAAAATCTACCCCAATGATGTCAAGACATTAAGAAAAGAACTATTCAAAAGAGTAACGGGTGGAAAATGGACTAAAGGCAAAGAAGGAATCGTCAAAGCCAACTAAACCAAGACAACTCTCAAGAAAGCTTAAATAAGTTATTCCTTAGCAATAGGATCAACCTAGAGCAGGAGGAATTGACTATCAAAAAGAAAACTGGACACATACTAAAGAAAAGTTGAGAAATCAACAAGAAAACCAAATAAGTAACTCCAAGCAAAGAAAAAAAGAAGACAAAGGCATAAATGCCCCAAGTATTCATAAGAGACTGCTACAAGAAATATACAGAAAAGAAATTAGAAGAAACAAACCGATATACAGAAATGATTTATATTAAAAGAAGATCTTGGGTGACTTTGACGAATACCGAAGGCTAGCCAGGAGAGTGAAGCTCAGCATAAGGGCGGCTAAGCGGTCTGAGGAACTCCGAGTGGCGAGACTCTGTAAAGAGAATCCCAGGAGTTTTTTGGATATGTGAACAGCCGTTAACCAATCCGTCGAACGATTAGCCCTTTGAGGAATGAGAAGGGGACATTAAAGCATTCATATGCAGAAAATGCTAACCTCCTCACCGACTACTTCTCTTCATTGTTTACTGAATAGTGTGGTCCCATTCCCCAGCCGACGGATTCCTACTCGGGGGAAAAGCTGGAGGCAATGGACTTCACCGAAGGAGAAATAAAGAAAAAGATCGCTGACCTAAAGACGAATAAGTCCCCTGGACCGGACGGGTTTCTATCCAAGGTGTTGAAGGAAGTGTGCGATGAAGTATCACGACATCTGTGCGCTATCTTTAACATGTAATCCGGACCAGATGCGTTCCTAGAGACTGGCGTGAGGCGGAGGTGACTCCGATCTTCAAGAAAGGAGACCCCAGCCATCCGTCAAACTACCGACCTATCAGTCTGACTTCGATAGTCGGTAAACTAATGGAAAGCATCATGGTGGACAAAATGACGTCGTATTTAGAGTCAAACCTGCTACTGAGGAGTTCCCAGCACGGCTTCTGAAGGCAACGGTAATGCTGACCTAAAGACCAATAAGTCCCCTGGACCGGACGGGTTTCTATCCAAGGTGTTGAAGGAAGTGTGCGATGAAGTATCACGACATCTGTGCGCTATCTTTAACATGTAATCCGGACCAGATGCGTTCCTAGAGACTGGCGTGAGGCGGAGGTGACTCCGATCTTCAAGAAAGGAGACCCCAGCCATCCGTCAAACTACCGACCTATCAGTCTGACTTCGATAGTCGGTAAACTAATGGAAAGCATCATGGTGGACAAAATGACGTCGTATTTAGAGTCAAACCTGCTACTGAGGAGTTCCCAGCACGGCTTCCGAAGGCAACGGTAATGCCTGACGAACCTTGTGGAATTCTTCCACTTCGTGTTCAGTGAGCACGATCGGGACAATGTGGTGGATGTGGTGTACTTAGACTTTCAGAAAGCCTTTGATAAGGTACCACACCGCCGCCTACTCCGGAAAGTGCGAGCGCTGGGCATAGGCGGAAAAGTAGCCGGCTGGATCGAGAACTGGCTAAGTGGCAGACGGCAACAGGTGGTGGTGAATGGACAGGCTTCTAAGTGGGTGCCCGTTACTAGCGGGGGGCCTCAAGGTTCTGTCCTGGGACCACTACTATTCATCATCTACGTCAACGACATAGACGGTGACATGGTTGCCAAGATTTCCAAATTTGCCGACGATACCAAGCTTGGTATTAACGTTGCAGAGGATAGAAATACTGCCCGTCTGGAGGAAGATCTTGGAAAGATTGGGAAGTGGTCGGACACGTGGCAAATGCCTTCTAACGTGGGGAAATGCAAAGTAATGCATATCGGCTACAGAAACCCCTAATCTCAGTATATCCTTAAGGGCACTGCTCTTGAATCGAGTGACACTGAGAAGGACTTAGGTGTAACTATCACTAGCAACCTCAAGTTCTCGAAACAGTGCATCGAGGCAGAGAAGAAAGCCCAAAGGATGTTAGGCTACATAAAGCGCCAGTTTGGATACCGTAACAAGGAGATAGTACTTTGTCTGTACAACTCCCTCGTTCGGCCGCACCTGGAGTATGCCGTACAATTTTGGAGTCCTTCGTTTCGAAAGGACATCGCAAGGTTGGAACGCGTACAAGCCAGGGCAACCAAACTGATTCCCTCTATCCGACATAAAAGTTATGAGGATAGACTAAGGGAATTAAATATGTTCTCGCTGGAAACCCGTAGACTGCGTGGTCAGCTCATCGAAGTTTTCAAAATACTTCGAGGGTTCGACAATGTTGACTACCGGGATATTTTCACACTGAGTGAGAACAGAACGCGCAATCACGGCTTCAAACTTGAACTGAAGCGTTACAACCGCAATCTGTGTGGACATTTTTTCACCTACAGTATCTGCGGTAAGTGTAACGCACTTCCAGTGGAAGTTGTCAACAGTGAATCTGTTGACCAGTTCAAGTCAAGACTAGACAAAGTCTGAAAAGTGGCCGTTTAGGGACACAAAACAATTGAGCAGCCAAGTGCCCGCTCAATTGCTAGTCGAAAAGTACCCTCTTTGAATGGACCGTAAGGTCTCCTAGGGTACTCTCTTTCCTTGTAACTCCTTGTAACAAAATTGGAACCAACGCACCTGCAAATGTTCCAATCTAACTAAGAAGAAAAGTGAAGATAAAGAACTTACAAAGTCAAAGTGATCAGCCAGTATCTTGGCAACTAATCATCTTCATACTCATCACCGCATCTTTTAATCAACCTCCCTCAACCCCCTCCCCACAAAAAATCTCTCATGCTATCATTCTCTCTCTCCCCATACTTCTCTCATCTGACCTAGGCGGAATAAATAACCCTTAAAAATCGTTTACTTTCACTCTGTCAGATCCGCACTCCACTCATTACATCGGCAAAGGAGGCAATAACATATCAAAATGCTCCGAAGATGATCGAATAAGATCGAAAGCTAAGCAATTTAGTTTTGTTTTTACAAAACACATTCATTTTAAAAATAGATGAATACTGGACAAGTGATCCTCCATCTACAAGATCGAATAAAAAGATAGTCAGAAGAAAAGAAAGTTGCCAAAGGAAATTAATTATGGCAAAATACACAATGGTCTTCAACAAAATTTGCATTCAGGAAAGACGCTACCCAACTACATTAATATTAAAACTCACGACCTAGGAAGCGAAAAATGAACCTATAACTAAAGCATTCCGTCGCCATCTTATAGTAAGGCAAATAGAACTTTTAAAGAAAACCATTCTCAAACTTAAACGTGATGTTGAGGAAACGTGATCACAATTGAAGAACTTTAAATTCCCCAAGCAACACGAGACTCTATCACAAAAGCTCTCTCCAACAGCGCTTTACAAACGGAAAACTCCGAAAAAGCATTAAGAACAAAAAGCTTAATACTCTGTACAAAGTACGTATAGCACTGCCAGAAACAACAACATACCTCATCAATCTCTCCCGCCTACGCTCTCCACTCGTAAAATAGAAGCCCTTAACCTCGAATTGAACTGCCACCTACAAGATCAAGCCATTATTGAAATTCACTCCAACCTAAAAGACCAACTACGCGCAGAAGCCACCAAACGAAGATGCTTTACGGGCAGCAAACTTATAACAACAGAGAGACGTAAGTCCATCAGCTCTCTAAAAACAACAAAGAAATAGGGATAAGAAAAGCTGACAAATCCAACATATACGTCATTCAAACAAAGAAGAGTATAACAACAAATTGAATACTATCTTAAGTGACACCAGTAAATTTAAAAATGAAAATAAATGGACAAATAACTAAAGCTAATGCACTCATCGGGGAACTTCACTTCCAAAAGATCATCGGTGATTACTCACCAGGATATCTGTATGGCAATGTAAGATTCAATAAGCCGCACAACCCATTGATGCCTATCATATCTCAAGTCACGACACCTACGTACTGTTTGGCTAAAACCCTAAATGCATTAATAAAACCGTACATCCCTTCGAAATATAGGATAAAGTCCACGGAGGAATTCATCGATATACTTCACTCCACAAGACCGGCAGGACTAATATCATCCCTTGAAGTAGAAATCTTGTTCACGAACGTGCCTATCACTCAGACCATCGACATCATTATACAAAACGTGTACCACCATCCTACAATGTCTCCTCCAAATCTTGACCAAAACATCTTAATGAGCATGTTACGTTCATGCAATCAGAGGCGCCGTTCAGGACACCGGAAGGTAAGCTATACACGCAAGTGGAAGGAGTGGCTATGGGGTCACCTTTAGGGCGGACTTTCGCCAACTATTACATGGGTAAACATGAGGAGAGAATATTGGACATCATGGAAAATAAGCCACACATATATTACCGATACGTACATGACATCTAAATCAACGTCCAAAACGAAGAACATCTCATAAACATCAAGCAGCATTTTGAGGAGAACTCTTTGTTAAAATTCACTTATGAATTGAGCACGGGCAATAAACTCCCTTTTTTGGACGTTGAGGTTCCAAACATCAATGGCAGCTACATCACTAAAGTACAGAGAAAAAGTACGGACATGGGAAGATGCCTCAATGCTGAGAGTGAATGCTCTGAAAGGTATAAAATAAGCGTAATCGTCTCATACCTCCGCCGAGCTTATAAATGCTGCTCTACGTGGGAACTTTTCAACCAAGAGATAGCACGAGTAAAGCAAATACTCGTGAATAATGGTTTCTCAAACAGCATGATTGACAAACAACTCCAATCATTTTTAAATAACCATTGCAAACATGCGGATAAAATTGAAAGTAATCAGGGAGAAGTCAACAACATCAAAGTGTATTGCAGAAACCAGATGTCCACGGCCTAGAAAATAGATGAAAAAAACATCAAGGAGATTATTAACCGGAACATCAAGGTTAAAAATCAAACAGATAAAATCCATTTCATCATTTATTATAAAACAACAAAAGCCAGCAATCTCCTGATGAAAAACAACACCTGCCAAATATCCTCTAATCTCAAGTCAAATTACATAGTTTATGAGTTTATCTTCTCCGATACAGACTGTAATCTTTATAATAACTCAAAATACATTGGTATGACAACCACTACACTTTCGAGATGTTTAACTAGGCATCTACAAATCAGAGGGCCTGAAAATCATATGGAGATTGTCCATAATATTAACCTAACCAGAGATATGCTCGTTGATAACAAAGTTATTAAAAGAAAACAGGTCAACTAAGCGAGGCTGAACATCTTAGAAGCCATATTAATAAAAAAAAATTGGTATATTTGAGAGAAAAAATACATATACAAATTAGCTTACAGAAAAGATAGTTAATTTGGGGAAAAAAAGTTGAGCGGAGAAAAGAAAGTTACACAAGTACTAGTAAGAAAAGAACTGGGTTCTCCACGTACTACCGTAGGTCATATTTTTGTATATTTACCGGTATTTTCATCTTTTATATTAAATGAGTTTAGTTCTCCAGGACATACTGGAGGACAAATATTTGACATTTTAAAATCAGGAATTTTTTTATGACAGAGAATTATATCTTAGAAATTACATTCAATTTTAATATATGATGTTCTTACTACCAAAAATATGTTCACTTTTATCACGGTTTATTATTAATATTCTAAATCACTAAACTTTGTTATTATCCACTAAATATTGTGTTCATTATTAAACACTGAACTTTATTCTTAATTGTTAATTATTCAATATTGATAACTGTTTATTTACTGCTTTTATTATTTCCCGAAGTCATTATGCTTATTACTAAGTATTCATTATTATTCACTGTTTATTATTAGTTACTAAGTATTAAATTTATTATTAACCACTGAATTGTTAATTGCTAAATATTGAGTATTGAGCACTGTTTATTTAATGAGATCATTATTAATTTGCTTAATCGTTCAACTTTGTTATTCTTACTAGCCATTAAATATTATGTTATTTATACACCACTGTTTTTATTCACGTATCCACTGACTATTGAATGTTTTTATCATTAATCGCTTTAACCTTTGAATTTTAGTATTATTATACACTTGTTTGCTTTTTCTTTTTAACCACTGTTTATTAAATTAATTCACTTAATCTATGGATTAACTAATATTGACACTAAATATTATATTCATTTTTAATCACTGCTTATTATTTTTAATTGATTATTATTCACTGTTTATTAAATGTTTTTATTTTTCCTTCGTTTAATCACTGAATTTTATAATTGTTAACTATCATTCACTTTTACTTATTTTTCCACTAGTCGATATTTTTAACTATCATTCACTTTTACATATTTTTCCACTAAGCGATATCGGACGTTTTTTGACCACTTTTGATTTTTTTATAGGTGTTCACGGTGTGTACACACGAGTCTGGGATGTAGATGGTTCTTTCTTCCAACAGTCCTCCTATTTCTTTCGGCGACCATGGTCCTTCGAAGGTCCATTTGTAGTCCCCGTGAATAATTCCATCGATCAGGGTCTCCAGGTCACCTTTCGGGGGCTTGCACACTACAGCGCCAAATACCTTGAGTCCCACGCCAGTGGCGTTAAAGAAGAATCCGCGTAATAAGATGTTTCTTTCTTCCGTGAGGGGTACTCCGGGATAGTCCAGAATATCATCGTCCTCGTCTTCTTCCCCGTGAAGTGTATATTCTGGTTATTCTGTCTCTTCTTCCTTTCGGGGTTTTGTCTTTTTCTTTTTCTTCTGTTGTTTCTTTTGGGGGCTTTTTTGAGGGCTTTCGCCACTTGCTTCTTCTCCTTCTGTATTTATTTCTTCTTCTGTGGTTTTCAGTTATTGTTGAATGTCGGCAGGTTCTTTTACTTTTTCTTGGGTTGTTTCGTTTTGCTGTGGATCGTCCACAAATTGTATTTTTAGCACTTCTTGTGGATAGGGATTGGGAGGAAACCAAAGTTTTTTCTTGATACCGTTCTTCTGTAATAGCTGGTTTAATTATTCGGAAAAAGTGCCGGGGTTGGCTAGGTTTGTCAAGTGTGCGTAGATGACCATGGTCATTATTTCTTTGCATTCACTTGGCATCACCAGCTTTGGTGCTGTTAGTTATGTGGCTGTTGGTTTTGTTGCCGCTGCTACTTCTGCGAAGTTCTCTGGTTTTGCCTCCTTTTCCTTTTTGGACTTTTCCCGTTTGGCTCTGATTGTCTCTTTGCTGACGGGACATCTCATGACCAAGGACCTGTGGTCCCCTCTGCAATACAGCGTGGGTTTTCAGAGGTACACTCCTTCCATCCGTGTCCTTGTTTAGAACAGATGGAACATGTGACCTCGGTAGCTCGACACTCACTTGTGGGGTGTTTTTCCACTGCCATGCATTTGAAGCAGGTTTCCAACTGAACAAATTCCTCCGCTTTTATTTGTTCAGGGGCAACGCGGAGGTAGAACCCCAGGAATCCCTCCTCCATAGCCGTTTGTGCCATTTCCGTGGTTGAAAAAATAACTTTGACTATATTTTTGCCAAACTTATGCACCTTCGCAATTCTTGCCCATCTTTGGTGCTTAGAAAGCTCCTCCTTAATTTATTCACAGCTGTTGTCCGTGAAGAAGGGGTCGAGCTTTCGCAGGATGACTGAACGACGCACCATGATTTCGTGGGGGATAGTAGGCTTCGAGTCTAATCTTCCGAAGGGGCTCTTTAGCTTAGTCTGACACGATTTTTTCGACGTCCTCGAGAGTCAAGCATAATGCTGCCCATCCGTTGGGCATCTCAATTAGTCTTAGAAGGGCTACGTTGAGCGGGCCAAAGATAGTCTCTATGACCGTTTGCCGGCTTGGCTTTGTTGCTCCACTGATGGTACGGAGGGGGATCCGTTTAACGTCCATGGCGGGTGGCCCCATGGCGGGTGGCCCCCATCTCATAACGTTGCTCTTCTTTATTCTTGGTATTAGTGTACTATTATTCCGGATAGTTTTCTCCTTTTCCTCCTCCAATAAAATGTCTGGCAAGGGCGTTTTCAAATTCCACTTAACTTTTCCTCCTTTGCCACGACCATACATGATGAATTCTACTTATCAATCGCACATTAAATTATTTTAAAATTCCATTCACCGTAGTGGCCTATTTTCTTTAACGTTACGTTCAAACTAGGCGGAATAAATACCCCTTAAAAATCGTTTTCTTTCACTCACGCATCACTTGGAAGAATCTTCATATCTACACTCTACGAGAAGTCACAGCTGGCAAAGGAGGAAAAGTCGAGGGTAGTCACCTCACTCAACGCACTGATTTTCCTGCAAGACATACCGTGAACGATACTTTACAGTCAGCTACCTACAAGATCTTCAAGCCAATCCACCCCTGCCCCCCACCCCCTGGATAAAAATTCATTTATTTCCCTGGCACGTCATAGTGGCATGATGTGCTGAAACCCTCCCCATCCCTTCCCCGCCGTTCTACTTAGAAAGGGTATAATTGCAAACTTTGGGGAAAGGAGGTCTGAGGCTTAGTCCGTTTCAGAAGCATACCGTGGACGGTAATCTACAGATAGCCAGCCATCTACGGGACCCCCCCGTCCCTGCTCCCCCACCCCCGAATGAAAATTCCTTTATTTCCCTGGCACGTCATAGTGGTATGACGTTCTAAACCCTCCCCATCCCTGCCCCGTCGTGACTTGGCTCTGTGAATTTGACTCTACACATAGAACTCCGTTGCAACTATGTCGTTCTACTTAGAAAGGGCATAATTGCAAACTTTGGGGAAAGGAGGTCTGAGTCTTAGTCCGCTGCGGAACCCAAAGAAAGAGAGCAAACCTGGATTGGGACTCAGTTACCAACGCGGGGAGGTTAACACGCTACCCTGCTGCACCGTCCAAGACCACAGAGGGAGACTCTACCGGTGAGATGTCGGATGTAACTGAGAAATACCCTAAACCTAATATAGGGGGCAGTACCCCGACTGGAGTCAGTTGATTCTGGCTTCAGTCATCATTGAGTCTGCCATGTTTTCACACCCTCTGAGGCCCCCAACCAGGTCCACACACACTCATCATTTATCACCACATCCGAGTCATGTTCATAGGGTCGTTATCAGCGGAACGGGGAGACTCCCCCAAAAGAAAGAAAGCAGTAAAGAAAGAAAGAAAAATGGCAAGTAACACGTCATAACACACACTGCTACGAGTACATACATAAAACACAAAACCCACAACAAACAACGAACACACACTCCTAAATCTAGCAGCTACATATGACACCCCCATCACGAACATCATAAAAACACATACAGCCCACAAACTCGTCTTCCGCTCACAGGGAGACGCAGTAAAATTCCACCATAACGCTTCCGAAACACTCGCCGCACTAGACTCACACACAAAATTAGCCGACGGTGGAATCAAAAGACACTAAATACGCGTCTCAAAGACCAACCCCCTATGATTGGCCTTCCCCAGAGATGACCTCCGCACACACCTCAGACAGAATTATGGGGAGGAGGTCATCGTAGATCTCAATTACAACCGCCTGAAACATTGGGCTGTAATCATACTGTCCGATGAACACAACATGTCACTGCTGCTAGACCAAAGTATCAAGGTCTGTGGCACCCTAACACCCTAACACACCCATATCACATCAAGCCACAGCAGAACATGAGACCTACACAGTCCCACCAGTGTTACAAAACGGGCAAATCTACACGTAACTGCCAAGCAGACCTGGTCTGCTCCAAGTGCAATGTAGTGGGCCACCACTTTAACCACTTGCACAGCACCACACCCCCTCTGCTCCAACTGTGGCGGCGACCATGTGGCCGTCAACCCAAAATATCCTTACCTAAGTAAGGCCCGCTATGACGCCGTAGCGGCTATACAGCGTCCTCAACCCACGTACTCAACCACATAAATCCCCCTCACAAGAACATTCGTCGCCACTGCCGGCGCTACGGTGTCAGCACCTCTCCATGTCCCACCCCAGACACACCCAACCCCAGCCGCAAACCTAACTCACCCACATATCACGACACCCGTCCCCACTCCAGAACCCAACACCCAGAGACCCCCACTACTTCTGACACCCACCCCACATGTCGAGGAGTGACCCCCGACTATACGCAAAAATACTAAACACACTCTTCGATTCGCACGGCCTAGTACAGATCACCTTCCCTGAGAAGGTGTTCGCTCTGATCGACGAGCATACACACAAGAGACACGCACTCCTCCCCACCCTGGTGGATACGCCCACCTGTCCCCCCCGCACCCCCCCCTCACCGCGCTCTCGCCTCCGCCCGCTATTCTGTCTCTGCACCTCTTGCAACTGCACCTTCCTTACCTACCCCTCCGCCTACTGCTACCATCTCTCTCCCAAATGCTTCTTCTGCTCCCTCCACAGCTCCCACTACTTTAACCTCTTTACCTAAACTTCTTCCTACCTCCAGAAATTGCCCCCCCCCCCCCCGGCAACCTATCCTCCTCCCCCTATTGCTACCAACCCCCCTCCAACCGTATCCCCCGCCCTCTCACAGCCTCCAACCCCACTCTCCCATACACCACTACCCTCACCTCCCCCAAGCCCACCACACCCTCCACAACACCCCGTAACAAACAAAAAAAAACAGCATAACCCCCCGCCACACACACACAACTACGCTTGAAGCCGACCACCTCCCTTCCTGCTGTTTCTTCTCATCCCCTTTCCACCCCTCCTTCTTTGTCCCAAACTCCTCTCTCTCTCCCGACACCCCCCTCTCATAATCTGTACCTCCCCTACTATCTCTAGCCCCTCATCTCCTTGCAGTACTCCCTCCACCTCTGCTCCTAATTCCTCCTTTTCTAGACTCTACCATCTCCAACCCTGCTTCAAGTCCGTTACCTCAAACCTTCTTTCACAGAACACACTCTCCCCTCCACCACGGCTTGCCCACCCAAGAACACCGCTGACAACCTTTCCAAATCACAGTCGACGAAACGCGTAAAGGTACAGGCTCCTCATGCCTCCTAAGCAATAACCAAGGAGAGAGAAACGGTCCCGGCTAAATCAGCCTCACGCTCACTCCGCCCACGACAATAGGTCACCTCAACGTGACACAGTTAAATGTACGCAGTTGGCACGGTATTTGCCATACTGTTGCCAACTGGGTCCTAAACACACAAGACCTGACATAGTCTTTAACTCGACCAGCCTTCATCCTCCCAACAACAGACTCCGTATCGCAGGTTACTACACGTACCTATCTCCACAGGCGCTGCACTTAGGATCAGCGATCCTAGTAAAGCGCTCGATACACCACTCCTTCATCCAAACACATTACGACTCATTTCTAGCCTGCAAGGTACAAACAAGCTCCGACCCCATTCGAGTGGCCACATACTACTGACCACTACGCCTACAATTAAACATAGACGTCCCACTCGGGGCTCTATCAAACCAAAACCTCCCTATCTTCTTTGCGGGGGACCTCAACTCCTTTCAAACAACACGAATGATGCAGTAAGGTACCTGGCCGGTGCCTTGCAGCGCTATGGCTGCGAACACATCGGCCCGGCCTTCCCCATATTCTTCGGTCTTCACGGAGAAACCACGTCTCTGGGCGTGGTGTTCTGCAACGACTACGCTACACGCTTCTACACGCACATCTCACCGGGTCCCTACGTTCCCTCTGACCACATACCTATATGTCTTATCATATCCACATCTTCCATACTCATACCTACACCACCTCTCGTCGACTACAAAACACAAACTGGGAAGGGTTCAAGAAACACATAAGAGATAACACGCTACAAAACCTCGACCTGGACCACACCAATCTAGACCTATAAGACGACCACTGGTACTCAATCATAAACACCATAACCACAGCACGCAACCTACACTCAACACAAAAAAACCTATACTTGCATAAAACATTTCACATGTTCCATACACACTCAGAGACTGATCACACAGTACAATAATCACTACATTCGAGGCCCTCGACAACACAACATCAATTACTTACGTGCCCGCATCCTACAGTGCGTGCAGCTAGATAAGAACTAGCAGTGGCGAGAAGTCGTCCGCATTGCGGATGCTACCCGTTGCACTAACCCCTCCTTCTTCCGGTGGAAGGTAAAAAGGATGATAGGCACTGACCCCGCAAACCCAAACACTCACAGACACTAACGTCTTCCTCGACGCATTTAGGTCCCACTGGGACCACTCCTCTCATCGTCGAGGAAACAAAACACTACATAAAAACGACACCAAAATGTGCCCCCGGCCCCTCCGGGCTACCAGCTACACTAATACACAACCTCCTCGTAAACATATACCTCACACTTACACACCTATTCAACGCCTCACTAGCCTCAGGCCACTTCCCTAAAATATTCAAAGTCTCTCACAACATACTTCTACACAAAACGAGCAAAGACCCCAAACACCCAAACAACTAAAGGCCTATCGCTCTATTAGAGCACCTAGGAAAATACTTGAACGCATGCTCAACTGCAGCCTACGGTAATACCTGAAAGAGAGAGACTGGTTCTCCCTCTACCAATATGGGTTGAGGAGAGGCCGGTCCACTCAGGCGGCCGTGGCCATCTTTCATGACAGAATATAGAAAAAACGCCAGGTATATCAAAAGACTCTCTCCATCAGCAAGGACGTGGAGAAGGCCTTCGATGAAGTGTTGCAAGAGGGACTCCATTGGAAACATGCCACCAATACGCACTACCTCACTGAACGGAGATGCCACATAAAATACAATAATACCCTCTCACAACCCTTTACATCACGCTCAGGCGTTCCTCAAGGAAGTGTATTGACACCCACACTATACATCATGTTTACAAACGACACCTCACGCCCACCCGAAAACTCCTGTCACACATACATAGTGGCCTACGCTTATGACGAGACCATTCTCGTCAGCGGCCGTGGTCTAGAAGAAATCGCGCTCCGCGCTCAAAGAATACAAACGCTAAGATAGATTACGAGGATAAATCGCTGATTGCCACGAACCCTCAGAAGACACAGATGACAATACGGCGCAAGAGATCACTTCATACACAACCTGCAAATCTTCTCACACATACCAGATATGAACTACCTAAACCCAACAAGGCTCGAATATACACAACGTACAAAAAATCATGGGTTCAGGGGTATAGTGAACACCTGGAAGAGACCTTCTTAGGAGGCCAGAAAAGGGGGGCCGCTTCTCGGTCACGAGCATGAACCCAACTGTATCCTGCTGTTAGGGCTAAGCCCAGATAGGTAGGGTTGACTAAGGAGAGTGCGAAAACTGGAAGGTAGGCGAGATAGAACTAGGACAGATAGAGGGGCTCTTCCCACTTGTGGAGACTAGTTATGAATCCACAGCTGAAGATCGGCAGAAGAACCCCTCTCCTCAGAGAGGAGATGACTCCCGAGAGGATGAACCGACTGGACTTCAAAAGTCTTTCCCTGAAACTCATGCCCAACGGAAGGAAAAGATCACCACAAGAAGTAGTGCAATGCATATTTTTAGATCTGGAGATACAACTAATCAATTGCATTGAGACACCATCTGGATTTACATTTATTTGCCCAGAAAACAAAGACGTAGGGCAGCTACTGTTATCTGCGGGGAGCATTACGCTAAGGAAGTAGGACTTGGATGCTAGAGTACCACCACAAATCAGGGCTAACAGAAGTGTCATCTGCCGAAAATTCGAGCCCTGGATAGTAGAGCACTCAAGCCAAGAAATAAGAGAAGAACTTCAGGAGAGACAGAAATGACTCAAAATTGCATAGGTGGTCAAATTTAAAGATCACACTCACGTTTTCAAGGTTATTTGTGAATCTACCGAAATGGCTTCAAGGTTCATGGAACAGGGACTTCTCGCTTTCAACATGAGGATCCCATCTGCCCACATACAAAGAGACGTCTTCGCAAGTATACAGATATGCTTCAGATGTTATGCGTTAGAAGAACATACGACGCCAAATTGACCCCCAAAAGACCTTATAATCTGTTCTGAATGTGGAACTGAAAGCCATTCTTGGTGATACTGCAACAACACAGTTAAAAGATGCCAAGGGGGACACATAACTATGACCATGATTTGTACCAAAAGAAGAGCAATTATAAAGAGAAAAGAAACAGAGTCAAACACAAATAATACGAACGTGAATAAAAACTCATACGCAGCAATGGCAAAAAGTGACTAAGAAGGACCGGCAATTCAGATTAATTTAGATGGTACGTTTAACGTAAAAATACTTACTTGTATATGTAATGAAGTTATGCAACAATAGTCAACAGCATGTTACAGAAAAACGGGCTCGAACCGATGAAATTCACCAAAGAAATCGACTCATCGGCCATTTTCAGAATCAAAGTCACAGAAAAGACAAAAAATGAGTTAATCGAAGAAGCAAAAGGAAATCAACAGACAGAAGAATCAGAAGAGGACACAATCAGCGAAGACTCGGAGACTGAAAACTCCGACGAGACAGAGCAAGAGTGCACACAGGTTACTCGCAGGAAAGCCCAAAGAAAGGAGAGATCTAAATCCGCAAGTAAAAAGGGGCCATCACCCAGAGATGAACTACCAGATGACCCTCAAATGCAGTCAGCAGAGGAAGAACCCAGGAGAAACGAAAGAAGAACCAGAAATAGAAGAAACACCGATGACTTAACCTATAGGACAGACTAAACGGAAAATGAATAAACGAACGGAAATAGACAATTAGATTATGGATATTAATAAATTAAAAATACTACAAATTAACACATGCGGATGGAAAGACAAGGAAATTATGTACGGAAACTTATTAAGAAATATTGACCTAGGTGTTATACTAATATCAGAACATGGAAGACACACAGAAAACGAGAAATTACAGATATGGAACTACAATGTTATTAACACCAATCTTTCAAGAGAAACACACAACGGAGCGGAAATAGCGGTCAAGCAAGGATTGCCGTACAAAACAATACAAGGATTGGTAGATGCATATTTAGCTATAGAAATTAAAATGGAATTAAGCAACATCATTTTCGCAACTGGATAGCAGCCACCCAGGCGCCCCCAATTACCAGAACAAAACTTTATAAAACTCGGCAACTATATTAATTCTCCAACTTATAAGCTCTCCAAATGTCTCGCCAAGCATTTATCTCCAGCAGTTGGAAGAATCACATCTGCACGCATTATGAACACTCAAGATTTCTTTGACCGCCTCAACCACTTGCAATTACTGGATGGAAAACTTTTGAGCTTTGATGTAAACTCTTTGTTTACCAAAGTTCCGGTTGACCAAACCATGGGCCTTCTGCGGGAAATCATGCCTAGACTTAATTTGGATCTTCCCATTTCTACGAGTAAATTTATCGATTTAGTTGAATTATGTCTCTCTGACAATGTGTTTCGAGTAAATAATGAGTTTTATAGACAAATATTTGGCCTTAGCATGGGAAATAGTTTATCTCCCATATTGGCATGTCTCTTCATGGAATATTTTGAGACTGAACTCCTTCCCACAATTTCTCCCCCTAACTTTATATGGTTAAGGTACATTGACTATGTATTTTCTGTATGACCTAATGGCCATGATTTTTATATCTTTTTTAATAATTTGAATAATTTGCATGTCTCCATCAAATTTAAATATGAATGGGAATATGATAATAGATTACCCTTTCTAGATGTCCTCATTAATAAAGATCACCATGAATTAAAACTTGACGTTTATAGGAAACCAACCCACTCGAATGCCTATATACATTATTTTTCGTAACACGATAATACTGTTAAAAAATCGGTAATTTCTAACCTTTTCCTTAGAGCATACAAAATATGTCATACTTCCTATTTAGATGAAGAAATTGTCATTATCAGGACCATTTTTTCTAATTTGTATTACCCCGATTGGTTCATATCGTCTGCCCATTTTGCAGCTAGGAAAACATTCTATGGTAATAAGCCTTCCCGCACTAATGACTTCAACAAATGTATAACATTGCCATTTAATAATAAATTAAATAGTTTAAAGGACATATTTGGAAAAGCGGGTATTAATCTAGCCTTTAAATATAATAATTCCTTAAACCAATTGATGATTGCCAGGAAACCCAAAGAACATCATAACATAGGAGTATATGCAATACCATTCAACGATTGTTATACAGTTTATATAGGGAAAACGGGGAGAAATCTAGACAAGAGATTGTATGAACACAAAAGAGATATTAGAGTGGGCAGCGAAAGCAGTGGAATATTTAGCCATGTTAGAGACTCGAATCATTCGAGAGATTTCAATGGAAGTAAAATGGTATTCAAATCGGCTAACTATGTTAAGAGAAGAATCGTAGAATATAGCTTGATATCGTCAGTTCCTAATTTAAATCTATCTGAGGGTCAATTTTTTTTTAATCCTGTAATACGAAAGCAAATAAACAAAATAGTAAAATGTCAGCCCTTCAATATGTTTAGGCCTAACACACCCCCCTGATTAGCCACAAGTAGGGGATTGGGGGAAAAAGAGGGGATCTTTCACGACCTGACCCTGTGTTATGTTTGTAAGCACTTTTCTTATATTTTCTATTCAGTGTCAGTTGAAAAAGGGTGTGAGATACACCGAAACTGTTCTGAATTAAATTGTCTTCGGAGAATGTGGTTTAATTCCTCATATATATATATATATATATATATATATATATATATATATATATATATATATATATATATACATAATATAAATAATTTATTTGTATGTGTGTGTGTGTTCATTTATAGGATAAAAGGTTAGAACATCTACATAGAAACTAAAAGTGTATTTTTATGTAAAACTTTTCTTGGAAGATAATGGAAGTGATCCTGAGTCTCTAATTGCCCCCCTAATGGAGCTACGTGCCTTTTTACAAACCTGCCTCATATGTTAAACCGAGGGAAAGTGAGCTTCGCCTAAACACTCGTTAGACAGTTTAGTTTTATCCATATCGTTGTTCACGTGTGGGAAGCTAAAACAGTCTGTTTGTCCGTGCACCACGAAGAAAGACGAAGAATATTGTCTATCAAGAAGTGTTGTGATGTAGCATTGGTTAAAGAATAATTTGTGATAAATATAAGAATTTCAACTTGTATCTTTCTTATGATTTTTTTTTTTACCTTGGCAAGGCCGGATAAAAGAGCAGAGCTCTTTGGAGATCAACTCTCAGCACAAATTAAAAAAAACATTCTGACATTCATTGGCTCATAAGGGAGCCTTAGAAGCACTAAGCGGGACAATGGTAGATATTAGGGATTGTGAGGCTCCTATGGGACGTGTTACTCTTTTGCTTTAAAGTGATTTGAGGAAGACACTTCTAATGATCTCTAAAGGAACCAGGCCAGATGAGGTCCGGGCTTGCCTAAAATCATCTTCTTTGTGTATGAATATTAGAAAACTGTCTCTAAACAGAGCTCTTTGGTGATCAACTTTTAGCACAATTTACAAAAAACATTCTGACACTGGGAAATGGCAAAGTATCTCTCGATGCTGATGGTGGAATAGAAATATCTCCCCTGTGCATAGTTAATGATACTATTGATAATCTCAAGGCAAAGGTATCATCCAATCTTCAGCAAAACTACAACTGGCTGTGTGAAAGAGCTACATTGGCTCCTAAGAACAACACTGTCTGCAGAATCATTAAACATCTACTTTTTTCCATCTCAGGAAGTCAACAAATTTGCAAGTCAGTTGATACGATTTCAGATTATGCTCAAATAGTCATACATTCCACAGAGTTCCTAAACTCTGTAGAACCTCTTGAAATATTTCCTAACAAACTTAAATTGAACATAGTACATCAAAATAATGTTGTCGCTCAATTGGGATCCCAAAAACATTATGTAATGGTACTCGGCTGGTTGTAAAGAATTTGATGCCACATGTCATAGAGGCAGCCATTCTTACTGGAAGTGGAAAAGGAGAGGATCGCTTCATTCACAGAATACCCCTAAATGAATCAGGATTAGAATTGCCATTTATATTCAGAAGACTACTTTTTCCAATCCGTGTAAGTTTTTCAATATGAATTTTAAGAAATCGTAAGGTAAGACTATTAGTAGCATAGTTGCACTTAGATAGTAGTCATTTTCGGAGGTTTCGTGACCATTTTTAGGATACCAAAGTTTCTGAGTGGATTTAGCAAGGGCAACTGATACTAACAAAATGAGCTCCCATACACCTCACCAAAATAGTGGGAAAGTGTTCATTTTAGTCATTTTTCAAAATGGCCGCCACCGCTATCTTATCAAACTGATAAAATTATATTTCTTGCAGTGGATGGCCAAATATGACAATTTTGGTGTCAGAAACACAATGGAATGGCATGATTCATGATTCAGAGTCCCCCTGACCTCCTGTATGGAAATTCATTATGACCGCAGGACAAATAAATCTAATAATAAATAATAAAAGGTGCTATTAAACCCACTGAGAAACTTTGGTATCCTAATTACGGTCACATATCCTCTGAAAATGATTCTGCTATTAACTTTGTTGGTTTAAACTGTAATTTCTTTCCCTAGGAATATAAATTTTAGAAATTATAATTGTATGAAAAGAACTAGACTTCGAAAAGAGAAAGCTGTGAGTCATAAAACATGAAACTTATGGTTTTAATATCTTGCTTATTTTTCAGGAAGTTCTTGAAGAGGAAAGAGTTATCTCCATCACTTTCGCAGCATATAAGAGTCCTAAAGGGTTAATTCTGTTAGCTGTCGATGCATCATAATAATTTTGTGGGTAAGAGGCTACTTTTTTGTGGAATTCAAGGTATCTCTCACTTTTTCCATTCAACTACAAATGTGTTCTTAAAAATATAAATAGTCATTTCATTTACTTCCCAATCTAGATTTTTTACAGATATATTCATACTATGTATGCAAACCAAGAATTATGACTGATCAAGACTTTTGTTTTCTTGATGCAGGTCTATTGCATTGAAATAGAAGAACCTGAAGATTCGTTAAGCATGGACAGTAGAGGAGACAGTGATGTGCTTAACCCAGGGCCCGAATTAAAATTTATATGATGTCAGCAACCCTGTGTAACTTATGATAGTATGGACAATACATCTGATACAAAATGGGAGAATTTAAAGAGCAATTGGAAAGAACTTGATAAATTTCAGCATGCCCATGCTGTGGTGGAATAGGACAAGGGGCCTGAAGGCCTGTACATGAATAGTAAATGTTACACCCAGATCAGTAGTATTCGCTATATTCAGCAAGCACAGAATCGTAAACGGAAATCTGAGCTGGAAGAAAAAGCTCAAGCATCAACTTCAAGTCAGCAACTGCTGTCATGAAATATGCCTGAAAAGCTTCGTTCAAATACTGGAGTGGTTCATGATAAGAATATCTCTGCGTGGTGTATAATGGGACCGCAAATAAACAGTAATCCTGACAAATCCAAACTTTTGCTGTGGACAAAAGAAGACACATGTAACCGGTGGATCTGTGGATTAAGCTTTTTGTGGAAAACACTTCAACCATGAGGGGCGTTACCTTCGACTCTTCTACGAGCTTTACTCCACCATGCACTAGACAAAGGTTTGGAGGGTTCTCCTATGTCTGAGGTGATCTAGGAATCTCTTAGAAAATTACGATGTTCAGTAGACCAACAAGAACTTAATGATGCACATGCTGAGTTAGAAAACAATGCCAACTTCAAAGAGCTCGTTGACTCGCTATTCAAGAACTTAGATGGTGCTCCATAAGCCGAATTCTAGATTTCATTCTTTGTAGATGGTAGAGATACTGACTCAAAATATCCATGCTATTAGAACAATAAACTGCATCGAGTTCAAGTCCTCACTAAAGATGATGCTTACTTGGACGTGTATCTATGATAACGATGGATATGGGCGACATCTTCCAGATTTAATAGCAGTCCTAGGAAATCTTCCCCCATGTCCAAGGACAATTGATGGAAAGTGGCATGTTTGCACAGTCAATGACGGGTCAACCCTACTTATGTGTTGCCCCTAACATTTGGATAGAATCAACGATGAATAAAGGATCCAAGCTTAAATCTGGATGGTTGGCTATTCTCAAGAATGAGAAGTAACTGCTGTCAAACACGCGGAATGTTAAAAACGTTAACCGAATAAGAGTCTGTGTCCATCGTCACGTAAATCACAAGAGGCAAGGTTCAAGAAAACATGCCGATTCTGTCTCAAGAAAGATGAAAATAGATGAACAGTCTTTGCAGGATATCAGTGCATGTCTCACAGAGTTCCATTGAGATTCATTTGACCAGTCAGATCAGACACTAAGATCCCTACAATCTAGGATTCAAGCCTCTCAAGCTCTCTTTGCTTATCTGAAGTCTGCAAAGGCTAATGGCGAAAGAAGAGTGGAAAAATTTCTAAATGAAAGAGTCTATTCAAAAACAAAGCCCCTCAATTCTCGAATACCACGTAGTAAAAGAGGTAATTTTGCAACTCAAGAAATAGAGAAGCCAGGAAGTGAAAACCTGAAACAGACAACTGAAGAAATGAAGAGTAAGGCATTTGCCTCAGTCATCAAACTTGAGGAAAGTGATGGTTTAAAGATGGAAGACTTAATGCAGCATCGAATAACAGATGAGTGCCTTTCAATATTTAATGCAAATCGTACTATGCGTAAAACGCTGAAGAGTAAACTACATGAAAAGCTGACAATGACACCCATGCCATACCCAGAGGTTTACACATCGATATTAGACATTGGACTAATCTGGCGTCTAGCAATCACTACTATCGAAAACAGAGAAAAAGCAGATTGAACCAAGGTAACGTGAGGAGACTATGGTGATAAACTTGTAAACTTTGTCCCGAAAAGATATACAAATGAAGAACGTATTATCTTGGTGACTGATTCGTACGAGCAAGACTTCTCCATCAAAGACATTGAAAGACAACACCGTCAAAAAACTCAGCCCATTCCTAATGTGTTTATGAAGTCAGAGGAAAAATTTCCTTCTAGTAGAGACTTCCATGCTCTTCTTGGTAAGCCAGAAAATAAAGGTCTCCTGCAAGCATTCATCGAGGCTGCGTTCAAAAGAAGGGCTTCTTCAACCACTGCTGAGCTCATGTATTGTGTTGTTGGTAAACCAGCAAGGAATCTGACCACAGATGAAGTATTGCAGAATCTCATATGCGTCCATGCAGAAGTAAACACAGCTCTGTTCACACTCTATGGTAAGCTGCCATCAGAGGGATATTCATAAGCAGTTGCCATAGATACTGAGGATACCGATAACTACGTTCAGGCAGCCTATGTGGCTCAGCAAATATCAGGATTCCTGTGCTTAAATCGCAAATCTAAGCTGATAAGTGCTTAAAGTTTGTGTGACAAGGCATGGCGTAGTCTTTGATCCTTCATGTTCTTACTAGATGTGATCATAACTCTGGCTTTTATGGAGTAGGCAAGAAAACTATTGTGGACCGTCTAGAAAAATAATCAGAAGCTCACAACCTCCTCAAAAGTTCTGCACAATCCTCCCGGTCACACAAGTAATCATCAATGACTTACAGAAATTTGTTATCCGGTACATCTATCATGAGACCAAACACAAGACATTAGCAGAGGTGAGAGCAGCAAAGTGGTCAGTACTCAGGAAAGAGAAGATTATTAGACTGGTACCTGACTCTAACAGCCTATGACCACACTTAGAGCGCAGCAATTAACTCACATATCAGCAGAAGTGCTTCCAGCTTACAGAATCATCCATCATTAATTGGCCATAGATGGAAACTTGCAAATGGCTTATGCCTCTCAGTACGCTATACTCAATTTGCACTTCCACCATCCCTGGAACTTCCAACAACTACAAGTCATCTACAGTTGTGCATAATATTTGTCCTGCAGTAACAGCAGACACCTGTCATCTTGGATTTTGAGGTCTAGTGGACTCTAAATCATGAATTATGCCATTCCATTGTGTTTCTGACACCGTAATTAGAGGGAATTGACACCTAAGTTGTCATTTTTGGCTATCTACTGAAAGAAATATAATTTTATCCATTTTCTAAGAGAGCGGTGCCGGGCATTTTGAAAAACTCCTAAAACAAACACCTTCCAGCTATTTTAGTGAGGTGTTTGGAAGGTCATTTTTTTAGTATCAGTTGCCGTTGCTAAATCCACTGAGAAAGTTTGGTATCCTAAAAATGCTCACGGAAGCGCCGAAAAGGACTCTACTAGGAGGAACTCTAAGTTGATTGCCTTAGATTTAGAAGCAAAAGTAATCTGTTTGTATATGTTCCACAAGGTAAAACTAAGTATATTAAGGACCAAGAAGTTCTCTATCGTTGCGGAACAAGATTAAGTTTAGTTCATAAAGGAAAGTATTGTTTGTGAAGAATAAAAAAAGAAAAAGATCCAATCTGTTTTACCTTATTTCCAAACGCACACTTTACCCACGTAACGGCGGGTATCTGTGCTAGTATATATATATATATATATATATATATATATATATATATATATATATATATATATATATATATATATATATATATTAACAATAAACTAATTTTGTTTAATATCTCCCATATGTATGTATATTTAGGGAAATGGTTTCCAGTCATTTTAGAGGCGCCTCATTATTCAAATTAAGAAAACGTTTGAGCAACCACAAAAACCGCAATAGTTTTTTCCTTGAATAACATGCTTCCTTTATCCCATTCTCAGATTATTTTTCGCCCCTTTTCTGTCTTTCCTGTAGTACTTAGAGTGCTTTTCCATCTACTATTTTTTTTCGTTTCATGTCTGTTAATTTATTATATAATTCTTCTTTAGCTCTTTTATCATCTCTATATTCTTCCCTCAATCTATAATTTCTAGAAATTTTGTTTATTTATTTGTGCTTGTCGGAATTTCTTCTTAATTCTCAGTTTTCCACTCTGATTTTCTTTCATCTTAATTGGTAACACGCTTTTTTTTTATAATAACCACGCTTTCTTCATAGCTACGCTTTATCCTTTCTCCCTGCCGTATTTATTTGACATAGTGCTAATCTTGCACCTCTAGTCTTTAAATTTTCCATTCCCAAAATCTCGGATTTCTGGTCATATAATCATAAAATGCTTCTTGTAAAAGATGCCTAGGATCTAGATGCAATTGAATTTCACAAAATCGACTATAAACTATGCAATTACTGGAATAAATAGTTTATAATATCGTAAATTGTGCTTATTATGTACTTATCTGAAAAAAAAAGGTATTGCATAAACTTTGGGGGAAAAAGATCGGACGTTCAAGAAGTATTAGAGAGATAGAGACTTGGTTGGTAATTTTGCCCCGTTGGCAACTCTGAATTCAGTACATGCGTATTGTTTGGCTTCAGTTCTCTCTTGTTTCTATTATAGTTGACTCAGTTGTGCATCGTATGTGAAGGAAACAATACATGGCCGAATTCAATCCTCCAAAAATATTAAAAAGGCAAGCAGTGTTGCTTGGGATTCGCACCTGGAGTTCCAATACAGAGATCTCCAAGTGCTTGGGTATCAATCTGATGACGGTGCAGAGGATCAGAAAAGAATTAAATTAGTCATAGGGTGATTACGACGGTACAGGGGCTCAGAAACCTCACTCTAAGTATTTTGATACAAAAAGAAGCTTAGATTTTTCGCGGAGATCCAGGCCATCATTGCCAACGATCCTAGCTTGATAATGAGATCCATTGCCAGGGACAAAGTAGTGTCAGAGTTTCTCACCAGGCAGTTAATACATGGAGACATCCGCTCTACTACTCATATAAGAGGAGAAAGGGTCAGCTATGGGGTAAGCCGTTTGGCTCTTTTGTGAGTGGTTTGGTTGCCAAGGGTGATTTGTCACTGATCTTTGGTACCACTCATGGGGTAGCCCAATAGGTTTTCTGGTTCGGCTTAGTGGCTAATGGTTTGATTCTTCTGGAAATACCTTAGACATGAGGCATTGAATCCAAAAGGGTAGAGAGTTATCTTCTTTCTTGATTGTAGGCTAGGTAAAGGTGATCAGAGATTTTATCAAAGGAGCTGGATTCGATATTCTTTATTCGGCGAGAACATGGAAAGTCTTCAGATGTACCTCTTCATAGATTTGAGTCTTCATTTGAGGCACTTTACAATTTCACTCTACATACATAAACGGTCCGCAAGCACGTTGGTGTTTAACAGATTACAAATGTAATTAACTTTTTTTAGTTAATATGAGTTCGAATAATACTTAATTTATACACTATACTTACATTACCTCATTTTACAATGTTTTACAGTGTTATTGAATCTTACAATTTGGGTATTATTATGCATAAGCAACTCAATAAGATATAATAATTCCCATTAGCATATTTCTTCTATCGAATTGGTCTCAATTTGAAGCATTTTATAACATTAAAATACAAGTTTGGGGGGTTTAATTTCAGTAAATAGATTTGTGTTTAATTTCAGATATATTAATCCTAACAAAAACAAAACAAAGCTATTATGTTAATTGTTTTTCTATGAGATGAAAGTCATTTGATGGTAAAATTTAAATATTTAATTAGCGGATATGGAGGCGTTTGAGGACATAGCTTCACTGGTTGCCAAATGCAACCATGCCTGTCAATTTTATGGTTAAATTAGAATTTCAATTTTCAAACATCGACTAAACGCGATTTATATTAAATATATGGAAGAAATTAGATTGCAATTGTTACCTACAGACTTTTATATAGTCTTATAATTACTGTGTGGGGGTGCGAAGATGCATCAAGAAACTCATCGAATATCAAGAAGCACATCAGGAATTATCAACACAAGATAAATGCAATAAAATTAAAGTGCGAAGATGTATCAGAGAAAAATTCCTTCAAAATCGATAATATAAATAGCCCATTAAATTACCAACTCAGCACGGGCTAAGCCGTGGCGTAATGGCTAAAAGCATCGGCGTTTAAATCTATCGGTACCGAGTTCGAAACTCAATAGTCCAAAACCTTTTATGAAGAAAACGAAAATCAAGGAAAACGCTTTAAGGACAACTCAAGAAGACTCAAGATAAAATGGATCTCCTCAAGAAAGGAAACGGAAGACAAGGAAAATCGCTCGAAGGACCAACTCAACAAGAATCAAGAAGGAATCATTACATCAAGATAAGTGGAAGAAAAATGAAGATGCATCAAGATTAAGAAGAATACGGAAGTCAAGATAAATGCAATGAAGATGCATCAAGAAGGAAATCGAAGATTAAGAAATAACATAGCCAACAAGAATATAAAATTCAAGATAAATGGAAGACAATGTTTGAAGGGCCAACTTAAAAGATAAAGGAAATTCAGAAAAGTAAATAGATTCGATAAAGATAAAATTCTAGATAACTACATAATCTGAAAATAAGGAATACCCCCCCCCCATAACTGAACCAAAATTACTATATTGCAGTCCTTGTTTTTTTTAGATGATTTTAAAGTTTCTTGATTTAACGGAAAGAAAAAATTATTTAGTTAGTCGTAAAAATCAAAAGGTTTACTCTTTAAAATTAGGAGATATTTAAATTATGTATAATGTTGGTCGAGCTATGAAATTGATCAAAACGGTGGGTATGAATTTCAGAGCTTTGCATGAGTCTTTCCTCATTTCTTTAAGTGATATATCTGGCTGCATTCTTTGGCCCTCGGTATGATTTTTGTAGCTTGCACGAATTAACCTTAGTTATTGCATTGCTTTGCTCAGATATCACCAGGTTAGAAAAACATCAAAAAAACAGGTCATTTACTTACTGTCCTTTCGGACGTTTTAAAAAAAGCGGTAAGCACTATACAGGAACAGTGCTCTTTATAGAACACTTATCCTTTTGGGTTTGCTTCCTTCACCCTTCAATTCTTATATTTTGGCTCTACGTGTGAACCCATTATAGGATCTCATAAAACTTCAAAGTATTCATTTTTGACGTGCCATTAAGTGTTTTATTCCATCATATTGTGTGATTCTTACAAATTTCTGTCGCATAAGATGAAATACAAGCCAAAGCAATGTGATGCAAAGCTTGTCAATAAACTGAAGCATCCCCTCAAGCTTGGCGTGCTTTTTTTCTTCTTAGCCGAGAAGAATTTCTGCCAAGACAATAAATAGTATTTAATAATTATATGCAATCGAAATGCCTAATGTTTTCAAAATAATAGAGAAAGGTAGCAAAAACTGGATTAACATTAAGTACGAGAGTATTCTTGTTATTAAAGGGGGTGCGGTGCGACTGGGTAAAAAGAGTTTCTCGCTACTCAAGATAATATTATTTAGCAAGGGAATGGAGAATAACATAGTTTGTATCCTTTGTCGATAAATTTAGAAATTTCTCTGTCAAAGAATTCAGGACTAATTACGCGAAGGAGTTAAAATGAGTATAGAAAGAACTAGTCTGCTTACGGTAGAGAGAGAGAATCTGAAAGCACAAGGAGTGCGGTTTATTAACAAATCTAGGAAAGGAAGTGTTGCGTTCTGTTCTAGTTCAAGATTGAAATTAATAGAATGTACAAGTGAGTTAGGTTTGTTAAAAAAAAGGTTTAGATTGTCTGAATTGAGCCATTGGGAAATCAACAGTAGAAGGGAGGTCAACCGTTTCGAAAAATCCCATATATAAGTTAGATAAAGGGGGAGATAATCAGCTACAAATAGTTTGACCAACTTTTTGTAAAAAGAATCTACCATTGGAACAAAAATTGGGTACAGAGTAAAACCAGTTCTAAAAATATATTATGGAGCACAGGTAATTCAACATTGCACAATGTACGAGGAGCGGTCAATAAGTTAGGCAATTCGGATATAAGGAAACGAGATATGAGAAAAAGTGTTTTATTATTTTACAATATAACTACCCTCGACTTCAATGCATTTGCACCACTTGTCCCTGAGACTTCGAATTCTGGACAACCAGAAATCTCCCGACTGCTGTTCAATCCACTTCTGGACGGCGAGCTGGACATCTTCATCGTCCCCAAACCGGCGTCCAGGCAGTGCAACCTTGAGCTGGCGGAATAAAAAGTAGTCGCTAGGGGCCAGATCTGTAATGTAGGGGGGATGGTTGAGCTCCTCGAATCCGCACTCGCGCAGGGCAGCTTGTGCAACTCTGGCCTTGCGGACTTTGACGACGTTGAAGTCGATGATGTGGCGTGAGGTTTCTAGGGGTCATGGCCGAATTGTCGTTGATGATGTTGATAACACTTCCATGTGATATTCCAAGTTCTCGCTTGATTTCTTCGACCTTCACCCGTCAATTTTCGAGGATCATACACTCCACACGGGCCACATTGTCCTCGTTGGTCACGTCTGACGGGCGTCCTGGACGGGGGTCATCTTCAAGAGACTCACGAACATTGCGGAAATCCCTATTCCAGCGAGCAATTGTTGCATAGGAAGGGGCAGTGTCGGTGTACACTGCAACTATGTGTTCATGAATCTCTTTTGAATTCTTGCCTTCCTTGGTCAAAAATTTGATCACTGCGCGGTGCTCAACCTTCTCCATTGTTGAAAAATTTGTGACTGATGATCTACGATCAGCTACTGCTTCTTAAATAGACGAGGCAGGAGCATGCGGCCCCAGGTCCTGACTTGTCATAAATTGTCCTAACACCCCTACAAACAGCCATCCGATTTCCTCTGTATGCCCTACGGATTCGCATAACCTATTGACTGCCCCTCGTATCTTTAAGAAATTGAAGCAAATCATCGAACGGAACTTTAGTATAGTAATAAGATATAAAACATCGAAGCTAACAAGGGTGAAAGTTGAAAGGTAAGAGATGGCATTAGTTTTTGCTTACATTAAAAATTTTACCAATATGTGAATCAGAGGTACATCCTACAATAGGGGTAAAGTACGTTGTTAACTATTGAGATAAAGTTTATGAAACAAAACCCACGGAACTAACTATCGAGCGGAAAATTTTATCAGATTTGTGGGATTTTACAAGGCCAGAAAGATAAAGTAGAGAATCATTCATAAATTTAAATTTAGAAATTAAATCTGGATATTGTTTAAGAATACAACGAAACCTTTTTGTAAATTTGATGTTAACTTGTTATAAATGTTCTTTTTACAAATGTACGTTCGTAGAGTCATCATTATTTCAAAATGTTCCTTTTATCTAACATGACTATTGCCCCAGGTTTGTGGGCTTTGCTGATATGAATAGTATAATTCTTCTCCAAGTAATTATGTACCTACGACGGAATCGTAACGGATAATTATAATTTGAATGTGAGGAGGTAGCTATAGAATGGTACACGAAGCTTTAGCAATAGAAAAATTCTCACTGCACGTTTGATAAGGGATGGAAAGGTTTGTGGATTCCCCAAAAGCAAATATTGTAGAATGTTGGATCGCATCGTAGGGATAATGGTGATAAAAGTGTCACGCCGGACATTGACTTCTTTGAAGGCGAAAGCTGATTTAAGGTAATGTTTGTGAAACTTAAGCTAGACAGGGTGAGAGATATTAATGGGCAGATAGAGCGGGGGAAGAAAGAGAGATAGAGAGAAAGGGAGGAATAGTAGAGAGAGAGAGAGAGAGAGAGAGAGATGTAGAAATAGAAAGAGAGACAAAGAGTTAGAGAGAGAGAGTTAAAGAGAGAGAAACTGAGTGAGAGAGTTTGGGGCGGTTTGATTTTATGGTTATAAGTTTTTTCACGCATGAATAAGTTTAGGTTAGTTTGTTTTGGTTTATAAGTTTTTTATGGCGATATGTTGTTTGATATTGTATGAAGGCTATTTCATCATCATTTCAGGCTTTTCTTTGTTTCTTAATTTTTGTCAGTCTTTCTTGTACCATTCGATCTTCTTAAGTTTCGTTTAATAATGAGAAGTTTTGGAGCCATAAGCTATCATACTGGTCCAATGCAGTTGACAATTATTTTTTTTTTTAAATTTAGCACTATAACATCTACGCTACCGTCAAGTGTCTTCACTATACCGCTTCCCTTGGTAGCCTGCATGAGAAGCTGGCACATCTTCAGTACTTACGAGTGGTAGACCAAGTCCTGGTCTGCTGATCTGAGGATAGTTGCCTTGCTAGGGCGCATCCTCTTGGACTGGACTGGGTCCTCGTACATCTGTCTGACACTGCCGACGAATTTCTCGTTCGTGATGATAAAAGAGCTACGTTTATGATATGGTCGTCTGACACTATGTTTGTACTTATTCTTAGCCTCGTCAAAATTCCGTTTCACTTTGTAACGAAGGTTCGTCTAGTGCTATAGAAATTTGCAATCACCTTGACGCTTCTCACGGCGTGGAGGGCTGCGATTATAGCGTACCCTTTTTTATTTCAGTTAGCAAGAAACTGTGTATAAGGTTACCCGCATGAAAACTAAGCTGTTAGTGACCGTGTTCAAGGTCTAGTAACCTACATTGGTGCTGCCATTACCTTTTAAACACACTTTCAAAGTTTTACCAATTTAGTTCAAACCCAATATGTATATATATATATATATATATATATATATATATATATATATATATATATATATATATATATATATATATATATATGTTATTTCCATTCGAAAGCACGAAAACTTCTATGCCATCTCCACACCACGAAGGGACGATTTTAAAAAATGTATTAGTTTCCCATATGCTCCAGTTTTAGTCCCCCTAAAATCATATGCGAACGGAAATAACATAAATATTACATTCAAATATTCTAATACCATTCGAAAATCCTTGACTAGAATGCGTCCAATCAATCTCGATGCTAGAGTATACAGCATACCATGCTATAATTAAAATTGACATACATCGGAGAGTCGGGCCACTTTAATAAGAGGATGAAAGAACATTTTGCTTATATCAGAATGTGTACGAACTCTTCAAGTCTCTTTACGCACATGCAAAAACACGACTGTAGAGTTGATTTTAACCATGCAAAAATCATTTATAAATCAATCAATTATATTGAGAGGAGAATTGCGAAATCCATCATCATCAACAAAGTTGCTAATTTCAATTTATCTGAAGGGCAATACAAATTTAACAAATATAAATCGAATAAAGTCGCCAATCGTATTTATAAACCACTGATGCAATGGGTCTCGGAGATTAGCAATCTCCAGATTGTTTCCGGTTGCATTTCGTTTTGTTTAGCTTGAAATTCTCGCCAGATTCACTCGAGTTTTTTCCCAGATTGTTTTCTGCTGTTTCATTTTGTTTATTATATGTCTTACCTTATACATATATACTGTGTTCCTTGCCTAGTTTCTTCATTATTAGGTCAAAATGGCATCTTGCCGAAACTAGTCCGATAGTTATAAATAAAATCTTGATTCAAATATTGTGGTTTACCATTATCATGATATTGGCAGAGGAATGAAAGAAAGATGGTTTTATGCAAATTATTATATATATATATATATATATATATATATATATATATATATATATATATATATATTATGTATATCTCGCATGAACGCGAGAGAAGAATCATAGCTGAGTGTGGACTGGAGCTCCCTGCTTCAATATATATATATGTATATAATAATTTGCATAAAATCCATCTTTCTCTCATTCCTCTGCCAATATCATGCTTTTATACTTTTTTGCTGAAATTCATTCATGTTCTACCCTTACACTCTACGTTACCTCGCATTACAACTGCTGTAACCATCCCTCCCCCCCCCTCCACTTCCCACATTAGATCATACCATCAGGAACCTCAAGTTCTGATAATATTTTATCTTCTATCCCGATCTTTTGTTTCGAATTCTTTTTAGTATCACCAAATGTTCATCTATATTTACAGTCAAAATAAAGTTGGTGACAAAGTACACTTTTATTTCACGCCAATTATGTTGTCAGTCCAATTTAAATCCATCCCATTCATGTCCAGCGTTATTTTATTTCCAGTATATAATTTTTACCATTTTTATTATTAATAGACGCACTGTACCTTGAATATTTTTTCAAATATTTTATACAATCTATTCTGTTAAAAACCTTGATAATATCGAGAAAACACAGTATTTTAGTCGTCTTTGTTGCAGCTTCTACGAGTACCACCCTTTGAAAAACATAGACATTACCCATAGGTGATTCATATTTTCTGAATCCACTTTGTTTTCTCCTAATATTTATTCACTATTTTATCATTTTAACTGCCATAGTTTTAACAACATACCCCCAAATTGTTACTCATATTATTGAATATTGCCACATCCTATAATTCACACTACATTTCCTATCCATATTTTCTACTTTATTAAATTGTCTTTATTGTGCTCAATCTTCAGGGATCCGTGAATTTAGCAGTATATCGTTAAAACTATCCTTAAAATACTATTTCACTACATCCAATAATTATCTTTACTCATTGCTTTATGATTACTTAAATCTTCTCAATCCATAACACTGGTCTGCCTGATTTTTTGTGTCTGATTGCAGATCAGGTCTAGTTTTTTTCCTACAGCACTTTTTAGTTTTATTCATTTTACACGTTTCAATGCATATTTTTATTTCAATGATGTAATTACACTTTGTTTTAAAAAAAATATATTTCATAACTTTATATTTTTGGTTGAAAAGTCAGCAGAGAAATGTGTATTATAATATTAGAGCTATTATTATTTTTAAAAATCATTCAGCATGAAAAGGAAATGCAAAAATGACGCCAATAAGTTTGGCTACCTATATGGCAAAGTTGTGCTGCCTCAGCAACAATCGAACATTGCAGAGGGCCGGCTGTTCCCTAAACTGTGGGTATTACAGAGAGAAACAAGGAAAAGTGTACTATCAGGATATCCGGATGATGGAAAAAAGGTACCAAGGATGCTAGGACATCAACATGATGGCCGATTACTATTAATGTTTAAAAAGGACGAACCCAGAGCCACACATAAGATAAAACCACTAAAGTCATCTTTTCGTTCTAATTAATAATCAAATATATTTTTTTATTATAAAAAGTTTTACTGAAACATTCTTGTTTTACTCAATTTCAGTTTCATTTTGTAGCTTCTGGTACAGTTATATTTAGTTCTTTGTATCTAGCTGTCAACACATGATGTACACAAACAAGGACTACAGAGAACATAATGATTGGTATAACTCATATCTTCCATAGAAATAACAATTGACCTGCTAGCTGAAAACTATTATCATTATCGTGTTTAGCAAAGTCAATTTATATAGAATCAGTTGAAAAAACTCGGAACAATAAAAGTTTTATTTTCATCCGCAGGTCAATCCTTATCATCTCTGATCTTCCTTTCTTAAATATTTCAAGTTTGAATCTCGTCCCCATCTCACTTCTAGTATACTGATACCTGTAATTTACTTTTCCAGTAATCTTCCATTATAACCTTTATTTCAATCTCATTCTGCCTTCTTTTGTATTCCATACCAGTGCAATACTTTAATTTTTTTAATCATCTTTAAGTATTCTCTTAATTTACTTTTCCCATTCTTTTATTAATCTACTTTTCTCCTTACTTTTTACCTCTCTAATCCTCAAATTCTCCCTCTTCTGCTTTTCTTACATAGCCCTATATTTGTTGTTCTGCCTCACTATCTCCTTTGTGTTCTTTCTCAAATATCTCCTCCCATTGTATTTCGAACTTTGTTTACCTTTTCACTCTTTCATTCTACCAACCTTTCTTCCTTTCTATTCTAATCAATTTTTCTCGACACTTCCTTTGCTACAATTTATATGGCGTCCTTCATACTTTAGGATTACCTGAATACATTATTTTACTTTCCAGTTCCTCTACGACACATTTAAATACTTCCCAATCTGCCTCTTTTGTTTTCTCCATTGTACTCTGCTTCTTCTCCTCCCCACAGTTGCTTAATCCGTGTCACGTAAGTCCAAAATATAAGGCCCAATAATGCTTCCTAATATATTTATTTCCTAATATTCATTAATGATTACTTTCCCACACCATTTCTCTCCTCTGTCGTTAAACGTACCTCTCTTGGTTTGATTTTGATGTTAGTTTGCATCTACCAGCTGAGAACCAACCCACTATTCGTATTTACTCATTCACCTAGTAAGCTACTATGCATATTAAGATGCCAAGTATAAGCCACTTTTCTTACTTTAACTCCTTCGTCACAATTTCAAATCTTTCATCGCATTTCAGTCTTCTACTTCCCCCTACTCTGTTATATAAATACTACTGGCATGACCACATTTGTTTTTCCTTTTTCGACCCCAAATGTGACCAACCTTCCTTCCATATCTTTGATTTTTGTCCCCCTATTCAAACTATCCTCTTACCATACATCGTAGAATCACCCCCCCCCCCCCGCTGTGCTCTTCTTCTTAGGTTCTGTTCTCTATTAACTTACATCTACCCATCACTGCCATTCCTTAAATTATTCTCAGCACTGCTTGCATCATGATATCTTTTTCACTTCGATTACACTCTTTTACAATCATTTCCGGCTTTTTCAATTTATAATTCTTTGCAATTTAGGAACTCATTTTTACCCAATCTTCCTGAGTGATATTTTGCCTTTTTATTTTGTGCTATTTATTTTCCCTTCTTGGTACTTTATCATTTATCATTTCCCTCATCCAAGTTTGCTTATGGACCTTTTAATTTCTTTGACTATCGCCTTAAATCATTGAGTGTACACATTTCCTCTTAACCACTACCTTCATTTCCTTTTCTCCTTTTCTAATTCTAGTACATTTCCTTCATCTTTTAAACCAGTGTACTCCATTCTAACTTTCAAAACATAAATTCTAACCCCTGCATCACTAGTCATGCATTTCTTTTCTAGGGGTACGTAGGTAACGCCATTCGTTCCTCGAATCGTAGATGATATTCTTGACCGGATAAAGAAATGTACACAAAAATCAGAATGTCAATCTCTGGTGAGACCAAAGGTACCAAGGACCGGTGCTTGTTTGGGGCTAAAGTTTCCAGTTGTATTATGGATTTTTTTTAACACCAACCAATAATGGCGGAGTTTTTCCTGACCCTAAGATAGGGGTGGGTTAGGTCACCTGTTACGCCTCAAGGGTATGTAGATATCGGTAGGACACCGAAACGGAAGATGCATGATGGGCTGTGAATGTGTGTGTGGCGGCGGGGGGGAGGGGAGGAATGGTTGTGGTGATGTGATTGGTTATGTGCGCGATGATAGGTGTGGAGCCAACTGATCCCTTGCCTCGACGTCAGAAATCCCAAGCCTTATCCATTGGACGAGTGAAAGCTACTTTCTTATAAGTTCTTTACACTTGATTATGGCAACATTACAAAGGACAGCTACACCTTTGCCAGGCAGTGACAGCATACCTCGCTTTAATCAATATCGCTTAATTTACTGCCTGAATTTCTAGTTATACTCTGCCCTAGCATCAACACACCGTATGTATTATCCCCTTTGCTTACTCCATCCATTGTCACCTTCATCCTTGATCTCTACTTTCCTAAAACTACATTTCTCAAATTCTTTTACCTACTACTCTCTTGTTTTTATTTTTAGATTCTCTTCTCCAATACCCGATTCTTTTATACTCAATATCACTTTTTCCATTTTGCATACTTCATTTCCTTATTCGTCTCAGGGTTTCTCAGTTTAGTCTCACTATACTGTATTTTTGCTCTAATTTTATATCACTTTTAATATGTCACATTTCTGTAATACTTCATTTTCTCATCCAATTTCTTTCCCCATCTGTTTGTTTCCTCGACTCCTTTAAATCATTTTTGTTTTTCTTCTTTTGACATTTTCTGTACATCCTCCTTCAAGAATTTATCTTCCCTTTTATATATGAAATCTAGTTTTTTACGGTTTATATAAAAAATTAGCTATCCATTATTTCTTTTGTGTCCGCTTGCTTCCTGGTTATACACTCACTTTTCGCATTTTTCACACATTATGGATTTCTCTCCCGCCTTTCATCCATAATTACTATATTTTACCCATTTATTTTATATTTTTTTTTACTGAAACAATGGCTGTTCCCTCTCGCCTTGTTAGATCCTCATTTCATACTTTAAGTTAGCTCCTTTTCCCTATTTGCTATTATTTTTTTTATTGTATAAACCAGGCAATGGCTTCGTCACTTCCCCTATGGGGGAGCTTGCGCTTCGCTACTAAGATTAAAATTTAAAATCTAAAAAGCAGCCATGGTTAAATTTTTATAAATTTTCTGAACTTCGCCAATTATAATAGTTTTAAAAAAGAACTGTAAACTATTTCCCCCCTTTCAAAAAATTACGTTACTAAAATATAGTTATAGATAAAATAAAAAAGCAACCTTACTTAAATTTTAATAAATGTTCTGAACTTCATCAATTGTAATTCATTTTCTTTTAAAACATTATAAAGCATTGGATAATCATATTTATTTTTTCTAAACTAAACTATTTTGTTTTTTCAAACTCTAAAGAAATTCTTAGAAATAACCTTGATAAAAATTTAAAATATAATTAACTAACTAAGATGAAATTATTATTCAAATCCTCCCCCCCAAAAAACCTTCTTAAATTATAGAGTTAGTGATGATGATGAAGATGATGATGATGATGTGATGAAGATAATAAAATTACCAGATGATGCGGATTTTATTGGATTAAATTCAGCATGAAAGTTCGTAACCACCTACGATATAGACCTAGAGATCTATATCGATTTAGGATTCCACTAAGCGCTACAAGTATGCAAACAACTGTAGGAAATAACTCGGAAACAACTGCATATTAGCATGGATTTGTTTTTCGACACTTTTGAAGAGAAATATTTGGATTCATTTATAACGACACGCAGAATCTCCACCTTTCTAAAGGCCCAATATTTATGCTGTCAATCAATATAAAATGAGGGTATCCCTACCATATTCAAACCGATAAAGATCAGGGTATAACTATATTCACTCTACAAACCTACCGACGTCAGTTTGCGCTGGGAATTTGTTATGTGTGGATGTGTCTCTTTTCTCTCCGATCTTGACTCGTTTCTCGATTTACTATAAGAAATGAGAAAAAGACTGCCGTCTTTAGGGGTACAGAGGCAATACGAAAGTATTTCTGTCTACCTCATTAGCTATTTCTACCCTATATATGTTTTTGGGTGTATAGAAAAATCATACGATATTTATTTGTGATAAAGACATTCGCAGTGTTTTTGCTTGCTCGTTAAAGTTCCGAAACAGTAATCTAAATACATTAAAAAAATCGTATTTTTTACCTCATCCCTAAAAAAAAATTGGGAGAGCTCTCAAATTTTCCCTATACAAGAACACCAGAACTATATACTTTTGAAATTTAATTGACGCCAATTTATTGAATACGAGAGCAATACGTGGAAACGAATAGGGCCAAATGATGCCAATTCGGGTGATGATTCGACAAATCTGTTTATGCTTGTTATGGAACTTAATTGGGATCGATGTTGCCCTCCGTCTCGTCTCTTGGTCAGACGCTACAGCAACAAACACGATCGGAAAATTGACTCCCAAATCTACCGCCATAGGAACGGGTAAGAGCCGTTATGCTTTTATTATTATTATTATTAAAGCTTGTACGAAATAAACTTCTCTGACTAAGCACTGCTTGACTTCGCTTCTAGCGGGGACAACCTCGGTATTTGTATTCTTGTGCTCACCTAGGTATAGTTAAGAGGCTATAGAGCTTAGAGCTCATTAGAGGTGCCTCTCTTTTTATAGTGATCGTCCAAAGATCTCTTAAAACTACGTATTGATTTCTAATAAACCTCCTTAACAGGTAAGAAATTGCAATCTATAATAATACGGATGTCAGAATACTTTCGTCTCCTAAGCGTTTTTGTAATGGGAGGTTTGATGCTTACTTAGACCATGTCGTCGCCTACCATATCTGAAAACCTCGCATTCAAAAGTAAAGATTTTTTTTATCAATATTCTCATAGCTATGCATGATTTTAAAAACATCAATTACATCACCTCTTCTTCTCCTTTCTTCCAATGTGGTAAGGTTAAGCTTTTCCAGCTTCTGCTCATAGCAAAGTTCTCTAAGTTAAGGAAAATGTTTGGTAGCACGTCGTTGTACCTTTACTAATGTCTATATCTTTTGTAAGTTGTGGGGACCAAACCTGAACAAGGTATTCCATATAGGAACGAACAAGATCAGAATAAACTGCACTGAAAATGTCTTTATTCATAAACTTAGAAGTGTGTCTTATTCGTCCTACCATTGACTTGTCTGTAGCAGCAACCCTAGTAACATGAGTAGCAGATTTCCTTTGGGGGTGACAAAAACTCCCAAATCTTTCTCTTCAATTGTTTCTTCAAGAAATATATTATTCATGCGATAATCCAATTTGTGATTTTCTTTTCCAATGTACATGACTTTACATTTCTTTTCATTGAACTCAAGCAGCCATTTCCGACTCCAGGGCTGGAGTTTGAGGAGGTCATCCTGTAATAATTTTGAATCATCAGCAAATAGGCCAACATTAGAGGATATACCATCAAGCAAGTCATTTATGAATATCAGAAAAAGGTGGGGACCAAGGACACTTGTTTGAGGGTAATCACTCCATACAGGGAGGGAATCTAAAAGAAACCCTTAACAACCACTCGTTTGGACCTATCTGTTAGATAAACTTTAATCCATTTAAGTACTTTCACAGATATACCACATGTTTTTAGTTTAGCCAATAATCTCTTGTGTGAAACTGTATCAAAAGCCTTCTTACACTCCAAGTAAATATCATCGACTGGATCTTAATATCTATAGCATCATGAATTTCCAAAATATATTCAAGCAATTGGGTTAAACAAGATTTATTGAACCTAAAGCCATGCTGTAAATTGCTAAAAATATTACTCTCCTCTAAATGTTTCATAATTTTATCTCTAATAATTCTTTCAAGAACCTTACAAACGACTGAAGTCAGACTTATTGGTCTATAATTAAAAGTATCTTGAAGTTTATTTATATGGGATGTTTTATTTAAAACTGGATTATTTCTGCTAATTAAACTGTTTGTTGCCTTATTTCCAACTTGAACAAGCGTATGTTCCAGACTATCCATTTGAACTTCGTCAACTCGTCTAGCGAACGCTCGGAGTTGTGTTTTTTTTAGCTTCAGTCTTTAAGACGCTAAAGTCATCCCTCTCACGAGTAGTACAATCCTGAAACATTTTAATATTCTTGAAATTATTCTCTGAAGAGAGATCAGAGAGCATTCAACTTAAGTCTTGTATCATGTTTTGAAAATTTAGCTTTAGAATCCTCATGACTTTATTCATGAGGATTCTAAAGCTAAATTTGATCCTTAAGAAGTAAGGGATCTCCATCTATAAGTATCTTTAACATCCGCCTCCTCAACACCAAGACTTAGGGCATCTGATAATTCTTTAACCACAGACCCATCTATCATTCTCACAAGTGGGGAAGTTTGAAATTACCATATTATGTCTTTTATTAAACTCGTCATAGATATCAGCCCCAAGTTCCATAGTCACGGTCTTAACTTTAACATTTACAGCTGAATCGAAAGCATATTTATTATTGAAGTCTTGCATATCTTCAATTGACTGAACTCTAGTACTTAAGTCCCTAATTTCAATTCTCAAATCAGAAAAATTACTATCTAGAAAATCAAGTAGAGCATTAAGGGTGGATTTCATACAATATATTCGTTCATTTAAATTCAGTTTTAAATCATTTAATGTTGTTATAATATGTTCAACAGAGCCAGAGAAGGCTGGGGATTTTAGTCAATGAACACAGTGATAGGGATGACTTTTAAGAGCAGTAAACATGGCAATGTACTCTGGGGTTATGTTCTCGCATGTGCCATGATACCAAATTAAATACTTTTCACAAAATATCATACATTGAGTGTCAGGTTTTTAACAAGGACAATTATTGGTTCTTGATAGAGTACCAGCAGATGATACTTGTAGGTTATGATTACGTGGGGTATGAGCAATATTACTTGTTACAAGAGTGAAACCAGGGGACGCCTGTAAATTTGCTGATGCAGACGCTCCACCTCTCTTATGTGACTAGGTAGCTTCTTTATCTGCTTTTGGTGGCATTTTGACAGAGTAATTCAAAGAAATCTCGGGATTAAAACACTACAATATATCTTTAGACACCCCTGAATACTAGCATTAACTAAATAACTAGGCAAGAAAACAGTAAAAAAACAGGCATGCGATGATGGTGCGTAAATTAGGCCGCTTGAATAGAGATCTCGTCGAGAACGCGTCTTTCTATCATCCAGTAAAAACACCACCCCAGTTAGCGTCCACCATCAGGGGCAGTATAGCACAAAAGATTCCTTGGGGAATGTTTAGGCCCTATTGGTTTTATTAGAAACCTAAAATAAACGTATTATTTGGAGCAAACGTAGATTGTGTTGATTAGTTAACACAACACTCTTCCGTCCTGAAACCTACTGAAGGAGCTCCCATTTCCAGATTCCCCTGACATGCCTCACAAGGCTTGAAGGTAGATATGTGGCTACATAAGTTCCTCACATTTTCACCTTGTATCTTCATCACTCTCTTTACAGTTCTCTTCTTACAAACTTTCAACGGAAGATTCCCTCGGGTGGCTTTTGCTCTAAATTTATAAAAAACCCTCATGAGGCAGAATTGATGACTCAACCTTGAGCCACGAATGATTTCCGACTCGCAGTTTGGTGGCAAAACATGGAAGGCACTGCCGATGTTCCTGCCGCTTTCGGCTACTAAATTTTGTCATACTGCTTCATATCTTTGTAAGAGTGACCTAGGCGCAATGCTTTGATGACGGAATCACCCCATATAAAGTCACGAAAGTCAATATTTCAACTTGTTCCTGAAACGCGAGGATCCTTCAACAACGCCATCTTTAAATGCTATGAGACGGCATTTAGAGTATACGGAAGAAAATGGTTTTGTCTTTATTTTGTAGAAAAAAGTTGCGCGGGTCTAATTAAAAAATATCATTTCGCAAAGTCTGGTCAGTGATTGTCAGTCTGATCTATATGTGAATTTCATTATTCGAACGGGAAAGCTCGTGTATAAACAACAAGGTCTGCTGACCAAAAAGTTGCGTGCACTCACTTATTCTGAATTATGACCACACCTAACATAATATAGCCAAGAGTATCATATTATAGCCAACCTAGTATATCCTACCCTAGTATAACATACCATACCCTAGACTAGAATAACCTTGCGTTGCTTAGGCTATTATAGCTTTGGTTAGCTAGCCTATCGTACCCTAACATAGTATTACCTAGCATAGCTTAGCATAGCTCTCCCTATCCTATTATACTTTAGCCTACCCTAGCATAGCATGGTCCTATCTATCCCAATATAGCTTAGCCTAGCATAGTATAACCTAGCCTAGCATTAACTATCCTAGACAAGTAAGTATTACCTATACTATCCTATTATACCCTAGTGAAGCATAGATTAGTATTGTCAAGCCTAACATACTATATAATATCCTAGCATAGCATTTTATAGCCTAAATTAGCATAGTATATCTTACCTTGTACATTATATCTTAGCATACCTTAGCATAGTATAGCCTAGCAGAGTATAACATATTATATATAGTCTAGTCTAAGAGAGTATCGGTCTAATAGTTATGATGTTATTGCCCAAACAAAATAATTCTCAGGCTAACCTGGGGAAGACTTTGAAAATTCTATCATTCGAAAGAGAATGTAAAACAACATATGGGGTTCAGATTTTGTTTGAATCGGCAAAATAGTTATGGTATTATTGCCAAAACAAAATAATGCCTGGGCTAAACTTGGGAGGACTTTGGCAATTATAGCATTCGAAGGAGAACGTAAAACAATATAAGATTTTCAAATTCCGTTAGAATCGGCCAAATAGTTAGGATGTTATTACCAAAAAAAAGCAAAAGTGGGACCGACCGACCGACATAGTGAGATGTAGAGTCGCTCGTGATTAGAGATGCACTCGACTAAAAAGGGACGGCTATTGTAATTAACAGAAAATTCCTGTGAAACAGGAGGATTTTTCTTTTTAATTAACCCAAGTCGTGTACCTGCCTATAATATTTAACTTAACCTACTATACCAAACCTACTCAACCTTCCCTAACATCCCTAAGCTAACCTACTCAAAGTTAACTTAATCTGACGTAACTTAACCTCACACAAACTACTTAATCTAACCGGGCGTATTTAACCTATTTAACCTAATAACCTAACCTACCTGACTTAGCTCTTCAAACCTTTACATAACTTAACCCCTAAACTTTGTGACTTAGCTCTTCAAACCCTTACATAACCTAACCCCTAACCTTCATGACTTAGCTCTTCAAACCCTTACTTAACCTAACCCCTCACCTACCCTACCCAAACCTAACCTAAGATGTCTACAGTTCATTGCCAAAACCATAAAAACCAGGCTAATTCACTCTTTTTTTATTGCGAAAAATAAACAACTTATGAATATCGAGGGGAATTTTTCTCAGCTAAGGAAAGTTTCAACAGATGAATTAGAGGTGGATGATAAATAAAAAAGGAGAAAAATAGTTAAGAATAATACTCTTAGTTGGGGGGGGGATGTTTCCTATACACCCCAGGAATGAGTTCGTACAACAGAAAGAAGGTGCTAAAAAGTACGAACTTAACTCCACCGAGTAGGAGAGGTGGGGTGCGGATAATGTAGGGAATTAATTGATTGCTCGTGCTAGGTTGATTTAAATTGATTGATGACCATTGTCGTTCATAGATTCAGTATGATTGACTGTCGATGTTTGTAATTGCAATTTATTGCCCTTCATTGATCGAGCGTGAATGATTGAAACTGATTTATTGATAATGTTGGATTAATTGTTATTAGGTCTCTAAATGTGAATATCGATGAGCAAATTCGCTTGCTTGATTAGCTGTGATTGTTTGTCATTGAATGATTTTGATTGATAGCGGTTCATTGATTGGGATTAATGTGAATGACATTTTTGTATTATGACGGATTGATCGGTTTTGGTTGTCATGAAGTGATTTTGATTGCCTCCTCCATCCTTATCAGCATACTTTCGCCAGCACTGTTAGTGGAGAAGGGGAATCTGATTGATTGAAGTAAAAGAGTGGTTCGATCTAACAGAAACCACATTTGTATTGAAAATGAAGCTGTAAAATGATGTTGTGAATGGTAAAGGGGTGTGAGACTCTCCGAAAAGCGTAGTCTAGGAAAGGAATGAGATGATGAAGAGAAGTATTATCAGAAGGTTGAGTGTGGAAGACACTGAAGGGTCTTTTGTTCATGCTTATTGGTGGAATAACAACGACAAACAAAGAAGCGGTTCTTTAATACTCAGGTCTCCTATTTGTGGGGGTCAAAGAATTCTTTGTGGAAGAGAGACGAAAGCGCTCGACGCCTTCGCTTGGGTCGCTGGCAGCAAACTGCTACTTGCCTCCCGCCTGTTTATATATATATATATATATATATATATATATATATATATATATATATATATATATATATATATATATATACACAGGAGTTTTTTTCAAAATTGTTTTGAAAGGTAGAAAATAAATATGGCGAAAGCCCTGTGTTGGTTGTTATCACCTGCAAAAGTTGTATTTGCTCTTTCTTTATATATAAAGTTGAGAGATCCGAGCATACCATCTCCCTGACTCCCCAACGAATCTCTTTCCTCGGCTACTCGGTTTATTCACAAGCATTTCTATTTCACTTAACTACAACATTTTCTTTATCCACTTTAATCGGTTTCATACAAGATCCGGTCGACGCACATCAATGTCACTCCAAATTGCCTCACAAATCCTTTCAATATTAAGCACAATAATGACAATCACGATTCATAGAACAATCCATAAAAGAAAAGTTCACGAAATTAAATGCATCTACAGCTCAAAAGCGATAACCATGGATGGCAGGCTGATCGTGAAACTTCAACCCAATACCTGCTCTCGTCAGCTCGTATAACTTGCCCCGATTTAAGCCCTTAAATCAGTTTTAATGAGAGTGACAGGAGGACAATTTACGCAATTAATCTCTCATGAAATTGCCTCTCTAACCTCGACTAGATCATTCGTTGTGCCTATGATCGCTAGTCTCCACAAACTCATCTTTTTATTTAGCGGGAATCGCCTCATTTCGCATCTCAGTCCTTTATTTTGATAGATTTTTCTCGCTTGTTGTTGGATGAACCATATTCGTGACTTAAGAAGAAAGATCATGTTAACTTGTTTCACTAATTTCTTTCTCGTTTCAAGCTTTCACGCACATAGGCTTCTTGTCTTTTTTTTTCCTTCTAAATAGGCTATAGTAGAAATTTGGGAAGAAATAGCACCTTAAACCTTTCTGACCCGCTAAGGATCATCCTATTTTAGGGCGGTCGTTCACGTTTTCTTCCCTAAGATACGGATCTCTCCTCACTCTTTCCTTTCCCTTGTTAGTTACTCTTCCAGGACAATTACCCCTTACACCATTGGATTAAGCCCTTTACTTCTCTTATTCCTTGTTTCTGGACGATCATTTCTCCAACAGTTTCCTGTTCTCCTTCCTCGTTTCTCCCTCGTCCCTGGGCAATCATTTTCCTGCATCCCCAAACTTTCCTTCTCTCCACCATATCATCTCTCTTGACTTATCTTCGTTACTTCTTTTCTTCTTGTTTCTTGCTCCCAAAGGACAATCATTTCCTACTCCGTTTCATCGCCTTTTCTAACTTCTATCTTAGGAATTTTGAATTACATTGACTGATCCCATAAGACCCCCTTTTTTCTCATTTCCCCCTTCCTGTACAGTACACCCCCTAAACTAATTTTCACGGGACGAAGTAACAAAGTAGTTGGGGGTGGGGTTCACTCGCTGATTGGATTAGGTTGCAACCTGATAATTAATTAAAGTAATAGGGAAAGAGAGAGTGAATATAACCTCGTGTATTAAGAGAGAGAGAGAGCAGGAGAGGAATATAAACGGATGTACTAAGAGAGAGAATATAAGATTGGGTACTTTAAGAGCGAATCGAACTGGTGTATTAAGAGAAAGCATGAAAACTCGGATATTACGAGCGAAAATCAGGTTATAATAATCCAACGAGAATATGTTCAGCAAGAAGTGAAAAACTATCGCTTTCACCCATCTCGTTACTTTACTGTGGCTGAAACGGGAATGGTCTCATCATTGGGCTTGTTCATGAACACATTCAGAAATACGAACACTAAACTAATTATAAGGGGTTGGGGGGATAGATATGAGTATATAATAGTTTTTGTGTGTTACCTTTTTATCATTTGTCTGCCTAAATTACTGCGCTTATGTGTATGGTGAACTAGTAAAAGATGTCTGTGTATGCTTGATTCCATTCACAAATTTTGACTGGTCATCCCACCCACCACCATACCGTGCAGATAAGCAGTAAAATGAGACATTTATTTGCATAATCACGTTTCTACCCCATTTTTCTCTATCAACAGTTTTCAAAACGAGGGCAAATCGTGGTAAATTTGGAGAAGTTTCATTTTTTCCTGTTTCATGAACATCTCCGACCGAGTAACTGTTGACCGAAGTAAAGTTTAAATGAAAAATTTAAACTAGTGGAATTAGTTGTCACTTGGCATTACAACGGCGCTGTATGTTGCGCATCATCAGTCATCTTTTAAGGCAGAAAACAATTCGACTTAACTGCCTCAGAAATTATAAAATACTAATTGGTACAGTTCATAAGTATCCCTATTATGGAGGTATCGAGGAATAGGCCGAGGGGTGGTTGGAGTTTTCCCCGACTCTTATATATATATATATATATATATATATATATATATATATATATATATATATATATATATATATATATATATATCCTATTATCCCGAATGCGGAGTTGTCGTACTACTCCTTATACTTCGTTCGGCCCGTGTCCTGAATGGGTTTATTGACTCGGAGTGCATAGAGGTTGGCTACGGAGGTATTGGAATGAACTTTGCCAGCAAGCGACTCAAAGGAAGTTAGATACAACAATATGAAAATAAAGTTTTAATGAACACTAAACAAGAATATATATATATATATATATATATATATATATATATATATATATATATATATATATATATATATATATACAAATAAGGTGCTTTGAGAGATAAATTAATAAGTGAATCTCGGATATCTCACTTGGCTTGTAAATAACTATTCACTATGTAAATCCCTATACACTTGTAATGCTGATAAGCTTCGCGGTGAAGTTGGGAATGTGAAAGGGAAGGGTTACCTTGGAACCTGATGTTCGGGTGGCGCTGGTGAGTGAAGGTGGTGAGATAAGGGGTGGACACGATCAGGTAGGTTCTCCAGGGACCGACCTGATCCCACGATTCTGCTGGAAGAAGGCGGTGACGGGAGCTTCTTGTTAAAGAGGGTCCCGCGCTCGTGAGCTCCGAGGAATTTTGGGTGCCTCAGTGAGGGGCGGGGGCAAATTGACCGATCGACGCGTAGGGTCACGGAAAAAAGCCGTGAAGTAGTTTTCTCGCTTAGGGAACCAGAGTGAGGCTGTTTGTAGCTTCGGTTCGGGACGTGAGTGCGAGCTTGGGTCCGCACTGACTTGCAGACCAACGGGGTAAGGAGCCTCTCTAACTGGGACCGATCTCCTCTCTGAAGACTTGGTGCTTCGATGATTTGCCACTACACCGATAGATGGCAATTCCTGCCCCGCCAGATGCTGTGCAAGCTCTACTACTGAGGGTTAAAAGAATTCATCTTTTATACTCTAAACTCGGGAGAGGTTCTCAGGGCGCCGGAAGTAGATTAGATGTCAAGCTATTCCATTTCGTCCTTTATAAACCTCCGGCAACCATCGGAAGCGAAGATGGGCTCCCATCTATCGATAACCAGTCGAGGAAGGGACTCGGTGGTTACGTGAAATGGCCGGCGGTTTCTTCCGGCGGGAGACCATCAGATATCGGGTCGGAAGGGGAGGTTTGATAACCAGGCCCGCCCGGAAGGGGAGGTTTGATAACCCGGCCCACCCGGAAGGTAGGTGGGAAAAACTTGGGAGCATTATGCTATTCTCCTACAGGAGGGTTTAAGGTCGAGTTCCGAATAAATCAGACTACTCACCTAGTTATAGTTAACCCCTTCCGTACGACTCGCGAAACGTGTTGCCGGTAATGAAAAAGGATCTTATTCACCCACCTCAAAACATCAGATTTTTTGGTGTTTTAAATAAAATATATATTATAAATAAAATAAATATATACATGATAAATAAATATATATATTAGAACTAAATTTTTGAAAAATAAACCGTACATATATACATAATAATAATAAGAAAATATTGAAAATCACTAACTAAGTTTATTTGTTGTGCCATTCTTTGAAGTGTTCGACGCTACATAGGCCTGGTTTTTCTGGGAATTCAATGCAACACTTCCTTGTTTCCTTACTTTTTGGGTAACACACTCGACATCGCTTTTTGGGATGCATTTGTGGGCTACCAGGCAATGGGTTCAATGGGAGCGAGAGTGTGAACAGTTTTTTCGGACTTTTGCTTGCGACCTGCACGAGGATTGCTGGGAATCAATTAAACCTAAAGTAACCATGTGGTATATCAGAGGAACATAATTTGGTTTCTCTGACAAAAACAATATGGCTCCTCTTGATTAATCGATAAACCAAAATTAATTTCCTTATTTCTAATGCCATTGAGATTAGTATATATATATATACACTTAAGTTTATTTAGCTGGCATGTTTTTTTTAACTGGATTATTTCCGCTAATTAAGCTGTTTGTTGCCTTATTTCCAAATTGAACAAGCGTGTGTTCCTCCAGCCTATCCATTTGAACTTAGTCAACTCGTCTGGCGAGCGCACGAGTAGTACGATCCTGAAACATTTTAATTTTCTTGAACTTATCCTCTGAAGGGAGAGCATTCAATTTAAGTCTTGTATTAAAAATTTAGCTTTAGAATCCTCATGACTAAATTCAACTTTTAAATTTGATCCTCCAGAAGTAAGGGATCTCCATCTATAAGTATCTTTAACATCCGCCTCCTCAACACCAAGACTTAGGGCATCTGATAATTCTTTAACCACAGACCCATCTATCATTCTCACCAGTGGTGAAGTTTGAAATTACCATATTATGTCTTTTATTAAACTCGTCATAGATATCAGCCCCAAGTTCCATAGTCACGGTCTTAACTTTAACATTTACAGCTGAATCGAAAGCATATTTATTATTGAAGTCTTGCATATCTTCAATTGACTGAACTCTAGTACTTAGGTCGCTAATTTCAATTCTCAAATCAGAAAAATTACTATCTAGAAAATCAAGTAGAGCATTAAGGGTGGATTTCATACAATCTATTCGTTCATTTAAATTCAGTTTTAAATCATTCAATGTTGTTATAATATGTTCAACAGAGCCAGAGAAGGCTGGGGATTTTAGTCAATGATCACAGTGATAGGAATGGCTTTTAAGAGCAGTAAACATGGCAATGTACTCTGGGGTTATGTTCTCACATGGGGCATGATACCAAGTTAAATGATTTTCACAAAATATCATACATTGAGTGTCAGGTTTTTAACAAGGACATTTATTGGTTCTTGATAGAGTACCAGTAGATGATACTTGTAGGTTATGATTACGTGGGGTATGAGCAATATTACTTGTTACAGGAGTGAAACCAGGGGAAGCCTGTAAATTTGCTGATGCAGACGCTCCACCTCTCTTCTGTGACTAGGTAGCTTCTTTATCTGCTTTTGGTGGCATTTTGACAGAGTAATTCAAAGAAATCTCGGGATTAAAACACTACAATATATCTTTAGACACCCCTGAATACTAGCATTAACTAAATAACTAGGCAAGAAAACAGTAAAAAACAGGTATGCGATGATGGTGCGTAAAGCAGGCCTCTTGAAAACCGACTCACAAAATAGCACAAAGTTAAATAATAAAGAAAAACCGTCATAAACAAAAGAAATAGTATTTATTGCTTGTGGATATAGTCAGTAATCACCAAGAACTCTGTCTGACTATCGAATTTCTAAAGCAAAGGGATTGCAAGATGAATTCACTTTGGCCGCATATACATAAAGCCCTTTTCGGAGGATTACCAAACCCATATTACCAATAGCTTCGGAAAATCCTTAAAATTTATATATCGTTCCGACTCTTTTGTTACCCTTCAGGCACCAGTTTCAGTTATTGGGTTGCCATAAAAATAAATGCCCCTCCCGCTAATAAATCCTGAATTAATGTTAACTGAAAGCTGCAGCGTGGCGCAATCAAAATTATTCTTTTTCTTAAATTACAAATCATACGAAGTAAACAGATATAAGGAATTAAGCCTCAACCCGTTGAATGAGGAGATTTCTTTCGACTGGGAAAGGAAAGGACAAGGAAGACTCGACTCAACTGCGTCTATGATTCGAAAAGAGGCATTGCGAACAATTTTATTGCTCACGAGTTTGTGAATTGGAAGGATTTTCCAAAGGATGGTATTAACCCCAAACCCCTGAATGATTTTAGGAACTCCTTGATGACATTACGAAAGCTAAATTATTAACTATTATAAATGAAGCTGCACTGACTTGACCACTCTATTTTGGTTATTTAATTCTCATATGATCTTCTGAATTTATTTTTTGTGCCACCTGTTCCTTTTCAATCGTTGGAAAGGTCCTCCGATCGGATAAACTTAATTCGCACAAAGATCAGAATGACAATCGCATAGGGAATCCCATGGGCATCTGGTACGGGTCCTCGTTGGATGGGAAGGTACAGAAAGTGCGGCAGTACTATGTTTTGCTTCACTAACTAGCCAGCAGGGCATCTTTCGTAGCTCAAGGGATTCCCACCAGTTCCGATTCACGGGAGTGTGTAGATGAGAAAGGGTAAGTATATTTCTGAGGTTAATTGCGTCACACGAGTTGCCATCAATAATTATTCTTTGACTTGGTGCTAAAATATGTTAAACACCTTTGGGCTCTGTACTCAGTTTCTGAGAAATTTAATTATGTTGGTTGCGTGGTATCCGCGGCCAAATAACATAATCGCCCAACGAACGGACGAAAATGAGTAAGTAGTTTTGCCCGTGGCCTCCGCGCGTCAAGGAAGCCTAGATTTTTTTGCCGCGGCTACAAATGCTCCCATTGCTACTCTGCAACCGACCTTGACGAATCCACCGGCGAGTACTATTCCGCGAAGGACTTACCTATGTATAGTGCGATTTTAAAGAGGTTTTCGCACTTGCCCAAGAAACGCCCAACATAATCTCTATCACCAAATTGTTCTCAGGAAACTTCTAGTTTCCAATTAGAGGTCTTGTTTATATTATGTTCCGATTACATTCACTTGCAGACTCTATCTTAATCGTGTTAGTTAGTTAGTCAGCGACAATCCTTCCATGATACTGGGAGGATCTCCGACCGGATAATGAATTTTTTTTTATATCAGTATGACAATCGCTGATCGGCCCGAGGGCCCCAGGGGCCTGCCCTCCTTTGGGGAGAGTTGCCAGGAAGTATTATGTTTTGACATCAAACAGCGTTCAGGTGGAAGCCTTTCTCACCTCGGGGAAGATGCCCCTGTTTCGCGTCAGAGGTACGTGGATATAGATACTCATCGGTAGGATTCCTTGGAACAGAGAGTGTGTGTGTGTGTTGTGCTGTGAAGGCGGGAGGGGAAAGAAAGCAGTGTTGTGATTGGCCAACGTTTCGTGCTCTGTACCCATCTCCTGGGCTAAAACAATAAAAACATACAGAAAACATACGTTTTTACAAAAGAGGACAATTATTAGATCTTGGAGGTAAATGTAAAAATACTAAAATGCAAACAATAAAAAGCTAAAAAAATCAATATGAAGGACAAATTACTGTAGTTGGAGTCAAAATATAAAAAAATAATTCAAATGACATTAATGGCGGTAGAAGTGGATAAAGAGGTAAACACAATTAATACAGTAGCACAGATTACCTGATTAAGAGAAAGCTGTGAGCTAACTGATTGAAATTTAAAAGTTAGCTTTGATTTAGTGTTGGCTGATTATTTAAATTCTCTCTTTTTAGGGGACATTTTTAGGATTTTTACATTTATCCCTAAGATCTCGTCATTGTTCTCTTTTGTAAAAACAATGATTTTTTATGTATGCTTTATTATTCTATCCCAGAAGATGAGTACAGAGCCCGAAATTTTGGCAAATATATGTTGAATTCAGTGCTTGCTCTCCTTTGCCTGCTATACATAATATATACCTTCCTAACTCAAGAGTAGAAACAAATAGCCCGAAACCTTTGGAAGAGCCGAACCTGTTCTGTGTGTCACCTAATGGACCGTTTCCCCGTTGTAAAAAGGATTCAACCATTTGTATTATCAGCGAATGTTCCCCCTTAGTGACAATGGACGGAGGACAGAAGCAAAGCGACTTAGTGAAGGGCCGGGAAATTAATTGTCGTTGGGAAGCGATCGCATGTTTTAATTACAGTTAAAATGCGACTTCCACCATATATAGCACGTACTGCCACATTCGGGAGAGTTATGTGCCCTTACTGAAAGACTTTAGGGTGGTCATCACCAATTTAAAAGCGTCGCTAATAGTGCGACCCAAAATTGATCTTAAAATAAAAAAAAACTACTATTAAGTCTTTTAAAAAGTTGACCTAAAATGCAATAATATACTAAAATGCTATACTAATAACAATTGTAAAGAAACTTATGATTTTAAAACATTTTATACAAAAACAAACAATAATTATTACAGATGTACATTTTAATGATGAATCTCTTAACGATTTGGCCAGAAGATCGGTCTAGAGACAGAGGTAGGCTGACATTTCCGTATCAGCGAATGTTCCCCCTTAGTGACAATGGACGTAGGACGGAAGCAAAACGACTTAGTGAAGCGCCAGGAAATTAATTGTCGTTGGGAAGCGATCCAATGTTTTAATTACAGTTGTATGTGTGGTGAGAGAAGTGAGGGAGATGACAGTGATAGATAGATAGATAGCATGAAATTTTTTTAAATAGAATCGGGGAGTGGGATGAAGAGTAGTTGTGTGTGAGAGTGTAAATTGTCAGGATGCTGGGTGATCTCTTCTATTTGTTGAATTTCTTGGTTTGTTTATTCTTTTTAAGTTTGATTTGTGGTTACTTCTATTCACTATTCCTGAACATTTTAATTCAGTTTGTGATATCATCTGGCTGATATCGTCTGCGTACTGTATATTTATACAGTCTGGTGAAATCGGGGGCGGAAGGTCTGCTGTAAAGATGGAGTACAGGGTGAGGCTTAGGCCCCTCACTTGTGGGACCCCCATTTGGAGATGAAAGATGGGTCCTTCTTGTCCCTCGATATTTATATATGCCTTCCTGTTAGTCAGATAATCAGCCAAGAGTCTTTCCATTCTGATACAGAGATTGAGCTGAAGGAGTTAATATTTTAGTCCTTCTACCCATACCTTATCAAAGGCCTCCTCAACATCGCGGAGGACCACGTCCACGTAGCCCTTTTCGGCAGTGGCTTGTGCCAACTTTTCTGTAATGACTGGTAGAGACATGGTAGATTCTCTTTCTCTCCTGAATCCACACTGATGTTTTTTATATTCATCCGTTTCTTTGAGGAAAGTTTTCAGTTTCCCGTTTACGATCTTTTCGAAAACCTTCTCTAGGAAATTCAGCAGCGAAATCGGCCTATAGGCCCATCTTCGCTATTTTGAACTTGTCCGGGAAGGCTCCTATATTTAGATGGGCATTAAATAGGTCTTTTATGCAATTAGGCATGTTTCCTGGAGCCTTCTCGTAGTTGTACGTGGTTAGGCCCGTTGTCCCCGGTGGTTTTTGTTTGAAGGTGTTAATGGCTCTTTTAATTTCCTCCGTCGTTATGGTAGCTCCTCGTCCTAGATGTGAATATTGGCTCTTATGAATTCGGCGATTATTCTCTCTGTCTGACTATCGAATCTTTCTTTATCTGCCTCTTCTATTAAGTAAATTTTGCCTCAATGGTCTCTAAATTTTCTTTCTATTTCTTCATTACTCTTCAGATATTCGTTATTGTTATATGAGATTTTAATTGGTTTCCTTGGTGGCCTGCCTTTGATTATCTTTATTAGCTTCCATGCCTCATTTGCCTCCTTTGTTGTTTCCGTTTTCCTCACTAATTCTTTCCACATTTCTTCTTCTTGTTCTTCAATTATAAAAACCATTTATCCTTTACTTCTCTGCCAATTCGTGCAATAGTTACTTATTTCCTGGTATTTCTCCTTAATTTTCTTCGCCTTCCTTTTCATTTCCGTTGTCCACTTTGGGTGTGGCAAGGTTTTGAATTTCGTCTTCGGTACGGCCTGTTCGTCGGCCTCTATTAATTTTCTGATCAGCCTGTCTGTCATGTCATCTAGTTCTTCCCGGGTTTTTTCGTCCAGGTTCATTTGGGAGTATTCTTCCAATATTGATGCGTATTTTGACCAGTCCTCTCTCTTATACGACTCCCTGGGACTTATAGGAACCATTATTGGATTCTGGTTAATGGTTACCAGAATTCCAATGTGGTCACTACAAGAGATGGGGGCTGGTTACATATAAATATTATATGGAAAGTTTAGTGACGTTATTACTATATACTGTTTTGAGTATATTCCTGCCCATTAGGAGTTCAAGGTTACGGCCGGCGTTGTTTTTGGAGAGGTAACCTGATTCTTTCAGACGTGCATTCAGTTTCCCGAGTAGGATGGTAGGATTATTTTTGTTCAATATCTCCATCACTGATTGGAACGGAATGTACGAGCGGCGGGGAGGTTGGTAGGCCGCTGCAACCGTGATTGGAGTAAACTCCATCTCCAAAGTCACGGCAATGTAGGCCTCGTCCACTTCGCGTTCTTGAGTGTATCGAATGTTCTTCTTTATTGCGATGGCTGTGCCATCATATCTTTCTCCAGTAGGATACTTTTTTATGACGTCGTAATTGGTGATTTTCATATGTTCGGTGTTCTGAGATACAAATTATATCTGCGTCCAGATTCCTGAATATGTTGCCATACTGGATGGCTTTATTCTTCCACCCGTCGGTGTTAATGTGTAAGATTTTAAGTTTGTTGTCTGTGTTATCCATTGTACTAGTTTTGTTTCTTTACTTTTTCCTTTGTGTTTTTAAATCTGACGTTTACGAGTCTGTCGTAAGTTTGTTTTTTGATTAATTTGATATCATTGGGATAGAAACTGATTCGGTCTTCCCATATCAGTTCTAAAATTGATTTTTCTTCGTGTTCTGTTACGTAGGTCCATTTACATGTGCCCTTTTCCAGTCCATTCCTTATGTCGGCTGGTCTGGCCCCTTTAGGCAAAGGGTAGGCTTCACGTACAAAGATACGTAATTTGAAATCTTTAGCTTCGTATCTGCATCCTTCTTCATTTTCTGCTTCTGATGATGTTTCTGATTCGGTATTTTCTTCCTTCCTTGTTTTGTCTTTTATTTGCCTTTTTGGGGAGTCTTCCATTTCTTTCTTTTTTTCTGTTTCTTTTTCTTCTGACCCTTCTTCTTCTAATGTGGCGCCTACTTCCAGCATGTCCTTCACTTGTAGAGTTTTGCTGGCCGTGACTCCGTATATCAGTGCCGATGGGAGGTTGGGAGGAAACCACATTTTCCTTATCCCGTTCTTTTCGAGAAGCAGGTTCAGGGTGTCTGCACATGTTCCTGACAATTGACTGCAATAGTCCTGTGTGGACCCTGGTAGGTAGGCACTTTTTGGTTGTTTCCGTGCATTCTCAGAAGTAGTGGCCATCTTTCCCGCATTCAGAGCATATTTTTCTGTCTTTGTGGGGACAGTTTTGGTCACATGTTGTTATAGTTCATAGCACTGGAAACACGTCTGTTCGTTTATGAATTTTTCTATTATGTTCTCCGGTGGGATTCTCATTAGGAATGCCAGAAGGCCGTTCTGCAGCCCCCTGTTGGCCATTTCTGTTGATGAGTACACTACTTTGAAAACGTGAGTGTGGTGGCCGACTTTTATTATTTCTGTAATGTTTAGGTGCGGGTTTTCTCTTTCCAGGTCCGTTTTAAGTTCCTCTTTCGTGTGAGACCCCACATACAGGTCACCTACACCTACAAGTCTCAATTATAATGCGACTTCCACCATATATAGCACGTACTGCCACATTTGGGAGAGTTATGTGCCCTTACTAAAAGACTTTAGGGTTGTCATCACCAATTTAAAAGCGTCACTAATAGCGCGACCCAAAATTGATCTTAAAATGAAAAAAAAACATTGTTTTTTAAAAAATTGACCGAAAATGTAATAAAATACAAAAATGCAATACTAATAACAATTGTAAAGAAAATTATGATTTTAAAACATTTTATAAAAAAAACAAGCAATAATTGTTACAGATGTACATTTTAATGATGAATCTCTTAATGATTTGGCCAGATGATCGGTCTAGAGACTGAGGTACGTAGGCTGACATTTCCGTAGCAAGCTATACAATGCAACCGATAGTTTAGCTATACTCACCTCTATAATGTGGCATCGCTTGTTTTTTTCCATTTGTTCATTTATATAATCTGAAATTTTATAAGAGTTATTGCCAAGGTTAATACTAAAAAGAGATTTTGAAGCCTCTTCAGTGTTATATGTCAACTTTCGCTCTTTGACCGGGGATTCCACCATCTTTAAAATCCCAAACTATTATATTTATCTTTGAAAGATTTTCAGCATAATAAAATATAGTTTCAAAAAATAAGCCCGCGAGGGGAAATTAATTAGGTGTAGTGCATAGCCCATTTCAGCCACCTCCCCTCTGTTTTCGTTTTTAGTTGTTGCTGCCTTGACGTGAGTGATAAATTATCGTCATATTTGTAAGAAACTCAGATTTTCAGGAGACAATTTTTTAGTAGGTGAACAACGCAAGTAACATGGAAAAGTCCAGGAACACAGTTGCTTGAGTGTCTCACTGGTTACTACCATGGATCGATCTGCATCCTTTACAAGCAGACAAAAATTATCTTCTCTCATGGAATCTCAACTCTTTAACTGTATGAATAATTAATTGCCAATCGACAACACATGCGCAGTCTCGCACCGCCACACTGTTTTTAGTCATCCAACGATCCTACCATGATATGAATAAAGAAATTGATCCATAGACTTTACTCTCATCATCACTCAGAGAATTCAGTTTGCTGCATTTTTACTTTGACGCGGCCAAATTCATCTTTGGCAAGTTCAACAACAACTACTCATCATCTTATTTTAGCTAATAGAGTCTTTTCGTTTTCTTAAAAAGTTTCCTTATGATGAGGTAATAGGATTTGTGTAAGGGATTATTAGTAGCTTTTAAAAATGCATTTACTACTTTTTTCGAAAAGTCTTTCGATTGAGGATCTAGACATATCTGCGTCGATTGAGGATCTAGACATATCTGCGTCGATTGAGGATCTAGACATATCTGCGTCGATTGAGGATCTAGACATATCTGCATCGATTGAGGATCTAGACATCTGCGTCGATTGAGGATCTAGACATATCTGCATCGATTGAGGATCTAGACATCTGCGTCTATTGAGGACCCAGACATATCTGCGTCGATTGATGATTTAGACATATCTGCGTCGATTGAAGATCTAGACATATCTGTGTCGATTGAGGATCTAGAAATATATGCATCGATTGAGGATCCAAACATATCTGCGTCGATCGAGGATCTAAACATATCTGCGTCGATTAAGAATCTAGACATATCTCCGTCAATTGATGATCTAGACATCTGCGTCTATTGAGGGCCCAGACATATCTGCGTCGATTGATGATTTAGACATATCTGCTTCGATTAAGGATCTAGACATATCTGCGTCGATTGAGGATCTAGAGATCTGCGTCTATTAAGGACCCAGATATATCTGCATCGATTGATGATCTAGACATATCTACGTCGATTGAGGAGCTAGAAATATCTGCATCGATTGAGGATCTAAACATATATGCGTCGATTGAGGATCTAAACATATCTGCGTCGATTAAGAATCTAGACATATCTGCGTCAATTGAGGATCTAGACATCTGCGTCTATTGAGGGTCTAGACATATCTGCATCGATTGATGATATAAACATATCTGCGTCGATTGAGGATCTAAACATATCTACGTCGATTAAGAATCTATACATATGTGCATTAATTGAGGATCTAGACATCTGCGTCTATTGAGGACCCAGACATATCTGCGTCGATTCATGATCTAGACATATCTGCGTCGATTGAGGATCTAGACATATCTGCGTCGATTGAGGATCTAGACATATCTGCGTCGATTGAGGATCTAGAAATAACTGCAACGATTGAGAATCTGACATCGGCGTCTATTGAGAATCTAGGCATATCTGCGTCGATTGAGGATCTAGATATATATGCGTCGATTGAGGATCTAAACATATCTGCGTCGATTGAGAATCTTGACTTATCTGCGTCGATTGAGAATCTAGACATATCTGCGTCGATTGAGGATCTAGACATATCTGCGTCGATTAAGAATCTAGACATATCTGCGTCGATTGAGAATCTAGACATCTACGTCGATTGAGGACCAAGACATATCTGCGTCGATTGAGGATCTAGACATATCTGCGTCGATTGAGGGTCTAGACATATCTGCGTCGATTGAGAATCTAGACAAATCTGGTATGTAGCGGGCAAGCCATATTGAGGTTTTGAGGGTCCTCAACAAAGAAACGTTTTTCACATCTAGTTCTTTTATAAAATTTACAAGCATTCACCACTGTATTCTGCTACTACCGAGCGAAAGTTGGATAAAACCACTTTGTTTTTCTTTTACATCCATCGTGTACCACAACCGTCGTAGTAGTACCCAAATACTGAACGAAAATGCAATTAATAACTTTAGTTAATATTATTATAATCCGAAATCAACCAAATACAATGCAAAGAAAATTGAGGCTTTCATTTGTAATTAATATTTATCTATTTTTCTACATTTAATATATTTAATTAGTAATTTGTTCCGTGAGATATTAATTAAGAATTGAGACAATTAAATGAATTGTATCGATTTGTTAACAGTAAATTGATTTAAAAAAGGAGGTTGACCCCAAAATTAACCTAACCAAGAGGAGACCCATAAAAAAAGTTGTTTTGGTTAAGTTAAAACCGTTTCTTACTCATTTTGAAACTACTTTGCGGGTTTCAAACAAAAGTAAGCTGTAGAAACAAAGGTAACTTTATTGACATTTTCGCCCTAGTCATAACTCACTGGCAACTAGATTCGTTCTTTTGACTAAAATTTAATAAAAAACTAATGAATTAAATTAATTAAAATGACTGACTTTTAGTCATCCTGGAGACGGAGGAAAGCCCCACCTCCTGAATATTAGGTATAGTGACTAAGCAATTGGTCAATTTAACTAACTTCTTACTATCAATTGTCAATGTACCTCCCTCCACACAATGCAATGCAAAGGGCTCAAAATCTGTGTAATTAATGAATTATATAAAAAGCTCGGTCTCATTTTTGTGCCAAATTGAGTGCCATTATTTTCGAAGAAGGAAGAATGGGAGATTGATGGGGGAAGTTGGCTATTAGAAAGCGGGGTAGAGGTGGTTGGGGCTCAGGGGCCGTGAACAATCAAATTCCAGACGCCCAATTAATACTGACCATATAAATTGTAAATTGGAATTCCCTATCCTTCGTTTGTCCGTAGCAACTTTCGGTATCTTTTATATTTCTTAACTTGGCTTTTTTTTATTATTCACGGCGATTTATGAAGGTTAAATGTATAGGAATGGTGGGGGTGGGGGGCAGCCATAGCGTCTTCGGTCACAAGTCGTCAAGTGCGACTAGGACCAGGAGTACGGGGCTGGAAAATATCCATAGTGTCGTAAAAGAAAACTAAACCATGATAGTAGTACTTATCTGGGAGTCTACCTCTGGGCGGCGGATTCTCCAGTTGGAAGATTTGTGGCAAATATGGGATCAACTGGATTCTCCAGTTGATCCCATATTTGTCATATCAGTTCATATCAGTTATATCTTATCAGTTAGTCACTAAGATGAAACAAAAGATACGATTTGAAATCATAAAAGTTGGAAATACAAATATGTAGTTGATAATATGCCTAGAAATCTCTATTAATATAAGATCTCCGATGATTTAGAGCTTATAAGTAGTATATTAGTGAATAAGGTGACAGTATTTTTTGCTCATAATTTTTAACCCATGGTAGCTAATAACTTTTACCGAGATACACTCATGCCATTATTAGTACACGAATATGCCATGCCCACCATAGTATTTATGTAAAATAAAGGCATTCTCAAGAGCCAAATGAACTATATTTACTGCAACGAGCAGTTCAATTTGTGTAGGTGTAAATCTTTGAAAGACGGCTATTAGTAGCGTTGTTACAATCGACAGTTCCAAAAGTATAAAACATGTGTTACTTCAATCAGAAAAAGATCTTTTTTCGAGAAGTCCAATTTGAAATTAAGTGTTTGGTTGCACATAATGTATATGTGGTGCATCCAAGAAAGTGTACAAAAGGCAGTTAATATGGTGTCAATTTGCCAAAAAACTGTCATCGACATTTTCAATTTTTTTCGTGAAGTGTGTCAAAAGTACTTTGAGAGGCATCCAATTCAACTGGGAGGACCTGGAATCATTGTTCAAGCCGATGAATCCTGCTTTACCCATAAAGTAAAGCATCACAGAGGACGAGGAAATGAAAAACCTATTTGGGGTTTTGGACTAGTGGACACTAGTTTCACTCGAGCTGTTGGCTACATGGAAATTGTAGAACGCAGAGATTCCATTAAGCTTCTTTGAATAATCGATGCTGTTGTACGACCCGGTTCTGTTATTCACACGGATGAATGGAAATCTTATCCCCATATTCAACGAGATCTTGGACTTAAGCACAGGACAGTAAATCATAGCATTAACTGTGTAGATCCTCACACGGGTGTGCATACCCAAGCTATTGAGTCATATTGGAATAAACAGAAACAGAAAATTAAACAAATGCGAGGTTGTCGAATAAATTTATTAGCAACCCATTTAAGTGAAATGATGTGGCGAGATAGGTTTGGAACCAATACTTTCCAGTATTTATGTGAACATATAAGCGAACTATATTCATGATAGGTTTTTACTCTATAAAAAAATTAAAATCATTCAATCTTGTATAATTATTTACTGTTTATTATGTTAAGTTACATATTTAATTTGTGTATAATAGAGATAAACATTATTTGCTTTTTGCTATTCTATGCCTTTAAATTATCTATATAAGCTCGGGTGGTAGATTCTCCAGTTGAGTAATTCTGGGCGGCGGATTCTCCAATTAGAACATTTCTGGCAAGCTGGGCGGCGGATTCTCCAGTTGATCCAAAAGTTCTCCTTTTCCGAGATTACAACTTTCACTGTAACCATTTCGGCACAGAGTGAGGTTTGTGTGCATCAACACTCCTAACCCCACGCCCTTTCCACCCCTGTCTTTATGTACTTTCGATCTCTCCTTAAGGGGTCAATTGTACAACTTGATTTATAAGGATTTTAATGGATTCTTCTGGGCCAAGATTTTAGCTTTAATGAGGGTTTTGTTCCCTCATTGGATTACACTAATTTACTCTTCTGTAATTATATAAAAACCATTCTATTTAGTATTATACATGCTTGTTTCAACTCACTACTGTTATTTCGCCCCAAGGCCGTGTCATAGGCAACAATGCTGCGGTTGACATCTGCAAGTTTGCCTACCCTCTCACCTTCAATACCTACAGATAGATATGTGGCAGTGAATCTTTCATACATTTACGCTTCCTACATCTTCCCCACTTCCTTTACATATCTCTCCTTACAAACTTCCTGGCGGAGAAACCCTCATTGATGTTAGGTTTTTAAATAAAAAAATCTTTACAATTTTTCTTCCTCACTGAGCACCATGCCGTGACTCCCACCTCCCTTGGGGAGGGGGGCTCTTCGGGCCAACGTGACCATTCCCATCCCATGTTGACTGCGAAGTGAGCCCGATGTGACGCACGGAGAGTTTCAAATCATTTATTCGTATTCGGTTAGGATTATTTTATTTATTCATTGATGAAAGCGAAGACCAACAATGGTGTATCCTTTAAAGATAGTGGTGAATGTAAAGGTTGAATGAAGCCTCTTCGTCCCTCTTTCTTATAAAATGAACCTACAAACAAACTTTGAGATCATTTTGTCCCTCCCTATTTTTTGCCTCCTCTCGTGATCACATCTCGGACATGCGAAGGATAATCTCATTAAAAGTAATCTGATAATATTCGTCAAAGTAATCTCAAGAATACACCAGGGGTGACTTTTTATGTCTAAGGCATTTCCTGACGATTCCCTCTCTCGGAGAGTTCGGATTCAGTCAAGTAGAGGATTAAAGAACTTCAAGGGTGTATTTATATATATCACTACCTGACTCATCACTTGGGAAATTCTGGTTATGTTCACAAGGTTCGGGGGCGTTAGGTGATGTTATAATGGTCGCGAACAAATATGGGACACTTGTGGCAATCAAGTTCATCTTGGGGGGCTCGCGGGGGTCTATCTAATATTCACTTTTTATATGATTTTTATATTTGATGAAATAATACAATACAGATTGAAACTTTAGCTTCTCTATCTATAAAATATACCACAAATTAATATAACGCTATATTTTAAGAATGGGAATTTGGGATGGATGAATATTTTTTTTCTTTCTTATTTTTTATGTAGAAATTGACCAAGAGGAAATAGTGAAGTTCAGAAAAAGTAAATGATTATTAAATATTTTTGATTTTTTTTAAAACAAAACGAATTACAAATTGTGAAGTTCAGAAAATGTATTCAAATTAGGATATGGATTTTTTTCGTATACTCGAATCTTTTATCGAACTTGTTTCTAGAATAGATTTTCTACTTTAATCTTCACCTTGGCTAGGTCCATTAGGGTTTGGGTTTATCAAACCTTGAATAGGTAGGTCCTTTAGGGGTAGGGGATTAACAAACTTTAGATAGGTCTTAGAGGGTTAGTAATTTAATAAACCTTGCCTAGGTTTTATAGGTTTAGGGGTTTAACAAATTTGAATTATTCTTTTGATCTTTTATTGGTTTTATTCAAGTTCGGTTCTTCTATGCAGTTACTGAGTAGGATGATATTCGGTCCTGTCTTCTTTTATTTTCAATGAGCCTCGTTGCCCAGTTTTGTATCCTTTGGGCCTTTAGTATCTGGCTTTTACTCAGAATGTGGGTGGGTATGGTCGGATATAATAATTTAGAACGGACGAGGGCTGTTTATAATTTCCTTTTATTGTTGCTTGAAAGGTTAGAAAATCGTAGCAGGGTTGACATTGTTGCTTTTGCTACATTTACCATTTTTGCCATGTGGGAGACATACCCATTCGTCGTTACTTTGAGTCCGAGGACTTTCCCTTCCGTGTTGTAATGATATCCTTCCCCTTCGACTCTAATTGCGGCTGTTTTCCTTCGATTAATTGAAATAATTCTGAATTTGTTTGTGTTTGTTTTAAATTTGTTCCTTTTTTCGAAATCGTTTATGTTTTTGATTATCCTCGCTGTCCTTTAGGCGATATCTCTTAGGTTTTGTCTGTTACTTCTGATAATTTGTGTGATGTCATCTGCTAATTGGATGTACATCGCACACTCATCCGTTGGTTGGGATAGATCATGGGTATATATGATATATAAGGTTGGGAAGAGACAACCTCATTGTGGCACCCCCTTCTGTAGAGCGAATGCGTCACCAATTGGCCATTTAGTTGCAGAATGGCTTTTCTTCCAATTAGGTAGTGGCATAATATTTTGGTTAAGTTGGTATCCATGTTGAGGGCGCTGATTTTTGCTTGTAGACCAAGGATCCATACCTTATCGAAAGCTTTGGCAACGTCGCGGAGTACGTTGTCCACTCTGTTGCCCCGCACTGTTTCGATGGCAATTTTTTCTGTTATTACTTCCAGCGCGGTTTCCGTCCCTCTCTTGCTTCTGAACCCGTTCTGTTGTGGGTTATATAGGTTATTTGTTTCAAGGTTTTTTTTTAACCTTTCGTTGAGGAGCTTTTCGAGGAGTTTCCAGAGAAACTCGAGTAGTGAGATTGGGCGGTAACTTTCCATTTGGTGTTTTGGTTTACCTGGTTTCGCCTGGAAGATCATCTTTGCGGTCTTGCAGGCCTGGGGGTAATATCCAGAATTCAGACAGGCATTGAAGATCCTTAAAATTGCTTCGTGCACGTTGTTTGGTGCATTATTCAGGTGCGCCTTCGTTATGCCACTTAATCCTGGAGCCCTTGGTTTAAACGACTTGATTGTTGTAAGTACTCTGCCATTGTGAGCGGCAGTCCCTCTTCAGAGCGGATGGGTCTCTCCTAGTCAATCTTTGCGTATGGCTCGATTTTTTCATGTTGGTTCTCAATGGTTCGAGCTATTTCTTCTTCGTAATCTCTATCGAAGTCGAGGTTCTCTTCTGGAGAAATCGAGAAAATTTGTTCCCAGTGCCTTCTGAAGTGATCTTGAAGCTCTGCCTCTTGGTGCAGTTCCCTTTCTTGCACTTTGATCTTTATTAGTTCTTTTGGTTGGGGTACTCGCAGTCTTCGAATTTGGGTCCAAAATTTTGGGGGACCCCTTTCGATGTCCATTTTTCTGATTATATTATTCCATACTTGAGTTGCTTCTTATTTTATCATTATCCCCAATTAATTGTCTTTTGATGGTTTTTAGCCTGTTATATTTTTCCATCGTATTACCCAGATCCGTATTTCCTCCATTTTTCCTTTAATTTCGTCGTCCCATCTCGGTTCTGGGAGGGTTCTGTATTCTATTTTAGGTGGTGTATACATTGCGTCGGCTTCTATTTTTTTTCACTTATCTTCTGTATTTCGGCCTCTAATACGTTTGTTTCTTGGTTATTAAAGGTTCTGGTATCTATGGTGCTTAAGTAGTCTTTATATTTGGCCCAGCCCAGTCTGTTCTGCTGAGTGATTTCCTTTGCGGTATCTTAATTTGGATGGGTGAGGTGGATATAGTTGTGACCATACTAAGGTGGTCGGATGGGGTTCACGGGATCGAGCTCGGTATGGTGATTGAGGTTAAAATTGGGGTGGTTGAGAACTATATCTGGGGTGGTGGAGGATCTATAGGATAGGAACGTTGGGAAGTCTGGTCCTTCTCTTTGGACTATATTTCTTTGCAGCAGTAATTCTAAGGTTCTGCCTGTGCCGTTCATATGGGTTGTGTAGCCTGCTGCTCGGCATCTGGCGTTGAGATCTCCTGTCAGAATTGTAAAGCTTCCTCGGCGAAAGAGTTTAATAAAGTTGGGAATGGGTAAATACGAGCGTCTTGGGGGTTGATTAGCTCCGACTACTACCAGATCGCCTATAGTCATTTCAATTTTTACCATCAGATAGGATTCCTCTAGATCCTTTATTTTGGTGTAGGGAATCCCCATATTTATTCCTATCGATACACCGTCGAATTTGGTTTGGGTGTGGTTGGCAGATATGATGCTATAATTTGGTATTTTTATTGTTTCAACTTCGGGGTTGATACCATGTTCGGTTAATATGACTATATCTGGGTCTTCTTGTCTAATTATATTTGAGTAAATAATTCTCTTTGTCATCCAGCCGTTCACGTTTAGCGTAAATATTTTTAGTTTGCGTTGGTACCTGAACATGATTGATTTAATTCCTGCTCTCTTTACCTACTTTAATTTTCTCGGTTCTTGCTGGGGAACAGTTGCGGGCAGATCGTTTTTTATTAAATTGGTCGCTGGAGATATTATAGCATGATCCAGGGACAATTAAGATCATTCCTTGCTTTAGGGCATTGTGGATTTCTGTCTCGTCCGCATCTGCTTCGTAGTGCCATTTATATCTTCCTTTAACCAATCCTTCTACGATTTCTTTTTGTTTGCAGGTTTTGGCCAAGGGGTTCGCATGGGTGCCGGATATTTTAATATTAAGTTCCTGGGTATTAAGTTGATGTTTTTGTTTTTGTTTCTCTTTCTCCAGTTTTTGTGCAATCTTTTTGGTTGCTTTTGCAACCATTTGATATTCTTCTTGGTTTTCTGGGTTTTGTTCTTGTTCGTTTGGTTTCATATTTATGTTGTAAATTTCGCTTGAGGGTGGGTTCTCGGGGAACCACATTTTATTTAGGCTGTTCTTTTCCAGCATCATGTTTATTTTTGCAATATTCACGGAGTAAACGTGCATAATGCAAAGAATGAGGTCTGGCCGCATGTTTTCCTGGATGTTCACGGTGGTGGTTTGTGGAGTAGGTACTCTTGTTCGTCTTCCAGCCGTTACGGTGGCGTATGTTGTGTTCTTTTTTCTTTATTTTCTTCTGATAGTTCGGCTTTCTTTTTCTTTATTAATTGCTTTTTTATTGGGCAAGACATTGCAATGTTCTGTGGTCGTTTCCACAGTTCAGGCACTTTTTTTCGGTTGCTCTGCATTTGTCCCACCGGTGGTCTTTGCTTGAGCATTCCGAGCAAGTTTTCCCGTTTAATTGGCAATCTTTGGTTGCGTGCTGGTCCAAGGCGTAGCACTTGAAACAAACCTGAATCGAAACAAACGTCTCTCTTTCGATCTGGTCCGAGGAGATCTTGATGTAAAAGGCAGGCAGGCCGTGTTCTGCAGCTTTCTTTGCCATTTCCGTGGTCCGAAAGATGATTTTGAAGACGTGTTGATGTTCTTCGCCATTCTGGTTTTTGAATTTCAAGAGGTCTTTCATTCTGGCCCAAGTTTGCTCTTTTTCTATTTCCTCCTTTATTTCCTTAGCTGACTGGGCGCCGAGCCACAGATCGAACCTTCGTCATATGATGAATTTCTTTGTTGTTACGTTTGGGTGTGTACTGGGGTCGAGACCGATTTTTTCTAGTTTCTTCGCTGCGTCTTTACTTAGGAGGAGGCCCAGGTCTTTCTATGTGTCACAAAATGCCACATATCCGTTGTATTGATCTTTCAGTCTGAGTAGGATTACTCCTATTTCAGCGTAGATCGTTTGCAGGGTCCTTTCACGCGTAGGGTTTTCCGGGGAGGATACGAAGAGGTACCCTCTTCACACCCACGTGGTCTTCCATTGTGGTTCGTGGGGAGCCTTCTTTCTGTGGTCTGTCATTTGTTTTTATGTACCTGGGCTTTCCTGTGTAAATAAAAAAGGTTTACTTTATTGTTGTATGAATGAGAAAATGAGAATGATCCCTCATCTCACAATCTTTGACGTGGCCAGTGTAACTGCCTGGGTGAAATGATGAATGGATGGAGTGATAGACCTGGGGAGGCCCTCCAGGAGGATGACTCATAGCGTACTTGATGATGGGTGGTGATTGAATCAACTACCACTACCGGCGTGCCGCCCCTCCTGGGGTTTGGTTATCGAGGCTGCGTCCGGCATACATAGAGACGGTTGTATGTCCCTCTATGGTCCTTGCTGGGACGGTAGGGATAGAGAGAACTCTTTCCCAACGGTAGCAGCAACGCCTCTTGTCCGAGGTGCCTATGACGGAAGGTTCCACCTTAGGCTACTCCACAAACCTGCTTTCCCAATGGCCTCGAATTATGCTCTGTTAAATGATGGGCAGATTTCGAACTATGTTATGAGTGGCAGTGCACACGGCAACGCCTCTGAAAGCGGGAGTTTGGAGGGTGATTAGTTCAGTCATCCATAAATATGTCTATGACTGTCAAGGAAAAAAGTCTCTTTCTTAAGTCTCCCGTAGTGGAAGTAAGGGTGATTGAGAGAGGGAAAGTTCTTCGATGCGGCTAGATTGGTCAAAAATGCCCTTATAATTCACTGATGTTTGAATTTTTCTCTTCTCTCAGATTCCTGAGATGAAAAGTGCGAAAGTAGCGTAGACTAAATCTTTCGAGTGGGTGAGCTCAATATCCCTGCGTGCGAGCGGTCCGGGAGCGTGCAGTCATTCTTTGGATGAGGGTGGCCTCCTCCATTTTATTTGCCTCTTTGCTGTAGGTCGCATGTTCCTGTGCTGCGGGTAGGCGGGCCACTTCCCGACGCCGGAGCGTGTTTCCTTCTTCCTTTTTTGTTATTTTTTCTTGCGTGTTTCTTCGCTTTACTTTTGTTTTTGTATGTTTGTTATTTGGTTTGCATGTATTTTGTTTGTTAATCTAGCCTAGTATTAGGCTATAGCGTGATTACGGCGACTGATGCCCTAGTAGGTAGTCACCAGCTCCTTAAAAAAATCATTAAAAGCAATTCACTATGAACAATATAAGAGCTTGTGCAACGGGTGGTGCTCCAGCATTAATAGGGCCGTAAAGAGGCTTTCATGGTCGGCTTCATAAACCCCTTGGATTTGTTACCACAGATATAGATAAAATAAAATGTCTCCCACGTAATTTCGAGAACTCTGCAATAACAATGATGAAGAATTTGATCCTCTCCTTTTAGATAATGGAGTAAGATGGTTATCCAAAGGAAACTGTTTGAAGTGATTTTATTCTCTTTTCAACATCATCATGCAATTTTACAGAATAATAAAAGTGTTTATTTGAGTCAAGAACTCTTAGCTTGAAAATGTGACGGTGACTAATTAACACATAAATTCAATATATTCAATGATCTGAATTTGCAATTACAAGGCTCTGATGTAAATCTAATCAAAGTAAAAACTGTTATTTACACATTCATGGACAAGTCTTTCACCCTGAGCATAATATTAATCGTCGGGAGGTACCTCAATTCCCAAATCTCGATCGACTAGAAAATAATTGAGGCTGATAGCTCCATATTAGATGATGACCTATTGATTTATTGTGACTATTTGAACTCTGCATGACGACATGAGCTGTAAATAGCGAGATGTCATTAATATGGAAATATATGGCTGACTGATAAATCCATTTATTGATTCTTGTATAAAAGGAATCGACTTTATAATACAAGAGGAGTTAATTACTTTAGAATCGACTTTGAATTAAAGCTCATCTCCAAACAATCATACCAGAACTTTTTACTACACATATAAATTTGTGAAACGTATCCAAAGCTGTGGAAAGCTATCAAACTCTTTGTCATTGATTTTCTAGCTTTCTATATGGCTAGACGTTGTTTTAGCGCAGTTACCTAGCTTCTTACTAAATAAAAAACTGTCTGCAAATTGCAAAACGAGGACATCGGAGATTACTTCTATGCAGCTTGGAGCCTAGAGTAAAAGTCTTAGTCAATAAGCACCAGAGTCAACCCTCGCACGAAAATTTATTGTAGTAAACTAACAAATAAAAGTAGTTTTTTTAGCATTTTCATCATTAGTCTTCGTATTATAACTAAAAACTATATTCATATTAGTTTTGCACTAATACCTAAGTGTTATCTTACTATGAAGGATAAATTTAGCATAGTATTCGAAATTTAATTTGACAGGTGTGGGTGATGACAAAACTTTGGGGGCCAAAGTGGGCGCTAGTCCGAAAAAGATTGGGAAACCCTGATCTAACTGGAGCTTTAATTTTATTTTTACTTAAATCTCTGTTTTATGTAAATTTATGTACAAGTAATATTTGTTACTAATTCAAATAAAAATTAGTATATTTCCATTACAAAACATACCCCTATGAGAATTTGGCAATTGACAAAGATTTGTAAATAATAACAGAAAAGTGAGTAAAATAACGACCACAAATGTAAATAACTGACCCTAAATAATGATTCTAAGTTTGTATTACTAAAAATAAAACCCAAATCATGTAAGCTATATATGTAGTAACTAATGTAGAGTTTAAAAAAAAAACATGATCTGATAATTCCGAGAGAACCTCCTTTTTATTTTTTATTAGAACTCTTACTCAAAACCTTACTCTTCTCCGCTCTATTTTGTTTTTAACAAAACTTTCATCACTATTGTAACTATATATTTTTTATTTTGACATATTGTATTCAATTTAAACTTTGAATTTTTGTAAAAATGGAAAACTCTAATGTATCTTTCTCTCTTTAATAAATCTTTAGGACTCAATATCTCCCGTTTTGCCTTTTCTTTGTTTTGGTAATAACGTAACTATTTGGCCGATTCTAACGAAATTTGAAACCCTTATGTTGTTTTACATTCTCTTTCCTATGATATAATTGCCAATGTCTTCCCAAGGTGAATCCGGGAATTATTGGAAGTTTGGAAGGTCTTAAGGTCATAAATCAGAATAAGGGAGAGCACGCGACTTAGGTCAGCAGACCTTGTTTATATTTAGTTGGCCCCGTAAGGGGCGCGGCGATTTGCCATCCTGGCCGCCGTGCTGACGGGATCCAGCGCTCCGTCCGGCCCCAGCTTAGCCTCTCTTCCTTCCTTTAGATAGCCTGATTTCTCCCCTACCTCGTCGCTTTTCATACAACCTCTCCCACAACTTTCTCTGGTCAGCCTCTAATTTCACAGGGTAGAATGCTGACCTTCTTCTCAAGCCAACCACCCGGGATGGGGGCTGAGGGGGGAGGGGACATTGTTCCCTAACCCCTCAGCTCCGGTTCGGGATGGGTTTTTTTTAACAACCTGCTTCATCCCCACCCATACCTTCCTCACATCCCTTTTCCTCTCCTCTTCACATTCTATCTGTTTTACGCCGTGTCTAAGGTGGAGCCGCCATGCCGAAGGACTGCCAGGCCACCAGGCGGGAGGGGTGGTCCCAAATGGCGGCGCCTGGCTCTGCCGGGCCTGTAAGCACCTCTTGCAGTGCGGGCTACTGCAAGAGGTGGTGAGCGATTGCGTCCCGTAAAACAAAGAGGGTCACCATGCCCAATGATGAAAAAAAAAAACATCTCCCCTTAATTTCCCCTTGCTCATCGACGGAGCCGCCCTCGGGCAGCTCCAGCAAAAAAATGGAGGTCCCCTCCCCTGTGCTTGCACAGGGGACCCTCCATATTTCTCTAACCGGAGAGGAGGCTTACTTCTCTCCTTCGCCTACGGGTGCAGGGGACTCCCCCTCACCCCCTTCTTTGGAGGTGCTTTCGGGCACCTCCCTTTTCCCAGCGGCAGTCCCCTCTTTTCTTTCCAAGGGGACTGCCAAGAAAGCCAGCAGGCAGCCCTTAGCCAGCCGCTCCGCATCAAAGCGGCTCGGTAGGGCAAACCCCCTTAGGGGGGAGAGGGAAGCCAGGCCCCTTCGGTCGCTTCCCTCAAAAGACCTGCTGGCAAAAATATTAAACCTTGCCGGGGTCAAGGCCTGTGCCTCCCCACTAAAGACTTATGACGCTGTCAAGGGGACCTGCGATGTCCTGGGAGGGGATGGCCAACTGGAGGCCCCTCCCGTGATAGACATGGTCCTTGAGGAAAACCAGCCTCAGAAGGTAGGGCCTTCCATGGGGGGGAATCCGGGCTCGGCGCCAAGCACCGAACCCGAATCCGCCCCTATGCAAGGTCCTCATCAAACGGCTGTAGATTCTCAGGTAGTACAAGGAGGGGAGGGATCTCCTCCGGATGATGCCCCTGCGACCACCAGGACCTTCTCCATTTCGGAGAAGGACCTGGCTGAGGCCGGTCCATCTGGCCTGGGGGCTTCTACCGGCGGGGGTGAGAAGCGGGTTCATTCCCCGCCCTCCTCTCCAAAAAAGAAAAGGACTAAAAAGACGAAGAAGACTCGGGGCTCCTCTCAATCCGCGGGGGCTACGGGCACGGATGGGTCTGCTGCCACTTTGGCAAGCGACCAAGCCAAGATCGGCACATCCGGGCCCTCTGCTTCCCCGGGTACGGAGCTCCTGACGATGACAAAGACCAAAAGTGCACAGGGCGGAGCCTCGATGACATCGGGGCCCCTGATTCAGAGGTTACCTGGCGTTTTCGAGCCCGCTGGCTTCAAACGCTTCCTCGTTATTCGCTCCACTGATGGCAGCATGTTGTCCAAGGGCAACATGATCCATCAGAGGAGAGGATTAGCTAGTGCAATTGATAGAGAGCCGAAGGTAATCCGTTTCTCGGACGGGAGCCTTCTGGCGAATGCGGCGAATCCCGCCGAGGCGGCCAAGATAAGTGCTCTTCGGACAATTCATGGCACCCCGGTGAGTGTGACGCCGCACTCTACCATGAACTTTGTAAAAGGAGTAGTTTATGCGAGGGAACTCGTTGACTACTCCATAGAAGACATGACCCTAGAGCTGGCCGACCATGGGGCGGTCAAGGTCGAGCGTGTGATGAGAAAACAGGGAGGGGCCTCGAGACCCACCCCTACACTCTTCGTCACATTCGACTGTGACAAGCTCCCTGAGTCGGTGCGTGCCGGTTGGTACCGCTACCGCGTGAAGGCATTCGTGCCACTGCCGCGGCGGTGCTATTACTGTCACCGCTTCGGCCACACGAATCGATCATGTAGACGTGCAAAATCGGGGTCACCCGAAGTCTGTGTAAATTGCTCCAAGGTCGCACACGATAAGTCCAAATTGTGTGTGGCCAAGTGTGTCAATTGCGGAGAGCCGCACCCTGCTTCTTCGAAGCAATGTGGTGCATATCTCCTTGAGAAAGAAATCCTGGCCGTTCAGGCCCAGGATCGACTCTCATTCCGCGAGGCTAAGGACTTGGTCCTGGCGCGCCCGGCTCTGCCTGGGACGTCATATGCCTCAATAGTTAGAAAAGCACCCTCTGCTCCTGGCCCATCCAGGCCAACGAGCACGGTTGTTTCCGCGCCCATTCGGAGCCCTTCTGCGGGCTCTACTACACCCGGGCGCTCCCCTGGTAGAGCTGGCGGCAAAAAGGGTTCACACCCAGCCCCGGCTAATACCAGGGCTCCCCCCTCTTCCCCCAGCGTGACCGTTTCCCGTAAGGCGAAACGGCCACGCGCCTCCACAGAGTCGTTAGACTCACAGGAGGCAACACCCCTGAAGATGGTCGCTGGGCCATCTTCCGGGGTTCCTAAAGCTGTTCCCCGAAAGGAGGACGGCAACAAAGGAGCTTCGGCCCCTTCGACCACGCCCCGAGGTGGAGCGAGTGGCTCGGAGACGGTGGTTCCTCGAAAAGAGGGCCCCCCGCCTCCCAAGCCGCAACGCCCGCCTAAGGTTTCGAGGCGGAGGGAGGAAAAGACTCGCATGGCGAGCCCAACCTCCCCCAATAAGTCCTCGAAGGCGACAGTGCCTTCAGCGCTTTGTCCGGCCAACAGCGCCCGGGGTTCTGCCCCCGGGAAGCGTACGGCCATTCCCGTGAGGGTCTTCAATTCGAGGAGGGCCCCCGCGTCTCCTCCGAGCTAGGCCTGGAGGGCATATTCCTTCAATGGAATTGCCGTGGACTCCGGGCCAACTGGGAGGAGCTGCGGAGGCTCGTCTCGTCCCTTCCCCGTTAGCTATTTTTTTTTGCAGGAGACCATGCTAGGCGCGTGCCCGCTTCCTGCCCTCCCGGGGTATAAGGGTCTTGCGACCCCACCACCGCGGGATGGCCGGGCTGGGGGATGCGCGGTTTACACCCGGCATGATGTCTCCGTTCTTCCTTTCTCTTTAGATACCTCCTTTCAGGCAGTGGCTGTGCAGTTACACCTGGATAGGAGGTATACTATCATTTCTGCGTACATTCCACCGTCAGCTGACTTCGACGCGGGGGACTTCCGCCGCGTCGTGGCACGGTTGCCGAGGCCCTATCTCTTGCTTGGAGATCTGAACGGCAGGCATCCTCTCTGGGGAGATTACTCCATAAATCCCAGGGGACAAGTCCTTGCCGATCTGATCGAAGATCTTGAGATGGGTGTCCTAAACATGGATGAGTTTACGCATCACTGTCCGAGAACCGCTTCATTTTCTTGCCTTGACCTATCTTTGTGCTCTTCGGATGCACAGCCTGATTTTTATTGGGGGGTGGTCGATGACCTCCATGGTAGTGATCACTTTCCCATTCAAATATCATTTTCAGGGCAACTGCCGCCTGAGAGACCACCTCGGTGGTGCTTGGCGCGGGCGCGGTGGCCTGCATTTCAGGAAATGACTGAATTCTCTATCTCAGTCGAGGAGTTTAGGTCGGTAGATGAGGCCGTTGAGTTCTTCTCCGGCAACCTCATCGCCGTGGGCCTGACTACTATTACTAGGACGTCTGGCCGTTTTGCACGCCGACCACTCCCATGGTGGTCGGCCGAGTGTGAGACGGCCCTCAAACAGAAGCGTTATGCCTACATGCGCTATAAGCGCCGCCCGAACGATTTCACTGTCGCTGAATTTCGTCGGGCTAGGGCTCGGTTCCGGTATATTTCGAAGCACGCCCGCCGCTCTTCTTGGCGGGCATACGTGTCTTCACTTAACGGGAAGACCCCTTTAGCTGAGGTGTGGAAGCGAGTCAAAAGGATTCGGGGCAAGTTCTCGCAGGACCCCCCTCCCGTTCTCCAGGAGAATGGGACGGCAATCTCGGACCCCGCGTCCGTGGCGGAATCCTTAGCGACCGCTTTTTCCGCATTCTCTAGCCGTGATGCTGCTCCGCCAGCATTCAATGCACGTCGTGATGTCGCGGAAGGCCGCCGGCTGGACTTTACCTCCAGAGGCGGAGAACCCTTCAACGACAAGTTTACTGTGAGTGAGTTGCGTTCCGTTCTCACTTCGTGCGCGGACACCGCCCATGGTCCGGACGATGTCCCGTACGCCATGCTTCGACACCTGGGTGAGCGAGGTATGGCCTTTCTGTAAGATTTGTTCAACAGGATCTGGGTGGAAGGTCTTCTCCCAGACTCCAGGCGAATCGCTACTGTGCTCGCCTTTCGCAAGCCGGGGAGAGATCACTCTACTCCGACCGGTTTTCGCCCAATCTCTCTAACCTCTTGCGTGTGCAAGTTGATGGAGAATTTGGTAAATGTTAGATTAGCCTATTTCCTGGACAGCGGAGGCCATCTGTCTTCTGCACAGTGCGGCTTCCGTAAGTTCCACTCCACGTCGGATGCTCTGCTCCGACTGGAAAATGCCGTCTGCGAGGCTTTCCTTCGTAGACAGCACTACGCCACGGTGTTTTTTGATCTGGAGAAGGCCTATGATACCGCATGGCGATACGGTATCATGGAGACTCTCCACACGATGGGGGCGAGGGGACGCCTCCCAATGTTTATATCTGAATTTTTGCGAGATCGTCGATTCCGCGTACGGGTGGGGGGAGCCCTCTCCGGCCCAAAGGAGCAGGAAGAGGGTGTCCCGCAAGGAAGTGTCCTCAGTGTCACACTCTTTGCCCTGAGCATCAACGGTATCACCTCGGTGCTGCCGGAAGATGTTCTCGCTACGCTCTACGTGGACGACCTTTCGATCTCTTTTGGCGCGGCCCAGATGCCAACTCTGGAGCGTCGACTCCAACAGCAATTGAACCGCGTCTCTCGCTATGCCGAAGCGCACAGGTTTCGGTTTTCTTTGGCCTAGACTAAGGTGGTGCACTTCTGCCGCCATCCACGGCTTCACCCCGACCCAGATTTGTTTCTTAATGGGGTGCGCCTGGATGTGGTTGAGTCGCACCGTTTCCTTGGTCTTGTATTCGACCGACGCCTCACCTGGGAGGCTCATATTCGCAGCCTTAGGGTCTCTTGTACCCGCGCCATGGACATTCTCCGTTCCGTGACGTTCAGCGCTTGGGGCGCTGATAGGGCTACCGCCTTACTTTTTTATCGATCCTTTGTTCGCTCGAAGCTCGACTACGGATGCGAGTTTTATGCATCCGCAGCCGAGCGTTTATTGCGGAAGGTGGATTCGATCCACCACACCGGCCTTCGCCTTGCGACCGGTGCCTTCCGCACTTCCCCCATTGAGAGCCTGTTGGTCGATGCTGGGGAGATGCCACTTGCCATGCGCCGCGTGCAGTGCATCACTCGCCTGTACGCGCGAGCCCGGCGCCTCCCTCAGTCGCCAACAGCTCTCACTGCATCCGCAGCTGATCTCGATGGTGCCTATGCCGCCGAGAGACGCCAGTCATACCCTAAGCCCTTTGGGTTTAGGGCCAGGAAACTCCTTCGAGAGGTAGATATAGCTCTCGGGCCGGTGGCGCCCCTGGTTTTGCCCAGGACGCCACCCTGGAGGGTACCACATTTGGCTATTTGTCGCCACGCCTCTGCTCCCAAAGCTTGTACTGCGCCGGGAGTATTGCGTTCGACCTTTTTGGAGCACACATCGTGTCACGCTGGTACCGTGCCAGTGTATACGGATGGCTCCAAGTCCCAAGAGGGGGTCGGCTTCCACGCCGTATCCCCTCTGTTTGAAGTCAGCGGGGCTCTACCAGGCGCTGCGTCTGTCTTCACGGCCGAGCTGGTGGCAATATACCACTCGGTACGGGAGATTACGCGACGTGCCCGGTTCGGAGACCGGATTGTGATCTATAGCGACTCACAAAGCGCCCTGAGTGCTCTCGGGGCATTGGAATCTCCGCATCCCCTGGTTCGCGAAATCCGTGACGCCACGGTTTTGGCGAGCCGGGCAGATGTCGAGATTATCTTCTGCTGGGTTCCTGGACATGTAGGAATTGCGGGGAATGAGCGCGCCGATGAGGGCGCCAAAGAGTCCGCGAGGACTCTGCGACCGGACCAGCGTTTCGCTCTTTCTTACACTGACTACATGGCAGGAATACGGGCAGCTCTTCGGACTGCTTGGCAAAGAAGATGGGAGACGGTCGAGGGGAACTTAAAGTTGCGTGCCATTGCGCCGCGACTGTTCCCATGGACCTATCCCCCAATGCCGGCGCGGCTTCAGGTTGCTTTCTGTCGTCTTCGAATCGGACACACTCGTGTGACGCATCGCTACTTGATGGAGCGCTCGCCTGCGCCCTATTGCAACGACTGCGTCGTCCCCCAGACTGTTCGGCACATTCTTGTCGAATGTCCCAGTCTGGGTGATCTTCGCGCACGATACCTGTCCCGGTACCGGGATGGGCGGGGTCGCTACCGCCTGTCCCTTGTACTCGGGACGAGTGCGTGCACCATGACTAGTTGACTTATTGACTTTTTGGGGGAGGCTGGCCTTCTCCCTTTCATTTAACACAGTTTAATTGTTGTTGTTGTTTTTGTTATTGTTTTTGTTATTGCTTTTTTATTGTTATTTCGTTTTATTGTTTCCTGTTTAATTTTTAAAGTAGCCTAGAACTAGGCTGTTTGTTTACGGCGACTAATGCCTAAGTCGGCAGTCGCCAGATAGCCGCTTAATTAAAAAAAAATATATATATTTAGTTGGGATTGCTGAAACTCATTTTTTTAATATTTTAAATCCTTTTAATTCGAGGAATTTTGTGCTATTTGTGTGTGTGTGTGGGGGGGGGGTACAGGTTCAAGTAAATTTTAACCATTCTTAACATTAATATTGTACGTTCATGAATTTTATTGGCTTTTCTACTAGACCATCTATACTCCCTTTGTGTTCTTATTTTTGGCTAAGGGTAAAATAAAACCCCTTTTTAAAATCATTTCACGTTAGGTAAAATCATTTTAAGTCAAAATATTTTTGTCTTTTCTATTCTAGTATTTAATTTCCACTTTTCATCTTTTTATCAATTCAATTCGACCAATTTGGGGGCCTTTTCTTGCACTCATTTCGTGTTCTTTGATTGGCGTAAGTAGAGTTAACTTTAACCTTTTAAAATCATTTTAACATGACGTGTTTCCTTTTTGTACTTATTTTATCCACATTCTTTGTTCTTACTTATTATGAGGCCCAATAAAATGCAACCTTTATCCTTTTAAAAATCATTTATGTTCCCATGTGTCCGTTATTGTTGTCGTCAGCCTATTAAGGGGGGCCTCGTAAACCCTAGAGCGCTCTTAAAACGAGGGCGGGACGCGAAGGAGCAGGACACTTGTTTATGACTTGAATATGCCAGGATCTCGTTGGGGAAGGGTAGGCAGCGAGATAAGTGGACTTAATTAGAGACGCCGACGCGAGATACCTCGCGATGTTATGTAGGGAATAAACCCCAAAATGAGCAAAGTGAGGATGCAGAACTAGAGAATGGAAAAGGCAAAAATTGATAAAAGATATGGGAGAATAATAATAATACAACTTATAAATACACTAACTGATAAAAGCGCAACCAAATTATTCCTTCCACCATCTTAAAATTGTGCAGAAATTCAAGTAATAATAATAATTATAATATAATATTAATAATATTATTAATAGCAATTATAAGAAAAATACTAATAAATACTAAAAAGTTACTTATTTATGATTCGAGATAAGAAAATTAATAATCCAACAAGGTATTTTGTGTCGAGGGGGGAGGAGGGTACAAAAACCCTCACCGTCCAAAATGTTGGGGTCGGAAGGGTTATCGCCACCAGCAAATTATACAAAGAAGCAAAGAGACTCAGAAGTAGGAAAGAAAGCACAAAGGAAAGTGAGAAACAAATTCCAAGATATTTCCTTTTAATATAAAAAATGTAAAGGAGGAATAAAAGTGTGTTGGGTGTATAGACGAAAGAACATTAAATCGCATTTTATTTTCCTCTCTAGCATTGTTTTAATGTTGTTTCGTATCTTCTTCAGTGTTCCTGCTGGAACTGAGTCCTTGCGATCGTCTCAGTCCTTTGGGGAAAGAAGGGGCAGAGGATTAATTAGTATCTTATTAAAACTAGGAAGCAAAAAACAACGAGGGCAAAAAAGAGTGGGGGTAATGAGGGAGATGAGGTTTGGGGAAGTGAAAATGTGAAGAAATTATATAGCCTGAGTAGTAAGAAGAGACTACTTGTGTAACTCTCGACCGGGAGGGCGCGTGGCGTTTCTGAATCTGTTCAACTTACACAATTCAGGCAGATGCAGGAACTAGGGCCGGAAGGGCACGTATTCCTATTAATATCAGTTGTAGCCTGGCTGCCCATGATACCATCCCTTTCTGGCGAGAGAACAGAGAGGCAATGATTAAATATTGAAGAGAATAGTGAGGAAACGTTTAAGAATAAAGACGAAAGAGGCGAGAATAAAGAAGAAAGAATTGCCCTTTCTCGTCACTCGAGTCAAGTACACATGCAAACCTCCTTACATCCCCATATATACATACATGCACCCAGTGTTGGGAGCATTGAGTCCTACAGGGTATGCGTCAATTCGGGCATCATGTAAGTATGTTTTGTAATGGTGCTGGGAGCCTATATCTGACTGAACCTGTTCACAACTTATTTTCTTCGCCATATTTCTTGTTTTTCCTTTCATCCCTAAAGCCACGTTAAGCGCGACCAAGAGCTCATAGATGCTCATTTATCGCTTAATTTCTAACCCATGATTTTGTCTGATTTTGTTTTACGCAGACGTATGAGAAGAAATGCACACAAAAGCACGTGCACATAACAAATCACACGCGTAAAGACAACATTAGGTGCATCCCAAGGCGTGTGTTTTGAGCCTCATCACTTTTCCTCCATTTGAGATAACTGCTGGCACCAATGGAAATATAAACTTAATCTCTGCATCCTTATCAACTTATCTCTTCATCCATCTTAAATCTGATATTCGGGGGTAAAACATGACAGTGGCATGTTAGAAGTCTGACTCTTGCCACGATTAGCGTCTTTGATTTCTTTAAACCTAGAGAACTGCTGCTCTGTGGTACAATGCGGTTCTTTATTTGTTTTGTTATTTGCTGAAAAATAAGAAGTTAAAAAGCCAATGAGATCCAGAAATTTTGAAAGAATGTCTAAAAAGAAAGTGGTCAACATGGCTCAAGAGAAGATGTGGAGAAAGTATATACAACGGTTAGTCTAAAGATGAGAGAACTTGGGGCGCTCGGACTGAGATGAGATCATATGCAACTATCCAGTACCTGCCCAACCTCAGTAATTGAGGCCGCTTCCCCTGCGGCTATTGGAGCCAGTATTGCACGCAATCCTCGAGATGTCGGCTACAACGTGGCTGTAATTGCTACGCTCGGGGTGGTGCTCTTTATTCGTGGGATTTGAATCTGCAACGATAGATATCTACTAGGGAGTGATTTGCCTATGTTTTCCACTTATTTCTTTGTTGCAATAATATTCTGACTAGGGTTATCTGAAAGGCAGTCGCTCATAAGTGATTTGTATGGTGGTAATGGTAGTTCTCGACGTTTTGCACAAAACGTCGAGAACCAACAGGCCAGGTAAGGAGCTAATCAGTTTATCCATATATAAATATATATATATATATATATATATATATATATATATTGGGGAGATATGCGGGTACGTTTCTAACCCTACATTATGAATGCCTCGGTATTTTTAAGCGTTTTATTATTTTCGTGCGCATTTCTTTTACCTTAAAACTGTTTTTTTCGATTCTACTTGCTTGTCCGAATCCAGCATTTCTCTTGTTCCCACCTCTGCTTTTACTTTGTTCTTATCCCATTTGTTCTTATCACAGTTGATTTGATTTCATTAATATTGGACATGTTACAGTAATTTATATTGTTTTGAATTTTTTTTTGTTTTATAAATTTTCTTCGTTTTAGTTTTTTTCTGCCTATTTTTAAAATATATTTTGTTCTTTCTCTTCCCCATCAACCTTATCATCTGCGCACTCTTGTCTTTGTTAATATGAATTTAGATCGAGGTGAATAAAGACCCATTTTTGACCTAATGCTCAGGTGCTGGAAGACCCAAAGTCTCGTTTTTGCATTGTTGTTCAAAGGCGTTTTATCGATCTAATTTACATGAAAATCGTGGCTTGTTTCTCCCGGCCATTGTTTTGTGAAAGGTAATTATGGCGCGCATTTTTCTATGTGAAACCTTTCAAATTTTAAACATAAAACAAAGTTTTGAGGAATGGTACAATTGTTCTTTGACTACCGGCTTGAATATCTTTAAAAAAAGATTTTATATATATATATATATATATATATATATATATATATATATATATATATATATATATATATATATATATATATATATATATATATTCTAAGAGTTCATTTAAGGTTTGAAAAAAAATTGAAGTTCAGAAAATTTCTTAAAATTTAGTCATGGGTGCTTTGTATTTTATTTTTTCATACATTCGAAAGTTTTATCCAACTTATTTCTGAAATAGATTTCCAATTTTGATCTTTAACATGAGGAAATAGAAATGACCTCTAAAAACGAAGAAAGCAAATTAAAATTAGTGAGAGAGAGAGATAAAAGCAAACACAACTGCACGCTCACACTCCCTGTACCCTCTCTCCTCCATCCCTCCATTTCCCGCTCCCCTTTCACCTCGTATTCACCGATTTCTCTACACCCCTACTTACCCTCCTCCTACTCTCTCATGTTCCGCCTGTCTCTTTCCTCTCCACGGACATCTATACCATCTGCGTCACCACCTCTTTCCCTCTCTTTACCCTAATCACTTTCCCAATCTCTACCCATTACGATTTTTCTCCTTTCGGCCCCTCTCTCTCTCTCTCTCTCTCTCTCTCTCTCTCTCTCTCTCTCTCTCTCTCTCTCTCTCTCTCTCTCTCTCTGCCAAAGACACACACAAACAGGTAAATAATCACAGACGCAAACACACTCCATCTCTCCCCATATATATATACGAGTGTATATATATATATATATATATATATATATATATATATATATATATATATATATATATATATATATATATATATATTTATATATAAAGGGTGTTCCATTAAGACGGATCGAATTTAGCAGTAAATAAAACAGTGTTATTGGTGAAAATTGATTGATTTCACTATTGGATCATGTTATTTGAGTCATGGCAATTATGTGTGAAAAATAATATCGCCTAAATGTCCGCCAAAGCTTCGGCGGCACACCTCCACTTGATGGTCAAAAACTTTTATGACGTCCCTGCATAGTTGCTCCTCGATCTCACCAATATGCCTTATTATCTCATCCTTCAGCTGTTGAATTGTTGTTGGCTTGTTAGCATAGACCTTACTTTTGAGATGACCCCAAAGGAAGAAATCTAAACGCGACCAGTCACATGATAGTGGTGGCCAATTGACCTCGTGTTTCGAGAGATGATGCGACCTGGGAACTTCTCATTCAATAAAGCCATTGTTGCATTGGCTGTTTGGCACGTGGCGCCGTCCTGTTGAAACTACAAATCTTCGACATCCATAGAGAATTCAATTCAGGCCATAAAAAGTTGGTTATCATGGCACGGTCTCTCTCGCCTGTCACCGTAACAGAATTCCCGGTATCATTTTCGAAGAAATACGGTCCAATGATTCCGCTAGCAAAAAATGCACACCAAACAGTGACCTTTTGTGAATGCAGTGGCTTTTCAACAATCTTCCTGGAATTTTCATCAGCCCAAATGCGACAATTCTGTTTATTAATGTAACAAATCCACCATAATGAAAATGGGCTTCATCACTAAAGATGATTTTTAAGAAAAATCATCATCGGCTTGTCTTTGCTCGTGCACCCAATTGACGAATGTATGGGGCTTCAAATGGTCAGCAGTCTTCAGTTCTTGTGTCCATTGAAATTTGTAAGCGTGTAGAGACAAATCTTTTGTCAAAATTCGATGTAACGTTGTTGTGGAGAGGTTCAATTCCTGCGCGCGAGGACGAATAGAGGTGTTTGGATCTTCGGCCACATTCTCGCGCACTGCAGCAATGTTTTCAGCTGAACGGCGTAAACGAGCACACAATGGCGTTTTCATATCTGCCACCGACCCCGTTTGTTTGAATTTACGAACAATTTTCCCAATTGCACTCTCGGTTGGTCGATTATGTTGACCAAAAAAAATTGCGAAGTGCCCGAAATGCGGTTCTGTTTGAAGGTCCATTTTCGTAATAGGCTTCGATAACTTTAACACGTTGTTCGAGGTTTAAAATTGCCAAAGACTGAAGTTGTTAAATCTGAAAGAAAAAGAAAAAAAATCATTAGACGCTTAAACTTAACTCACATTTAAAATCGGTCAAACGTTTCAGGATTATAACTAATCCCATCATCAGTGCTAAGGAAAGAATACAAAATACAGACTTAAATATATATCTAAAAAGTTAACACATTCAATAAAATTGTGAAAAATGAATATTAAATTTGAGACGAATTGATTAGAAATACGGTCAACAACAAGCTGAACGACCGCGTGATAAGCTTCTGTGAGGAAGTCTCCTAGGTCTGCTAGGTATCCAAGACCAAACACATGGCATCCGTGGTGATGCTCACTGTCGTAGCTTCTAATGGCGAGATCATCCTGTCGGTGTGAATTGCGGCCGGTTATAGGCTCACCTCGGCCGATTGCAGGGATATTTTGGCCACAATAGTCCTGTTCTGGGTTAGAAAGATCACGAAGAAGGCGGACTACGTCTTTCAGCAGGACGGTGGCCCGGCCCAAAGGGCCAAGACCGTGCAAGAGTGGTTGGATTCGAACATGAATTTCTGGTCTGACCTTTGGCCGCCGCTGTCGCCCAACTTCAATCCCCCTCGACTACAGCGTGTGGGCTCATGTCGAGGGCAAGTCCTACAGTAACATTAATAAGCTGAAGTCCTCCGTCAACCGCGTGTGTGGCAGCATGAGAAAGGATTTTGTCCGCAACGTGTGCGCGGCCTTCAGGTCTCACCAGAAGCTCCTACTCGACGCCGAAGGTAGCTACATTGATTTAAAATTACAATTTCAACAAATATTTATATGCTAAAATAATAAAAACATGTCTAACTACATCAAAACTATCATTGTGCCGTTTGTTGTGAGCGTCGTAACGAGTTTAACAGAACTTTTGCAATACCCGATATATTACACTCGACTGGAGGCCCAAAGGACCACAGAAGATATTTTCTGCGCCCTTGCCAACAGTGCCCATTTAGCGAAATTCGACTGCTTACGGTTGGAAAACCAAGCACCTTTCACGACTCGTTTCATTTTAATCAATTTAATTTGGAAGCTTTCTTTGGGCAATTGGCCCCAACCTACCTCTACTTAGTAGCCCCTTCCCCCTCCTGGATAAGTACTCCCTCCTCTCCCGCTTAAGATTCTTCTATGTTGTTCGACTTTGCCCCGCTCCAGAAACCGGGCAAACAAATCCACTTTTAAAATCTTTGGGCATAACTGACCGAGTCGCTTAAAATCTGGATAAACCAACCCTCTGGACCATAATATGCCCTAGTTGGATGTACTTAAGCTCCAGTTGAAACCCCTCGTAGTTCCTGAAAAAATAAGTATATAAGATCCAAATTTCTTTCTAAAATGACTAGTGCTTGGTGACTGTCGTAGAATTAGGCAGTTATCGCCTAAGTCTCGATTCCTTCGTTTATTCGGGAAAGGACTAGAACAGCCCAAAATAATAATTGGAATTGAATTTCGTTGAGTGCGCGGTTTTTTTTTGTTATTCGAATACTTTAAATATGGTTGGCCGAGATTGGTTTTATTTAATTAGGCTTTGGTGGTTGGAGGACTTAAACAAGAATTGCAAAAAATAATCTTTAATTACACAACAAAACATATAATACAAATAATTACACTCTCTAGTTATTTATTAATTCAGCAATGGGAAAATTCTCAATAATTACCAATAATTACTCATGCCGCAAGGGCTCAATACTCCGAATACTAACCCGATAGGGTTTAGGAAGAAACTACGAATGGAATCCTAGCCTTAGGGGTACATAAATTCACTTTAGTTATCCGAGATGACTCGAGAGGAAACTACTTGACGAGTCTAAGTCGGAGGGTGTCGCACCGCCTCGACGAGGAAAGGAAAGCTGTAAATATTTTACTATTTTATTTGGAGGGGGGGGACGGGGTACCACAAGTAGACTATCGGGGAAGATTCTCCAAGTAGACGCTCAAAACGGGAAGATTCTCCTACAGACGCTCGAGGGGCAAAACTCCTGTTGGGCTGAGACTGTGCGCTTCTTCTGTTCGGGGTCCTTCGATCTTAACTGCGGGCCGGTATGACACCGTGTTCTATCGCTCGAGGATATGCGCCGTCAGTGGATGATTCCACAGACGTCTTAAAAGAGGCCGCCGCCGAATACCTTTTGTATTTCCCGGGCTTGGCTCACTCGGGAGCAACGTATAGACAGCTCACCACCACGACCTGGGGTCTTCCCCAAGGGGGACGGGGGGTAAGTCTTCATGACTTTCTTGGGCAGATTCCGACGGAATACTTCCACGATTAATTTTGTGACGGAGAATATATGGGCGTTCGCGGGAACTCCTATATTTGCTAACGGAAGCAATTAAGACCTGCCTCACCGCCTCGGCGTTTATAGCTCGGCGGCGGGGCTTTGATGGCCCAACTGAACCGATAAAATTCTCGGCTAATCTCGCCGGAAGTTTGCCGACGGGCGTAGGGCATTTACTCTTCGCGATAACTCTCGTTTCCCTCGACTCTTTTAAACAAAACCTTACTCGATCTCTCTTCGAAAGAGACATTGAGGATGACTTGGCCTTGCGAGTCTTATTAATCTTTTTTTTAGAAGTTTCGTCATGAATTGAAATAAATAGCTAAAAAATAATTCTGTTGGGATTCCCTTTCCATCTCGTATTGACGACCATTTGCGGATTCCACCTGGTCACGTTAGAGAAGATATCGGATACCTGCACACCCATGGCATCAAGGGGAGATTGACCCAGGAAATAGGACTCCTGTCCGTTGCTTTTAAAAAAAATCCGTTTTGCCAACCATTGTAAACAATTAACGATCAACATAACGGGCCTTAAGGAAAAAGTCCGCTCAGTACCGATGACCCTCGCAGAAAGTTTGAAAGAGTCAAATTGTACAGAAAGTTGTAAAGTTATAGAAAGTTACAATGTGCTGAGGTTACTGGGCCTCCTACATGCAAACTTGAGCTCTCAGGAGCAGCAAGGTTGCACATCCATTTGGATTCCACTACTGTATTGAACATTCCCTTTAGTCTATAATGAATCAGGTCGGCATGCGACAAATAGTAAATCACAGTTAACATCTGAGAAAACTCTTACTCATTGCTTGTTAATTATCCAAACACACTATAACAAGGGTTCGTGGTGTTACTTCTCTTTTATAGCTGTCATTTTTTTATCGCAACTCAGTTTAATTTTCAGTGGTGCTCAAACCCCCAATTTTTAGCCCGTTGGTGATTATTCACTGAAACATGTAAATGATTAGTTGTCAATGAGTAGTGGTCTGGTCTAAATTATAGTTTCTTAATTTTTGTTTACTTAATGGTATATTGGGTGCAGAAGAAGGTTCCCATTAGTAGTTTCTCTGCTTGTTGCTGACGAAATCATTTTGAATAAGGCGTTTTTTTTTACCAGTGGCGGGAAATCATTATGGCTCTCTACATCGCCTTAGACTACGTATAAATTTGATTGATTAATTGAGTGTTGATGCATTTTCCTAATTAAGATGACAGTTAAGTGGATTAAATTTGATGCTAAAATAACACTGAAAATTAGGAGTCTGATAGTCTCCTACTTCATTTTACTTCTAGCTCTAATGAAGATTTTTGACAAGGAGTTTTGCACAGATTGCAGATGTGGCCTATTGGCCGATACGATGATACCCTGCTTGGATAAGTAGCTTCACGTTATCAGGACACCACGATCATTCCTTCCCCATTTCAAAACAGTGCACACCCGATGTAAGGTATTAGTATCAATTAATGAGGTATTCATATCCATATACTGCATATGTAAGGTATTAGTATCAATTAATGAGGTATTCATATCCATATACTGCATATGATGGTTAAATGGCGTAAAAAATATAATATCCCCCCCGACGAGGACTGGCCCCTGGTGCGTTCGAGCTTGAGAACGATTGTCATTCAGTTCTTTATGTGCACCACCTCCCTCTCTAGGATCTTTTCTTTAGGGGTTGTTCCCAGAGAGGCTCTGGCCTTCTCGTGGCGAAGGGGGTCAGCCCTGGGTCCCTTAGGGGACCCATGGTGCTGCCAACAAGACTTTTAACATGCCCCTCTTTCTTTCATCCTCTATTACGCTCTTCCACTGCCCTTTATTTCCCCCTCTTCCTTCACCTATCTAGTAGTTCTTATCGATACCCGACCTCTGCTCGTTTAATGGATTGAGTCCGAATTGTTCTTTCATGAAGGTGAAAGAGGCTGGGCATCTCCACCGCCTTCGTCTACCGCATGACCAAGGAGAAACCCATCAATGGCCGCTTTTCTCCGTGTGTACGAGAACTCGGGCAGCCTCTTAGGTTTCAAAAGATGGTGTGGTGGATCCGTATCCATTCTCCGAGAGGACATACCGGACGTAACTGATTATATAGTTACACTAGTGCCGGGCCCTTGTAGGCCTCCATGGTGGGGAGCCCCGAGGGAGAATGCGAAGTTTTTTCTTTTTGCAATGGCTAGCCATAAACCAAATCCTCCCCTTCTCGTAAGGGTTCTCGTGCCGAACGTTCCTTAGCTCCCCTTTCAGCCTTACCTCGCTCGTTGGACCCCTATTCTAACGAAGTAGACCCAGATCTAGATTATCCTCGCTTTCTTGTCATGAATTCATCATCCGACATCCCACTTGCAAGAGTCGATGTGTTTGACGTCAATGAATCTTTTAAGTCCCGCTGTGGTGAACCCCGCCGGATGTGATCAAGAGGAAGGGGTGATGTCGTAGTCGAGGTGTTATCCCACTCTCAACACAACCTTGTGCGAAATCTATCTTCGATAACTGAAATTCCAATAACTGTCTCGCCCCATCCGCGTCTGAATTTTGTCAAAGGTGTCGTCCGTTCAAACGAACTAAAAGACTACGACCCCAACTGCCTTCAGAGTAAGCTCAGTACCCAACATGTCACACACATACACAGGGTAACTAAAACATTAGGTTCCACTAAAGTCCCAACCGCCACACTGATTTTAACATTTGAACGACATGAACTGCCGCAGTATATTGATGCTGGGTACCCCCGTGTCCCGGTAAGGACCTACATCGAACTACCCAGACGCTGCTTCAATTGCAATCAATTTGGACATGTTGGCCGTGCCTGTCGGCACCCTCGCTCCTGCGTGAAATGTAGCTCTGACTACCATGGCCCCGAATGCACCAAAACACCCCGCTGTGTCAACTGCGGAGGTACCCACAGTGCTGCGTCAAAACTCTGCTCTATATTTTTATATGAAAAAGAAGTGCTTGCTTTGCGCGACTCCCTACGTCTAGATATAAGAGAGGCCCGACAGCGTGCCCGAGCACAAACCTCGCCACTGGGCCGGCTCTTCTCTGACGTTTTACGTGACGCTGGACGAAACCGACCATCACGCTTGAGTTCCGACCAGCCTGAAGCACTTCACCCTAGATCTACTCGCAGCGTCGAAAACATTCAAAATATGCAGTCGAAGCATCGCTCTCACACCAAGATAACCAATATAGCCCCTCTCTCTCCAGCAGCTCTAGCTGGGAGAGACGCTCAGGATGAGACACTTGAAGACATCAGACGCTATTTGAAAGAATCCTCAACATCGACCAGTGAAGGTTCATCCACTCGGCTCCCCAGACCCAAAGCCCAGTGGTAAGAGGAAGGATTCCTCACCTTGGTCATCGACTACCAATAAGCGCGCAGCCTCTGGAGCTGACTCGGCCGAACCCCAAGAATCTTCAAAGGACTCCTCCCCTATGGCTGGATATTCTATGCCCTTAATTCCGTCCCGCCCTTCACAGGACTTAGGCCTAATCCTGATCCAAACGATGGCAGATATACACCCAGCTCCACACACCTCGCTCAGATCACCTGTTTGTTCCGCTCACCCTTCATCTCAAGATCCGATGGACGCAGTTGATACTCCAACATCACAAATCGCGGCGGTTGGACCAACTCCTCAGACACCAAAAATACCCTCGACCCATGAATCCGGATCTACCGGCCGAAAATCCCTTCTTGACCTTCCTTTTCCGCCAGGTTGTGAACCCGAATTACTATCAAGGGCCTCGGTCGGTTCTCCAAAAAACAAGAAAAAAAAACCGAGTTACTGCTCCATCTAGGATCTCTCCCCTTAAAAAAGCAGGCTCCTCAAAATCAGCTCTCCGTCTCCCAAGCTCTTTGGGACGAACCTCAAATACAATATCGGCCTCAAAAGAGAAAAAGATATCCACAGTGGTATCTAATCGTCACACATAATATCTTCCATTTTACAATTGAATTGTCAAGGCGTTCTTCCAAAGTGGGAAGAACTCAAAATTCTTTTGACGACTATCCAACCCGCTGTTATTTGTCTTTAGGAGAATAAACTGGATATACGGCCCTTTCCGCCTGTACCCGGCTTTCTCACTTTCAACTCTATTGCTCATGCTGGAAGCCCCTCTCATGAGGGGGGGGGGGGGGTCGATCATGGTATCTTCATCCCACCATGTTTCTCCCATCTCCCTACATACTACCCTCCAAGCTGTTGCCGTGAGGGTTTTTCTTACTAAGCTTTTTACCGTTTGCTCTATTTACCTACCCCCTTGTTTATCATTGCAAAGACCCGACCTTTTAGAACTTATAAACCAGTGGCCCTCCCCATTTTTATTACTAGGAGATCTTAACGCCCGTCACCCATACTGGGGTGACATCACTTGAAATGCCATAGGCAGTATTTTAGAGTCTCTTTTATTAGCTGACTTTCTTCGTGTCTTAAATACTGCCGATTTTACCTCTCATCATGTCCAGACGGACTCTTTTAGCTGTGTTGACCTGTCTGTTTTTTACCCTGATTGCTTCACGGAATTTCGATGGTCAATTCTTGACGATCTCCATGGGAGTGACCATTTCCCTATTGTCTTGTCGGCCCTTCAAGTTAGCCTTCATACAACCATGCCCCTTAAGTGGGACTTAGGTCATGCAGATTGGGAAGGTTTCCAAGAGGCGTCCTTTACAAATGCATCCTTGGGGATCTTCAATGGAGTGGATGCGGCAGTAGAATACTTTACATCGACTATCTACAATGCAGCAACACAGACCATCCCATGAAGGCGACCTGCCACGGGCCGCTCAACCGTGCCCCGGTGGACCTCGACGTGTGCAACATCTATAAAAAATTACAAGTTAGCCCATGCCCGATTCCGAAAGAACCCAACTTTGTGCAACAAGGTCGACCGAAACCGAGCTCGTGCGCTTCGCCAAAGAACCCTTCGTCAGGCTCGCCGCAATTCATGGCGCCGTTACGTTTCATCAATTTCCTCTATGACACCTACTGCTAAGATCTGAAAGAGGATTAATAAGATCAGGGGCCGTTACGCTAATCATCATACCCCCACACTCAACTTAGACGGTTCCTTGGAGAATGATGGCCTGGTGGTCAGCAATGCTTTTGCTGACCATTTCCACGCCGTCAGCAGTGTCAGCCGTTACGATAAGGCTTTTCAATCCTACAAATCAAAGGAAGAATCTCATTCTCTCAACTTCACAACAAAATCTAACCTTTCGTATAACGCTCTATTCAGCATCCATGAGCTGCATAGCGCTTTGTCCCTTTGCAGATCTACTTCCCCTGGCCTTGATGAGATCCATTTCGATATGATTCGGCACCTACATCCACACTCTACTCTCTTCTTACTTGATTTGTACAACCTTATATGGGTGAAGGGTTTTTACCCGTCATCATGGCGCATTGGGATCATCCTTCCCTTTGTCAAACGGGGCAGGGACGGGTTGGATGCAGATCACTACCGCCATATAGCTCTCACCAGCTGTTTGAGTAAGTTGCTGGAAAAAATGATATTGTAGCGCCTAAACTGGTTCCTAGAAACCAATCACCTTCTCTCTCAATTTCAATGTGGCTTCCGCAAAGGTCATAGTACCCTTGACCTACTAGTACGTTTCGAGGGATCGGTCCGGAAAGATTTCTCATTAAAGCACCGAGTCCTGGCCATATTTTTCGATATTGAGAAAGCCTACGACACAACTTGGAGATACGGCATCTTGAAACTGCTATACGTCTGGGAGATTAGAGGCCTCTTACCTTCACTTATTCAAAGTTTTTTAGCATCTCGATCATTCAAGGTACGTGTTGGAGACGCATACCCTGACCTGCAACCCCAAGAGGAGGGAGTTCCTCAGTGCAGTGTTTTAAGTGTCTTATGTTTTATAATTGCCATCAATGATATTATTTCGTCTCTCCCAGAAGATGTATCGGCAACTCTGTTTGTCGATGATTTAGCACTATACTGTTCCTCACCTCGCCTTCCATCAGCAGCGCGTCGGCTACAACTGGCGGTCGATGCTGTATTCAAAAGAGCAAAACTTAACGGATTCCGCTTTTCCACGAACAAAACCAAAGCAATGTATTTCCACCGAGGCAGAGGGATTCTTGTTCCGCCATCTATCTCCCTACAAGGCGAAGATATAGAGTTTGTCTCCGAGTTTCGGTTCCTTGGCGTAACTCTCGATCCAAAGTTATCCTAGTTACCACACCTACGCCGACTTCGAACAGGCTGTCTGCAGGCTCTAGACATTTTGAAAGTCCTCTCACACACTTCGTAGGGCAGTGACCGACAAACATTGTGGACATTATACACAGCCTTCGTTCAATCCCAATTGGATTATGGCTGTCAAATTTACTCATCGGCCTTCCCTTCAGCCCTTAAAATGCTGAACCCCATTCGAAACCTTGGAGTTCGCCTTTCTAGTGGAGCCTCCCGTACTTCTCCTGTCACAGCCTTTACTGCGAGAGTGGGATACTTACTCCCTTTGCCCTACCATAGTCTTCAAATCTGCATGCGATACTTCTGCCGAGTACAGCAAGCCCCTGTATCAGAGGTCTACAGATGCCTGTATGCTGCCGAATCAACGGCGGCATATGATAAGTTGCCATCTTTACCCGCCCTTTGAACCTTCGCATAGGAGAAAATCTCTCTAACCTGGGTGTTCCAAGGGTCCTTACCCTTCCATCCTAACTGACCCCTAGTTGGCGTGCTCCTCTCCCCACAGTATGTACCAACATGTGGAGCCTGGAGAAGTCCTCCATGGACCCTCGCATTATTAAGATCCTGTTCTTAGAGCATTCGATCTCACACAAACAATGCTGCCCACTATACACGGATGGCTCTAAGTCGCACGGTGGTATGGGTGCCGCAGCCATCTACCCAGGAGGAGAATTCCTAACTTTATCTTTGCCGCTAGCAGCATCCATTTTTTCCGCTGAATTTTCAGCAATCCTTTTAGCCTTTAGACTCATCCAAATTTTACATTTTAGTGATTTTGTCATTTTTTTCCGACTCAACAAGTGTCTTACAGTCAATTAGATCTTTTAATGCGTCCCATCCCCTAGTTACAGAAATTTGCAAGTGGCTGATCCAAAATGCGTCCCGATATAGAATTATTTTTTGCTGGGTCCCTGAGCATGTGGGGGTCTTGGGCAACGAGAAGGCTGATCGGCTGGCCCGCTCAGCACATTCTGTGTCCCCTGAGAACTCGGCTCTGCCTTTTAGGAACTACTTTCCTTCAATAAGAAAATATATTTTTCAACTGTGGCAGAATGAATGGGATCACTGTTCATCATCAAAACTATACAAAATTAAAAATTCTATTCGCTCTTGGCCCTCGAGTCGTCATAGAATGCGGTCGTTGGAGGTGGCTCTTTGCCGAGCTCGCATTGGCTACACGAGACTTACTCACGGCCATCTTGTTTCGGGTGATGCTCATATCAGCCCTTGCTGTCGTTTTTTTTGCGGTGGGGACCAATTGGCTGCCCACCTTCTATTGGATTGTAGCCATTTTGCCATTCTTCGGTTGTCCTGTTTGCCGACCCTTTTAACTATTCCTCAACACACCCGTCTTTGATTCATATTGGCGGAGGAATCTTTTAATCCCTCGTTTTTTAAATTTTTGTCACAAAGTGGTCTCCTCTACCTTTTATAGATGATTTGCCTCGTTTCACCCTAGCTGTCATATAGAATCTACTTGGATTGGGCAGCAACCCACTGGTAACTTCCTTAAACCTCTTTATGTGCATTTCTTTATATGGTGAGGTTATCTCGTCCATGATGTGAGGGTCAGATGGCACAGTTACAATAGCAAAACAGTTTATTGACAATAAAGTCTAAAATAGCAAACAGCCTCAAACTTAATTAAATACTGGGGCGGATATGTGTTTATTATAAACCTATAAAAACAAGTTCGCTGAGAAAACAAGCAACTAGTTTCCCTCGTAACTTACCTTATTTGTCGAGGCGTCTTTAAAGTGCGTTATTTTCAATATAAAAAATCTAGTTTTCCCCAAATTTGGTTGTAAATTCCAAGCGTTGTTTACGATTTAAGTGAATCTTTAAAATCGGTCTACTTCTCTGGATCTCGCCACGTATTGTGATGTTTAGCTGTACGTATTTTAAATGTTAATAAGTTTAGACTAGGTTGGGTTAACGTCTCTATTAAAGCATAGTCCTATAGCCTAAACCTCGTCTACAGTAATGGCTAAAAGTTTCGAGACTTCTATATTTTTTCAGTTAAAAAAGCAAATAGAACTAATCAAACGTTGCATTTTGTTTTAGTAAGTTTATATCATTATTTGAAGGCAAAATATAAAATAATTTAGAGCCCCAAACCATTTTATTAATAAATACACTTAAATGATGCCCGCATTAAATATTAACAATGTGGGGAAATTCCACGTGGAATTTCTTTTCCTGCACGGAAGTGAAGTCCATGGGCTGGAAAAGATTCTAGAATTTTGTTAGGCTTAAATTGGTAAGCCTTCCGTTCCCCATTCACAAGCGGTAGCATCGAGCCGCGTCCACCACGGACCACCTTTACGCGGGTTAGAATCGCCTCGGCGTGAAGATTCGAGGCCATTCGAGAGTAGCGCTGTTTCCCCCACCCACGCGGGGGAAGCCTCGAATATATATAGGGCTCGTATTCCATGTGGGAGACACAGAGTTGAGGAGTCTCGCCCGGACCCAAGAAGATTCCCCTAGTTCCAAGTCAGGTGCTAACAACAAAGCAAAGGGACAGCTGAACATTTTGTGTGTTGGAATTAGCCCCAGCCAGTGAGGTAATTCCATTTGACGATCGCTACCGAGCGATTTTTCCGACTCCACTCATCAACTCCTGTCGAAGCCCTCCTCTTTCGGCCCTCATTTTCGGGTGGCCCAAATACTTTCCCCTGGACCGGACGACACCCCATCCCTTTGGAGAACCGCCATCACGTTGACTTCCTGCTCAGAATCTCCGAGCGCCCTCGCCATCACGTTTATTGCCTGCAGAAGACATCCGTGACCCCTTACCCTGACGTCTCACTCGGAATCCTCCGTAAGCCAACCCCTCTCCCCTTTCAGCAACCCATTTGAGATAATCCTCCCTATTTGAATAGTCTCTTTCTGTAACGCATTAATTTCTGATGCATAACTCTACAATTCCCCCCTCGTTTACCGATGTAATTTTGCCCATTAATTCTCTTATTTTATGTAAATAAAATTATATTTTTGTACATGCCTCTTTAAATAACCTTGAGCTTTGCCATTGCCCAAATTTTACCTGACCTCGTTGCACTCTTTCTCGCTGTTCTGCTGGTCGAAACTCGTGGCGTTCCGTGCCTTGTCGGTTCGCCTTTAAGTTATTGGTCCTTCCCCCATAGATATAATATGGTATTGATATAGTGTAATGTCATACCACGACAAACAATGATGTCTTTTGTTCTTCAGGACTGCTTCAATTCGTTTGGCCATGCTGGATACCAAATTTCGGATGATAGCTTGAGTGATATTGTTCCTTTGTTTTTTGCCCCAGCAACTGCTCAAAATTTGATGGTATTTGTTTATCAACCGCCAGTTTGAGTATCGCCCCCAAATTTCGAAGTTATTTTCAGCCAAGAACTTTGTTATTGATTTTGCTTTGTGACAAAGTGCGCCATCATGATGAAAAAAATTAAGTTATCGTCCCCATATTAGTCTTGAACTGTTGCAAAATGATGCTGAGTAAGTATGTTTTTGTACCTTTTGAATTCATGGCAGTATCCTTGGGCGAGATTTTAAGTACTCCAGTAACCTTAGATGAGAAGCAACCCCACTCATGAAGAGTGTCCGGATGCTTCACTGTGCGTAAGACACAACTCGTGGAAGCGCTGCGCTTTTCTCCTCTTAACGAGGCATCTACCAGAGAAGCTCCAAACGAGCAGAGGGAAGCTTCATCAGGAAATTTCACTTTGCACCAGTCTTCGACAGTCCATTCTTTATATATCCAATGATGCCGCATGGCCATACGGTATAATGGAGACACTCGACACGGTAGGGGCTACTTCTCCCACTTCTTATCTCTGAAATTTTGCGTCCCTCAGGGAAGTCTCCTCACCGCCATACGGTATCACCTCGGTGCTGCCGGAAGATCTTCATGCTACACTCTTCATAGACGACCTTTCGATCCTTTTGGGTTCGGCCCAGATGCCAACTCTGTAACGTCGATTCCAACAGGCATTGAACTGCTTCTCTCGTTACGCCGAAGCGTACATATTTCGTTTTCAAGGACAGGGGAAAGACTAAGGCAGCGTATTTCTGCCACAATCCACGGCGCTATGGGCATTCTCCGTTCACCGATTTTTAGCGCATAGGGTGATTCTTTGCTCCTTCCATCGTGTATTGTAGGAAGTGGACTCGATCTACCACACCACTGATTTTGCTTTTTTGTTTGTGTGAATTTTAAACTAGACTAATACTAGGTGAAATATTTTAATTACGGCGATATATACCCTTTGTGTCAGTCGCGAGATTGGCCTTTAAAAAAAACAAATAAATGGAAAAATAGTGCAAATAGGTGAATAAAAATGATAATCCTGCACTCCATTAGAACGTCCTTTCCTACAACTAATTCATATAATTCAAGCACATCTGCATAAACAAAGTTGCCTGATATCGAAACAGTGTGAGTTCGCGTTATCGCGCCATAAGCTAGGGAAGGAGTTTTATCTAGTACAAATTTAACTTATTAACATATCGCTTCGAGTTTAATTCCCGAAAAAATATATTTTTCAACTAAACACTTAAAAAGAAGTTAATTTTTCACCCCAAAACGATCACTTCCATTATTCCTCTTTTCTTTTCTTTCATAACATCAAATGATATAAATTAACATCTAGACAAAAGAGAAGAGACTTACCAGAAATTATACCGTGTGAGTACAGAACAAACTTAGTTTAGGAACCCTATTTGTGCCCTTCTCTCACAATTAGTGACTTAGTGATTATTTTTTTACGAGAAAATACAAATAGAAAAGATTCTGTTCAGTAGTTTTATGACTCCTCGTCTAGTGTGGGTTTTAGGTATATTTTACGTGCCAATTAGTTTACAGTTATGGCCAAAAGTTTTGAAACTAATATATATTTTATTTTCTTTTATTCGTTTTTAAAATTGACGTGATAGAAATAAGTATTCTAATATTTAAATTATTGCAGGTTTATTAAAAAGTCCGCATTCAAAAAGGGTAAGAAAAAAGTAGTGCATTCCTTCACTGAATCCAAAAAGCGCGCAACCATTGTTGCTCTGCACGAAAGTGGCCTAAAATGCAAGGAGATATTTGCTTAGGGTATTTCATTATGAAGCATCATCTTTAGGATCATTAATGACATTAAAAAGACTCGGTACACTCTTGTTAAGAAGTCTTCTGGACGCCCATGAGCTTCAAATGAACTCCAAGATGTCCTTTTGGTAAGGCCCAGCTCAAGGACTGGGTTTCGCCAGTGTTAAGATTGCTCACGATCGGAAATGAGCCGGTGTGAACGCTTCAGCGCGCAGAGCGAGGCAGATAATGAGAAGGGACTGGAACAAGCCTCATCTCACCATTAGAACCCGGCGCATGTTCCTGCGCCGGGGGTGAGGTGGGCCTCGCCCCGATGCCGGAGCGTGCTTCATTCTCTTTGCGTTTTTACTTATTTTTTTTTGTTTTTTTGCTTACTTTTGGATTTTGCCCTATTTATTTATTTTTTTATCTAACCTAGCATTATGTTGTAAGGTCATTATGCCCTAGTAGGTAGTCACCGGATGTGCCCCTAAAAAAAAAACAAGTTCTGCTGACCAAAGTCGCGTGCTCTCACTTAATCTGATTTTTGACCTTACGACCTACAAAACTTTCAATAAGTCCCGTAATAGCCTTGGAAAGTAAATTATATCATTGAAAAGAAAATGAAAAACAACATAAGGCTTGCAAATTTCGTTAGAATCGGCTGAATAGTTACAATGTTATTACCTGTGATAGAACGAGTTAATTTCAACTCCTATCCCATATTATTAAAAACCACGATGCTGCCCACGTGCATCTTCGATTCGAGGCTTGGAGTCTTATCTCAGCTACCGGATGCCAATGTTTAAAGAAGGAGGTTATCGTCCCCCCGTTCACCCCCATACGCCGACCTCGCCAGATCGAGTTAGGCTTATGAACAGATAAGGCATTGTTCGCCGGCCCGGCTGTGCGTTCCCTCCAAGCTTTCACTCCATTTTCCCCCACGCCAAGGAGATGTCCTGGCTATTTATATGGAAACTTTACCACTAAGATCAGATTGGAGATCCAGATTTTCGTCGCGAAACATCACCACGACCCTCTCTCCCTTTGTGCGCCAAGGGACCTCGACCTCGAGATTCACCATCACTTGTCCAGAAGGAGGACAATATTCCTTGAGTGCCAAAGGTTCGAGCCTTTCGTGACGCCAAGTCCCCAAGGCATCCCCCCCTGTTGTTCAAGGGAGAACAGCATTAGAACAGCCATTGTTCGTTTTGAGCCCTTCGCCAAGAAACGGTTCTCATCCCCCCCTGTTGTTCAAGGAGAACAGCATTAGAACAGCCATTGTTCGTTTTGAGCCCTTCGCCAAGAAACGGTTCTCTTCCCCCCCCCTGTTGTTCAAGGAGAACAGCATTAGAACAGCCATTGTTCGTTTTGAGCCCTTCGCCAAGAAACGGTTCTCATCCCCCCCTGTTGTTCAAGGAGAACAGCATTAGAACAGCCATTGTTCGTTTTGAGCCCTTCGCCAAGAAACGGTTCTCACCTCCCCTGTTGTTCAAAGGAGAACAACATTAGAACAGCCATTGTTCTTGAGCCCGTAGACAAGAGACGGTTCTCATCCCCCCCTTTGTTCAGAAGAGAACAACCTAGAACAGCCATTGTTCTTCAAGCCGTTCGTCGAGAAACGGTTCTCCTTCCCAAGACGCCTCGTCAGGATCCTTTTATCCCCCCCCTTCGGCTGGAACTCGCCAGCGGACCGAATATTCCTTCAAGTACCTTCCACTGCACCCTAATGAAAAGTTACGTAAGCCAAACGTCACCTTTTGAGTATTGATCCCTTTTTGTCAATTCTATACTGTGCTTTAAATTGTTTATCGAACCATCCCATCTCTTTAACTCTATATTTGTTTTACCTTTTTTTAATCCTTTAAATCCTCGGATTAGCCCGAGTCTCCACGACCCTTTCCATTCTGTTTATGTCAATATTTTCAGTTTTTGTGTATTGTTTATAGTTATTATTAATAAAACTCTATTTTATTAATGATAGCAATATTATTATCCTTGAGCTCAGTTCCACTTCTTAAGCATATCGAAGATATATAATATCGGCCGCCAGACAGTAAACGCACTCTAAAGATAATTAAGGAAGTTCCCTCAACGAATAGTGTAATATATGGTATCGTCGGGAGTCATTCTACGACATATATATATATATATATATATACTATTCAAATTTGGTGTCAGGTGTGGGGTTTAACGCTATATCTTTGCAAACACTGGTCTCAGTCGAGTAAAGCATAGTGTTATTCGTTATAATAATAGAATATAGTAGTTCCCTTTTGTTTTAACGATTGCTATCCCCTTTTTTTTGAAACTTAAGAAGCTGGAGTAGCTCAAGGAACGGTTATAATAATTTGTTTGTGTTTTTTGTGATTTTAGTCAGTGGTTATTCAGATCGAGAAACCAAGTACGAATAGGTCAGTGCCCATATTTAGGTAGGCTAATTCTCTAGAGGCATAATTCTTGTTGCAAGGAATTTTAGTTAGTTGACTAGTGCGCCCCCAAGTGCAAAGATGACTCAGTTTGAAATCTTTAAAGCGCAAGGAGAGTCCTGTGGACTTTCCGGAAAAGAACTAATTGAGTACATTCAAGAGGAGCAAAGAAAAGAGGAAGAAAGAGAAAACAAAGAAAAAAGGAAGAAAGAGAAATACAACGAGAAGAAAAAGAAAGAGTAATCCGACAAGAGGAACGAGAAAAAGAAAGAGAAAGAGAGGAACCGATAAGACAAGCTGAGCTTCAGATTGAATTAGCTCGGATTAAAGCAGAAGTTCAAAGAAAAAAGGTAGAAAAAGAAAGAGAAAGAGAGGAACGGGGAAGAGTAATCCAACGAGAAGAACGAGAAGGAAAAATACAACGAGAAGAACGAGAAAAAGAAATCCAACGAGAAGAAAGAAGGACGGATTCGCGCCCCTTCCCAGGAAAGCTGACAAAGTTTCCGAGCCCCGTAAAACCCCAAAACTTCTTTCCCCAAAACCAACATCGGGACTCCAAACCTCCCGTTAAGACTTCTCCTCCATCTCTCTTCCCGAAGCGACCAATAATATGCTTCACCTGTGGTGTAGAAAACCACATGAGCTGGAATTTCCCCCAAAATTCTAGGCTTAAAAGCGGACCAGCCCACCAAGTTCACCAGATTAATGCAACCCCGGCTCCCCCGGTGGTGCAGACCCAAGCAGAAACTTCTCCCCTTCCGTCAGGCCAACAGGTAAATTTTGTTTTTGGTAAAAGTTCATCGGGAACTTTGAAATATGAGGAGGGCAGCGTGAACAGCTGTCGAGTATCGACTCTCGTCAGGGACACAGGATGTACGTGTTTCATCGTGTCCGACGAACTCCTCCCAGTGGCCTCTAACCACGAAAAATTTGCGGTGGTACATGACCACCTTGGGCGGGCGAACCGATTCCCCGTCGCTAGATGTTACCTGCAGTGTCAATATTATAATGGCTGGGCTGAAGTCATTGTAGCACCCATAAAATTCTGTTCCGTACTCATAGGACAGAGCCCCCAAGTAAGTTTCGACCCTGTGTTTCAGGCCGCCCTTCCTCAAGGCCGAGATAAGAAAGAAGCCCAGGAGCCCGTCCCCATCAGAACCCCGATACCGTCCGATTTCTCGGAGACCCCTAACCAGGACTTTAGGACGGAAAATGAGGAGTGTGAATCACTAACACCCTTAGGTGATAAGGCCCCAGACAAGGACACGGAGACTGTCCCTGGACCCCAAGAAAAAAAGAACCCCCAACGCGCCCATGAAGATACCTTCGTAGAACTGGACGAAGCATCGGCGCTTGAAGAGGATTGCCCCGCGGAGTCCCTTAATGTAATCCAGACAGTGTGCATCCAACCTGATGCCGATTACCCTCCTCCTTCCCTACCAGGCGAGTCTTTGGAACCCTCTGACCTGGATAGTGACGCGCAGCTGACACCACGTCCGAAGAGCCAGCTACAAGAACTAATTAAATGGAATCACCATTTACCCACCCTATTAGCTCTTTTCGAGCAACTGCGTGAAAATGGCCTCACCATTGGCCCCAGCAAATGCCAGTTTGCCCACGAAACCATCAAATATTTGGGTTTCAAAATAGGAAAAAACAAGTTAGGTCCCCACGAGAACAAGATTAAGGCAATCGCCGACATGCCCCTCCCGATTACAAAGAAGCCATTAAGATCGATCCTAGGATCAGCTTCTCCCTATCAGCGATTTGTTCCGAATTTCGCTGCAATTTCGGCCCCCCTATGCCCCCTTCAGGAAAAGAATTTCTCCGATCGTTTACGTTGGAATGATGTCGCTGTTTCCCATTTTAATCAGCTCAAAAGTAAGTTCATTTCTGCCCCCATTTTTAAGTTGCCCAACCCGGAAAAATCCTCTGGGGTTAAGACCGACGTGATCAACGAGGGCATTGGAGGTGTACTCCTTCAATACGTGGATGACAGAACGAGTCATCCAGTTGCATATGCTAGTCGTCAACTATTACCACGCGAAAAGAGATATGCCACTAGAGAAAAGAAAGCTCTATCAATTATCTGGGTCATAGACAAATTCAAGCTGTACTTGATATGTAAAGAATTTCAAATAGGAACCGACCACCGTTCGTTAGCCTATATTAGGAATTTGAGACACTCAAACGGCCGCATCATGCGCTGGAGTTTACTCTTGCAAGAGTATCAGTTTAAAATAAATTAGATAAAAGGTTCCGATAACCAGGTCGCTGACGCCCTCAGTAGAAATGCGTTACCGAATAGCGTAGAATAATTGTATTCATAGGATTAGTATCTCCATGTAGGTATATACCGTCTTGTACGACTTAATTTAAGATTCTTTTGTAATATAATTAATTAATGTATATGTCTAAATTTTGTAACGCTCAATGTCTAATTTTTTGTATGTCTATATATTTGTTCTTATTAATTTACGTAGAAATTATTTTGTCCCGTATGTACTAAGTTTATATCATTTCATTGTTCCATGCCCTTTTTTTTCTTTGATTAAGTTGTATTAAAGGTTATTTTCCCCTGTAATCTAAAGATCAAAATAATCATATGTATTGAGGTAATACTAGTTAGGTGCAGGAAGGTACGGTTGGTACAAGAAAACGAGTTCCCCCCAACGGAGCTCTATCGTTGTCCCTTCTCTCTTTTTTTTTCGAAGTGACAACTTCCCCTGGAATGGAGGGGTGTGATAGAACGAGTTAATTTCAACTCCTATCCCATATTATTAAAAACCACGATGCTGCCCACGTGCATCTTCGATTCGAGGCTTGGAGTCTTATCTCAGCTACCGGATGCCAATGTTTAAAGAAGGAGGTTATCGTCCCCCCGTTCACCCCCATACGCCGACCTCGCCAGATCGAGTTAGGCTTATGAACAGATAAGTGATTGTTCGCCGGCCCGGCTGTGCGTTCCCTCCAAGCTTTCACTCCATTTTCCCCCACGCCAAGGAGATGTCCTGGCTATTTATATGGAAACTTTACCACTAAGATCAGATTGGAGATCCAGATTTTCGTCGCGAAACATCACCACGACCCTCTCTCCCTTTGTGCGCCAAGGGACCTCGACCTCGAGATTCACCATCACTTGTCCAGAAGGAGGACAATATTCCTTGAGTGCCAAAGGTTCGAGCCTTTCGTGACGCCAAGTCCCCAAGGCATCCCCCCCTGTTGTTCAAGGGAGAACAGCATTAGAACAGCCATTGTTCGTTTTGAGCCCTTCGCCAAGAAACGGTTCTCATCCCCCCCTGTTGTTCAAGGAGAACAGCATTAGAACAGCCATTGTTCGTTTTGAGCCCTTCGCCAAGAAACGGTTCTCTTCCCCCCCCCTGTTGTTCAAGGAGAACAGCATTAGAACAGCCATTGTTCGTTTTGAGCCCTTCGCCAAGAAACGGTTCTCATCCCCCCCTGTTGTTCAAGGAGAACAGCATTAGAACAGCCATTGTTCGTTTTGAGCCCTTCGCCAAGAAACGGTTCTCACCTCCCCTGTTGTTCAAAGGAGAACAACATTAGAACAGCCATTGTTCTTGAGCCCGTAGACAAGAGACGGTTCTCATCCCCCCCTTTGTTCAGAAGAGAACAACCTAGAACAGCCATTGTTCTTCAAGCCGTTCGTCGAGAAACGGTTCTCCTTCCCAAGACGCCTCGTCAGGATCCTTTTATCCCCCCCCTTCGGCTGGAACTCGCCAGCGGACCGAATATTCCTTCAAGTACCTTCCACTGCACCCTAATGAAAAGTTACGTAAGCCAAACGTCACCTTTTGAGTATTGATCCCTTTTTGTCAATTCTATCCTGTGCTTTAAATTGTTTATCGAACCATCCCATCTCTTTAACTCTATATTTGTTTTACCTTTTTTTTAATCCTTTAAATCCTCGGATTAGCCCGAGTCTCCACGACCCTTTCCATTCTGTTTATGTCAATATTTTCAGTTTTTGTGTATTGTTTATAGTTATTATTAATAAAACTCTATTTTATTAATGATAGCAATATTATTATCCTTGAGCTCAGTTCCACTTCTTAAGCATATCGAAGATATATAATATCGGCCGCCAGACAGTAAACGCACTCTAAAGATAATTAAGGAAGTTCCCTCAACGAATAGTGTAATATATGGTATCGTCGGGAGTCATTCTACGACATATATATATATATATATATATATACTATTCAAATTTGGTGTCAGGTGTGGGGTTTAACGCTATATCTTTGCAAACACTGGTCTCAGTCGAGTAAAGCATAGTGTTATTCGTTATAATAATAGAATATAGTAGTTCCCTTTTGTTTTAACGATTGCTATCCCCTTTTTTTTGAAACTTAAGAAGCTGGAGTAGCTCAAGGAACGGTTATAATAATTTGTTTGTGTTTTTTGTGATTTTAGTCAGTGGTTATTCAGATCGAGAAACCAAGTACGAATAGGTCAGTGCCCATATTTAGGTAGGCTAATTCTCTAGAGGCATAATTCTTGTTGCAAGGAATTTTAGTTAGTTGACTAGTGCGCCCCCAAGTGCAAAGATGACTCAGTTTGAAATCTTTAAAGCGCAAGGAGAGTCCTGTGGACTTTCCGGAAAAGAACTAATTGAGTACATTCAAGAGGAGCAAAGAAAAGAGGAAGAAAGAGAAAACAAAGAAAAAAGGAAGAAAGAGAAATACAACGAGAAGAAAAAGAAAGAGTAATCCGACAAGAGGAACGAGAAAAAGAAAGAGAAAGAGAGGAACCGATAAGACAAGCTGAGCTTCAGATTGAATTAGCTCGGATTAAAGCAGAAGTTCAAAGAAAAAAGGTAGAAAAAGAAAGAGAAAGAGAGGAACGGGGAAGAGTAATCCAACGAGAAGAACGAGAAGGAAAAATACAACGAGAAGAACGAGAAAAAGAAATCCAACGAGAAGAAAGAAGGACGGATTCGCGCCCCTTCCCAGGAAAGCTGACAAAGTTTCCGAGCCCCGTAAAACCCCAAAACTTCTTTCCCCAAAACCAACATCGGGACTCCAAACCTCCCGTTAAGACTTCTCCTCCATCTCTCTTCCCGAAGCGACCAATAATATGCTTCACCTGTGGTGTAGAAAACCACATGAGCTGGAATTTCCCCCAAAATTCTAGGCTTAAAAGCGGACCAGCCCACCAAGTTCACCAGATTAATGCAACCCCGGCTCCCCCGGTGGTGCAGACCCAAGCAGAAACTTCTCCCCTTCCGTCAGGCCAACAGGTAAATTTTGTTTTTGGTAAAAGTTCATCGGGAACTTTGAAATATGAGGAGGGCAGCGTGAACAGCTGTCGAGTATCGACTCTCGTCAGGGACACAGGATGTACGTGTTTCATCGTGTCCGACGAACTCCTCCCAGTGGCCTCTAACCACGAAAAATTTGCGGTGGTACATGACCACCTTGGGCGGGCGAACCGATTCCCCGTCGCTAGATGTTACCTGCAGTGTCAATATTATAATGGCTGGGCTGAAGTCATTGTAGCACCCATAAAATTCTGTTCCGTACTCATAGGACAGAGCCCCCAAGTAAGTTTCGACCCTGTGTTTCAGGCCGCCCTTCCTCAAGGCCGAGATAAGAAAGAAGCCCAGGAGCCCGTCCCCATCAGAACCCCGATACCGTCCGATTTCTCGGAGACCCCTAACCAGGACTTTAGGACGGAAAATGAGGAGTGTGAATCACTAACACCCTTAGGTGATAAGGCCCCAGACAAGGACACGGAGACTGTCCCTGGACCCCAAGAAAAAAAGAACCCCCAACGCGCCCATGAAGATACCTTCGTAGAACTGGACGAAGCATCGGCGCTTGAAGAGGATTGCCCCGCGGAGTCCCTTAATGTAATCCAGACAGTGTGCATCCAACCTGATGCCGATTACCCTCCTCCTTCCCTACCAGGCGAGTCTTTGGAACCCTCTGACCTGGATAGTGACGCGCAGCTGACACCACGTCCGAAGAGCCAGCTACAAGAACTAATTAAATGGAATCACCATTTACCCACCCTATTAGCTCTTTTCGAGCAACTGCGTGAAAATGGCCTCACCATTGGCCCCAGCAAATGCCAGTTTGCCCACGAAACCATCAAATATTTGGGTTTCAAAATAGGAAAAAACAAGTTAGGTCCCCACGAGAACAAGATTAAGGCAATCGCCGACATGCCCCTCCCGATTACAAAGAAGCCATTAAGATCGATCCTAGGATCAGCTTCTCCCTATCAGCGATTTGTTCCGAATTTCGCTGCAATTTCGGCCCCCCTATGCCCCCTTCAGGAAAAGAATTTCTCCGATCGTTTACGTTGGAATGATGTCGCTGTTTCCCATTTTAATCAGCTCAAAAGTAAGTTCATTTCTGCCCCCATTTTTAAGTTGCCCAACCCGGAAAAATCCTCTGGGGTTAAGACCGACGTGATCAACGAGGGCATTGGAGGTGTACTCCTTCAATACGTGGATGACAGAACGAGTCATCCAGTTGCATATGCTAGTCGTCAACTATTACCACGCGAAAAGAGATATGCCACTAGAGAAAAGAAAGCTCTATCAATTATCTGGGTCATAGACAAATTCAAGCTGTACTTGATATGTAAAGAATTTCAAATAGGAACCGACCACCGTTCGTTAGCCTATATTAGGAATTTGAGACACTCAAACGGCCGCATCATGCGCTGGAGTTTACTCTTGCAAGAGTATCAGTTTAAAATAAATTAGATAAAAGGTTCCGATAACCAGGTCGCTGACGCCCTCAGTAGAAATGCGTTACCGAATAGCGTAGAATAATTGTATTCATAGGATTAGTATCTCCATGTAGGTATATACCGTCTTGTACGACTTAATTTAAGATTCTTTTGTAATATAATTAATTAATGTATATGTCTAAATTTTGTAACGCTCAATGTCTAATTTTTTGTATGTCTATATATTTGTTCTTATTAATTTACGTAGAAATTATTTTGTCCCGTATGTACTAAGTTTATATCATTTCATTGTTCCATGCCCTTTTTTTTCTTTGATTAAGTTGTATTAAAGGTTATTTTCCCCTGTAATCTAAAGATCAAAATAATCATATGTATTGAGGTAATACTAGTTAGGTGCAGGAAGGTACGGTTGGTACAAGAAAACGAGTTCCCCCCAACGGAGCTCTATCGTTGTCCCTTCTCTCTTTTTTTTTCGAAGTGACAACTTCCCCTGGAATGGAGGGGTGTGATAGAACGAGTTAATTTCAACTCCTATCCCATATTATTAAAAACCACGATGCTGCCCACGTGCATCTTCGATTCGAGGCTTGGAGTCTTATCTCAGCTACCGGATGCCAATGTTTAAAGAAGGAGGTTATCGTCCCCCCGTTCACCCCCATACGCCGACCTCGCCAGATCGAGTTAGGCTTATGAACAGATAAGTGATTGTTCGCCGGCCCGGCTGTGCGTTCCCTCCAAGCTTTCACTCCATTTTCCCCCACGCCAAGGAGATGTCCTGGCTATTTATATGGAAACTTTACCACTAAGATCAGATTGGAGATCCAGATTTTCGTCGCGAAACATCACCACGACCCTCTCTCCCTTTGTGCGCCAAGGGACCTCGACCTCGAGATTCACCATCACTTGTCCAGAAGGAGGACAATATTCCTTGAGTGCCAAAGGTTCGAGCCTTTCGTGACGCCAAGTCCCCAAGGCATCCCCCCCTGTTGTTCAAGGGAGAACAGCATTAGAACAGCCATTGTTCGTTTTGAGCCCTTCGCCAAGAAACGGTTCTCATCCCCCCCTGTTGTTCAAGGAGAACAGCATTAGAACAGCCATTGTTCGTTTTGAGCCCTTCGCCAAGAAACGGTTCTCTTCCCCCCCCCTGTTGTTCAAGGAGAACAGCATTAGAACAGCCATTGTTCGTTTTGAGCCCTTCGCCAAGAAACGGTTCTCATCCCCCCCTGTTGTTCAAGGAGAACAGCATTAGAACAGCCATTGTTCGTTTTGAGCCCTTCGCCAAGAAACGGTTCTCACCTCCCCTGTTGTTCAAAGGAGAACAACATTAGAACAGCCATTGTTCTTGAGCCCGTAGACAAGAGACGGTTCTCATCCCCCCCTTTGTTCAGAAGAGAACAACCTAGAACAGCCATTGTTCTTCAAGCCGTTCGTCGAGAAACGGTTCTCCTTCCCAAGACGCCTCGTCAGGATCCTTTTATCCCCCCCCTTCGGCTGGAACTCGCCAGCGGACCGAATATTCCTTCAAGTACCTTCCACTGCACCCTAATGAAAAGTTACGTAAGCCAAACGTCACCTTTTGAGTATTGATCCCTTTTTGTCAATTCTATCCTGTGCTTTAAATTGTTTATCGAACCATCCCATCTCTTTAACTCTATATTTGTTTTACCTTTTTTTTAATCCTTTAAATCCTCGGATTAGCCCGAGTCTCCACGACCCTTTCCATTCTGTTTATGTCAATATTTTCAGTTTTTGTGTATTGTTTATAGTTATTATTAATAAAACTCTATTTTATAAATGATAGCAATATTATTATCCTTGAGCTCAGTTCCACTTCTTAAGCATATCGAAGATATATAATATCGGCCGCCAGACAGTAAACGCACTCTAAAGATAATTAAGGAAGTTCCCTCAACGAATAGTGTAATATATGGTATCGTCGGGAGTCATTCTACGACATTACCCAAACAAAAGAAAAGCCAAAACTGGGACAGACGGACCGACCAACCGACATAGTGAGATATAGAGTCGCACGCGACTAATTATTGCACTAACTTTTCATTCCCTTCATTTGCATACCTTGATAAAACATATCAATACTTCCCTCCACACAGATAATTGAGCATGACACTCATAATCCATATCCTTACTAAGGCACCTCTGAATCTATTCTAGTCATGTGGTGACATTTCTGGTGTCCACCAGCCTCAAAGAAGAGATGCAGGGAGGTCAAATTGTCTCTTTGACTATAAACTGATTGAAAAGGCTCAAACTTACCTTGCTTTTACCTTGTTTTTATAAGGATTAGCCAAGGTCAGCTCATGCAATACAAGGACAGATGGGCTTAGACACCTTACTCCTGACTTATATTTGACGTACATTTGGAATTCTGAAACAAAAAGTTAAACGGGTAAAGCATTTCTCCAAAATCGTACTATTATTCAGAAGAATGAAAGGTTTGAGCCCCTACTTCGATTTCATTGAAGTTTATCCACATTTTTTATCTTTTAATGGTTGTTTATCACGCAGTTCTTAAAATACACGAATTAATTTTCTAAAATTTGAGTCTCAACCGCATCTTAATTCACTCTGCTTCCTAATAACACGACCAACATCGCGTTTCTCACCTATATTCCTTCGGATGAATTTGATCTTCTATGTTATTACGTGGTTTCTTACATAATTTGGCGTCATTCTGCTGATCCTGTTCTGAAACTGGAGATTAGTTATTAAATACGATTCCTTCCTTTTTGAGTTTAAATTAACCATTTTTCGGAAATAACTCCTTTTTATTCGGTTCTTTTTTCCCTTTGTCTCCCTAAAATTTAAGCCATAATAATCATTTATTTTAATTTCATTTAGTTTAAAAATTGATTTAGAAGCTTGTATTATTTAAGGAATTAAATAGAAATCTTTTACTAGGATGCGTAGGACACGAATATCCCTGTGAGAGCAACGGATAATGAAGCTGTTATTATTAGCCTGGATTCCCAATATTATTTAAAATCATCTTTACCACTCTCAAATTTGCGTTTCTTCTTGAACCTCTTCTAATATAATGCTTTTCACCAAACATAAGGGACACCCTCGACCCTTAAATTATGAATATTAGCAATTCCCCTATGACGCTATTTGTTTGGTTACTCCAATGGGTGCATTTACATATATTTGCATTGAGCCAAAAGATGCGTTTCTTGTCTGTGTTATTAATTATTATGAAGAAATTATTATTATTGCAGGAGGAAATGTGAATATTGCAAATAGGGAAATGTTTTGCCCTGGAAAATTAGAAAAATTTAAGTAACTTTATTTTTAATTAAATATATAAGTTATACATATATTTAATATTAATGAAGAGTATAATTTAAAAAGTTATTAAATTGAGCATATTTCCTTTTCATCCAATTAGGTAACTTATCCTTTGAATGTCGCTGCCCGGAGCATTTCCCTTTGAAACGAAGAGCAAATAGTTTTGGGGGTAATTTTATTGAAAATTTGGGAGAATCGCTATTTGCGAACGGCTTGGTTTCATTCCCCTAGACTTCTTTATGTAGTTATAAAAGGTTAGTAAAGGAAGTGAAATTAAGGGAAGTCAAATCTACCCACCCTTTAACCAAAATTAAATAGTAATTAGGCCGCCAGGGATCGGGAGAGTGGGGCACCCTTCTGAAAGTTCACCCGTTTCGCAACAAGAGAAGATCCTCGTACGGGACAACACGTTTGTATTACTTATTCCACAACCCTTTAGCAAGAGTGCAGTGGGCATTTAACAATTTCCTCATTGGTGTTTGTTTTCTATATTACCAAATACATACAGTATTGTGTGTAAGAATATCTTAAGTCATCAAAAAATAATTTTGCCATTCAGAAGCCGGGGCAATATATTAGAACATCGAGTTGAATTGGTTTGATGCATATTTTGCCTTTACACCAACCAGCCCCTGCATGGTTTATGGTTAGTAGAATTTAATAGTATTCGTTGGCTTGTTTCGCTTCAATTGATATCGATTTGTTCTTCGACCCATTTGTTGTCTCGTCTTAGCGAAACGTTCCGCTTTATTCAAAAGCTAACTAATGGTTTTCTGGCCGCTAGTCAAGCCCAAATGCCTTACTACCTACCTTCACGGTCATGTGGATATTTACTTCGCTCAATACGAGGATGGGAAAAAAGTTTGTTTTTAGAAATAGGGGAAAAAATTGTAATTATTTGCACACTTTGTTGACAATAAATAATTTGGTTACTGGTTAATCTTCTTTATGTAGATGAAGGATGGGAAAAAAGTTTGTTTTTAAAAATTGGGGAAAAAATTGTAATTATTTGCACACTTTGTTGACAATAAATAATTTGGTTACTAGTTAATCTTCTTTGTGTAGATGAAGGAGATAAAAATTTATCACTAAACAAACCTTTTTATTTTCAACTAAATTGACAAAAGATGACCATTTCTTTTACCAATAAATTTTTGCCCAACCTTGTATCGGACAGTTTGGTAATTGTAAGTGGTTGGCGACAAGTTCAAATAAATGCGTGTTTCCATTGGGGCCACGTCTAGCAGGGGCCATGCATTTTTTTATCACTAACTACCCCGTGTGGCAAGAGGTGTAGACGGCTCACTTCATTCCTCAGTGGATATTGCCCAACCAACACACCTTGATGTAATCCTTGAGTGTGGCCATCCCACTAAGATGTATCCCTATTGAAGTTAAGTTGCAATATGACTAACACCTCCTAATTGTTGCATGGATCTCTCACACGGCCGGATGGGGGTGCTTAAAGTTCTCACTATGCAACAGCCTCTCTCCACTCTAACCTCGTCCCTCAGTACAGCCTAATTGTGGTAACGTTGGCGGGGCCTACAACACAAGTGGGGTACCCTGTATACCCTGTTACACTTGGTACCTGCAGAAGCCGCGCGTCCTCCCTGCCTGAGTTCCAATTAGAGAAGGCCTGTCACTGGTATACTCAAACTCTCTGATGGGTTTCTGGGAAAGTTTTGGTGCGCTTTCACCTTGATCCCTCTCAGCGATACCCTTTTACTCTACCACTACCACATAAACATTTAGAGTGGTTGCACCTGATACACGGAGGAATTGTTGTCAGCCACACAAAGCGCAAATTAAGCACGCTCCACCACTGGGTTGAACCGAACTTAGTAACATGGCCTCGAGAAGTTGTTGTTGCTTTTCTTCCTCGCTTCTTCTCAGCATCAATAAATTGTACAACTATCCCCTCAACCCTCTTTCACAACGAAAGAACCTGATTCAGTACATCATGCTGTGTCGCCTAAGGGCGAATTCCTCTTTCCGGGGGCAGGCCCCTCTTTACTTTCACAAGGGACTTCCAAGAAAGCATGCAGGCGGCCCATAATTGACCAGGAGGGGTGGGAGTGGCTCGATAGGGCCACCCCTCTTAGCGAGACAAGGGGTGAAAGGGGCGGCGGTCCGTGCCGCCTAAAGTTCTGCTGGGTGCATATCGAGTTTACAGGGGGTAACGGTACGTGCCCCTCTCTCTTCGCCGACGGATACCGGTATTAGACAAGATAGAAAGAACCTAGAATGGGATCCGTGATGTCTTTTGGGGGGGGGGGGCACATAGAGGCCTCCCCTGAGAAGGAATAGCCCTGGAGGTGACCCATCCCCGGATGGCAGGATCTTGCACGGGATCGAAGCCGGGCTCAGTACCAAGCACTGAATCTGAGTCCACCCCTGTGCAAGCTTCTCCAAAGACGACTCAGGCCCCTAGAGGCGTCACAAAGAGAGGAGGGATCTTCTTTCCCGTCTGGTGCCCCCTTGATAGCCAAAACCTTTTCCATTTTAGAGATGTATCTTGCTGAGGCCTGAGGAGAGAAGCGGGTTCATTCTCCACCCCACCCCACCCCCTCTTCTAAAAAGAAAAGAAACAGGAAGAAAACCAAAAAAGACTCGTGGCTCCTGCGGATGGAGAGAAGCCCCGAGGAAAGACGGGTCCGCTACCGTTTCGGTAAGCAACCAGGCCGAGAACGGCACTTCCATCCCCGGTGCTTCCTCGGTTGGGGAGTACCAGACAAAGACCAAAATTGCAAGTGCGAAGATCTGAGCCTTGATTGCGTCGGGGCCCGATGGCTTCATACCCTTTCTAGTTATTGGCTCAACTGATGGCAGCATGTTGGGTAAGGGCAACATGATCGATCAGAGGAGAGCACTAGCCAGCTTGATTTGTAAACAGTCGAAGATGACCCGTTTCTCAGAAGGAAGCCTTCTGGTGAATGCGTCGAATCCCTCCAAGGCGGCTATGATTAGTGCCCTGTGAGTGTGACACCCTACTCTACCATGAACTTCATGAAAAGAGTAGTTTATGCAAGGGAACTCGTGGACTATTCCATAGATGTCATAACCTTAGAGCTGGCCGACCATGGAGCTGTCAAGTTCGAACATGTGATGAGAAAACAGGAAAGGCCTTGAGACCCACCCCCCTACACTTTTCGTCTTGTTCGACTGTGACAAGCTCCATGAGTAAAGTGCGTGCCAGTTGGTATCGCTACCGCGTGAAAGCATTCGTGTTATGCTGCGGAGGTACTACTACTGCCAACTCTTCGGCCATACGTATTGCTCCTGTAGACATGCAAAGTCAGGGCTACCCGAAGTCTGTGTAATTGCTCCGAGGCCGCATACTATAAGTCCCAATTGTCCGTGCCCAAAGTGTTTCAATTGCGTAGAGCCGCAGCCCGCTTCTTTGAAGCAATTGGTACGTATCTCCTTAAGAAGGAAATCCTGGCCGTTTAGGCCCAGGATCCTTTCTCATTTTGCGAGGCTAACGACTTGGTCGTGGCGCGCCCGGCTCTGCCTGGGACGTCTTATGCCTCAATGTTAAAAAGACACCCGCTGCTCCTGGCTCATACAGGCTTACGAGCATGGTCGTTTCCATGCCCATTTGGAACCGTTCTGCAAGTTCTAACCACCCCAGGCGCTCTCCTGTAAGAGCTGGTAGAAAAAAGGGTTCACACCCAGCCCCAGCTAAAACTAGTCTCTTCTCCTCCCTGCGTGACGGTTTCACGTAGGGCCAAACGGCCACGCGCCTCCACCGAGTCGTTAGACTCACAGGAGGCAACATCCCTGAAGTTGGTTGCGAGGCCGTCTTCCGAGGTTCCTAAAGCAGCTCTCCGAAAGGACAGCGCCAAAGGATCTTTGGCTCCTACGCCCACATCCAATGCAAGGCTGGGGGACTCGAAGACGGTTGATCCTCCAAAGGAGGGACAGCCGCCTCCAAAGCCGCACTGCCTGCCTAAGGTTTCCGGGCGTAGAGAGGGAAAGGTTCGCATGGCGAGACCAACCGCCCTCGATAAGTTCTCTAAGGCAACCGAGTCTTCAGTGCATTGTCCGGCCAACACCCCCCACCCCCCGCATTTCTGCCTCCTGAAGCGTAAGCAATTCCCATGAGGGTCTTCGCTTCTCCTCCGAGCTAGGTCTGGATGGCATATTCCTTCAATGGAATTGCTGCGAACTCCGGGCCAACTGGGAGGAGCTGCGGCGGCTCGTCTCCTCCCGTTTTCCTTTAGTGATATTTTTGCAGGAACCATGTTGGGCCCGTACCCCGTGCCCTCCCTTCTAGGGTATAAGGGTCCTGTTACCACTGGTGTGTCCCTTGTACTCGGGGACTGGTTTGTGCACACAGACTTTCGGATTATCTGACTTTTTCGAGGAGACTGGCCCCCATTCTATTTGACTCTTTGTTCTAGGTCGCATGTTCCTGCGCCGGGAGAAGGCGGGCTTTCCCCCGACACCGGAGTGCGTTTCCTTCTTTTTACATTTTTTCTTTTGTTTTTCTTTTTATCTTTTGTTTTTTAGCATGTCTTGCCTTTGTTCCTTTTTTATATTTGTTATTTTCTTGTTTTTAATATAGCCTAGTATTATGCTTTCCGTTAATTATGGCGACTTTTGCTCTAGTGTGCATTGCTCCCGACGTTGTTCTCGCATAAGGTTTGAGGCCTTTCCGGACACCTCAAGCTCTTGACACCCTGTTCCTTGACGGCCATGGACACCATGAACACCGTAATCAAGGAGATCTTCTTCTTCTTTGCGAGCGCTGTACTTTGAGATTCGGAGCACTTTCCAAGGCCTTTCTCACAGACAATTGGTTGTCAACTTGAGGTCTGCCTGAACGAGGTTGATTTTTGTGGTCTTTCCCGTTTTTGAGCCTATCGACGATTATGTGGACGGTCGTCCGGCTGGCGTTGATCAATTTGGCGATGTCGGACTTCTTGTGGCCTGCCCGCATGAGGGCAGAGATTTCGATTCTTTACACTTCCATCTCAACGCACCTGCACACAATGGAAGAGACGACTAAATTTCAAATGCTGGAAAAGTAGAACTTTTAAAATTTGTTTGACGGAACTTTTTCATTCACAGAACTCTTGCAAAACCAAGTAGTGCATCAACCCCTATTTTTTCTTTAGTGATCACAAGTGTCGGGAATTATTGTGTGTTGGCAGGCTTTAAAGTTTTTCAACATTTCCAGCATTTCAAACTACGTCACTCTTTCTCAATCTTCGCCCAACGAGGAGCTAAAATACAGCACCTTCTGCGTACGACAAAAGGGTTTCACTTTTACCATCTTCAGAGCGGACCCTGTGATGCTCCTTCTCTGTGACAGAGGTAGCCACCATGTGCTTTCTCAGGAGCCCCTCCAAGTCTCCTCTAGCGGAGAGTAAGCTTCTCCCTCTCCTTCGACATTTCGGGGTTTTCCTCCTTACTCCCATTAGCCGAGTTGCCTCCGAGCGACTAAACCATCGCAGCGGATCCCCCTTTGTTTTCTCAGGGGGTCGACTCGGTCCCCGCCCCTGTCATCGCCACTCCTGTTGAGGTCAGATGACAACACAACTCACTTTGAGTGGTAAGCTGCAGTATCGTTCCTTGGGCCTTACCAATGAGGGGAGCCAGGTCGGCCCCAGTCACGTTCGTGGCAGGTCATAGGCAATTTGAATCCCTGAACGGGATACCTGACACCCTATTCGTTATTGGACCAGCCTATCTCTACGTCACTTTATAACATATGCGCCTACCCCTATGTAAACCTACTCCTCTATCCACCAGGTTTCTAACTGCCTGGAGCACTTTCGTCCTATTATGAGCCATCGAAGCTTGCTTTCTTTTTCTCCTGGCGATGTTAATTTAATGCCATAGTTTAGTTGGATTTAGTTCATCGTCTATGGCTTCTATGAAACGGTCCCACCTTCCTATTTTTTCTAATGCTATTTCCTCTATTAGTTGGTCTTTCACGCGCCGCATTTTTGCTCGGTCATCTCTCTAAGGGCCATATGTCTTTATATTCCCTTTCGAGGTTTCCTATTTGGGCTAACTTGAATGGGTCCGGTAAAGTTTTATACGTTGTAGTGGGAACCTGTCTTCTATCTGTCCTGACAAGCGCCTCCATGATGTCGTCAATCTCTTGATCTATTTCTTCTAGTGAAGCCTCAGTTAGGTGTCTCTGTCCGTAATTGGCGAGTTCTTCCTAGCTGGTCCAATTGGCGTGCCTATATTATTTCCTCGGTGGGCACTTAACTTGAATGGGGTCCATAGATAAAGTCATGACCACCATTTCGTGGTCGCTAGTTTATGGAGGGCCTTTCCCTATGTTGTAATTGAACTGGAGGTTCGGGGTTGCCAAAACTATATCTGGTTTCGTAGCTCTATTTTTGCCCAGATAAGTTGGAAATTCCGGTCCTTGACGCTCTACTATTCCCTTTTCCAATAACAGGTCAAGGTTTCTTCCGGCTCTGTTGTAGTTTCGAATGTAGCCGGAGGTTCTATTCCGGGCATTTAAGTCGCCCATGAAGACTCTTTGGGCTCTGTGGCTAAATATTTCCTGTAAAGTTGTGGAGGGGCAAGAAATCTCTTCTTAGGGGTTGGTAGCCCGTTGCCACTATTAGATTGCCTGTCGTTGCTCTAATGCTAATCACTACATATGCTTCGTCTAGATCTTTGAGTTTTTTGAAGCTTATATCGTTTCGGGTTGCGATAGCGACTCCGTCATAATTGATGTCGTTTGTGGTTTTTGTAATTAAAGTATAATTAAACATATTGATTTTATTTATTTCTGGGTCGATGTTGATCTCGTTTAGTAGAATGATATCCGGGTCTTTTATATATGCATTGCTCCGAGAAGATCTCTTCTTATTCCATCCAGCTACGTTGTGGCTTATTATTTTTAATTTTCTTACATAGGCCATTGTTTATGTTTTATTTCTTCTCAGCTTCCTCTTCTCTCTGCTTTATACATTTCACGCTCAATGGGCGATTTTGTCCTTCCACATCTTTTTTTCTTGAATTCTTCTTTCTTTAGCGCATAACGTAGATCCTGCGAGATTTCTAAGTTGCCTGCTGTAATCATTGTGAATACCTCGCGTTCTGTATACGGGCCTTTTTTTTCGTATTTATAGTGTCCCTTTTTTATACCTTGTAATATATCATCGTTGTTATCGGATAAGGGATTTTGCTCAGAGGCGTAAATCTTTAGGTGGAAGCTTTGCTGTTCCTCATCGCTTTCTTTCCCAGCTTTTGGAGAAGGTACTGAGCTCGTTCCTTCTTGAGTTTGGTTTGCTGTTTTGGTATCCATATTGGCGTTGTTGCCTGTGGTGACTTCTATCTCCATCCCTTCTTCTTGTCTTTTTTGCGTAGTATTCCTTAGTCTTGGGTCTCTATTCGTTGCCCGGTTGGTCTCTTGGGTTTTCTCTTGGCTAGGGGTCTTTTGCCCTTTCTTGGGTCTTGTCAAAATTTGTTGATTTATATTGGACGCTCAGTAATGGAGGATTTTCAGGGAACCACATTTCGTCTAAACCGTTGTTTTTTTTTAACATTAGATTTAATTTTCGTGAATATGAGTCTGGGTTTGCTACATTCAACACGTGTGCGTGTAGAATAAAAGTTAATATATTCAAAGACTCTCCTTGTTTAATTTCGATTACGTTTTTTAACTGGCTGGATTTTTTCGGCTGTGGCTTCAGCGACTTTGGCGAATGTAAGATTCTGTTTTTCTTCTTCTGCTCTAGCCCTCTCTCATTTCTTCTTTTCGATTTATTCACGCTTCATCGGGCATGCCATTGCCAGGGTGCGATGGTTTCCAATGCAATTTATACATATTTTATCTGAGAATTACTTTCCCGCTACGTATAGTTTTTATCACTACACTCGGAACACCATTTAATCTCTTTTATCGGACTGTCCCTTGTGTTGTGCTTTTCCAGCGCATAACAGTTGAAGGAAGTTTGAATGCTGATAAATTCATCTGTCTTTATTTTATCAGCTGTGATCTTTAAATTAAACGCGAGAATACCTGATTCCCCCGCCTTCATAGCCATATTCGTTTCGCGGAATATTACTTTGAAAACGTGTGAATACTCCGTATTGTTTGCATGATTGATGAATTTTATGACTTGTTTAACTTTTTCCCATGATTGTGTTCTCTCTATTTCCTCTTTTATTTCGTCCGCCTTATGGTTTCCTATCCAGGGGTCAATTTGCCCGCAGTATACCGTCTTCTGGGCCTCTATTTGTGGGGGCACTTTAGCCTCTAGTCCAATCTTTTTTAGTTCTTCCGTAGCTTTTTCCGAAAGAATTTTATCCACATCTCGGTCATATTGGCAAATTGTAATGTTGGAATTAGTGTAGTCTAGTAATCTAACTAGCACTACACCGAGCTCCCCGTAGATAATTCGGAATACTTTTGTCCTGTCGGGTTTTTGCTTGCCCTTATGGATGCGCAAAGGGACCCGTTTAGCAGTGTCTATCTTCTTACTAACCGGTTCTTTTCTTTTTCTTCATCGGCTAAGGAGAAGGAAAAAGAGAAGAGGTTATGAGGTTTGGAGGAAGATATAGCTTGCTGTTATATCCGTCTATTATAATCGGCTTATTCAGTTGGCAAGTCGGTATTCCCTAACTACACCCTAATCCTAATAGTGTTTGCTCCACCTGACTTGTGTCCGCCGCCCATACGAATTCTAACCCGTCCCGGGCTAAGCTTCGGCCTGCGCCGAGTTAGCCGCCCGGTTCAGATAAGGCTCCCCCCGCACAAGTAGGTATCTAAGGAGACTTCAAGCTTTCCTATCCGACTCAACCTAAATAGGGTGCATAGAAAGTAAGAGTGCGTCTTTGTGGAGAGTCCAGTAATTGTCTCGTCAGATAGTTGAAGTCTCTTCTGTGACTTCTTTCTTGAGTGAAGAACGATGAAAAAACGATGAAACTCGCTTTGCAAAGTCGAAGGTACAGATTGCGTATGCTTCTTCGCAAGTAAGAATAAAGTATCCATTATCCGTCACAAATGAAGTGGCTATGCTGGCAACATATTTTATGTTTAAAGCTCTAGGACAATTACTCAAGAATTTTAGGACGGGTTTTTCAAAGTCCATCAATGCTTGACTCGTGGACAGAGTATGTGGAAATGATCACATTTTGGAATTTCTGATCTTATTGGGACTTTTGTCTTAACCTAACAAGTATTAGTATATATTTACAAGTCCCGATTTATCTTATTCTGACCAAATGGTTACAACTGAAGGCAATAGTGAGAAAGCGTATGGAGATTCCTCCAAGCGCAGCCTCGCTCTTCCTAGCAGTCGGAAGAGCTCCCCTCTCACCATCGCCATGTAGTAAAAGGGGTTTGACTAGGCCATCATTTGAGCCGATGTCGGCCAGCTCCATATCTGAAAAGGAAGTGCCCCCCCCCCCTGTGAATTCTCAGGACCTCCTAAATCCTATTTCTACCGGAGTGTTGGTTTTCTCCTCTAATAGGCCTTCGGGTAGAGTGGATTTTCCCCTCATCTCCTTTCTTAGGAAACGCCCTAGGGTGACTCCATTTCCCTACCTGCGACATTGCTCCCTTTCCTATTAAAGGGTCTGCCAAGAGAGAAGGCAGGCAGCAGAAAATTCACCGCTCTCGATGGATAGAGCCTCGATAGAGCTACTGCCCTCAAGGGGAGAAGAGAGAGCAGGACCTGTCAATCTATGCACCGTAACATCCTGCAGTCCTGCATATTAAGCCTCTATGGATCAACGAAATACGACAAGACAGATTCCGCAATTTCGAACCGTGATGCTCGGGAGATGAAGGGGGGGGAGGGCCAAAACATGAAAGCACCCACTGCGTTGAACATGGTCGCTGAGGCAATCCAGCCGCGTATGGCTTGGGCCTCCGAGGTGGTTGTGGGCTGCAAGTTGCTCCTTGGTGCCCCTTTGACATTGATATTTTTTCCATCTCGTAGAAATAAGTTGCTGAAGCCGGCCCATCCGTACTATGGGCTCCTTCCTGAGGTGGGGACGCCGGTGAGTGTGATGCCGCACTCTACAATCAATTTCGTGAAAGGATAAGTTTATGCGAGGGAACTCGTGGCCTACTCCATAGGTGGCATCACCTTAGAGCTGTCCAACCATGAACGTGTGATGAGAAAACAGTGAGGGGCCTTGAGACCCAGCACTACAATCTTTGTCACTTTCGACCGTGACAGGCTTTCTAATTTGGTGCGTGCCGGTTGGTATCGCGACTGTGTGACATTAGCGTCACTGCCGTGCAGGTTCTACGACTGCCACTGCTAAGCCATATGAATCTCTCGTGTAGACGTGCAAAGTTGGGTTTATCCGAAGTGTGTGTATGTTGCTCCAAGTTTGTAAACAATAAGGCCAAATCGTAAATGGCAGTGTGTCAATTGCACAGATCCGCATCCCGATTCTTCGCAGAAATGTGGTCCGTATCTTCTGGATAAGGAAATGCTAGTCGTTGAGGATAAGGATCGTCTCTCATTTTGCAAGGCTAAGGACGTCGTCCTGGCGCGCCTAGTACTACCTGGGACCTCTTATTCCTCACTTTAAAAAGGCACCTTCTGCTCCTCGCCCCATGCCTCCGTTCACGATCTTTTCCGCACCCATTCTCAATCCTTTTGTTGGCTCTACTGACCCCAGGCATTTCCCTGTTACAGCTTGTGGCACAAAAGGTTCACGCCCGGCCTTGGCTTAAACCAAGGCCCCCCGCCCCCCTCCCAGCGTTACCGTTTCCGGTAATGCGAAACGGCCAAGCACCTTTCCCCAGGTAGTTATACACACATTAGGCAACACAACTGTAGGTGCTCATGAGGCTGTCTTCTAGTGTGTTCTAATCTGCCCCTCCCCCACAAAAAAACAACAGGACAGTACCAGCAAAAGTTTGTAGTTCTGCCTCCGGGAAGTGTTTGCCATTTCTGCGTGGATATTTCTTCAAAAAGCTCCCTAGTCCCCGAGATCATATTCCTTCAATGGAATTGCTGCGGACTCTGGGCCAACTGCGTGAGCTGCGGAGGCTCCTGCCGTTACCCCGTAGCTATCTTTTTGCAGGAGACCATGATGGGCACGTCTCATGGGGTAAAATGGATGGGGGCCAGGAAGGAGGATGCGTGATTTACAACCCTCCGTTCTTCTCTTTGCTATAATTACCCTCTTTCCGGCAGTACCAGTGAGGCTGCACCTGGATTGTAGGTATACTATTATTTCTCCTTGCATTCCATCATCAGCCGACGTTGATGCGGAGGATTTCCGCCGCTTCGTAGCACGTTTGCCAAAGCTCTTTGTACTTCTCGAGGGGTCAGGTCCTTGCCGACCTGATTGATGAGATGGAGATAGTTATTTTAATATTGCCCTCAAACCGTTTATTTTTCAGTCTTAAACTATCTGTGAGCTCTGTGGATGCAAAGCCTGATTTTAATTGGGAGGTGGTGGATGATCTTTATAGTAGTGATCATTTAGCAATTCAAATATCATTTTCTGGACCGCTGCCGCCTAAAAAATTCCGATGACGCTTGGTTCGGGCGCGGTGGTCTTCATTTCAGATAAGGCCGTTGCGTTCTTCTCCGGCAACCTCATCGCCGTGTGCCTAACTACTATTCTAAGAACGTCTCGTCGTTCTCCATGTCGAAAAAAACCCCTTGGTGATTGACTTCAGTGTGGGAAGCCTTTCAGACAGATGAAATAGACTTACATGCACTATAATCGTCGACCGAAAGAGCTCATCGTCACGGAATTTTGTTAAGCTATGGCAAGGTTTCGGTATGTTTCGAAGCAAGTATACTGCTCTTGCTGGCGGGAATACGTGTCTTCACTTAACGAGAGGAGCCTCTTGCAGAGGTGTGAAAGCGACTCAAAAGGATACGGGCAAGTTCTCTCAGAACCTCACTGTAATTCTGCAGTAGAATAGGGCAGTGGAATGGGACCACAATCTTGGACACCGCGTCTATGGCAGACTCTTTTCGCGACCGCTTTCTTCCAATTCTTTAGTTGGGATGGTGAACGTCAGCATTCACCTCACGTCGTGATGTCGCTGAAGGCCGCCGACTAGACTTTACCTCTAGATGCAGAGAAGCCTTCAACGACAGGTTTATATTTTCTAAGTTGCGTTCTGCTCCCGCTTCTTGCTGTATGCCATGCCTCAACACCTGGGTGAGCGAGGCATGGCTTTTTTGTTAGATTTTTTCAACAGGATCTCTAGAGAGGGTATCCTTCCTAGGTGAATTGCTAATGTGCTTACTTTTCGTAAAAGGGGAAGAGATCACTCTACACAGACCGATTTCTGTACAAGCTCTATAACCTCCTACTTCTGCGAGTTGATGGAAATGTTAGGTTAGTCTTTTTCCTAGACAGCAGAGGCCATATGTCTTCCACACAGTGTGGCTCCCGCAAGTTCCACTTCACTTTAGATGCTGTGCTCCGACAGGAAAATGCCGTATACAACGCCTTCATACATAAACAGCACTACATGGTGTTTTTTGATCTTGAAAAATGCTATGATACTACATGGCGAACGGTATCATGGAGTCCATTCACACGAGTTTGGTGAGGGAACCACTCCCAATCTTTATTTCTGAGTTTTTGTTAAATTCTCGAGTCTGTGTACGTTTCGGTGGAGCCCTCTCTCCCTCACGGAAGCAGGAAGAGGGTTTCCCTCAAGTGAAGTGTTCTCAGTGTCACATACTTTGCCCTAAGCATTAACTCAATCACTTTTATGCTTCGGAAGGTGTTCTCACTAGGCCGTATATTGACGATCTTTCAATCTTTTTGGTGCATCCCAGATGCTAACTCTGGATCATCGACTCCAATGGGCAGTGAACCCGCATCACCTGCTATGCCAAAGCGCGCAGGGTTGTTTTTCTTATCCCAAAATAAGGTGCACTTCTATGCCATCCACGGATGTGCATCGTTTCTTTGGTCTTGTTTTCGACCGACACTTCACCTAGGAGGCTCATATACGCAATTTTAGGGTCTCTTGTCCTCAAGCCATGGACCTTCCTTCCGTGACTTTCAACACCTGCTGTTGTTATAGTGCTACTGCCCTGCTTTTCAATCGATAATTTGCTTGTTCGAATCTTGAATACGGATGCGAGTTTTAAGCATTCCGAAGCCGAGCGTGTATTTCGGAAGGTGGATCCGATACATCACACCAGGTCTCCGTCTGGTGAGCGGTGCATTCCGCAGCCCTCCCCCCCCCCTCATTTAGATCCTACCTGTTGAAGCATGGGAGATACCACTTGCTCTGCACAGTGCACACACTGCTTTATGCTCCTGTACGCGCAAGCCCGGTGCCTCCCTCAGTCGTCAACCGCTCTCACTACTCTACAGCTAACTTCGATGATTCTTATACCGCCAAGAGACGCCAGTCATACCCTAAGCCCTTTAGGTTTAGGGCTAGAAAACTTTGAGAGCTCTGTCTAGATCTGCGGCCGTTAGTGCCTTTGGTTCTGCCCAAGACGACACCCTGGAGGGTACCACTTTTAACTATTTGTCTCTACGCTTCTGCCCAAAGCTTCTACAGCACTGGAAGTATTGCGTTCAGCCTTTTTGGACCACATTTCCTGTCACGAAGGATTAGTGATAGTGTATACGGATGGCTCCCAGTCCCAGGAAGGGGTCAGATTCCACGTCGTCTCCTTTCTGTTTGAAGTCAGTCAGGCTCTAATTGGCGCTGCGTTTGTCTTTATGGCCGAGTTGGCTGCAATATACCGCTCGGTATGGGAGATATCGCGACGTGCCCGGTTCACAAAACGGATTGTGATTTTTAGCGATTTACAAAACGCCCTGAGTGCTCTTGGAGTTTTGAGATGTCCACAGCCCCAGGAACGTGGTATGCCTGACACCACGGTTACCGGAGATTTCGAGAATATCTTTTGCTGCGTTCTGGGACATGTGAGAATGGCTGGGGTTGAGCGCACTGCTGAAAGCGTCAAATAGTTCGCCAGGAGTGGGCGATCAGACCAGCGTTTCGCGCTTCCTAACACCGACTACATGGCATGAATCATGGCAGTCCTCCGGGCCCCATAGCAAAGAAGATGGGAGACGGCCGAGAGGAACTTAAAGTTGCGTGCCAATGCCGCCACTAGTTCGGGGTGCTTTCTGTTTTTTTCGAATTTAAAACAATGGCAGGACGCGCCGCCATTCAAAGGAGCGCTTTCCTGAACCTTACTGCGAAGAATATCTTTTCCCCTGGACTGTTCGCTACATTCTTGTTGATTATTCCAGTATAAGTGATCTTTCTCCTTTGCATTCGGGACTAGTTCGTGTTCAGAAACTTGTGGACCATTTGAATATAAGTGGGGTTGGCCTCCTCCATTTTATTTGAATCTCGTTGGTGTTGGTCTCATGACCTTTCACCTGGGGAGGCAAGCCTCTCCCCGACGCCGGAGTATGCTTCTTTCACTTTTTTGTCTTTGTTTTTCTTTTCGCTTTTTATTATTTGTTGTTTTCTTTGTTTATTTATTGTGAATTTTAAAGTAGCCTAATACTAGGCTAAATTTTAATTTGTGCCACTCATAGCCCTTGGTGGCAGCGCCAGATAGGTGCTATATACAAAAAACAAACCGCGATGGCTTTACTTCGCTTTCTGTTCCCTTCGAATTGGGTAAACTCACTGCATCTATCTCCATTTGATGGAGCGCTCCCTGCACCTTACTGCGATATCCCCGAGACTGTTCGGCACATTCTTGTTGAATGTCCCACTCTGGGTGATCTTCGCGCATGTTACCGGGGTCGCTACCGCTTGTCCTTTGTACTCGGGACTGATTCGTGTACACAGAATTGTGAACTATTTTACTTTTTGGAGGAGGCTGGCCTCCCTCGGATCAAATTTTTAAGAAGGAAGAGAAGAGCAAAGTGTGGCTTCATATTATGTTAATATGAGAGGTTTACAAAAGTGGAGAATCGAAAGAATAAATATAGAGTGGAAAGAAGAAATGTGAAAAATAGTGCAAGAAAAGAAATAGTCTCCTTTATGCAGTCGCTAATAAATTATAGCGAGATCTTTTATTTATTTATTTAAGAAAGGCGAAGACTAAAGCGAGCCTCTTCCACAAAAAGGGTATCGAAAAATGATACGTAGAAAAAAGAGCAAAGTTAGAGTAGGCTAAAATGTGTGAAGGGAACATAACTACGCTAGATTAAAGACCTGCCCCATGTTGATTTTAATCCTGGTCGTCAAGTTCGGTAATAAGAGTATGAAGGAGACTCAAAAGGATGAAATGATAATAATAGTAATAATATAATTTTGTATGGCCCCCCAAACGACTTTGAAATTCCCTGTGACAAGGTCCATATATTTGTATATGATAAGAGCAATAATTATCAAGTAGGAGCGACAGCCAGTGTTGTATATTCAAGCAGGGCACCTGACTCCCTCCAAAAGACCCGCTCAAGTCAAAATTAGAGAATTTATTGTAAAACTAGTATGTCACAAGTAGTGCTGGTTTCTGCTCGATCCTGCTGGGTTCTGGGGATCAACCTATAAGATCGAACCTGGAAAATAACTTGGCATGTGCTTATTATTATTTTTTTTTATTCTTATTTAAAATATGTTTCTAAATTTCCAATGCAATTACCTAATCTTACCTACATATTCTAGCTTTGTTTGGCAGCGCTACATGTATTCATCCACACATCCAGAATGCTTCAAATTGATTTTAGTTCCTTTCCGTTGATTAAGGGATGAATGGCATCGTTATACAAACCACATACCATATTTGGAGGTTACAGTTCCACGTTTCGCGATTCATATTAGCTGAAAACCTATGTGGAAATTGAGCAGGACTCTCAATAACACCAACTGAAGGATGAGCGCTTTTTGCCGCCTTTTGGTATGCAATATTTCAGTTGGTCCGGTTCTGCTGGGTCCTAGGAAGGGCCTTTATTACATACCACAGCAGAATTCGAGCAAACTTCCTAACTCCCAATGGAACTAGGAGGGTTGGCTGATTAGAATAGCTTTTACGAAATCTATTATGTCGATTAAAGCTTAGGAGCACAAATTTACCCCAAAACAAAGATATTTGCCTCACCGTGGAAAATCCAAATTATATTAACAAACTAATACCATATTAATTTTCATTTTCCATTTAATCTGGTATATTTACGGTGAAAGTGTAACTAGTATTTAACTCAATGACACAAATTCGTGTAATTTCTGCCGAATGAAATCTCTCGGTTGCTTCTAATCCCTTCCCATCTGAAATTGGACACGATGTGTCCAATTTCCATGGCTTAAAAAATTGAGTAGGAAAATGTGTGTGCAGGATTTCGTGCGCATTATTAATACGACGAACATCAAAAGTAAATGCATTGTTTTGTGTAAAATTTATAAAGTGAGTTAGCAAATTTCCGAAGTTATGGGCTGGGAAATTGCAAACAATTCTTAATATTGTAGTTAAAACGTGGCGCCTTTTATTTTTAATAAATACGTTTTCTCTTCGCAAGAAAATCCAATTTGAAACCATTTAAGAAAAAAAAAAAAGAATTTAAAATTGTTTTTAACCGATGTTGCAGTTTTCGTAAACTTCCCCATTTGTAAGCATATCCATTAAGGTTTCATTCAGGAATTTGTATACCACTCTAAAGGTTTTAGTTCGCACTGATAGCAAAGAATGAATGATGTCTCCATTATTGTATTCACGTGTATTGACTAGACAGGTAAAGGTTAATGTTTAAGAACCATGAATCACTTGAATAGGCCCGGCGTTCGGGTTCTTACCAAGGCCCCACACTTCGATGAACTCCGGATGAGGTTCTCCAAAAGATTTTTGACTCTATAATGTCTAAGCTGTGCATGTGTTAGTGACGTTGTAAAAATACTTTTAAATATGTTGGGTTCCCGATGGCAATGAGTGCAAATGTAAGTGCAGGCCTACGGTGGTGTTATATATGTAACCCCACTGGACGCCATCTAGTGGGGTACGTTTAGGACATAGTTTGGTCCCAGATATTTGAAGAATATATTAAAAGAATCAGGCCTGTTTTATAATGTCTAATAACGAAGGCCCACTTAATTGGTCTTATGCAAGGATCTATATTTTTTACGGAATGTCATAAACAAGAGCATTAGAGAGAGAGATTGCAGTATTAAATTTACCCAAATTATAATTTAAATTACCTATTCTCTATTTTCGATCCATAGCAAATTATACAAACCACTAAAAACAAATATCAGATTAATGTAATTCCTCAAAAAATATTTTGATCTGCTTCATAGCCACGTTTGTCTCCCTTTTCTGGCAAAATAATAAAAATACCTGTACAACTTATTTAGACGACGTAATATAATCCTTAACTTTTTTTACTTCGACTCTCACTGGCGAGATCAATTCTAGTTAATCGACCTCCTTCGTCTGTTACCTTTGTTAAGAAATTGATTTATATAAAATTTCCTAAATGATGATGAATAGCCCAAGGTTGATCCTGTAAAATGGTCTGAACTTTTGATTGTTTCCTTTAACGGAATCTGAACGTCGTGGTTAAAGATTTTTTCCTTTCATATTCTCTTCTCCACCAAGGGGTGGGGATATTTTCAAAGAATTTGCTGCCAATTGAATAATTATGTACTAAAATTCATTAATTGTAATATTTGTGACCTATATGGGATCCAATAAGTTGGACCTTTTTGTAGAATATTTGTAACTTTTTGAATTAAAATATAAAATAAAAAATTACTGGACATTCTTAATATGGGCGTGTAATACCGACATATATGTATGATCGAAGTTGCGAATCCTTTTCCATTATCCTCCATCCAATTATGTAGTGAGACCCCAGATGATACTAACAGCAACTCTTGTTACCGCTGATTTCCGTCAATACTTAATAAAAGGTTTTGTGAGTTCATCTTCTAAATTTACAAAACTTCCCTATGAGGTGATCCGGAGACCTCGGATGACATTCTAATTAATGGTGGCGACTGCTTCACTTCTGAGACGAGTTCGTGATCTAATAGGCCTTGCACTTTTAACCCATTTTAGGATGAAGTGTTTTCTTGCCTGGAGAAAATTTCATTTTCCTTCGACGCTTTAGTGTTGATATTCGGTTGCTATATAGCAGATGTGTAGTATTACTTGGCAGAAACTGTTGCCCGCCTGAAGACAAGGTTCAGTCGAAAGAAGTGAGAGTTTCTTTTTAATGAGAAAAGTTGTGATTATCGACATAAGTGAAATATGTGTGAATAAGAGAAGCTTTTTCACTTAGAGAAGAGAGAAGAGTGAAAGGATCATATGAATGAGGTGGAGACATTCAAACAACGAATGAAAAATGGCTTATAACCTCGCTATTTAAATTGATCCATTGCTATTAAGATTTTCAGTTGAACATTGGACTTTGTTGTCATCGTTTTCCAAATAACTTACACTTCACTTCATTAGAGCCTCGTCATTTTCACTAAGCCACTGAATCTGTCTGGATGGCGGAATTAGTATGGGGGTTACCTTAAGTACTTGCCAATGATGACCTTACTTATTACTTTGCCCTTTTATGGTGTAAAATAGGAAGGTGTGATTTCGACGTGCCTGTTTATTATCTATATAGATGTAGTGTTAAATTGAGAGAAAGATGAATCTAGAAATGCTGAATGAAGCGCTTGGTAGTTTGTGTGCGAACGGGGAATTATATGAAAAAATGGAGAAAATTAATTTACCCGTGTTTGGAAGTGAAGATGTGATGGTTCATAGTATCCGCTACAAGTAAGTGCAATGTTTTAAGCATCGAGGTGATGATAAATGTTAGGAAAGTCTCAGTCTGAAATTACATTATATGTAATTTCATTGCATCATAATTCCATCGCCGATAAATAAATCAGTTCATTTATACATCGTCCTGTAAATTCATTATCTCTTTATTTTATCATATGGTGAATTTATCGCCATGCTTTTTTCATACCACTATATTTTAAGAACGCGAAACTTTAGAGGGTTTGAATTATAATAGAGTAGCAAAGATACCCGTCGTTTTCCGTGCATAAAAACTATCTTGAACAAATTAAATTCCCTGCTTGAGTTAAATTGCGCAATTAAAAGTTGGTAGGCATAAAATATAAGGTTTATTTTAATTTTGAGTAATGGAGTAGTGTATCTTGAAAGAATAACAGGGAACGATTTTCACATTACAGTAGTGCGGCAAGGCGAGCAAGCGGGTGGGCAGGTGGGAAAGCAAACGTGAGTACGCGTGTGTCAGCCACACTCTTAAGCGCGCCTCAAGCAGATGGGGGCGAATTTTAACTAAATATCTAAATTATTCGAGTATCGGGCATGCTGATAAATAATAATTATTATCGCGTTTATTAAACATTTGCAGTCGAATAATTGGTCTGGCAAATCTTAATTTTTCCACGGGCAATGTTGATGTTTTAATTGCAATTAATAGCCATGATTACTTGTCCCCCAAAACATAGATAGGGCAAAAATTTGAACCTAACCTAACAACCAGGTCCGACTTTCGGAAATATATATTAGATAATTTTTTTAGTCGCGGGCGATTCTACATCTCATTATGCCGCTCAGTCGGTGGGTCCTCATTTTGCTTTTCTTTTGTTTTTCTAATAACACTGTAACTATTCGGCCGATTCTGAAGAAATATGAAACCCTTATGTTGTTTTACATTCTCTTTCGAATGATATATTTTTCAAATTCCTCCCAAGGTTAGCCCGGAAATGATTTTGTTTTGGCAATAAGGTTACTAATAACTTTTCGGCCGATACTTTGCTAGACTAGACTAGGTTATATTATGATGCTATAATCTGCTAGTCAAGGCTAGAATAGGCTATACTATGTTAGTCTATTATAGACTAGGCTAGACTATGCTAAGCTATGCTAAGATATAATGCACAAGGGTAATATATACTATGCTAATTTTGGCTATAATATGCTATGCTAGGATAGCATATAGTATGTTATGCTAGACAATAATGAGCTATGCTTGACTAAGGTATGATAGGATAGTATAGTATAGGCTATACTTGTCTAATATAGTTAATGCTAGGCTAGGTTATATTATGATAGGCTAAGCTATACTATACATGAAAGTCCATGCTAAGGTAGGCAACGCTATGGTATGCTAGGTAGGTTATGATATATTATGCTATGTTACACTAGACTAAGCTTCGCTATACCAGGTTAGGATAAGCGAGGCTTTGCTAGGATAGGCTAGGCTATGTTATGCATCCTATGCAAGCCTAGGCTAAGATCTAATAGACTAAACTTAGGCTAGGCAATATTATAATATAATATAATATACTAACTAGGATAAGGTAGGGTAAGTTAGGCTATGATATACTATTCTAGGCTAGAATATGTTAAATAGGCTAGGATAGTATAGAATATACTAGGCTAGGCTCCAGTGAACTAGGCTAAGCTATCCTATACTACGATAGGCTATACTAGACTAAGGTAAACTAAGATAGACTAGACTAAGTTTTAATATACTATTGAAGGCTGAGCTAAGCTATGCTAGATTATACTCTGATAGGCAGGCTAGGGTAAATTATACTATGCCTGGCTAGGCTACACTGTGATAGGCTCATGTAGACTATAATAAGCTAGGTTGAGTTATACTACACTAGGCTTAGTTAAATTAGGTTAGGCTATATATACTATGCTAGGCTATATATGTAAGTCTATACTAAGCTAGGCTAGGGTATACTACGTTACTCTTGGGTATACTATGATATACTAGGTTGGCCTATACAAGAGTATGTTATGCAAGACTATGCTGGACTATACCACGCTAGCCTAGGCTAGATTATAGTGTACCATACTAAGTTAGGCTCGGGTAGGCTAGGCTAACCTATGGTTGGGTGTGCTATGTCAAGATATACCATGCTAGAATAGGATAGGATATACTATGCTAAGCTATACTATGCTAGACTAGTTTATATTATACTATGCTAAGTTATATTATACTATGCTAAGCTAGATTAGTGTAAGGTAGGCTATGGTCGAGACGCTATACTATTCTAGGCTTTGCCAGGCTATGCTAGCCTAGGTTATTCAAGGATAGGATAGGCTTACCATAGTATAGCATAGTATTGCTTATCATGGTATAGTATGGCCTAACCTGAACTAGTATTGTTTAGAATAGTTTAACATAGTATTGCCTAGCCTACCTTCGTATAGCTTAGGGTAGCCTAGCCTTAAAATGCCTAGTATATTATAGCTTATCTACCATAGCCTACCTTACCCTAATCTAACTTAGTCTAGTATAATATAAGCATAGTATAACGTCGCCTAGCATAGTATAAACTAGTCTAGCATAATATACCCTACCTTAGCATAGTATGGTATATCTTGGCATAGTAGACCCAACCATAATCTAGCCTATCCTATGCTAGCTTAGCATGTTACACTATAATCTAGCTTAGTCTAATGTAGTATAGTGCAGCATACCTTGCATGGCATACCCTTGTATAGCCCTGCCTAGTATATCATAGCATAGAATGGCCTAGAATCGCATAGGTATTATACCCTATCATAGCCTAGTATAGACTTGCATATATAGCCTAGCATAGTATATATTAGAATAACCTAGCCTAGTATAGTATACATGGGCCTATCACAGTATATTATAGTATATCATAGTATTGCTTAGACTAGACTAGACTATTAGATCTAGCCTGGTATAGCAAATACTAGCCTAGTGTATCATAGCTTAATATATCATAGCCTAACGTAGCATACGCTAGCGTATCCTAGCCTAGTATAGCCTTTCATGCCCTGCCTAGCCTAGTATTGCTTAGTCTAGCCTAGTATAGCATAACCTAGCCTAGCATTAACTATCCTAGACATGTATACCCTATAATATACTATTACACCCTAGTCAAACATAGTTTATTATTGTCTATCTTAACATACTCTATGCTATCCTACCATAGCATATTATAGCCTAAATTAGCATAGTATATCTTACCCTTGTACATTATATCTTAGCATAGCTTAACATTGTACAACCTAGCCTATAATAGAATAGCATAGCATAGCCTATTCTAGGATTGCCTAGCAGAGTATAGCATATTATAGCATAGTCTAGTCTAGCAGAGTATCATCCCAATAGTCATGATGTTATTGCCCAAACAAAGTAATTCCAGGGCTAAAGTTTGGAGGACTTTGGCAATAATATCATTCGAAAGAGAATTTTAAACAACATTAGGGTTTGGTATCTCGTTAGAATCGGCCGAATTGTTACAATGTTATTACAAAAACATTAAAAAGTCAAACCGGGGACCGACCGACCGACATAGGTAGATGTAGAGTCGCTCGCGCCTTGAATCGCACGTGACTAAAAATTATGAGTTGTGAGAGTTATCCTTATATCGATGAAAGGAAAGGAGTGATTTTTTTTACCTGCTTAAATTATAAATTAGGAGGACACGTGTGAAGATCCGTTTCCAACCAGAAGCGTCGATGGAAATTATAACTACCACCATTTTATTTCCCTTACACCTATTAGAAGAACTAATCATCAACAGAATCCAACCCATTACACACACTCGCACGAAACTAACATAGCTTGAGAGAAAACTCTATCCCACACTACTAAACCTCTATCCAAACACATGGGAAGTCTTCAACCAAAACAGCCCCCAACAATTCATTCATGGCCGAATAAACAGACATCAGCAAAGCTTTCGACACCATCCCATACCTCACCCTCATACAAAAAATATATTAGACATCATCTACTCAACCAATGATAAAAAAATGGATAGAAAACTTCTTCTCAAACAGACATGGCCAAGTCCTCCGACGCAATGCACAAACCAATAAAATAAATGCTCTCCAACGGAGTCGACCAAGATGAAAACCTGTCTCCCACCTTCTGCAACTTCATGCATGATATACCTCACCGCACTAACCAGACAGTCCGCTTAAACAGCTACGCTGATGACATATCCCTCACATCGCAACCCACTTCCAACATCCAGAAACATAAAGTTACCTAAAACTTATCCAAATCTGGTTCGTCATTCTAAGCCCATAAAGACCTTCGCTGAACATGCAAAACCACACTTCCAAAGCAGTATCTACACTCCACTCTCTCAGAACAATAACAAATACCAACTTTGACAACACAAAGATATCCCTACAATCTTATACAGAGATTTCGTCTACACAACACAACTACACATCCCAAGCCTGGGTACCAACCATGCCTACGCTACACAAGATACAATACACAAAAATACCCAAATATACCACCACCCTAACGACACAAAAGTTTTCCCATCGAGGAGAACGAAAACATGGAAGGTAGACTTCTGCATTATGCCCCTCACATCCTCTGCACGCCCTCTCTACTCCTCCACTTCTCCCTCTTACCCCCCCCCCCTTATAACAAATTTTTAGATAACCCACCCTCAAACCCACTGAAGCAGAACATTATAAAAAAGATACACACGAAGATTAACAAGATAGCACTTCAAAACAAAGCGCAAAAAGCCCTGCTTCACAGGCCCCCATCGTCCCCGACCCCGATATCCACTAATCCAAACCAGCCCTAGATTCCCGAACCAGAATTTCACCTACGCGTCTGCGATCAGGAGACCACGCTTAACATGAATAAAAAAAAGATATTATATCCCCGCTGCAACTTCGTATAGCTTCGTATAGCAACATGAAAAAAGATCTGCCCATCTCATCCTCTCTCACCCTCTTGACTATCTCAAAAACTCTTTCATTATAACCTTTAGGCTACCATCTACGTTAGCGCAGCTGTCTGAAAAAGTGAACAACCCTCGATGCCATTGGTTCGACTCCTGTCTATTTTTCATTCTTTAACGGATACAGATGGTTTATATTATTTTATTCCCCCTGCTATCCTCTTCCTCTTCCTTCTTTATTAATCTCTTGTGTATCATTTTTCCTTATGGATTATTGAGTATATATATATATATATATATATATATATATATATATATATATATATATATATATATATATATATATATATATATATAATATAAATTCTTGAGTCCAATAACAGGTCACATATATATTAATAAAAACACTGTTTAGGAGCGTAGTATTTTTTTATTCACGAAACCAGTTTCGGCATGGAGTTTGTCATGCCATCTTCAGTGGTATACTAAGAATAAGACTGAAAATGGCATGATAAAAACTCCATGCCGAAACTGGTTCCGTGAATAAAATACTACGCTCCTAAACAGTAGTTTTATTAATATATATATATATATATATATATATATATATATATATATATATATATATATTATATATTATATATATATTTATAAATATTTTCCATCAAGAGCCCTGAGAAAAAGGAAACAGTGGGTCTTAAGAGGAGTGGATAATTATGTTGGAAAACCTACATAAACTATGCGTTTTAAAAGCGCCTGGCGTTAACGAGCTCGGCCAAACACTCGTTTCTTATCGCCTTAGCGCCGCTTTTTATCCACCGCGCAGATAATCGCAAATAAAGTGGCGCTTATAACATTAGCTCGTATCGGGAAAGGGGCCTCGGTTCAATCCTGTTTACATTTTAATTTCTTTCTCTCCTCAACAAGCCACACTAAAGAGAGCACATGATATCCTTGGAGCCATCGATGGCTGAAAAGCCCATTCATAATTATACTGTTAGGTTATCAAGAAATTATGATCGCTTTTAAATAGAAAGTATAACTATTTTTAATATACAAACCAATGATAAAAAAGGATACAAAACTTCCTCTCCAACAATCATGGCCAAGTCTTCCAACAGAAAGCACAAGCCAATAGAAAAAAACTTTCCAATGTAATATCCCAAGATGACAACCGGTCTCCCACCTTCTACAACTTCTTCATGCATAATATACTTCTCACCACCGACCAAACAATCCGCCTAAACATATCCCTCAAATTAGCCCTCCTCCATACTCGCAGCACCCAGAAAAATAAACAGGAACTCACAACTTATCTAAATAGTTCCTTTCATGATTGATATAATGGGTCATCCGATGTTCAATTAACTAAGCAGTAGTTTACCTACCGTGAAGAATTCCTTCAGTTTAGATGGAATATATAATTTGATATAACTTTCCACCTCTTTCATATAATTTTAAACTTTGCCAATTATATGAAGTTCTAAAGATAAATAAATCGTAATCCCATTGTGATCCGTTGAATATGGAAAATGAAGACATTTCCAACCTACCGCGATAATCTTTTCTTGGTTCATAAGTGCCAAGTCTGGAAAAAAATTGTCCTGAATAATGACAACACACTTTCGGTTGACCAGTGAAAGATGTATAGGTTGCATTAAACGTTGCATTTTTTGTACATATAAGTCTGCAGCAACTGTTTGCGTATTATTCAGATGTTCTTAATAAATAACTCCTTACCCCGTAAAGGGCACTGCGATTTGCTTTCCTGGCCGCCGTGCTGACGGGTCTCAGCACCCTGTCCGGCCCCAGTTTAGCCTCTTCTCCTTCTTTCTGACAGCCTGTGTTTTTACACTACTTCCTTTCTTTCTGTACAACCTATCCCACCACTTTCACTGGTTGGCCTCTAATTTCACTGGGTAAACGCCGACCAGCTTCCTCTCACCAACTATCCCGGATCGGGGCTGAGAGGGAAGGGGACAACGTTCCCTCACGCCTGAACTCCTATCTTGGGTGGAGGGTTTTTAAAACCTGCTTCATTCCTATCCACACATTCATCACATACCCTTTCCTTCTCAATTCACTGCCTATCAATTTTACGCCCGGCCTAAGGTGATGCTGCCATGCCGATGGGCTGCCAGCTCACTAGGCGGGAGGAGTGTCCTCAAATGGCAGCAGTTGTTTTTGCCAGCCCCGTGTTCACCCGTCGCATAGCGGGCTACTGCGTGGGGTGATAAGCGTTTGCCTCCCGTAAAAACTATAGGGTGACCATGCCTGATGATGAAAAAATAAAAAAAAAACCTATCCACTTCCCTGTGAACATCGTCGGAGCCGCCCTCGGGCAGCTCCACCGAGAAAATGAAACCCCCTCCCCTCTTCTTTCACAGGGGACCCTCCAAAGCTCTCTGACCGGAGAAGAAGTTTACTTCTCTCCTATGCATAAGGGTGTAGGGGACTCATGCTCAACCCCTTGTATGGAGTCGGCCTTGGACGACTCACTTTTTCCAGCGGCACTCCCCGATTGCTTTCCGAGGGGACTGCGAAGAAAGCAGGCAGGTGGCCCATAATAAACCGCTCCCGATGGGGGCGGCTCGATAGGGCCAACCCCATTAGGGGAGTAAGAAATGGCAGGGCCCGTTGACCCGTGTCCCTTAATGTCCTGCAGGTGTGTGCCACTAGTTTTCAGAGGGTCAGTGTAGCTGCACCCATCTCTTCCTCGATGGATGCCAGTTCGCCGGCATCATGAGGTAAATGAAGACCCTTTAATTGTATCTGTGATATCTTGGGTGGGAGATGGCCACATGGAGGCCCACCATGAGATAGAATTGGTTCCTGATGTTACCCAGCCCAAGATGGTAGGACCTTCCATGGGGTCGAACCTGGGCTCGGTGCCAAGGTCCTCCTCAGACGGCTCAGGCCCCCTAGGCCTTAAAAGGAGAGGAGGAATCTCCTTCTCCGGATGATACACCTGTAACAGCCAAGACCTCCATTTCAGAGGAGGATCTTGCTGTAGCCGGTCCATCAGACCTAGGGGCTCCTACCGGCAGTGGGGAGAAGCGGGTTCATTCCGCGCCCTCCTCTCCTAAAAAGAAAAATATGGAAAAGAGACCAAAAAGACTCGGGGCTCCTCTCCCTACGCGGGAGCCATGGGGACGGACGGGGACGCTGCCGTTTCGGTATTCGACCAAGACAAGATCGGCACGTCTGACTCCGGGCTCCTCAGGGTGGGGAGTCCCAGACTAAGACCAAAATTGCGGATAGCGGAGCCTCGATTACGTCAGGGCCCTCATTCAGAGGTTACCTGGTGTTTTCGAGCTCGCTCGCTTCAAACCCTTCTTCATTATTCGCTCCACTGATGTCATCATGTTGACTAAGGGCAGCATGCTCCATCAGAGGATGTATTTAGCTAGCGTAATTGGTAGAAAGCTGAAGGTCATCCGTTCTCGGACGGTAGCCTTCTGTCGAATGCGTCGAATTCCTCCAAAGCGGCCATGATTAGTGCCCTTCAGACACTTAACGGCACGCCACTGAGTATGAGGCCACACTTTACCATGAACTTCGTAAAAGGAGTAGTTTATGCGAGGGAACTCGTGGACTACTCCATAGATGACATCACCTTAGAGCTGGCAGACCATGAAGTGGTCAAGTTCGAACGTGTGATGAGAAAACAGGGAGGAGCTTAGAGACCCATCCCAATGCTCTTCGTCACGTACGTCTGTGACGAGCTCCCTGATTCGGTGCGTGCTGATTAGTATGGCTACCGCGTGAAGGTCCTCGTGCCACTGGCGCGGAGGTACTACTACTGCCACAGCTTTGGCAATACGAATCGCTCCTGTAGACGATCAAAGTCAGGGTTGCCCGAATTCTGTGTAAGTTGTTCCAAGGCCGCACACCATAATTCCAAATCGTGTGTGGCCAAGTGCGTCAAATACAGACAGCCGCATCCCTCCTCTTCAAGGCAATGTGGTACGTATCTCCTTGAGAAGGAAATCCTGGCCGTTCAGGCCAAGGATCTTAGCTCATTTCGCGAGGTTAAGGACTTGGTCCTGGCGCTCCCGGTGCTGCCTGGGGCGCACCTAAACCACCCAGGCCTAGAAACACGGCTGTTTCCGCGCCCATTCACAACCCTCCCACGGGTTGTACCCACCCACGGGTTGTACCCACCCACGGCAGTACCCAGGTAGAGCTGGTGGCATAAAGGGTTTACACCCAGCAGCGGCTAAAACCAGGGCTCCTCTTCCTTCCACCAGCGTGAGCGTTTTGTAAGGCAAAACGGCTGCCAACTCCACTGAGTCGTTAGACTCACAAGAGGCAACGCCCCTGAAGTTGCTTGTGAGTACATCTTGCGGGGTTACTAAAACTGCCTTCCGTTAGGAGTACAGCACTAAAGAAGCTTCGGCACCTCCGACTACACCGAGTGCTAGGCTGAGTGACTCGAAGGCGGTTGACCTTCCAAAGTATGGACCCCCGTTGCCAAGGAATGAGCTGCGGAGACACGTCTCCTCCCGTTTTCCCTTAGCTCTCTTTATGCAGCAGACCATGCTGGGTGCGTGCACCCTGCCCACTCTCCAGTGGTATAAGTTTTTTGCGACCCCACCACTAAGTGTTGCTTGGCGCGGGCGCGGTAGACGGAATTTCAGGAAATTTATGATTTATCTGTCTAATTCGAGTTTAGGTCGGTAGATGAGATCGTTGAGTTCTTCTCCGACAACCTCATCGCCGTGGTCCTGACTTTTATTCCTAGAACATATTGGTGCTTTGCACGGCGACCTCTTCCGTGTTGGTCAGCTGAGTGTTAGCCGGTCCTCAAACAATTTCACTTTGGTTGAATTTCGTCTAACTAGGCCTAGTTTCGTGTATGTTTTGAAGCAGCACGCACGCCAATCTTCCTGTGGGCATACGTGGTGTCTTCATTTAACGGGAGGTCCACTCTAGCAGACGTGTGGAACCGAGTCAAAAAGATTAGGGGCAAGTTCTCGCAAGAGCCACCTACAGTTCTTCAAGAGAATGGGACCGCAATCTCAGACTCCGTGTCTGTGTCGGAGTCCTTCGGGACCGCATTCTCTAGCCGGGATGCTGCTCCGCAGCATTCAATGCGCCGATTGGACTTTACCTCCAAGGGCAGAGAACTCTTCAACGACAGGACTGCATTAAGTGAGTTGAGTTCCGCTCTTGCTTCGTGAGAAGAAACCACCCCTGGTCCGGACGATATCCTGTACGATATTCGACACCTGGGTGAGCGAGGTATGGCCTTCTATTTTATTTGTTCAACAGGATCCAGGGTAGAGGGTATCCTATCTGACTCCTAGCGGATTGCTCCTGTGCTCGCATTTCGAAAACCTGAGAGATATCACACTACCCTGGCCGGTTTCCGCCTAATCGCTCTAACCTCTTGCGTGTGCAAATTGATGGAATAATTGGTAAATCTTCGATTTGCTTTTTTTCTGGTCAGCATTGGCCACCTGTCGTCTGCATAGTGCGGCTATTTCACTCCACGTCCGATTCTCTGCTCCAAATAGAAAACGCCGTCTGTGAGGCCTTCCTTTGTAGACAGCACTATTCCACGGTGTTTTTCGACCTAGAGAAGGCCTCTGATACCGCATGATGATACGGTATCATGCAGACTCTCCACATGATGGAGGCGAAGTGATGCCTCCCAAACTATATATCTGAATTTTTGCGTGATCCCTAGATCATGTGTACGGGCGAGGGGAGCCCTATCAGGCCTACTGGAGCAGGAGGGGGAGGACCCGCAGAGAACTGTCCTCAGTGCCATACTATTTGCCATGAGCATCAACGGCATCACCTCTGCGCTGCCAGAAGATGTTCTCGCTACGCTCTACGTGGGAGACCTTCTCTCTGTTTTCACGGCTGAGCTGGTTGCAATACTCCATTCGGTAGGGGAGATAACATGACGTGCCCGTTTCGGAGACTAAATTGTGATTCATAGCGACTCACAAAGGGCCCTAAGTGCTCTCGAGGCATTGGAATTTCCGAATCCCCTGGTTCGCGATATCCGTTACGTCACGGCTTTGGCAAGCCAGATGGAAGTCGAGATTATCTTGTGCTGGGTTCCTGGATATCTAGAAATTGCGGGAACGAGCGCCCCGATGAGAGCGCCAAAGAGTCCACGAGGAATGGGCGACCTCACACCGATTACTTGATAGGAATACCGGCAGCACTCCAGGTGACTTGGTAAAGAAGATCGGAGACGGCCGAGGTGAACTTAAGGGTTGCGTGTCAATGCGCCACGACTGTTCCCATGGACATACCCCCCAATGCTACGATGGCCTTAGTTTGCTTTTTGTTGTCTCCGTATTGGATACACTTTCGAGACGCCCCTCCTTTGATGGCGCGCTCGCCTGCGCCTTATTGTGACGACTGCGTTGTCCCCCAGACTGTTTGGCACACTTTTGTCGAATGTCCCAGTCTGAGTGATCTCCGCGCTCGTTACCTCTCCCGGTACCGGGACAAGCGAGGTCGCTTCCGCTTGTCCTTGGACTTGGGACTGATTCGTGAAAACAATCTTGCGGATTATACGACTTTTTGGAAGAGGCTGGCTTCCTCCACTATATTTGACTATTTGTTGTAGGTCGCATGTTCCTTCCCCGAGGGAAGGCGGGAACTACCCTCCCGACAGCGGAGCACGCTTCCTTCTTGTTGCCTTTTTGTGTTTTTTTTTATCTTTTGACCTTTTTATCGTTATGTTATTTACATATTGTTATTTGTTTTTTAATCTAGCCTAGTAGTAGGCTGTGGTGAGTACGGCGACTTTCGCCCTAGTAGGCAGTCGCCAGATCGGCTCCTAAAAGAAAAAGATTACCGGAATAATTTATGAAATTAGTGAAAATATTCAGTCATTGGCAAAAGGTTTAAGACTAATATATATTTTTAATTTTTTCCATTCTTTTTAACATTTACGTGATAGGCATAATTATTATAATATTTAAATTATTTTGGTTTATTAAAAATTGAGCCTTTGAAAAATAGTAAGAAAAAGCAGTCCATTACTTTGCTTAATCCAAAATGTGCAAACATTGTTGCTCTCTAACTTTGTCGCTTGACATACAGAGTGATAGTTACTAAAGGTTTTACATTAAGAATCACCATCTTTAGGGCTAATATTGACTTTAAAAAGCCAAGGTACAATCCTATGAAGAAGTTTTCTGTTGCCCAAGAGCCTCAAATGAGCGCCAAGTTCGCTTCGTGGTAAAGTCCCATCTCACGGACCGGGTTGCCTCCAAAGCAAAGCTTTCTCACGAATGGAAAGAAGCAAGTGTGAACGATTCACAGTGAGGCAGAGACTTTTCTTTAAAGGTCTCAAGGCACGAAGGGTTGCAAAGAAGCCTCACCTCACCAAGGAAAACCTTACAGATAAGCTTCCCTTTTGTAAGAAATATCAAGAATGTAGTGTTGAAGACTGGTGAAAGGGATATTGTCTGATGAAGCTCCATTCCTCTTGTTTGGAGCCACTGAAAGATCCCTCGTTAGGAGGGGAAATGAGAAACCTTTTCACGAGTTCTGTGTCGTACCCACGGTGAAGCATCCGGACAACCCTAGCCTGGGGCTGCTTCTCATCTTAGGGAACTGAAGCGCTAAAAAGTTTGCACAAGAACACTGCCATGAGCTCAAAATGGTACCAAAACTTCCTTCATTAGCATCCTTTTCCAACTGTCGTCAAAACCCATTTTGGGATAATAACTGTAATTTACAGCATGGTGTGTATCTTGACACGAAGCAAAAACAATAACAAAGTCCTTGGCTGAAATTAACCTCGACCATTTTGGACCTTGGCCCGGGAATTCGCCAGATTTGAACCCAATAGAGAATTTGTGGGTGATAATCAAAATGGCGGTTGATAAACAGAAACCATCAAATTGGGAGCGGTGGCGGGTGTTAATTGAACAAAAATGGAACAATATCAGTTAAGATATCATCACACATTTGGTGCGAAGATCACACAGACTGAGACATTCAACTAGAATGTGCTGAACAGTGAGGGAAACAACGCACTCGTCGCAATAAGGTACTGGCGAGCGCTCCATCAAATAGCGGTGCGTCCCGTGGGTGTGCCCAATTTGGAGACGACAGAAAGCAACCGTCTCCCATCTTCTTTTTCAAGCAGCCCGGAGGCTGCCCGTATTCCTGCCATGATATAGTTCGAAACATCACCTTCAGACTAGCAATATATCTCTGGTGAAAGTCGTACTCTTGTACTCCCTTTTCTCCAATAAATATATCAGATATTAATGATCACAACTGATCATAGACAATAGCAACAGCATTTATCCATAAAATATGCATCAGCATTCAGCAGCACTTACTTTCTGACAGTCAAAAACTGAGACTCTCATACACATTCTAGATCAAACTGAGATGAGAAGGAAGCAAAACTCCTTGCCATCACACTATACAACTATAGATTTGGATATTTCAATTCCAACTCATGAGCTCTACTATGTTCATGCCCTAAATACTAACAGTCATCCTCATCTAGCCTTCCCTCTCAGGAATGTTATTGAAGAAGTTTAGCAGTGGTTGGAGATTCAGAACCATTTTATAAAAAGAAAACTTTGAAGATGCAGAATGGATTTCATAGGCTGCATATTATGTCAGCATCATAAAGCCTGCATTATTTCCCAAAGCCCTTATTCACAAAGTCCCCTACAAGGCCCCGATATGGCTTGGCATATTTCAATTACATTGACTGTCCAATTTGTCATTATAGCTATAACAAAAGTAAATATGAAAAGTAATAATAATTTTAATTATAACTGTGTATTTTATTCACAATATTCATGATAAAGAAACAACTATAGTTTTGCAGCCTTTAAAAATAAACTTTATTCATCGACACCATAAATATACATTTTACATCAAAAACAACTATATGGGGGCTCATATATTCTAGGCGGCTGTTTTGAAAAACTGTACATATATATCAGACATAAAAGTGAAATCTGTCATACGTTTCGGATAATTTTGTATGGGGCGTAGGAAAATGGGCGAAGAAAAATAAACAACGGAAATAGCGTAGGCGAGTTGCAAACAGCTTCCATTTAGCCTCTCTAACCCTATTCTGGTTGCCAGCCGCATTCATTCTCCCCATTAACAGAAAAGAGGCTAAGCTAAATGTATTAGATCATGAGACTCAGTAGATCAGCAGGAATCGTCGCGTTCTAATGCATTAATATAAGAACGGTCTTTAACGGATATTTCCATTCTAGGAGAAAAAAATCCAGTCGCTAGGAAATTGTAAAGGAGCAAAAATGCACCTCTGCAAAATTTGGATTGTCGTTGTTACTAAGGAGATATTGACTGTTGATTCAAACTTATTTTTGGCTACCCTGCCAAGTAAAAAGGGGGGAATACTAAAACATAAATTGCCTTCTTTCCTTGCCGCATTTTGGCTTTAAAGAATCTTGCTATATGCATATTCTAAGGCCCTAAATTTGAGATTTTCCTTTATATTGGCTCTAGAGTCGAAGACTAGAACTAACTGATATATAAATCTCCCTTTTTATTATGACCTTTCAAGACATTTTACTAGAATTTTTTTTGGGGGGGGCTTAGAATGCAAATCCCCACGCCTACTATTAGAGGGTTTAGTTCCTTCCCCCCTTCCCCTGCAGTATCCGAATTCTTGTGTCCGGAGGAAATAACATCATCTTTTCGGTCTTTTTCGTTGGTATGTGGAGGCATAATACTTTCTCCCCTTGCATTGTTTACATAGCCATGCTTAGCGCTTGTGTCTTGGGTACCTAAGCTTACTTCTTTTTCGTTTACTTATTTTATGTGTAATTTTGTTTTCCTTTAAATTAATTTATTGATGAGTTTCTACTTTTTCCGGTAGTCATCAACTCATGGGCGGCCGCCGGAAGAGCTAATATGTAGAATACAAAATGAGTTTCATTGGAAACATTTCGATTAAGACGGAATGTTTGGTATATGATATAAATAAAATGCGATGGAAATAATAAACAAGGCGTGGTGTATAAATATATGACAATACAATCCCGGATGCCGAATGCATGAATTGTTACCAAGACTCAAGATATTAGTTCGAATAAGAGATCATAAAAGTAAAAGAATAAAAAATCAATAAATGAAGCTCTAAGATCATGAATAAATAAAATAAACAAAATAAAGATCACAAATCAAGTAAGGGAATCGAAGATTTTTTTTTAAATTTGAAAAGCCTCTGAACTAGGGAAATTCCTTTGTTCCCTAAGTTCGTCCATTTTGGCTTTGGAAGTTACCACCTTGGTCTGTTGCTGATTCATCAGTTTTACCTCTAATCTATTTTGGTTAGGATAAGGTTTAGGTAGTTATTGGGAATTTTTTTTTTTAAGAAAAAAAACTGTTTAGACGTCTTTTTAATTGTTGCAGATGGTAACGGAGAAGATTTTCCAGAGTGAGTTACTTAGGTAAAAGTGCTTCCTTTGCTCCATTGAAGGAAGCAATATTTGGTTTTCCATTGTGGTTATCTAAACTGGTTTTAGCTTCTTTTCAGTTTGTTATGCATTTAATAAAGATGAATATTATTTTCACTTCAATTTGATATACTAAGGCTTAGAACCCCTCCATATTTTCGGTCATACAATGCAATTATATGGGGATTCCCTCTGGAACTTGGAATGATACAATCTTTTGACTACTCTGGCCAGGTTTGTTGCCCAGCCCTATTATCTCATCTTGGAAACGGCTCCATAATTTCTTTATTGTTGCCTAAGACAGGTTTGATTCTGAATTGTATAGTCACAATCCCTTTATAAACCATATAGGGGCTCCATACTGACACTATTAAAACAAGATATGGAAGCTAGAGTAAACAAATCCCAACACTTTTATAACTAAACAAACCCATCAGACAATCTTGTAAAAGATGGGAAGATGAAAATTGCTCTTCAGTATGTGTAATCTGGGAAAATCAAGTACTAGCCTTTCAATAGTTAAGATCTGACACTACTGCTTCTCAATATTAGAAATCTGCTTTATTTAGTCAGCTCAAGCGGAAGTTCTTGAAAAAGAGGTCTAGTATGACTTGGATGCTCATAAAAAGATTTTCTACCTTCATGAGTTTTACATTCCTGTTCCGAAATAAAAGTTCTTGGGGTGCGCTCTCCTAAAAGATTGGTGTGATCTAGATTGAATTTCTGCCAATCGCTCTTTTTTTAGCATATTCAACTTAATTTTCTCGGTTAACAAAGTTGAAAATTCATAACCAAAATACTTATTTGTTTTGAGGGAGGAAAACTGAACTTTCGTTTATGTCTACATTGTTTATGTGTACATCTAGTTTGCATAATCGCATTTTAAAATCCGTATAAGCAGTGATACCGTAAAACTTTCCATTTCTTTGGAAAAGTAAATTAATCTTTTTCTAACTCAATCAAGACTGGTGTTAAAAATGTGATATATAATTCGTTTGTATGATCAGAATACATGAGATACAGTTCTTTTGATCAATGAGGTAGAGGTTCTTTACGATCCTTCAAATTCTTTTTAGATATATAAATAAATGCGCTTTTCTTCTCAAGGCAGATATTTCTCTCAGCATTAAAACTATGTTTGACATCAGTTTTTCTGAAGCATTTGAGTGGCATATGAATGATCACTGCCGAATAGATTTTAAGCACTATCTGTTCCTAACGAAGCGCAAAGGTTTAAATGTACACCCATTTCCTTAAAATATTCTTTAATGGTTTATATCAGGCATCTGCTGTAAGACTAGTGGCTGAGATTTTTCAGAGAAAAAGCTAAATAATTTTATGTTTAAAACTGTAACGTAAACACACCAATGTTTCTCGCATGCAATATCTGTAGACCCATTTATTATTTATTAGAGCAAATAAATTTATTCTGCATGTCGAAAACCTTTTCTTTTAAAAGCACTGGTTCAATATGTTGTGTTTTTTTTATTTAAACTCTCTTTCGTTCTGTGATCCGAAAATTCTAAAAAAAAACACTACAAGGTCAGGGTTGGGAAGGTAAGTTTTCCCACTTTTGTTTTGCCCGGGAAAAACTCTGGGAAAAACAGGGTAAAAGGGTAAGATTTTCCCTGGGAAAAACTGGGTAAAACTGATTTTTTTGTGGAAAACTATTAAAAAGGATAAAAAAGGAAGAATGAACTTTTAATTGATTCCTAATAAATTTATACACTTAAGTTTGATATATTTACTATATTAGAACAGATAGACTAAACTATATACCTATAGCTTCATAATAATATATTAGTTGGCGTAACATAGGTTTTCATTACTAGTTGGAAAAATTAAACGATGCCACCAACAAACAAAGATACACATAATTCTGATAATCAGAAATCCATGAATTCATTAAGCTCATCCTCTGAATATCTAGAAGTTGATTGACATCTATCTGCTTTCACTTATGCTGATATTATTGTCTTCATTATCTTTTGGTTTCTTCCATCCAAAGTGCCTGTATACGTGAATAAGCTTAGTGTCGTAGAATAACCCTTGGTTTTGATCCCTCTACTCTTTGACACCCTTTTAGTAGCGGTATGCTTTAAGGGGCGTGAGTTACTTCTATAATGAAGTAGGCTTTGTTCTAAGAGTGCTATTTTTGTGGTTTAGTTCTTAAGGAAGAGCTATTTTTAAACACATAAGGATAAGAGGAAACACCAGAATCTACCAAAATAAACATGTATTTTAAATTAAATATTACAAACCAACAGTAAACACATTTCTATCTTTGGCCTCAAAGATCTTTCAATGACAAAATATAAACAAGTAGGCTTCCAGTAAACATACCAATTGCCAATTAGTATTTTTATCACGACCCTATTTGATTAGCATAAAACATTAAATTAACGTACTCTCATCTACAAACACATATGACCTAGGTTCAAGAATAATGGTTTCTACTCTCCTTTAAGACGTGGGACGTACTAAACTTCTACTATCGCAATAGAGATATAAATGTTATTGTTAACTTACAGGTAGGTATTAGGGATTGCCGGATGTCGCTGGAGGACTTATCTCTCGCTTTGAAGTGGTGTGGCCGCTGGTTGAAATTTCGTCCGGAAGGGAAGGCTTGTCGCCTGTGACGGGGGCTGCTTCTTCAACGTAATTAAAGAACGGGAGCTCGTTGGGGCTGGGTTCTTCTCCCCTCACTCTTACGGTGCTTGAGATGTGAGAATCACTCGAGTGTGAGCGGCTTTGCTATTCTTCAGTCGGACTTCTTTGCAGACTGAAAAGGCTTCTTCGGTATGGCACCGATTTAAAACTTGACTATTTAGGTTAATACGGCCCTGAAAGGGGGGATCGATTTTCTCAATCTGATCCTATCGTTTCTCACGGAAATAGTCTAGTATGGCTGAAGGATCGATCTTCACGAACTAACCCTTCTTCTGGCGTATCGACTTCTAATCTTCTTGTCTGGCTGAAAGATCGATCTTCACGAACTAATCTTTCTTCTGGTGAATCGACTACTAATAATCTTCTTGTCTGGCCGATGGATCGATCTTCACGACCTAATCTTCCTCTGCCGCCCCATCTAAAGGGGGAAGTGACCAGGCCACAGAGGCAAAAGGGGGGGGGAGCGAATGGTGAGTTAGCATCTGGGGAGAGCGAGAATTCCTGAGGTGGCACTGGGGTGCCCAAGTCAGCTCGCAAATTATAGGCTCGCAACCGCACCGCTACTTGGCGTGCCTTCTGACTCGACCGCTTTTTTTTCCATAACCACGGGTTTATGGGTCTCGTAGGTAATTCGATCGTTAGAGCGTCGTTTAAGGACCTTAGGTGGTCGCCTTCAAACAGATGTTAGCTCCAACTGCCCACAGCGGCGGGGAGATCACACATGGTAAGCATTTTAGCCGGCTACCTTTCCCACGCTTCTCCTCATGATGGGGGGGGGGGGGTTGAATGTACCTATACTCCTCCCGGATGCTTAATGTAGCCATTTCTCCACATTTACCTCCATCCTTAAGAAAATAACGGGAGGGGGGGGGGTTCCAATCCGACGCTTACAATAATATACATGGGTAACTTACGGAACATTATATTATACAATAAATTCTAGTTCACTCGGGAATGCCTCGATAACATTTCACCTGACCTTACATTAATTCCTATATTACTGTGCCAACTTAGGATTTTCTTACCTACCACTAGGGGGTTACTCGCCCCTACTTACTTACAATTCTACTGATTTACACTTAACTTTGCTATAATACAATAGTTGGGCTGCTCCTTAATCGTCGACAGGGTTCCGACTTAACGAGTCGGCCATACAATTGTTTGACCCTTTTATATAGTGAATGGAGTACTGGTACTCCATTAAGAGTAAACTCCATCTTAGGAGTCTTCCATTCTTACACTTATTTTTACCTAAGTATGACAACGGTTTATGGTCGCATTCCAACTTAAACTCGCGCCCTATTAGATAATATTTGAATTTACCTATGGAACATATTATGGCCAAAGCTTCGATTTCGATAGTAGCGTAGGCTTTTTCTCTACTCAACAGTTTCCTACTGACATAAGCTATGGGATAGGCTGTTTCGTCATCTTCGTATTGAAGCAATACTCCGCCTAACCCGTCCCGACTAGCGTCCGTGCGAAGGCCGAAGATCTTGTTGGGATTTGGTAATGAATTTAGCGTCTTCAAATAAATGGAGATTTTGATCTATTAGTGGGATGGGCTCGGCGTCGAAAACGGTCACTGAATTCAATTTTCGGAAGTCCACGCACATCCGGAATGATTGATCCGGTTTCTTAACCATTACTATGGGGGAGCAATAATCGGACTCCGATGGCTCTAAAATTCCCAATTTTAGTAAATTCCGGACTTCCTTATTGAAGGCTTCTCGTAGGTGGATCGGTAAAGGATATGGTTTGCTCCGAACCACTGAATTAGTTTTTAGTTTTATTTCATGGATAAAATCCTTGGCACATCCGGGGTTTTCAGAAATGACTTCTGGGAATTCCATGAGCAAGTTCAACATTTCCGCTTTTTGTTGAATTTCTAAGTGGGGATTTATCTTTAAATCCACCCGAGGGTCTTCCGGGGTAGGTGAGAGCGAGGGAAGTTCGTATTCCTCGTCTTGTTCCACACACACGGTATGTATGACTTGCAGGGGCGTACCCGGGTAAACGGCATCCATCGGTTCTTCTTCGTCTAGAAGGGTAATATTCTTTATGCACGCGCGGCGGTGATATTTTTTTAGCATGTTTATGTGATAGGTTCTTCGCCCTGTTGGGGTATCTATCAAGTAATCGACTGGACCCCGTGCCTCGATTACTTCAAACGGTCCCTTCCCCTGGGCCCATAACTTATTATTTTCGGTCGGGAGTAATAATAAGACTTCATCTCCTTCCTTTAATTTTCGAGCCTTTGCTTTCATATCGAAGTAGTCCCGATATTTGGCTAAATTTTTCTCGGCGTTCTCTCGAGCTAAGCCAGAGCAGTATTCTAGGCGCTCGCGCATATCCATCACGTAGGCGTAAGACGATTTGATTTCTTGCTCGAGCTTCGCGTTGGAAAATAATTCCTTAAGAATACTCATAGGACCTCGCACATTTCTCCCGTATAATAGCTCAAAGGGCGAGAATCCCAACGTCCGATGAGGTATTTCTCGGCAGGCGAAAAGGGCTGCAGGCAGGTATCTGTGCCACTGTGTAGGGTTGTTTTGACACAACTTCTTCAATATATTTTTGAGAGTCCCGTTTAATTTCTCGCAGATTCCGTTAGCGGATGGATGAAATGGACTCGTAAAAATTGGCTTGACTAACAGTAGTTTGTTAAAATACTCCATCAATTCTGAGGTGAATTGGCGCCCTCTATCAGATAGAATTTCTTTAGGCAGGCCTACTCGTGCAAAAATTGAAATTAATGCTTCCGCGCAGGAAATAGTGTCAATCTTCCGTAGGGCCACGGCATCTGGGAACCGGGTGGCACAATCCACTAGGGTGAGGATGTAGGAGTGTCCTCCACTTGAAGGGGGGTGAATTGGTCCCACCAAATCAATTGCCACTCGAAAGAATGATTCGGTTATAACGGGCCCCTTTTGTAAGGGAGCGGGAGGTACCCGTCCTCTGGAGGGATCCTTCTGACACACGTCGCATGATCGGCAATAGGCCACAATTTTCTTGGCGGCCTGGGGCCAATAAAAGTGTCGGAATATCTGCTGCGCCGTTTTGTTGTGCCCAAAGTGTCCGGCTAATATTCCATCATGCGCGGTATTCAAAATTCTTTGTGTGTATTCCTGAGGTACACACAGTGCTTTCTTGTTCTCCTTATCCTCCTCGCTGATAGTACGGTAGAGAAGTGAGTCTTCTACGATATACTGGATAGGCTTCTTTCCTTTCACTTGGAGAATTTCACCTTTAATAGCTTTCTCCCATAGAGGTTAAAGAGTGGGGCATTCCTCCTGAGCACTGGCGAAGGAAGTCAATTTGAACCCATTGTCTTCGAGGGTAATCCTCGGGGTCAACTTAGCAGGTTGCGCTTTCCTCTGGGCTTCTTGTGCCTGGGTGACTACTTGTTGAGCCACTTCTTGCTGGGGAATTAGGGGGTTTTGTCCGATTAGTACTGCGCAGAACTTAATCGGGGCTACTACCACGTCCGTCCAACCGGTGAAATATCTGCATTGTATATGACATCTCACGACGGGGAATCGATTGTCGCGTCCTAAAAAGTCGTGGACGATTGCGAATTTCTTATGGTTAGGGTTTACTGGGGGCAGCAACTTGTCGGATACCACTATGCACGTACTTCCGGTGTCTCTGACTAAAGTGGATACTCGGCACCCATTAACAGTGCCCTCTTCAAATTGTAGGCCGCCTGGCGAACTTTTGTTGAATAGAAAGTTTACCTGTTGCTGGGGCCCTTCGGATGTTGGCGCGGGGACGTAGGACGAATCAGCTTGTCCTGCTGGGATCGCGGCAGTCAGGTTTTGCACCTGTTGTCTCGAGGTCTCCCTCAGTCGGGAGTTCTGTGGGCACTGGAAACTCAGGTGACCTATTATCCCGCAGGTATAACAAGTGACGGGCTTCCTGGGATACGTGCCGGTATTAGGGTATGATCCTTGTGGAATCCTACCTTCTTTTTGATTTTTTTCTCCTCCAAAATTTGGTTTATAAGTTCCTTTTGCTGCTGAGAACTTAAAGGGCTTCTTCTGTAAATGCCTGGGTGGCGGCCCATTTTTCTTTGGGGAGGGAGCCTTCTCTTTCTTGTACTTTCTAGGATATAACCGATGATTTACCGCGTGTAGGTCAGCCTCGTCCAGACACTCGTTGAAGGTAGAAGCTTTTCGGTCCTTAACGAATGCACGGATTTCCTGGGGTAGTGTACTTAGTAACTGATCTCTAAGCATGAAGTCGACGACCGCAGCGACTTCGTTCTCTACCCCTTCTGACTCCATCCAAAACTGTAGGCTTCGACGAAGCTCAAAGCCAAAATGTTTGTATGTTTGTCCAGGTCTTATACGAGACTGCCTGAACTTCATCCTATATTCTTCCGGGTTAAGGTTTGTTGCTGAGAGAAGTTCGGCTTTGAGAGTGGAATAGTCCACAGTCGCTTATGAGGGTAAAGATACGAATATCTCTCTCATCCTACGATTGAGTAGCGGTAACAGTCTGGCGACCCCATCTTCTTCTAGGTCCCAATTATTGACTTCAAATATTTTCTCAAAATGGGAGAGATATGAGCATAAATCTTCATCGTCCCTGTACTCCGGGAGTTTCATGCTGGCCGCTGGTGACACTCCTGTTCTGGATGACACTGACTGCACCTCTAACTCGTCTTTGCTAAGAGCTCTTTCTTGGGCCCTTATCTTCTCTCTTTCCTCAGCTTCCATTTTCGTCTTTTCTCTTCTTTCATCAGCTTCCATTTTCGCCTTTCTCTTTTTTTCATCAGCTTCCATTTTCGCCTTTTCTCTTCTTTCATCAGCTTCCATTTTCATTTTACGTTCCTCTCTTCTTTCTTCTCTTGTATTTCTCTCTTTCTCCTGAATAAACGGGTTCAGCTCGGTTCCTTCCAGTCCGAGGCTTTGACCTTGCTTCCGATAAAGGTCAAACAATGCCATCGCGCTTATGTCAGTCATCTACCTTGTTTTTAATCAAGCCTGACCTACTCCACCACCGAAACTTACCACTTGGCCTAACAATTACCTTTAGATGGTATCCACCTCTAACTTTACCAATTTTCCACTCGTCAAATATTCTATTATTCCTGGTGTTTCTTTTATGTGTTAGCTCTTCCTTAAATAGACACTGCTGGGTTCTTTCTAATATAAAACCTCTAGACCTGACACCACTTTTATTATATGTCGTAGAATAACCCTTGGTTTTGATCCCTCTACTCTTTGACACCCTTTTAGTAGCGGTATGCTTTAAGGGGCGTGAGTTACTTCTATGATGAAGTAGGCTTTGTTCTAAGAGTGCTATTTTTGTGGTTTAGTTCTTAAGGAAGAGCTATTTTTAAACACATAAGGATAAGAGGAAACACCAGAATCTACCAAAATAAACATGTATTTTAAATTAAATATTACAAACCAACATTAAACACATTTCTATCTTTGGCCTCAAAGATCTTTCAATGACAAAACATAAACAAGTAGGCTTCCAGTAAACATACCAATTGCCAATTAGTATTTTTATCACGACCCTATTTGATTAGCATAAAACATTAAATTAACGTACTCTCATCTACAAACACATATGACCTAGGTTCAAGAATAATGGTTTCTACTCTCCTTTAAGACGAGGGACGTACTAAACTTCTACTATCGCAATAGAGATATAAATGTTATTGTTAACTTACAGGTAGGTATTAAGGATTGCCGGATGTCGCTGGAGGACTTATCTCTCGCTTTGAAGTGGTGTGGCCGCTGGTTGAAATTTCGTCCGGAAGGGAAGGCTTGTCGCCTGTGACGGGGGCTGCTTCTTCAACGTAATTAAAGAACGGGAGCTCGTTGGGGCTGGGTTCTTCTCCCCTCACTCTTACGGTGCTTGAGATGTGAGAATCACTCGAGTGTGAGCGGCTTTGCTATTCTTCAGTCGGACTTCTTTGCAGACTGAAAAGGCTTCTTCGGTATGGCACCGATTTAAAACTTGACTATTTAGGTTAATACGGCCCTGAAAGGGGGGATCGATTTTCTCAATCTGATCCTATCGTTTCTCACGGAAATAGTCTAATATGGCTGAAAGATCGATCTTCACGAACTAATCCTTCTTCTGGCGAATCGACTACTAATAATCTTCTTGTCTGGCCGATGGATCGATCTTCACGACCTAATCCTCCTCTGGCGTATCGACTTCTGATAATTCTCTTCTCTTTCTTTGCGGGGCTTATTTATAGGCGGATTGCCGCCCCATCTAAAGGGGGAAGTGACCAGGCCACAGAGGCAAAAGGGGGGGAGAGCGAATGGTGAGTTAGCATCTGGGGAGAGCGAGAATTCCTGAGGTGGCACTGGGGTGCCCAAGTCAGCTCGCAAATTATAGGCTCGCAACCGCACAGCTACTTGGCGTGCCTTCTGACTCGCACCGCTTTTTTTTCCATAACCACGGGTTTATGGGTCTCGTAGGTAATTCGATCGTTAGAGCGTCGTTTAAGGACCTTAGGTGGTCGCCTTCAAACAGATGTTAGCTCCAACTGCCCACAGCGGCGGGGAGATCACACATGGTAAGCATTTTCGCCGGCTACCTTTCCCACGTTTCTCCTCATGAGGGAGGGGGGGGCTTGAATGTACCTATACTCCTCCCGGATGCTTAATGTAGCCATTTCTCCACACTTAGTAACACGTTCATCGTTGAGTCTGTTTCTTAGCTTTGTATGAATAAGGCCTGCTGTGCTGAACAACCTTTCAATTCCAGCACTGCAAGGCGGACATGATGAAATACTCGTAGATAACATCAGGGAGCAGAATTTTTTAACTAGATCTAATGAAGAAACTTTTATCATATACTGACAATATTTTTGAGGTAATAATTTGCTCAGAGATTTCTGGAAAGCTATCTTTGGAAATATTGTGATGTCTTCTGTCTCATATGCTGCCAAGACAACCATTAAATTTTCATCCAAGTGCAATATCTTGTTGTTCGTGCGTTAAAGCAATCCATTTTTCATTTCTTTCAATGGCATCTCGTCTTCGGTGATCAATTAAATAAGCAAGTAGGTGGTGTGGAGTTACAACTTCATTGAACTTTCTCTTTATTTCAGTTCTTATTTCTTCATTGATGTTGCTATCTGCGATGAGATAAAGCCAATCAGTAACACAGTCTGACAGGTTGTTGCGATCATCCTGTCAATAAAATATAATTTATAATGTATTTAAATGTTATTTGCATTTTTTTAGTTTATATTTAGTTTTTCAATTACTAATTACTGTAATATTTAAAAAATTATTTTAATCCTTAGAAATTGAATTAAATATTATTAAAGAAAATGCTTTGCATGATATTTATTATAGCATTGAATTTTTCTATTGGTAATTACTGTACTTTTTTTAGAAACTTACTTGGAAGAAATCCAGAGCAGTAGAAATTGTCTTAAGTTGCATCAGCAGGTTTCCTGCTTCCACAGGTAGAAACCGGTTGTCAATATGATTGATGATATTTGTACTCATTTTATGAGCTTCTCTGTCACGTATTTCCACATACTTCGGATGATTTTTCGCAAATGTTTCTAAGCTGCTCTTTGACTGGACCATCTGCAATGCAATTATATTTATTGTAATCCCATGCGATCATTCAATTACTGACAAATAAACTGTTTAAGATTTGAATATTGTAATCATTTTTTTAAGCAACCAGAAATTACAATACTTTCTAAAAGTGTAACGAATATTATCTTTTTTCATGTGAAACATTTTGAAAATTAAGAGGTAATATCAAGAATATCTTAACATGAAAATGTATATGATTGGAATAAAAAAAATATTTTCAAACTTGATTAAATTTTTAATTAGGAATTAGAATGATGAATAGCTTGAATTATTGTGAAGTTGTGGTAAGACACCATTCATTTCCTTCAACCAACCTGCTGGCTGGTGGTGCTCACGGAGGTACCTCTGAAAATCCTTTATGGCAGCCAAAACTGGTGTTGGAGTTGCTACGCTTTCCAAAAGATTCAAATACTTGCTCTGTTCATAAGTATATTTACATCTATAAATTAATGAATTCATAATAACTTATACCTGTATGTATGATATTTGCTTTAAATAAATAAATATTTCAAAGAAAATGATTTTAGCTTTGTTTAGGAAATACTAACCTTACGGAGGTGTTTCATTTTTGCTTCATTATCTGATACAAATACCACAACAATTGCTCCATACTCAGTCTCTGCTTTAAAAATGGTGTTCTTTGCTAGTTCAAAACAATAGTCTGCACTTTTGTTCTGACTTCCTACACAGACACAATTAAGTGAATATGATTTTCTTTCACAATGTATAGTACTGACAATAACTGAATCATTGTGAATATTAGACCACCCATCTTGTGAAATGACACACACTTTGTTTTTAAATAGTATCTTTATTTACTTCTCTATAAGCTTCATCTAGCGGTGGACCAGCAAGCTGCTTCTTAGTTAGCACTCGTCTGTGCTTCAGCCCACATCATCTTTCTTCTAATACATTTTTGAATGTATCATCTTCAGCAACTAGAAAAGGAATACGATTATAACAGTAAACAAAAATAAGGAATTTTACTCTATTTTTCATACAAAATTTAATGTATAGGTATATTTGGGAGATCTTTTAAGCAAACCAAATTTCTAATTCAACTATAAATCGAAACTTATAATAGGATCTCTATTAGTGATTTTAATACAGTTCCAGATATCTAAGATATTCATAATAAAAATACATAATTTACCCTATTCTCAATCATATTAAATTTGGAAACTTACCTTGTATTAGAAAATTTGAGCCCACTTCCGTTGAATCACTTTAAATTTCTCATCACTTGTTGTCTGAATAAATTTGGCAATATGATTAATAGACCCTTGGTGCCTTCTATTTTAAATAACTTTTTGCCTCAAAATTACATCATAATTACTACTAATTTTCACAGGCGTTAAACTAATTTGTGAGTAGTTGATTGAAGCCAGTATATCAGAATCAGATGTTTCTGAGAGGGATGCTGTTGAAACTGGTTGTGAATTTTCAATTTCTCAAGTAGAACTTGTTTGATCATTGCTTTCATTTGCGGCATTTATATTATCATCGGTGGTACAATTATTAGCATATTGACAATCCATGGGAGTAATGCTGCTTATATTAATTTCTTGGTTAGGATTAATAGCTTCGGCGTTTACAAATGGGGCTGAAGTGTTTACTGAACACTTTTTATGATGGTTTTTACTCGATCAATTCTTTTTGCTATTATTCTTAAACATTTTTTGCAACGAACTTTATTGCTAGAAATATCTTCATATTCAGACCACAATGGGTTCTTTGGCCGTCCACCAAGATCATGATTTCTTTGTAAATCTGTATATTTTGGCATATTAAATATTCTAAAATAAAATATAAAAAATATACAACATTAGTAGCTGAGGTAAAACAAAAAAAATAAATGTAAAATTTTAAAATTTAGAGTAAATATTGCTAAAAATTCAAGTTGATAATGCTATAGAACCTAAAGACCACTGAGGCTGATTCTGTCATCTTATATTATACTTACATGAAATTTTATTTTTGTATGTTTTTCCCAGTTTTATCCGGGAAAAACTGGATAAAAGGGTCAATAGGTTTTACCCAACCAACCCTGCACAAGGTGGATGCCAAAGGCATATTCTTTTTAAGAAGTTTAATTAATTGGTCATTAACACTTACAGACAAGCTGCAGTTCAAATTTAACAATTTCAATCGACTTTTTTGACAAAACTGATTCTACTGTATTCATTTGCTTGTCACAGCCGTAGACATATTTCATTTATGCTCGATAGAATCGGCAAGTGATTTTTCAAGTCAGTTTTGTGAGCTCGAAACTCTGCTCTAAACCCTACAAAATGCCCTGGGGGCATCATTTTCTTAAATAGCAAATCCATTAAGCAATTAATTTTAGGGAAGGGTCTCGCTGAGACCGGTAGATCTGGCTTAAAGGGCTCCTTCTGGTGGAGGAGAGAAGCGGTTCATTCAACACACTCCTCTCCTAAAAAGAAAAGAAACAGGAAGGAGACTACATGACTCTGGCTCCTCTGCCTTCGCGGGAGTCACGGAGACGGACGGGTCCGGTGCCGTTTTAATAAGCGACCAAGCCAAGACGGGCAGGTCCGGCCCCGGTGCTCCTTCGGTTAGGGAGTCCCAGACAAAGATCAAAATTGCAAGCACAGTCCCCTGACGCGGCCATGATTAGTCCCCTCTAGACACTTGATGATAGGCCAGTGAGTGTGACGCCGCACTCTACCATGAACTTCGTGAAAGTAGTATTTTATGGGAGGGAATTCGTTGTTTATTCCATAGATGACATCACCTTAGAGCTGACCAAGCATAGAGGGGTCAAGGTCAAACGTGTGATGAGAAAGCATGGAGAGGCCTCGAGACCCACCCCTACACTCTTCGTCACGTTCGACTGTGAGAAGCCCAATGAGTGGGTGCGTGCTGGTTGGTATCGTAACCGCGTGAAAGCATTCGGCCCTTGCCCCAAAGGTGCTATTACTACCACCGCTTCGGCCACCAGAATTTCTCCTGTAGACGTGCAAAGCCGGGCGTACCTGAAGTTTGTGTAAGTTGCTCCAAGGCCGCACACGATAAGTCCAAATCGTATCTCAATTGTGAAGAGCTACAACCCACTTATTCGAAGAAATGTGGTGCGTATCTCTTCGAGACTGAAATCCTGGCCGTTCGGGCCCAGGATCATTTCTCGAAGCTAAGGCCTTAGTCCTGGCGCGCCCAGCGCTGCCTGGGACATCTTATGCCTCAATGTTAGAAATGACAACTTCTTTTCCTGGCTGGCCCCTACAGGGTTACGAGCATGGTTGATTCCGAGCCTATTCGGAACTCTTCCGCTGGTTCTACACACCCGTCTCCTCCCCTAGTACAGCTGGCGGCACCAAAGTTTCACACACACCGCCAGCTAAAACCAGGGCTCTCATCCTTTCCCCAAGCGTGACCCTTTCACGTAAAGCGAAAGGGCGACGAGCCTCGACCGATTCATTAGACTCACAGGAGGCAACACCCCTGAAGTTGATCGTGGGGCCGTCTTCTGGGGTTCATAAATCTGCTCCGCGAAAGGAAAACAGCACCAAGGGAGGTTTGGCTCCCACGCTCACATCCAGTGCTAGGATGGGTGACTCGAAGATGATAGATCCTCAAATGAGGGATCCCCGACTACGAAGCCGTCCCGCCTGTCTCAGGTTTCGAGGCGGAGGGAGGAAAAGACTCGCATGGCAAGCCCAACCTCCTCCAATAAGTACTTTAGGGCGATAGGTCCTTCAGCGCAATGTACGGGCAACATCAACCGGAGTTCTGCCACCAGGAAACTTACTGCCATTCCTGTGAGGGTCTCTTCTTCGAACTGGTCCCCTCCATCTCGTACGAGCTACGCCTGGTGGGCGTATTCCTTCAATGGAATTGCCGCGTACTCCGGACCAACTGGAGGGAGTTGCGGAGGCTCTTCTCTCGTTTTCCCTTAGATATATTTTTGCAGGAGGCGATACTGGGCTCGTGCTCCCTGCCCACCCTTCTGGAGTATAAGGGTTTTGTTATCCTACCGCCACGGGATGGGTGCTGGTTAAGAAGTGTTTGCCATTTACACCATGGATTATGTCTCCATTATTCTCTTTGCGTTAGATACCTCCTTTCAGGCAGTAACAATGCAGTTGCACCTGGATAGGAGGTATACTGTTATTTATACTTACATTCCACTCGCAGCCGACTTCAACGCGGGTGACTTCCGCCCTCTCGGGGGACGGGACCCAAGGCCCTGCTCAGACTCGAGTATTTAAACGATAGACACTCCCTCTCGGGAGTTTCTTCGTTCACTATCGGGGGTCAGGTTCTTGCCGACCCGATCGACGACCTTGAGATGGGTGTCGTAAATATCGATGAGTTTATACATCACTGCCCGAGAACCGCGTCATTTTTCTGATTTGATCTATCTCTCTGGAGGTAGTCGATGTCCTCCATTCAAAGGTCATTTTCTGGTCCTGTGCCGCCTGAGAGCTCACCCTTGTGGTGTTTGGCGAGGTCCGGTGGTTCGCATTCAAGGAAATGACTGATTTCTCTGTTTCAGTCAATAATTTTTGATCAGGGTAATGATGCCTTTGAGTTCTTCTCCGGCAACCTCATCGACGTGGGCCTAACTATTATTTCTAGGTCGTAGGCTGTTTTGCACGCTGACCGCTTCCGTGTTGATCAACCGATGTGAGGCGGCCATCAAACAGAAGCGTTATGCCTACATGTGCTATAAGCGCCGCCCGAAGGATTTCAATGTCGGTGAATTTCGTCAAGTTAGGGCTCGGTACCGGTATGTTTCGAATTACGCCTGCCGCTCTTCCTTGCGGGCATACGTGTTTCCACGTAACCGGAATACCCCTCTAGCAAGAGTGTCTTGTAAGCGAGTCAAACGGATTCGGTGCAAGTTCTCCCGTTACCGTTCTCCAGGAGGAGGATACCGCACTCAGTGTCCATGGCGAAGTCGTTCGCGACCGCTTTCTCAACATTCTTTAGCCAGGATGCTGCTCTGCCAGCATTCAATGCGCGTCTTGATGTCGCGGAATGCCGCCAATTGGACTTTACTTCCAGATTCGGAGAACCTTTCAACGACAGGTTTACATTGAGTGAGTTGCGTTCCTATCAATATTAAATGAGTACCTCCTCGGTATGGACTAACTTAGTCTTCTGAGGTACTATCTTTCCTTGTAACTCTCTATCTTCTTGCGAGGAGACCACCCCTGGTCCTGATGGTGTCCTAAAGGCCATGCTTCGACACCTTGGTGTGCGAAGCATGGCTTTTTTGTTAGATTTGATTAAGACGATCTCCTTCACTCCTGACGAATCACTACTGTGCTCGCTTTTCGCTAACCGGGACGAGATCACACTCACACTACCCGGCCTGTTTCCGCCCAATCTGGAAAAATTGATACATGTTAGAGTAGCCTTTTTCTGGACAGTGGAGGCCACCTTTCTTCTGCTCACTGCGGCTTTCGCAACTTCCACGACACATCTGATGCTCTGCTCCGACTGGAAAATGGCATGTGCGAGGCCTTCTTTCGAAGAGAGCAATACGCACGGTGTTTTTCGATCTGGATTAAGCCTATGATACCGCTTGGCGATACGGTATCCTTCGAGAGGTAGATATAGCTCTCGGGCCGGTGGCGCCCCTGGTTCTGCCCAGGACGCCACCCTGGAGGGTACCACATTTGGCTATTTGTCGCCACGCCTCTGCTCCCGAAGCTTGTACTGCGCCGGGAGTATTGCGTTCGACCTTTTTGGAGCACACATCGTGTCACGCTGGTACCGTGCCAGTGTATACGGATGGCTCTAAGTCCCAAGAGGGGGTCGGCTTCCACGCCGTATCCCCTATGTTTGAAGTCAGCGGGGCTCTACCAGGTGCTGCGTCTGTCTTCACGGCCGAGCTGGTGGCAATACACCACTCGGTACGGGAGATTACGCGACGTGCCCGGTTCGGAGACCGGATTGTGATCTATAGCGACTCACAAAGCGCCCTGAGTGCTCTCGGGGCATTGGAATCTCCGCATCCCCTGGTTCGCGATATCCGTGACGCCACGGTTTTGGCGAGCCGGGCAGATGTCGAGATTATCTTCTGCTGGGTTCCTGGACATGTAGGAATTGCGGGGAATGAGGGCGCCAAAGAGTCCGCGAGGACTCTGCGACCGGACCAGCGTTTCGCTCTTCCTCACACCGACTACATGGCAGGAATACGGGCAGCTCTTCGGACTGCTTGGCAAAGAAGATGGGAGACGGTCGAAGGGAACTTAAAGTTGCGTGCCATTGCGCCGCGACTGTTCCCATGGACCTATCCCCCAATGCCGCGGTGGCTTCAAGTTGCTCTCTGTCGTCTCCGAATCGGACACACTCGTGTGACGCATCGCTATCTGATGGAGCGCTCGCCTGCGCCCTATTGCAACGACTGCGTCGTCCCCCAGACTGTTCGGCACATTCTTGTCGAATGTCCCAGTCTGGGTGATCTTCGCGCACGATACCTGTCCCAGTACCGGGATGGGCGGGGTCGCTACCGCCTGTCCCTTGTGCTCGGGACAGATTCGTGCACATTGACTTGTGGACTTGTTGACTTCTTGGGGGAGGCCGGCCTTCTCCTTATTATTTAAGCAAGGTTTGTTTGTTTTTTTGTTTTGTTTTGTTGTTTTTTTGCATTTGTTTTTTGTTTGTTTTTTTCCTTTAGTTGCACGCTCCTGCGCCGGGGGGACCTCTCCCCGACGCACCAGCTTGCTTCCTTTCCCTCCTTTTGGGGTGTTGTTTTTTTTCTCTCTTTAATTTTATTTTATAGTAGCCTAGAACTAGGCCAGTTTTAATACGGCGACTAATGCCCAAGTAGGCAGTCGCCAGATGATCTCTTAAAAAAAAAAAAAAAAAAAACGATTCCGCGTACGAGTGGGGGTAGCTTTCTCCGACCAATGAAGCAAGAAGAGGGTGTCCCGCAGGGAATTGTGCTCAGGTGTCCCACTCTTTACCTTGAGCATTGAGGCATCAACTCGGTGCTGCCGGAAGATGTTCTCGCTACGCTCTACGTGGACGACCTTTCGATCTCTTTTGGTGCGGCCCAGATGCCAACTCTGGAGCGTCGACTCCAACAGGCACTGAACCGCGTCTCTCGCTATGCCGAAGCGCACAGGTTTCGGTTTTATTTGGTCAAGACTAAGGTGGTGCACTTCTGCCGCCATCCACGGCTTCACCCCGACCCAGATTTGTTTCTTAATGGGGTGCGCCTGGATGTGGTTGAGTCGCACCGTTTCCTTGGTCTTGTATTCGACCGACGCCTCACCTGGAAGGCTCATATTCGCAGCCTTAGGGTCTCTTGTACCCGCGCCATGGACATTCTCCGTTCCGTGACGTTCAGCGCTTGGGGCGCTGAACGTCACGGTTTTGGCGAGCCGGGTGGATGTCGAGATTATCTTCTGCTGCGTTCCTGAACATGTAGGAATTGCGGGGAATGAGCGCGCCGATGAGGGCGCCAAAGAGTCCGCGAGGACTCTGCGACCGGACCAGCGTTTCGCTCTTCCTCACACCGACTACATGGCAGGAATACGGGCAGCTCTTCGGAATGCTTAGCAAAGAAGATGGGAGACGGTCGAAGGGAACTTAAAGTTGCGTGTCATTGCGCCGCGACTGTTTTCATGGATCTATCCCCCAATGCCGCGGTGGCTTCATGTTGCTTTCTTTCGTCACCGAATCGGACACACTCGTGTGACGCATCGCTATTTGATGGAGCGCTCGCCTGCGCCCTATTGCAACGACTGCGTAGTCCCCCAGACTGTTCGGCACATTCTTGTCGAATGTCCCAGTCTGGGTGATCTTCGCGCCCGATACCTGTCCCGGTACCGGGATGGGCGGGGTCGCTACCGCCTGTCCCTTGTACTCGGGACGAGTGCGTGCACATTGACTGGTGGTTTGTTGACTTTTTGGGGGAGGCCGGCCTTTTCCCTTTCATTTAACCAGGTTTAATTGTTGTTTTTGTTATTGCTTTGTTATTGTTATTTCTTTTTATTGTTGTTTCCTGTTTAATTTTTTAATTAGCCTAGAACATTGGCTGTTTGTTTACGGTGACTTATGCCTAAGTCGGCAGTCGCCAGATAGCCCCTTAAATAAAAAAAAAAAAAAAAAATCCTGAAGGCTGTTGACTGAACTTTACTTCCAGAGGCAGAGAACATTTCAATGATAGGTTGACATTGACTGAGTTACGTTTCGCTCTCGCTTCGTGCGTGGACCCCCTTCCTGGTCCTGACCCTATCCCATATGTCATATTTCGACACCTATGCGAGAGAGCCATGGCCTTTCTGGTATATCTGTTCAACATTATCTGGACGGAGGATATCCTGACTCCTAGCGAATGGCTACGGTGCCAGTTTTTCGCAAACCGGGAAGAGATCACTCTACCCCGACTAGGTAAATGTTCGATTACCGTTACAGCAAACATCATAGTGAAAATCAAAGCAAAAGTATTTGTTGGCCCTGACATTCATAAACTTAAGAAACATCCCGAATTTAAGAAAGCCTTGAATGAAATTCAGAAACAGGCATGGATGAATTTTAAGTGTGCTTTCGAGAGCTTTGGGGTGAAACAATAAGTGTTCAAATTACAAAGCCATATTTAATACCATTTCGCAAAACTTTAAAAGAACTTGTTGATCTGAGTGAGAGACTTTACCAGAACATTAGAGAAATGGGGAGCTAGTACCAGAGGGAGGGATGCAAGCATGTGGTGGATTACTGCTGGATCCTATAAACAGACTGCTAGCAACTACCAGAAAGTGGAAGGAAATCAATAAAAGTAGATTGAACAGAAATAAAACTACCTTAAAAGCATGGTAAGGGCATTAAAAAGTATTCATTCTTTGTATACATTATTTATTCCTATTTATTATTGCATCATACTTTTAACTAATAAAAGTCAATAATAAATGAAAGGCAAGAAAATCTTCATTTCTTCGTCAGCTCTGTGTGCAAAACTTTTACATGGAAGAGAAAACAAAACTTATTTGAAATCAGCATTTAATAATGTTTCAGAATCAGCTGCTATGAATAAACACTCATCATTCACTTCATCTCTAAGGGCAGACTTGTGTAATAAAGTATTTTTTAATGAGATACTTGGATTTTTTTTTTTTTTTTTTTAATTAAGGGGCTATCTGGCGACTGCCGACTAAGGCATAAGTTGCCGTAAACAAACAGCCTAATTTAGGCTACTTTAAAAAATTAAACAGAAAACAATAAAAAGGAATAACAATAACAATAACAAAGCAATAACAAAACAATTACAAAAACAACAACAACAATTAAATCGCGTTAAATAAAAGGGAGAAGGCCGGCCTCCCCCAAAAAGTCAATAAGTCCACCAGTCAAAGTACACGCACTCATCCCGAGAACAAGGGACAGGCGGTAGCGACCCCGCCCATCCCGGTACCGGGACAGGTGTCGTGCGCGAAGATCACCCAGACTGGGACATTCGACAAGAATGTGCCGAACAGTCTGAGGGACGACGCAGTCGTTGCAATAGGGCGCAGACGAGCGCTCCATCAGATAGCGATGCGTCACACGAGTGTGTCCGATTCGGAGACGACAGAAAGCAACCTGAAGCCGCCGCGGCATTGGGGGATAGGTCCATGGGAACAGTCGCGGCGCAATGGCACGCAACTTTAAGTTCCCTTCGACCGTCTCCCATCTTCTTTGCCAAGCAGTCCGAAGAGCTGCCCGTATTCCTGCCATGTAGTCGGTGTGAGGAAGAGCGAAACGCTGGTCCGGTCGCAGAGTCCTCGCGGACTCTTTGGCGCCCTCATCGGCGCGCTCATTCCCCGCAATTCCTACATGTCCAGGAACCCAGCAGAAGATAATCTCGACATCTGCCCGGCTCGCCAAAACCGTGGCGTCACGGATATCGCGAACCAGGGGATGCGGAGATTCCAATGCCCCGAGAGCACTCAGGGCGCTTTGTGAGTCGCTATAGATCACAATCCGGTCTCCGAACCGGGCACGTCGCGTAATCTCCCGTACCGAGTGGTGTATTGCCACCAGCTCGGCCGTGAAGACAGACGCAGCGCCTGGTAGAGCCCCGCTGACTTCAAACAGAGGGGATACGGCGTGGAAGCCGACCCCCTCTTGGGACTTGGAGCCATCCGTATACACTGGCACGGTACCAGCGTGACACGATGTGTGCTCCAAAAAGGTCGAACGCAATACTCCCGGCGCAGTACAAGCTTCGGGAGCAGAGGCGTGGCGACAAATAGCCAAATGTGGTACCCTCCAGGGTGGCGTCCTGGGCAGAACCAGGGGCGCCACCGGCCCGAGAGCTATATCTACTTCTCGAAGGAGTTTCCTGGCCCTAAACCCAAAGGGCTTAGGGTATGACTGGCGTCTCTCGGCGGCATAGGCACCATCGAGATCAGCTGCGGATGCAGTGAGAGCTGTTGGCGACTGAGGGAGGCGCCGGGCTCGCGCGTACAGGTGAGTGATGCACTGCACGCGGCGCAGAGCGAGTGGCATCTCCCCAGCATCGACCAACAGGCTCTCAATGGGGGAAGTGCGGAAGGCACCGGTCGCAAGGCGAAGGCCGGTGTGGTGGATCGAATCCACCTTCCGCAATAAACGCTCGGCTGCGGATGCATAAAACTCGCATCCGTAGTCGAGCTTCGAGCGAACAAAGGATCGATAAAACGTAAGGCGGTAGCCCTATCAGCGCCCCAAGCGCTGAACGTCACGGAACGGAGAATGTCCATGGCGCGGGTACAAGAGACCCTAAGGCTGCGAATATGAGCCTCCCAGGTGAGGCGTCGGTCGAATACAAGACCAAGGAAACGGTGCGACTCAACCACATCCAGGCGCACCCCATTAAGAAACAAATCTGGGTCGGGGTGAAGCCGTGGATGGCGGCAGAAGTGCACCACCTTAGTCTTGGCCAAAGAAAACCGAAACCTGTGCGCTTCGGCATAGTGAGAGACGCGGTTCAATGCCTGTTGGAGTCGACGCTCCAGAGTTGGCATCTGGGCCGCGCCAAAAGAGATCGAAAGGTCGTCCACGTAGAGCGTAGCGAGAACATCTTTCGGCAGCACCGAGGTGATGCCGTTGATGCTCAGGGCAAAGAGTGTGACACTGAGGACACTTCCCTGCGGGACACCCTCTTCCTGCTCCTTTGGGCCGGAGAGGGCTCCCCCCACCCGTACGCGGAATCGACGATCTCGCAAAAATTCAGATATAAAAATTGGGAGGCGTCCCCTCGCCCCCATCGTGTGGAGAGTCTCCATGATACCGTATCGCCATGCGGTATCATAGGCCTTCTCCAGATCAAAAAACACCGTGGCGTAGTGCTGTCTACGAAGGAAAGCCTCGCAGACGGCACTTTCCAGTCGGAGCAGAGCATCCGACGTGGAGTGGAACTTACGGAAGCCGCACTGTGCAGAAGACAGATGGCCTCCGCTGTCCAGGAAATAGGCTAATCTAACATTTACCAATTTCTCCATCAACTTGCACACGCAAGAGGTTAGAGAGATTGGGCGGAAACCGGTCGGAGTAGAGTGATCTCTCCCCGGCTTGCGAAAGGCGAGCACAGTAGCGATTCGCCAGGAGTCTGGGAGAAGACCTTCCACCCAGATCCTGTTGAACAAATCTAACAGAAAGGCCATGCCTCGCTCACCCAGGTGTCGAAGCATGGCGTACGGGACATCGTCCGGACCATGGGCGGTGTCCGCGCACGAAGCGAGAGCGGAACGCAACTCACTCACAGTAAACTTGTCGTTGAAGGGTTCTCCGCCTCTGGAGGTAAAGTCCAGCCGGCGGCCTTCCGCGACATCACGACGTGCATTGAATGCTGGCGGAGCAGCATCACGGCTAGAGAATGCGGAAAAAGCGGTCGCTAAGGATTCCGCCACGGACGCGGGGTCCGAGATTGCGGTCCCATTCTCCTGGAGAACGGGAGGGGGGGTCCTGAGAGAACTTGCCCCGAATCCTTTTGACTCGCTTCCACACCTCAGCTAAAGGGGTCTTCCCGTTAAGTGAAGACACGTATGCCCGCCAAGAAGAGCGGCGGGCGTGCTTCGAAATATACCGGAACCTAGCCCTAGCCCGACGAAATTCAGCGACAGTGAAATCGTTCGGGCGGCGCTTATAGCGCATGTAGGCATAACGCTTCTGTTTGAGGGCCGTCTCACACTCGGCCGACCACCATGGGAGTGGTCGGCGTGCAAAACGGCCAGACGTCCTAGGAATAGTAGTCAGGCCTACGGCGATGAGGTTGCCGGAGAAGAACTCAACGGCCTCATCTACCGACCTAAACTCCTCGACTGAGATAGAGAATTCAGTCATTTCCTGAAATGCAGGCCACCGCGCCCGCGCCAAGCACCACCGAGGTGGTCTCTCAGGCGGCAGTTGCCCTGAAAATGATATTTGAATGGGAAAGTGATCACTACCATGGAGGTCATCGACCACCCCCCAATCAAAATCAGGCTGTGCATCTGAAGAGCACAAAGATAGGTCAAGGCAAGAAAATGAAGCGGTTCTCGGACAGTGATGCGTAAACTCATCCACGTTTAGGACACCCATCTCAAGCTCTTCGATCAGATCGGCAAGGACTTGTCCCCTGGGATTTATGGAGTAATCTCCCCAGAGAGGATGCCTGCCGTTCAGATCTCCAAGCAAGAGATAGGGCCTCGGCAACCGTGCCACGACGCGGCGGAAGTCCCCCGCGTCGAAGTCAGCTGACGGTGGAATGTACGCAGAAATGATAGTATACCTCCTATCCAGGTGCAGCTGCACAGCCACTGCCTGAAAGGAGGTATCTAAAGAGAAAGGAAGAACGGAGACATCATGCCGGGTGTAAACCGCGCATCCCCCAGCCCGGCCATCCCGCGGTGGTGGGGTCGCAAGACCCTTATACCCCGGGAGGGCAGGCAGCGGGCACGCGCCTAGCATGGTCTCCTGCAAAAAAATAGCTAACGGGGAACGGGACGAGACGAGCCTCCGCAGCTCCTCCCAGTTGGCCCGGAGTCCACGGCAATTCCATTGAAGGAATATGCCCTCCAGGCCTAGCTCGGAGGAGACGCGGGGGCCCTCCTCGAATTTAAGACCCTCACGGGAATGGCCTGTTATGTTGTCAGGAATAGAATGTCTGACTTGTATTTAATCAACGATAATCGCATTTAAGCAACAATCTGAAAAACAAATCCGTTTCACGGGCTCCATGGTGCGGGGGACCTGGTTTGATCACCATGATTTAGAATGGGGGGAGAGGGGGTCGAGACTTATGGATCGAATCCCAGGTTAAGCTGTAGATCTCTAATGAGATAGGTATGAGACGATGCGAATGGCCTACTGTTGACTTCGGTTTCATAGAGAGAACTAAAATCCTCATATGTTTAGTGATTAAACTCTTCCTTCTTACCTGCTAAGATTGGGCAAGTTTTGGAGAGTGGCGTACCTTTTCGATCCAGAGCATCCCAACTAGTCTCCTCTTATATTACCTAGTCTGTATTCCGCCATATATTATCACTTCCCAAAATTCACCGCTTTTAATGAACCATTTCTCTTAAACTTAAAGCAGATGATGCCCTCGTTAGTTTCTCGATTCTTACCTTTTACGTAAATAACAACTACTTCGCATTCTCACTTCCCATAACCTTACCACCTTCCTTCCTATCAAAACCTTGGATATCCTCGTTGTTTCGTATTTTAAAATATAAGAAACTAAATCAACAATAGAAGGAATTGCATTTTTACCACCATTATCAACCTCTTCATCCCATGGTTGGTGCACATCAACGATATTATTACCATGATTCTACAGGGCCCCCGACAACCTCACCTATTATCGTCATTGCGCATCGCATTCACATAAACCAAACTGTGGGTTTCGCTGCTTCCGGGGCCAGTTTCCTCTAACCGGGTTTAGTCGCCTTTTTCTGAAACATTCATTTTAAACCTTGCTATTAACCTTTATTTCTAACTTATTTAATATGTTTGAAAAGTACTCATCGGTAATAGTGCTCATAAACCTCTTATTGTCGAATTAATCATAGATACTAATTTTAAAGAAAGGCGTCCAAATTCCAACTTTTCGAAATTGTCATTTCTCAATTTTCGTACGGAAATAAGCGGAAAAATTCCGTAGAGTGCAAAACAATCAATTTAATGGGCAAAAATGCTAAAGAGATTCAAATGTTTATAATCGTTAACGCTGTTCCAATGCGCCCAACATATACAAATCCAATCGCCTGTTTTGAATATTCAATTTAGCGATGCGATTAATGGATAGTAGCAAGCTAGAATGTGATAAAAAATCTAAGGCCAATTGTAACGCAGCTTTGTTTGTGGCTATTGAACCCAGGCGATGAAATTCTCGAACGTACTAGCAAGTAAGCACTGCCTGATTTTTTTTTTACAGTTTTCCTAAATCAGTAAAGCGAGTAAATAATGGGGGAAATAATAATATAATAACTATTGAGTGATTGCGAATTAGAAATGAATAATTGTATGCGTATGCTTAAACTTGCACTGAACAATTTAACATTATATTAGCACATTTTGACGCGCTACAGCTATTGCATTATCTCCAAATTCCAGCACCTAGTACTGAGTAAATAACACTGGCCTGCGTTTCAAAACTTTTTTCAAAGGTCAAGGGTTTTCCAACTGATTTAGGATCCTTTTTGCGTGCTGAATTCAAAAATATCATTCATTTTCTTTGGTCAGGTCTGGTTTCTAAGATACACTCGATTTTTATTACGGCAAATGGCGTTATCATCCAAGCGTATATGGGCTTTGTTTTTGCCACAGCTGGTCATGGGTTACCTTAAATAACTAGTTATTCTTTCTCTCTTCAGGTCTAGTTGCGCAGTACGATGGATCGTAAGTGTAAGAACCATCCTAACGAATTTTTATTTCATCTGCGGACACGTGGTTCTTCCAGACTATCAAGAGAAAATCACGGATTTTGTAAAGAAGGCTTATTACGTTTATTTTGGAGTCAAACTAGGGGACCAGGATAAGGCATTTGCTCCCCATATCTGATGCAAAACATGTCTGGAGAACTTACGGGATTGGAGGAGTAGAAAAAGAAAGAGTATGCCTTTTGGTGTCGCAATGGTGTTGAGGGAAGGGAAAGATCACATTACCGACTGCTACTTCTGCATGACAAATTTAAAAGGCATCAATTGCAAGAACAAGCACCATGTTCAATACCCTGATGTTCCTTCTGCCATAAAGCCAATCCCCCATGGACCAGATGTTCCTGTTCTTGAGCTGGATGTCATCATGGAGTCTAGTTCTGATTCCGAATCTACTGACATGACTGATACAAGTGAGCGTGGTGCATACGAGCCAGAAGAGGACAATCGATCGGTGCCATTGACCCAAGCCGAACTCAACGACTTGACACGAGACCTGAACCTATCTAAGGAGTCTGCCCAGCTGCTGGGTTCTCCTCCTCGAGAAAAACATCTACTTGCCCCAGGAAAAACGTTCTATTGGTATCGGGAGCGCGAGAGAAAACTCAGAAATCTTTTTATGTTCGATAAAGCTTCTTCACTGATCTACTGTAGCAATATTGCTGAACTGATGAAATTAATGGGTATGAAGTATGTTGCCATGGAATGGAGACTTTTTATTGACTCGTCTAACAGAAGTCTCAAGGTAGTTCTTCTGAATAACGGAAATAAGGCTTCATCAATCCCTGTTGGACACTCGGCTGAAATGAAAGAATCCCACAACATCATGGAACATCTGTTGTCTGCTCTCAATTACCAGGAACATAAAGGGTTGATTTGTAGAGATCTTGAAGTTGTTGGACTCATCCTAGGACTTCAAGGTGGGTACACAAAGTATCCATGCTTTTTGTGCTTGTGGGATAGTCGAGCTGACGACCAGCATTATGTCAGACAAGAGTGACCATCAAGACAAGGTGTAGCAGAATGCCCCTTTTGATCACCCCACACCTGACACCACTTTTGTCGTGGTATACCTTGTGGAACGTGAAGTACTTCTTTGATGAAGTAGGCTTTGATCTAAGAGTGCTAATTTTATTGTTTTTAAGGAAGAGCCGCTTCAACACGTAAGGATAAGAAGGAAACACACAGGAATTCCCAAAATAAACTTATATTTTAAATTTAACAATTTGCTACCCAAACACAAAACATGAACCACAGAAATATTACGAATATTAAAATACACAATAATTACTTCAATTAACTTGGCCATCTAATATTGGCTAAATTAGATACTCACTTCAATATACAAGAGATAAGCTAATTGTCTCTACTAGAGTTTAAATACTTCGAGAATGTTATTGTCTCCAAGACGCGTGCCGACCAGCCAGATGGAGGTTGCGGACGAATAACTTGAAAGCCACAACTGACTTTGGAGAGGATGGCAGCTGGGGTCCACACGCGTTCTGCAGGAAGGGATATCACCACGGGATAGGGAAAAAAGGTTCCTTTCTCCTCTTCGCATTACTCTGAGGAGTAATTCGCACTGTGTAGCGATGCGCAAGGCTTGAATACCTTGACTCACCGGGGAGTGCTGGAGGGAGTGTACTCCCTTGAACAAGTTAACTTAAAGGTCGGTTTGGTAACCAGGAACTAGCTCGAGGATGAGCTTCTTCTTAGTTCCAGTCTTTCTCAAGGGCGAGGCCTCTCTTGGTGTTTTAGGATACAGCAGGATAGAAGGGGGGGGGGTAATCTGACGGGAATAAGTTGGACTTGGTTCCTCAACCAAGTTAACTTATGAGTTTGGTGTGGCCACCGGGTAACGGGCTCGAGGGGAAGCCCTTTTTCCTCTTCTTTTCGTACCTCCTAAAGGAAGAGGAATATCCCTGGGCTTTACGATGCCACATGATATGAGGAGTCTCTCTGACGAGAGTCAGTTGAAATTGAACAAGTTAACTTAACGTTCGGTTTGATAACCAGGGACTAGCTCGAGGATGAGCTGCTTCTTAGCCAAACTGGTAGCCCTGCCTCTCTTGCAGGGGACTTCGTAGTCTAGCGACTCACGTATTCTACCTGTCCAGTCTTGGTAGCCCGGCCTCAATCCAGGAACTTCGTAGCCTGGAGACTCACGTATTCTATCTGTCCAGTCTTGGTAGCCCGGCTTCTATCCGGGGGACTTCGTAGCATGGAGACTCACGTATTCTACCACGTTTTTCCCGAGTGTTTCTTATTTATACCTCGTCACCCCACTGGGGTAGGGGTAGGAGGGGGGGATGGCTTGTGGACGGGCCCAGGAGGGTTCTTATTCCAACGGTTTTTCTCACCAAGTCTTACCTCGGCTCCCGTTGGCCTTTGAGCTTGAGAGAAACGCGTCTCCAATTTATTATTTGAGGTGAAATTGAATATATTCTAGTAGGGGATATCTTGCAGTTTACAACCTTTCGGCTTTTCATAGCGACGAGTGGCGAGGCGCTGTGGTTACGAGTTTGACCCACGGTGCCGGGGCCGGATGTCTTTGCGGTTACCGTCCCGTGTCTCCACTGAGAGAGAACTCGGGAGTGACGATTCTTCTACACAAGGATTAGAACCCGAGTCACACAATGTTCTATCCCACCCTCTGGTTAAACTGAGCAAGGTGTTACTTCCACCCCTACACATCAAACTCGGCCTAATGAAGAACTTTGTAAAAGCACTGGACTGGGAAGGTGGAGGATTTTGCTTCCTCCACCACAGGTTCAAACAAATTAGCATGGAGAAGCTTAAGGCAGGTATATTTGATGGTCCTCAGATAAGAGAACTCATCAAAGACTCTAGTTTTGATGATTCATTAAATCCTACTAAACTCTCTTCCTGGCTGTCACTTAAGTTAGTCATTGCAAACTTCCTTGGTAACCACAGAAGTCCTCAGTAGCAGAATATGGTTGATGACTTAATGGAGAATTTCGGCAAACTTGGTGCGCGTATGCACTTTCTTCGGTCCCATCTGGACTATTTTCCAGAAAATTGGGGAGACTTCATTGAAGAACAGGGTGAGCGCTTTTACCAAGACATCCGTGGCATGGAGGAACTCTATCAAGGCCAATGGGATGTGAACTTTTTGTCTGACTACTGTTGGTGCCTTAAGAGGGAGGTCACTGAAGAGACGATTCATCCATGATTAGCTTATTTTGTGCATTGTACTATTCATGCTATCTATTAAAAATATTCTGTAAACCTTCTGTGAGTAAATCGGTCCAATATTTGCTATTATGTGTTTCATTCACAACAAATATTTGGAAATATAGGAGTTTTGGGTATGTGCTCATATTTCAAAAACCTGACCTGATTGGGTAAAATGTGCATGATTTTCAGATCCAGTGCAAAACACTGATCTAAAATTTAAGAGTGATTGTGGTTGCAATATACTAGTAGCTCATTGGGAATGATTGGATGAGTGAATCAAATAAATTATGAAATTAAATTCTCCTGAGGTGGAAGGCGGCACTAAATATGTAGATGAAAATCCAGTGCATAATAATAATTAATCAAATTAAACAAAAATGAGTAAAAATTTGGAATAGGAACAGATTTTTCTCCATACGACTTATCATAAGGAATTCCTACAAATATGTCGTCTTGAGCATTTCTTTTCTTTTCAGAGAAGAAAAGGAATATATATATATATATATATATATATATATATATATATATATATATATATATATATATATATATATATATATATATATATATATATATATATATAGGGAACGAATCTCCCTATCCAATTCGAGGTCTAATTCATTGGACAATTTAATCATCACTAAACGGTATTTTTACATTGGCAAAAAGATGCCTTTAGTTTTCCGAGTACTTGTTTGATTCCAGCTTAGACATAACGTACGATTTGGATCACTCCACTCCTCTATAGATAAATAAGGGAGGCCGACTATTTTCTACAGAGACAAGTCGTACTGGCAGAGAAAATGCGTTAGCTACAGCCTTGTCGATTAGAAATACAGCATTAAATGTGATAGTTTTATCTTTAATGGATATGATTTTCGACCAGATGGGAGTCACAATTTTGGGATATTTCGGGGAACTGTTATAGAGTGGAAGGTGGTTCGAATCCTACATTAAACTGCAACTCGTGTAAATTATCTTACCTGTCGACCACCTTTTACTATTTGTCGCCACGCCTCTGCTCCCAAAGCTTCTACAGCGCCGGGAGTATTGCCTTTTGGCCATTTTGGACCACACTCCATGTCACGCTGGAACTGTTCTAGTGTATACGGATGTCTCTAAGTCCCAAGAGAGGATGGATTTCCACGCCCTATTTCCTTTGTTTGAAGTCAGTAGGACGCCGCGCAGTGTCTGTCTTCACGGCCGAGCTGGTTGCAATACACCACTCGGTGCGGAAGATAACACGACGTGCACGGTTCGGAGACCGGATTACGTGATCTATAGCGACTCACAAAGCGCCCAGAGTGCTCTTGGGGCATTGGAATCTCTGCATTCACTGGTTCGCGATATCCGTGACGCTACGGTTTTACTGAGCCGGGCGGATGTCGAAATTATCTTCGGCTGGGCTCCTGGACAGGTGGGAATTGCAAGGAATGAGCGCGCTGATGAGGGCGTCAAAGAGTGTTCGAGAACTGGGTGACCAGACAGGCGTTTTGTTATTTACATGTTGTTACTTATTTTTTAATCTAGCCTAGTATTAGGCTGTAGCATGAGTAAGGCGACTTTTGCCCTAGTAGGCAGTGGTCAGATGGGCTCTTCAAGTTTTAAAATATACCATTAAATAGTGGCATTTTTCACAAATAACGGAAATTTAACTTAATTTTGTAAATTTTGATTTTCTGTAAAACTCTTAAAAGCCTGTTTAACATAATCCATTTTAAAATCCATATATTGATGCTTAGGACACCCTTTTATAAAACTTCGAAAGGGCTATATTTATATTTATTAGAATTTGTTAAAATAATTTCCGCCCAAAGCAACCTGAACTCATTTAAGATGGCTAGTTTTAGTGGGGATCTAATTCTTAACTAAAAATCCTAATCACGGGTATCTATCGGGTATCACAAAGTGGACCGGAAACAGACACTATCCAACAACTTGCTACACCCGATGTACCTTAACTAAGTTGTAATCGGAAATAGTGTTTCATTTAGAAAGATTTGCGAGATTATAAAAAAAGCAATGAATTAATTCCCGACATTTTCACGAACAAATTGCGCAAACCTGGAACAATCTACTTTGGAAAGTTGTCGAAAAGTATTTCAATAAATATATAAAATATTTGAGATGAATATTTGACAATCATAAATAACGCTTGAATATAAAATCTTGAAAGAGAATGTAAGAGAAAGATATGTGGAGGATATTATCAGGTATTCTGTCTTTAGTCCGTTAGTCCTGATCAAACTAATTCAGATGCATGCTTTGAAGGTTTAACACATGGCACTTCAAGGTAATTATTCACATTCTCACTTCCACGAATGGTACTACTTTCTTTACAACAACTACTTTCTCTACAACCATTATATATTTCTTCGCTTAATTTGACTTTTTAAAATAAAACAATCTCATCTTCAAAATTCCCGTTGATTTTGTAATGGATAATGAAATATAGTCTGTACTCAAAGTTTGGCAAATGTTATCTCCGAGATGTTTATATCTTTAACACTTGGCATCGCAGTATGGGAGCAGCACAGCTCCAGTTTTGTTTTACCTTAGTATTTTTTTCATTTCTCTAGACTGAACTCTTTACCTAGTAAAAATTCTCCTATTGTCTAGACAAAAAAATTCTCTTTTTACCGAGTAAAATTTCTCCTATTGTCTAGACAAAATTTATCACCTGGTAAACTCTCATTTTTTTCTGGAGAGAAATCGTACCCTTGTAAATTTTCCTCATTTTGATGGACTACAATCTTCTCCTAATAAATTATTGTCGTAGAATAGGCTCTCGACGATATCCATATATAACTATTCGTTGAGGGAATTATTCTAATATTTCGAGTGCGTGGTAATTTGATTGACCGAGGTTAGACCAAAGGACGGGGGGGCCTGGAGAGGCTTATTTATCTTCAATATGCTTAAGAAGTGGAACGGAGCACAAGGATAATAATATGGCTATCATTAATAAAATAGAGTTTTATTAATTAAACTATCAACAACACACAAAAAAAACGTTTACATAAACGGAGAATGGAAAGGGTCGTGGGAATATCTGACTAATCCGAGGATTAAGATTTGGAGAGATTTAAAAAGGTAAACAAATAAAAATTAAAAAGGGGGTGGGGGAATGTTTCGCTAAACCATTTAAAGCACAGGGTAGCGTTGACAAAAGGTTAGATGATTAAAGGTAATGCTCAGCTTACGTAATTACAAAGTTGTTGTGCAGAGGAAGACGATGCGAAGGAATCTTAGGTCCACTGGCGATTTCCAGCAGAAGGGTTCTTCAGGGGGTTGTCCTTAGCGAAGGGGAAGGACTGTCTTCAAAGAGTGAGAGCGAAGTGGGGCTCGGAAGTACGAGCAATCTTTGTGACAGCAAATCGGAGATGTTCTAGATGAACAATGGAGGTTATTGTTGAAACCAAGCGTTCTCTTGAAGAACGTTAAAAAGGGTGGAATTAAATTATTCTGACGTGATGTCTTGGGAACGAGAACCGTTTCTTGACGAACGGGCTTGAAGAACAATGGCTGTTCTAACGTTGTTCTCTTTCTGAACAACAGGGGGGGGGGTGAGAACCGTTTCTTGTCAACGGGCTCAAAGAACAATGACTGTTCTAACGTTGTTCCCTTTGTGAACAACAGGGGGGGGGGCCTTGTTGACTTGGCGTCTCGAAGGCACGAACCTTGGCACTCAAGGCATATTATCCTCTTCTGGACAATAAGGTAGTTCTCGAGGTAGAGAGTTCCTCTGTTCACAAGGGAGACCGGATCGGCGTGATGCCTCGCGAAGATAATCGGGATCTGATCTTATTGGGGAATGCTATTGTATAAGTACCCGGAGCCGTCTCCATGGCGTAGGGGATAATTTAGTGGGGGACTTCGGGGTAATGCCGCGGGCGCGCCTGGGAAAATACCTTATCTGCCCATAAGCCTAACTCAATCTGGCGAGATCGACGTATGGAGGCGAAACGGGCGAATGAACCTCCTTGATTAAATATTGGCTAAGGTGGGCGATAACGCACTCTGCTTCCTCTCGCAGATGCACGTGGGTAGCATGTGTTTCTAAACATGTGATAGTTGCTAAATTTAAGCGGCCTCAGACCGTTCTATCACAATTATAAATGGTCTGGATTTTAGAAACTCAGTTTCTTAGATCTAATTCATGTTCTACTCACTTCTTTTGATTTGGATGATGGTTTTACTTACTTCAAATACATTTAGGGGGGGTTTACACATACACGGATCACCCACGAGGTCCATGCCGAGTTGCGACCCGCGGAAACCCTTGGCAAACCCGTCTTTACCCGTGACAGACCCAACAGATGATAATAGTACCCGGCACACTCGTGTCCTACCCGAGGATAGCACAAAAAATTTTGCCCATGCTGAAATTCTTTGGAAAAACCCGTCCTGAGGTCGGAACCCGTAGGTAAGCCATGGACAGTCGGCGTGTTACCCGGCAGTACCCGACGGGTCCGAGTTCTACGTATTCACCCTTGTAAACCCGTCGGGTGCCACCACTGACTCGCCGAGTATTACGGGCCACAAGCCGGGTATTACGGGTGTTCATGGCTAGCCCTGGGTGCTCACGGGTCACACACCGAGTACTACAGGTGACCCGCAGTGTATTTTGGGTTACACGCCGGCTACTATGGGTCACACGTCAGGTATAACGGGCCAAATTCAACCTTTTTTGGCTCCAACACGCCGGGCTACCGATGATGTAATTTGAGGTCATGAGCTACTAACAAACCCTGGCCAAGCCGTCCCCCGACCCGGCGTGAACCCCGCGGTAATCGTGTATGTGTAAACCCCCTTTTACTCCGTTTCTTCTGTTGCCATTCTTTTTGTTTCTTTGGACGAAAAAGAAAGAAATTTATTTATATTTGTGATGTGATTTTGTCATAAGAAACATATATTATAAAATAGAGTATTTGCATATATTAAACGCTTATCTTCCTTCTTTTCCATCTTTCTGTGCCTAGTGACATGATCTACCAAAGTAGCATTTATTGTGATAGTTTTATGGGTGTCTATAGCTTAGGAATGTCAAAAGTTTGCCGCCCTATTACACTCTTCAGTATTTTTTCATAATTGCAAGGCTTAGGTTTCGAAAGTTTACACTTTTACACACTTTCGACTCAAGCCGCAAACGGCCACTTAAATTATCCCCCCCCCCTCTGCTCTCTACTAGGAACCAACCGACAACACAAAATTTATTGCTTTAATTTGTAATCACCACTGGAAACCCCAAAATGGAAGAATTTTGTGTTCCCGCTCTGGTTCCTGGGCAGTTTGCTTCTGGTTCTTTGTCATTTGGCCATGAAACCGAGAAATGGAGCTGTTAGTCGGATTTAGAGTGTATTTATCCATATTAAAATGTTAGGTGATCTCTTTAAATATTTTAATAATATCAAAGATTGTTTCATTACTTAAATAAAAAGTGGTACTGTATTTGATACAAATCAAAATTAATCTTGTATCAATTGTGCCTGACTTTAATGTATTGGATAAAATTTATTTGAATTCACACAAGATTTGTGGGATAAATTGCTGGAATCCATGCCTAGACCCTAGAATTTCAATGTCGCATTCACTTCACTAAGCTATTTTCAAAGGGATAATTTTTCTATAATTTAAAACGGAAACCAAAGAGGCTGAAGAAAGATTGCAGGGAAATATCTACCGGGTTTTGCAAAGATTTTGTTACACTTTGTGTTCTGATCTTTTGAATGGTTTACGTGTGTGATAGAATAGGTTCTACCAAACAAATGTAAAGTTCTACTCTTCCAATACGTATCATTAAAACGCCGTTTTCCTTGTGTGCAGGTGTATCGAGATGGAAGTTAAAAGAATCTAGATCTCTGCTCTCCAGCGTGCGGGCCACAAAAAGTCGGACGTCGCCAAGCGGCTCAACGTCAGCCGAATAAGCATCCACAGAGTCACGGAAAGAATAAAAACAGGGAAGACATCAAAGATCGAGCTGGTTCAGCGAAACCTAAAATTGTCATTCGTTTGGCTCTGAGAAAGGCCTTAAAAAGTGCTCCGAAGCTCAAAATGACTGCGCTCGCGAATCCGAACTTCTCGTTGGCCATAGTGTCCAGGGCTGTCAATGAGTAGGACGGCAAGATCTTGAGGTGCGTAGAAAGGCCGCTGCTCACTCACTGTATGGGTGATCAACGTTAAGGCCGCTGTCACCGCCTTCTCAAATACTTAGAGTCATGGCAATCGAATTCTCATTTTTTTCTGATGAAAAAAAACTTGATGGTGGTTCCAGTCATCAAGAAGCGAAAAAGCGCGTGGTAATTTTCAGCCAGGACGTCTCTGAGGTCCGTTACGTGTGCAAGACCAAGCACAAGGCTTCCCTGATGATGCCCCGTAAGGGGCGCGGCGATTTGCCATCCTGGCCGCCGTGCTGACGGGATCCAGCGCTCCGTCCGGCCCCAGCTTAGCCTCTCTTCTTTCCTTCAGATAGCCCGATTTCTCCCCTACCTCGTCGCTTTTCATACAACCTCTCCCACAACTTTCTCTGGTCAGCCTCTAATTTCACAGGGTAGATGCTGACCTTCTTCTCAAGCCAACCACCCCGGATCGGGGCTGGGGGGAGAGGGGACATTGTTCCCTATCCCCTCAGCTCCGGTTCGGGATGGGGTTTTTTAACAACCTGCTTCATCCCCACCCATACCTTCCTCACATCCCCTTTCCTCTCCTCTTCACATTCTATCAATTTTACGCCGTGTCCAAGGTGGAGCCGCCATGCCGATGGACTGCCAGGCCACCAGGCGGGAGGGGTGGTCCCGAATGGCGGCGCCTGGCTCTGCCGGGCTAGTAAGCACCTCTCGCAGTGCGGGCAACTGCGAGAGGTGATGAGCCATTGCGTCCCGTATTAAAAAGAGGGTCACCATGCCCATGTATGACACAAAAAACAAAAAAAACCCAACCCCCAACTTCCCCAAGAAAATCAACGGATCCGCCCTCGGGCAGCTCCACCGAGAAAATGGAGGTCCCCCCCCTTGTGCTTGCGCAAGGGACCCTCCATAATTCTTTAACCGGAGAGGAGGCTTACTCCTCTCCTACGCTTACGGGTGTAGGGGACTCCCCCTCACCCCCTTCTCTGGAGGTGCTTTCGGGCACTTCCCTATCTCCAGCGGCAGTCCCTCCTTTGCTTTCTAAGGGGACTGCCAAGAAAGCCAGCAGGCAGCCCATTGCCGACCGCCCCTCGTGCAAGCGGCTCGGTAGGGCAAACCCCCTTAGGGGGGAGAGGGAAGCCAGGCCCCTTCGGTCGCCTCCCTCAAAAGACCTGCTGGCAAGAATTTTAAACCTTGCTGGGGTCAAGGCCTGTGTCTCCCCACACAAGACTGGCGACACTGCCAAGGGGACCTGCGATGTCCTGGGAGGGGATGGCCAACTGGAGGCCCCTCCTGTAATAGACATGGTCCTTGAGGAGACCCAGCCTCAGATGGTAGGGCCTTCCATGGGGAGAATCCGGACTCGGCGCCAAGCACCGAACCCGAATCCGCCCCTATGCAAGGTCCCCCTCAAACGGCCGAGGGCTCCGAGGCAGTAAAAGAAGGGGAGGGATTTCCTCTGACAGGTGCCCCTACGACGACCAGGACCTTCTCCATTTCAGAGAGGGACCTGTCTGAGGCCGGCCCATCTGGCATGGGGGCTTTTGCCGGCGGAGGTGAGAAGCGGGTTCATTCCCCGCCCTCCTCTCCTAAAAAGAAAAATACTAAAAAGACTAAAAAGACGAAGAAGACTCGGGACTCCTCTCCATCCGCGGGGGCTGCGGGGACGGATGGGTCTGCTGCCACTTTGGTAGGCGACCAAGCCAAGATCGGCACATCCGGCCCCTCTACCCCCTCGTGTGCGGAGCCCCTGACTAAGACTAACACCAAGAATGCACAGGGCGGAGCCTCGATGACATCGGGGCCCCTCATTCAGAGGTTACCTGGCGTTTTCGAGCCCGCTGGCTTCAAGCGCTTCCTCGTTATTCGCTCCACTGATGGCACCATGTTGTCCAAGGGCAACATGATCCATCAGAGGAGAGGATTAGCTAGTGCAATTGGTAGAGAGCCGAAGGTAACCCGTTTCTCGGACGGGAGCCTTCTGGCGAATGCGGCGAACTCCGCCGAGGCGGCCAAGATAAGTGCTCTTCGGACACTTCATGGCACCCCGGTGAGTGTGACGCCGCACTCTACCATGAACTTTGTGAAAGGAGTAGTTTATGCGAGGGAACTCGTTGACTACTCCATTGAAGACATCACCCTAGAGCTGGCCGACCATGGGGCGGTTAAGGTCGAACGTGTGATGAGAAAACAGGGAGGGGCCTCGAGACCCACCCCTACACTCTTCGTCACGTTCGACTGTGACAAGCTCCCTGAGTCGGTGCGTGCCGGTTGGTACCGCTACCGCGTGAAGGCATTCGTGCCACTGCCGCGGCGGTGCTATTACTGTCACCGCTTCGGCCATACGAATCGATCATGTAGACGTGCAAAATCGGGGTCACCCGAAGTCTGTGTAAATTGCTCCAAGGTCGCACACGATAAGTCCAAATCGTGTGTGGCCAAGTGTGTCAATTGTGGAGAGCCACACCCTGCTTCTTCGAAGCAATGTGGTGCATATCTCCTTGAGAAAGAAATCCTGGCCGTTCAGGCCCAGGATCGACTCTCATTCCGCGAGGCAAAGGACTTGGTCCTGGCGCGCCCGGCTCTGCCTTGTACGTCATATGCCTCAATAGTTAGCAAGGCACCCTCTGCTCCTGGCCCATCCATGCCAACGAGCACGGTTGTTTCCGCGCCCTTTCGGAGCCCTTCTGCGGGCTCTACCCAACCCGGGCGCTCCCCTGGTAAAGCTGGCGGCAAAAAGGGTTCATACCCTGCCCCGGCTAAAACCAGGGCTCCCCCCTCTTCCCCCAGCGTGACCGTTTCCCGTAAGGCGAAACGGCCACGCGCCTCCACCGAGTCGTTAGACTCACAGGAGGCATCACCCGTGAAGATGGTCGCTAGGCCATCTTCAGGGGTTCCTAAAGCTGTCCCCCGAAAGGAGGACAGCAACAAAGGAGCTTCGGCTCCTTCGCCCACGCCCCGAGGTGGAGCGAGTGGCTCGGAGACGGTGGTTCCTCGAAAAGAGGCCCCCCCGCCTCCGAAGCCGCAGCGCCCGCCTAAGGTTTCGAGGCGGAGGGAGGAAAAGACTCGCATGGCGAGCACAACCTCCCCCAATAAGTCCTCGAAGGCGACAGCGCCTCTAGCGCTTTGTCCGGCCAACAGCGCCCGGGGTTCTGCCCCCGGGAAGCGTACGGCCATTCCCGTGAGGTTCTTCAATTCGAGGAGGGCCCCCGCGTCTCCTCCGAGCTAGGCCTGGAGGGCATATTCCTTCAATGGAATTGCCGTGGACTCCGGGCCAACTGGGAGGAGCTGCGGAGGCTCGCCTCGTCCCGTTCCCCGTTAGCTATTTTTTTGCAGGAGACCATGCTAGGCGCGTGCCCCCTGCCTGCCCTCCCGGGGTATAAGGGTCTTGCGACCCCACCACCGCGGGATGGCCGGGCTGGGGGATGCGCGGTTTACACCCGGCATGATGTCTCCGTTCTTCCTTTCTCTTTAGATACCTCCTTTCAGGCAGTGGCTGTGCAGCTGCACCTGGATAGGAGGTATACTATCATTTCTGCGTACATTCCACCGTCAGCTGACTTCGACGCGGGGGACTTCCGCCGCGTCGTGGCACGGTTGCCGAGGTCCTATCTCTTGCTTGGAGATCTGAACGGCAGGCATCCTCTCTGGGGAGATTACTCCATAAATCCCAGGGGACAAGTCCTTGCCGATCTGATCGAAGAGCTTGAGATGGGTGTCCTATACGTGGATGAGTTTACGCATCACTGTCCGAGAACCGCTTCATTTTCTTGCCTTGACCTATCTTTGTGCTCTTCGGATGCACAGCCTGATTTTGATTGGGGGGTGGTCGATGACCTCCATGGTAGTGATCACTTTCCCATTCAAATATCATTTTCAGGGCAACTGCCGCCTGAGAGACCACCTCGGTGGTGCTTGGCGCGGGCGCGGTGGCCTGCATTTCAGGAAATGACTGAATTCTCTATCTCAGTCGAGGAGTTTAGGTCGGTAGATGAGGCCGTTGAGTTCTTCTCCGGCAACCTCATCGCCGTGGGCCTGACTACTATTCCTAGGACGTCTGGCCGTTTTGCACGCCGACCACTCCCATGGTGGTCGGCCGAGTGTGAGACGGTCCTCAAACAGAAGCGTTATGCCTACATGCGCTATAAGCACCGCCCGAACGATTTCACTGTCGCTGAATTTCGTCGGGCTAGGGCTAGGTTCCGGTATATTTCGAAGCACGCCCGCCGCTCTTCTTGGCGGGCATACGTGTCTTCACTTAACGGGAAGACCCCTTTAGCTGAGGTGTGGAAGCGAGTCCAAAGGATTTGGGGCAAGTTCTCGCAGGACCTCCCTCCCGTTCTCCAGGAGAATGGGACCGCAATCTCGGACCCCGCGTCCGTTGCGGAATCCTTAGCGACCGCTTTCTCCGCATTCTCTAGCCGTGATGCTGCTCCGCCAGCATTCAATGCACGTCGTGATGTCGCGGAAGGCCGCCGGCTGGCCTTTACCTCCAGAGGCGGAGAACCCTTCAACGACAAGTTTACTGTGAGTGAGTTGCGTTCCGCTCTCGCTTCGTGCGCGGACACTGCCCATGGTCCGGACGATGTCCCGTACGCCATGCTTCGACACCTGGGTGAGCGAGGCATGGCCTTTCTGTTAGATCTGTTCAACAGGATCTGGGTGGAAGGTCTTCTCCCAGACTCCTGGCGAATCGCTACTGTGCTCGCCTTTCGCAAGCCGGGGAGAGATCACTCTACTCCGACCGGTTTCAGCCCAATCTCTCTAACCTCTTGCGTGTGCAAGTTGATGGAGAAATTGGTAAATGTTAGATTAGCCTATTTCCTGGACAGCGGAGGCCATCTGTCTTCTGCACAGTGCGGCTTCCGTAAGTTTCACTCCACGTCGGATGCTCTGCTCCGACTGGAAAGTGCCGTCTGCGAGGCTTTCCTTCGTAGACAGCACTACGCCACGGTGTTTTTTGATCTGGAGAAGGCCTATGATACCGCATGGCGATACGGTATCATGGAGACTCTCCACACGATGGGGGCGAGGGGACGCCTCCCAATGTTTATATCTGAATTTTTGCGAGATCGTCGATTCCGCGTACGGGTGGGGGGAGCCCTCTCTGCCCCAAAGGAGCAGGAAGAGGGGGTCCCGTAGGGAAGTGTCCTCAGTGTCACACTCTTTGCCCTGAGCATCAACGGCATCACCTCGGTTCTGCCAGAAGATGTTCTCGCTACGCTCTACGTGGACGACCTTTCGATCTCTTTTGGCGCGGCCCAGATGCCAACTCTGGAGCGTCGACTCCAACAGGCATTGAACCGCGTCTCTCGCTATGCCGAAGCGCACAGGTTTCGGTTTTCTTTGGCCAAGACTAAGGTGGTGCACTTCTGCCGCCATCGACGTTTATTGCGGAAGGTGGATTCAATCCACCACACCGGCCTTCGCCTTGCGACCGGTGCCTTCCGCACTTCCCCCATTGAGAGCCTGTTGGTCGATGCTGGGGAGATGCCACTCGCTCTGCGCCGCGTGCAGTGCATCACTCGCCGGTACGCGCGAGCCCGGCGCCTCCCTCAGTCGCCAACAGCTCTCACTGCATCCGCAGCTGATCTCGATGGTGCCTATGCCGCCGAGAGACGCCAGTCATACCCTAAGCCCTTTGGGTTTAGGGCCAGGAAACTCCTTCGAGAGGTAGATATAGCTCTCGGGCCGGTGGCGCCCCTGGTTCTGCCCAGGACGCCACCCTGGAGGGTACCACATTTGGCTATTTGTCGCCACGCCTCTGCTCCAAAAGCTTGTACTGCGCCGGGAGTATTGCGTTCGACCTTTTTGGAGCACACATCGTGTCACGCTGGTACCGTGCCAGTGTATACGGATGGCTCCAAGTCCCAAGAGGGGGTCGGCTTCCACGCCGTATCCCCTCTGTTTGAAGTCAGCGTGGCTCTACCAGGCGCAGCGTCTGTCTTCACGGCCGAGCTGGTGGCAATACACCACTCGGTACGGGAGATTACGCGACGTGCCCGGTTCGGAGACCGGATTGTGATCTATAGCGACTCACAAAGCGCCCTGAGTGCTCTCGGGGCATTGGAATCTCCGCATCCCCTGGTTCGCGAAATCCGTGACGCCACGGTTTTGGCGAGCCGGGCAGATGTCGAGATTATCTTCTGCTGGGTTTCTGGACATGTAGGAATTGCGGGGAATGAGCGCGCCGATGAGGGCGCCAAAGAGTCCGCGAGGACTCTGCGACCGGACCAGCGTTTCGCTCTTCCTCACACTGACTACATGGCAGGAATACGGGCAGCTCTTCGGACTGCTTGGCAAAGAAGATGGGAGACAGTCGAGGGGAACTTAAAGTTGCGTGCCATTGCGCCGCGACTGTTCCCATGGACCTATCCCCCAATGCTGCGGCGGCTTCAGGTTGCTTTCTGTCGTCTTCGAATCGGACACACTCGTGTGACGCATCGCTATCTGATGGAGCGCTCGCCTGCGCCCTATTGCAACGACTGCGTCGTCCCCCAGACTGTTCGGCACATTCTTGTCGAATGTCCCAGTCTGGGTGATCTTCGCGCACGATACCTGTCCCGGTACCGGGATGGGCGGGGTCGCTACCGCCTGTCCCTTGTACTCGGGACGAGTGCGTGCACCATGACTAGTGGACTTATTGACTTTTTGGGGGAGGCTGGCCTTCTCCCTTTCATTTAACCCGGTTTGTTGTTGTTGTTGTTATTGTTTTTGTTATTGCTTCTTTATTGTTATTGTTATTTCTTTTTATTGTTTCCTGTATAATTTTTAAAGTAGCCTAGAACTAGGCTGTTTGTTTACGGCGACTAATGCCTAAGTCGGCAGTCGCCAGATAGCTCCTTAATTAAAAAAAAATTCCCTGATGATGCTCGGCGACGTGGCTTCGAATGTCGAGAAGATGCCACAGCTGCGATTCGAGGCCGGTACAGGGATACCTTGGCCACGAAAGTCCTGCCTTGTGTGTGAAAGATTACAAAGAAGGTGGACTACGTCTTTCAGCAGGACGGTGCCCTGCCCACACGACCAGGAAAGTGCAAGAGTGGTTGGGGTCGAACATGAACATATGGTCGAAGGAATTTTGTCTGCCGCAGTCACCTGACCTGAATCTCCTCGACTACAGAGTGTGGGCGCATGTCGAAGGCAAGGCTTGCAATGTCCACCACAGCATCATCGACGAAATGAATTCATCCGTAAACCGCGTGTGGGTTATTATATGGAAGGACTTTCTCCGCAACGTGTGCGAGCACTTCAGGTCACGCCTGGAGTGCGGGCTCGCCACTGAGGACATCCACATTGATGAATATTACAATTTAAATACATATTTGCATGTTGAAACAATAAAAACTTGTCTAACTTTATAAAAAGGTATCATAGATGTGTTTTTTTTTTGCTGAGAGCTTCGTAACGAAGTGTAACACGACTTTTGTACTAACTGGTATAAAGGAAGCAGTAAAGATGGGGAAAGTGAAAATATGTGTAAAATATGTCAATGTGTATATAGCTGCAGATCCTCCTGAGGGCAGTAGATGCGTAAGGACACGCAAACCCTGAGATGTCAGCTGCAGCATGGCTGCTCATACTACACCTAACACTCCTCATTTGCCTTAAAGGAATTTGGATAGTGTAAAATTATGATTTATTTTCTTTTGAGGTGGGGAATTTTCGTAAAATATGATTGCTAACGGGTAATATCGTAAAGTTTCGATCCTAACTTTATGATCGTTTTTATAAAAAGAAAAGAAAGAGGAAATATTGTGATATTGAGATCGTAAATTTTCACTCCCCTTTTGTCTAAATATCTGTGAATATTGTAAAATTGTGATCACTAATTTATAATTCATCATAAGGGATAAAGGAAGCATGCCGTAAAATTATGGTCGTATATTTATGATTCCATTTTTAAGTTGAATATTGTAAAAAAAATATCACAAATTTACCATCATGCATTTTAAAGACATGGGTGAGATTGAAAGATTATTACACTAAATTTACAGGTATCTTTTACCAAAGAAGTTTTCCCAGCCAGTCTCCAATCCAAGTTAATCCGTCGTCTCCTATTCAGTGCATTTTTAGCTTCCTTAAGAGTCTAATATGTGGAATAGCATTAAAGCCCTTTTGAATTCAAAATAAACTACATATATAAAAGCTTTATCTTGTTAAAAATTGATGACAATTTCATGAAAAATCAAACCAAGTATTTAAGCATGAGACTCATCGTTAAAGGCCGTGATGTGTCATATATTAATTTATTTAGCTCCAGATGATCCACAATAATATCTCTAACAATAGATTCCAAGAGTTCACCAACTAGCGAAGTAATGAAGATAGGGTGATATTTCCAAGATCAGTCTTTATGCTTTATTTGAAAATTGGTAAATAAGTTACTTCGGAACTTATTCACTCAGCTATAGATTTTTGAAAATTGTACAAAGGGGTTTTAATAGTTTGCTTTCTAATTCTTTTAGGTGGATAAGATAGATTTTATAGTAATCCGGCGCTTTGGTAATTTTCTTTTTAATATAAAAGCTAATTTCATTTTGGGTTATATCAATATTTAAAAGAGTATTTTCATCGTAAAAAATTATTACGTCTTTTATTGTAGGTAAGTTATTTATATCTTCGATGGTGGAAACATTGACAAAATGTTTTTTCAATGTCTTTACCAGGTTGTCCAGATCGTTACTATGGATACCCTCAGCATCTTCACGAAGCCTCGGACACTAATTGGCTTACTATTATTTACATATCTATAAAATCACTTTTGCTCCTATTTTTATAAGGCAAAATGCTGACGATTTGGCCTTCCAGTCTAAACTGACGTTTCCTGCGCTCAGTCAAAATTAGAGCGATTGATCGTGTTTGATGCTGGAGGCGATATATGATAATGTAGTTATGTAGGTTTAGCGGTCCCTTAAATATACTATATACTATGTCTTCTATCCCAATGAAATTTAAATATACATCACATCATTTTTTGTTTCTAGAACTTTGCTAGTATCACACCTTTTTTGCGCTTTTTCTTTCTTTTTTACCATGATATTCTTCGTAAGATTGTTTGAAGTTTGTACTTTCGAGTACCCGAGGTCTCTGTGCTAGCGAACTACTCGGGTCCCGCTGTGTGGTTAACGAGATTTGCTTTGCTTCTGCAGCATCTGTCAGCCTAAATCTATTTCACAAGTTCCCTTTATATATTAACCCTTCCATTTTTTCTTCAATTACTGAGACTATGTTTATTTGTTACACCACGTTACATTCTAGGATCAAACACATAAATTCTAATATCCGCAAATTATCTTGTGAATTTTTCTATCTCTTAATACCTAAAATACAAACCGCGAAAATAAAGAAATGAGGAATTGTAATGGGGCAAAAATTTCGCTAAAAAAGACATGCGAGGTATGTGAGAGAAAAATGAGATTGATTGCACGCTCGAAGAGGAAAATGAAGGAATTACACCCTCAGAACGTGACTCAATCTCTTAATAGAAGAGTAGGCTTCTTTTTGGCAAACTATTTATCTATCCTATTTATCTAAACTATTTAGCTATCTTATTTCGTTAAAACTTAACAAATATTTTAATCCAAAAGGATTCTTACACAGTCGTATTTAAAGCTAAAAAAATCAGTTGTTTTAAATATCAGGGCAAATTTCCACGAAAAAAAAGTGTAAAGTCTCGTACAAATGGTCACAAACTTAAAAAAAAAGCCTCTAACTCAACTGAAAAATGTTTGTACCAACATAATCACGGAAACATGCAACATTCTTCCGTCTCAAATTGCTGCAAATATTGCAATAAATTTATTATAAAAAATGTTTAGATGCGAATTATGTCAGCATATTACCTGAGAAGAGGCCTCTCCCAAAAAATTATTTACTGAAAAATAGAGTGAAAATTTATAAGATTTTCCTAGAATATTTCTTTAAAAAAGATTCATAAAGGAAGAGGTGAAAATGGCGATCCTCTTGCGAGGACAGAGAGAAAACAAGGGGAATTCGTTCATTAAAAAGAGGAAACGAATTTAAATCCACTGAATATTCTTCGCTCCCTTTTGCCAATCATCCCCTTAAAATTCTTTAAAAAAAAGTTGCGTAAATCATTAATACGCTAAGGCTTCCAGAGGACTTATTTTCCTTTGGGAGTTGACAATACCCCAGTAAGGAGTTGAGAGCAATTAGTAGTAGTTAAGGGGTAGGGGCCCTCGCTTTTCCCACCGTCAAGAATATTCGATGGGAGGCAATTAGGTTGTATCGGTCCGTTAAACCTGAAATACATTCATCTGGTTGCTGATCAACCACGGAAGTTCGTGTTGAATTAACTGATTAGGGAGAAGATGGAAAGAAGGGCCTAATTTGTATTCATAAGAGGGCTAACTAAAACAAGAGCAAAGAAATTAAGAAATGAAATATTTAGTTGGATACGTGCCCAGAATAGTGGTAATACTGATATTTATAGATAAGTCACGGTAGAAACACAAAAGAGTGAAAATCGATCGACTGTTTCCTGGATCTAATGCTCTTCTGCGGGACTTTAATTCATATCATCTATATTTCCCATAAATACAAACATATACACCCTTGCGTATATTCATAGTCAAAGGCACGTATATATATATCAAATAAAATGCGAAAGTTACTCTCCTTCTTACTACTTTATTATATTTTATTGGACAAATTAATTCTAGTTTATAAATCTAACTATAGATCGCATCTTGTTGTAGATCAATAACATTGCGTTATTTTGCTTGGTTCTGACCATTAATTTTAATATCCAATTGCCTCTTAATTGGTCTTAAAATTCGCTCACCTCATCAAATTGAGAGTTGCTGCGTTGAAATTCCATAAATCGACGTTAGCAACTAATACTTCTAGCAAGCACTTCCTGACCCATTTTACCAAATTTTGTCAACTCTATCTCTTAAATATCGTTGTGTAAAAAAAATACCAGTGAATTTGTCATTTAATATAAGAGGAAAGGACTTATTTGCTTTGAATTAGCTAAGATATAATTGAATTGATATTCATGGAATAGGTTTCATGGTTTATTAATACAATTATTTTACCCATTTGATACACCTTGCCACACAATTCGTTCCACGACGTAATTCCAATTAATGTCTGGTATCTAGCGGGTTACGTTAAAAGTGGCTTTCTCTTATATTCACTTCTACAGCCTTTCTTGATCGTATCCTAAACTTGTTTGTTTAGATTTTTTTTTTTTTTAAATAGCGTTTGGACCTCTCTTGGTACTTGTCACTCTTCGTTTCTTGTCAGCAGTAAATCTCGTGTGCGTGAGCATTTCTTATCCCGCATCGGATAAACAAGAGTTTTTGCACGTGACCTCATTACAATAATGCTGAAACAGAGGGAAGAAGTAGAGTGGTTGTGTAGAGGTTTTCGGGATTGAGTGCACATCAGGAAGAATAGATCTATGTTTGTGTCAGTTACTTGAAGTTGACTATAAAAACTTAAAAGGTGGGCGACGTTGGAAATTTGTTGTACAAGGAGACCAGATTTAATATTTCTAAACACAAGTCAGAAATTCTTATGTATACCTATCTGCAGACGATTGCTTCTCAACAACCGATTTTGTTTACCAAATTCCTCAAATTTCCTTTGTTCGAAAAAAATATTAAAAAGAGTTTCGAATATTTAAAAAGGGGGAGTAGAGGGGCGTCTAGATTAGAAATTACAAAAACAGGTTGCTAAACCTCGTGAGTAGATATATAAGGTGATGTAAGTAGATATAAGATGTTTATCCGATAGGTGACAAAAAATGCTCACGCACACAATTTACTGCGAAGAAGAACCGAGGAGTGACAAGTACCAATATAGGTCCAAACGCTAGTTTTAGAAAAACTACCAACAAACTACAAATTTAGGATATGACAAAGTCCAGCCCTAGAAGGGAATATAGGAGAAGGAGAGAATTGTATAAAAAAAATACCGGCAAATAGAGGTAGATATTCTTGTAATTATGAGGTGTATGATTACGGCAATTTAGTTGATGTATTTAATATACTGTATCCCTAAAGTATGGAGAGATAGGCAAAATACATATTTTCAATAAAATATGTGAACGACATTTTATTTAATTGAAATATTAATAAATAACATCTTTAATGTGATTTCCACCATTTGTGATGCCAAGTTCGATGCCTTGACTCAAAACTTCCTTCAGTTTAAGCACATTTATTTATGATGAGTTTCCTTAAGTGGCTCGTATCTTTATTTTTATTGAATAAACCTTTTCCTTCAGCATATCCATGAAAAGAAGTCAAGGTGGGTAAGTTCTGGTGAACTAGGATACCATTCCACATGAATTATTCCAATCCAAATAGAGAATTTGTCATTCAGCCACTCTCTTAACACTGTAGTGAAATAGGCAGCGGTGCTCTTTTTTTAAACTACTCAGTGAGTCTTTCATCTAGCCCTTAAAGTTTTAGGAAATTGGTATCTCATCATAGTGAGGGAAGTCTCACTAGTTACATGATTATCAGGGCAAAATGGGCCGAAAACGTGAGCTTTCCACAAACCAGCACATCACAAAATGATCTTTTTGCCTTCATTGCTGTTTAGCATGGTGCAAACAATGCGGGTTCTTTTGAGACCAGTATCGAACATTTTGTCGGTTCACCACAGCATTTAGATAAAATAAAGTTTTGTCACTGAAACGATTGTTCTCATCCAATTTATTGAAAAAACGTTCACACATGTCAGGTCGTTGACCCCACGGGGGTATCCAGTGTAGCCTTTTACACTTGGTACCTGGAACAGCTGCACATCCTCACGTCTTTAGTGCCAATTTGTGAAGCCCTGCCAATGAGTTGACATGAGCTCTCTAGTGCGAACTTGAAAATTTGTTGGTGCACTTTCACCTCGCCCCCAATCAGCACTACTTTACCTTCTTATTATTAGTAGTATTAGTTATTATTACCATTATTATAATTTTTATTATTCTTTATTATGATTATTTAATATGGTTATATATCATTATTTATTATTATGTATTATAATTTTCAGTATAACCTATTTTTATTTAATCCAAGTACATACAAACATAAAGTAACCTCAAATTTACATGTTTATTGAGTGAGAAAAATATGCAAAGCTTCACATATAGCTGCATGGGTCACTTTGGGTCATATTCAAAGGTTAAATTTGACCAGAGCACACAAATCTCTCTTTGACTCATTCCTGGACATCAGACGTATACTTGTCTCTTGATTCCTCCATCCCTCTTTCCATGTGAAAAGTACTAGGAAGAAGTCTCAGTCACCATTCTTACAACTCTATCAATAATCTGTGTGTGAAAAGGCCAGTCAGGTACTTTTATAGGAGAGTCAATGAAGTTTTTCAATTCAGATCTCCAATCCTGGTAGCATCACAACTGATGTATGGTGTCCTTCTAAGCCTTACAAAGGAGTCTCCCAGTTGAGTATCTGGGTCCCCTTTTTGCCTGATGGTCTGGATTCTGTTCACCCCTTCAGTTCTCTCCGCCTGATCTTCAGAGCATAGGAAGGTTTGGAGGATGGCTTCACTTTTTGCATACTAAGCTGATCTCATAACAGTTGGCAAAACAATATCCAACACCTCCTTCTTCTGAGACTTAAGGCAGTGAAGTTGATAAAGAATGTGCCTAGGTCCCTCGGTCCAAGAGTGCTTAATCTTAACGTTAAAATAGCATGGGTAATATACACTAATGATGACCTCAACAATCAGTCGTAGATTCTTAAAGGCTTTTAATTTAAGCTCATGCTTTGACACCCACAGCCGAAGAAGTCTGTTGGCTGTGGTCAGCCAGCGACTGTAGTTAACTGGTCCTATTTCCAATAGAGAAAGCCCTGTAGGAAGCACTCCATCTCTGATCAACGATACAATTCTATAGCCGTAGTGTTAATCAGTGGAAAGATCTTGCACCACTTCCTGAGGTATCTTGGTAAGAAGAGGACCTAAAAATATTAGAGTGAAATTTGGGTTGATATCCAAGTCTGTAACAGAGTCAAGGAGCTTTCCTATTGGTCCGGAATATCTGTTGTCAGATAGTGTTGGGCCATCCACGTTGATAATTAGATGACAGAGAGGGAGTTCTCCAGTGTGCAGGTTACATACCAACCAAACAAGCTTTCTGCCCAAATGGAGCTCCATTTTTCGCATTACTCCAGCATTTACACCTATGTTTACATTCGTGGAGTCTCCTCCAATGGCCATTAAGTGTTTATTCAAATCCTTTGCCCTCAGCCATCCAAACATAGCTTTAGCGATCTTCTCTGCATATGATTCTTGTTGACGAGGAAGAGGTAATTGCTCCCATGCTCACTGCTGACAGTGTAATGCTCCTCTTTTGTTTTTGCTGGAAACAATTTTTCACTTCCCTCTGCCTCCATCATAAAATTTTTCACATCAATTCGTCCATCAAAGAGAACACAAGAAATTTCCGCATCCTTCCTTAAGTTCTCCTCAAACTCATGTTCAATAACTGTCATTAGCTTTTCCTGTGCTCTCTTAACTTTATTCCTATCAATTACTTTAATTGAATCTTCCTCAGTAATGAATCCAGCATCTATTAAAGCTGCTGTTGCTATAGCTGCAGTTGGTCTCAGTCCGACACAATACCTTATACTAGCAAGAGCAATATTTTGAATTTCATCATAATTCTTTATATTCCTGGTGGAAGATTCCGGCTCTTGGACAGCTTCAAAAGTAACTTCATTACCCAAACTGTTGTCACCATCAGAATTTTCTGCCTCCAGATCTTCACCTCCTGCCAAAAAATGCTTGATTTTCTTTCTTGCTGCTTTTCCTGCTAAAATAGCCTTTCCTCCTTACTTTTCCTCGTTCTTTTTGCTATCCTTTCTTTTTTTCCTTTATGAAGCTCTTAATTGTCTATTATGTTCTGGAATATCAGGACCTCCAATTTAAAAGGTACCTTTACTTCCAACCTTATCCTTTTATCCTTTAATAAAGGCCAGTTCCCTAGTAGGTACTTTTTTCTCTTTACAACAGCAGTTAATGTGGGCTTCAGTCTCACAGCCATTTCAACCTACTTCCCCACAACTGGAAATTTGAGATTTTCATGTCAATATATGAAATTCCTTATCTAATTTTGCAATGAACCTCTCTTTTACTTCAATTTTTCTTTTACCAGGGAAAACTTGTACTACCTCCTTCCACACCTCCGCTTTGATATTATTGGGAACTTTTGATTTACAACAGGTGGTCTGAAGAGAACATTAGCTTCGGTCCACTGATTAATCAAGCCCTGATACATGTCTTTTACCAGCTGCTCCACTTCATAATTTCTCCGGTCATCTTCACTTTGTCCCTCAGGTAGATGACGTACCTCAAAATATCTCTTATTGTTGGTAACTCAGACACCATCAGCTCTTGCCTAGTCCCAACAAAATTAGTCAGATGAGAACTTGATTTGGACCTTGTCTTGATTTTCGCCATTGTCACACTAATCGTAGGTATATCTGCAAATGAAAAGATTAAGAAATAATCTCTACCAAATAATTATATGTTATTCTAAAATGATCCACAGCCTTTACTAGCATTCAAATAAAATGTAAATGCTCTATAAACAGTTACCAGTTACAATAGTTACCAGAACTGGCAATACTACTGGAATATTGCCTACACTGAGTAATGAGCACTAGCTACTTGCACTTTTGGAGTTAGACCAAACTAAATTAAGGGTCATTTTTAGCAGGTTTCCTACTTCTCATGTCTCTCTAATACATTTTTATAGACAAATATCTTTCAAACTACATAAATGAATTGATGATAGAAAACGGTAAATTTGATCTTTTATTGGTAACTAAAATAATAATAAAATATAGTAAATGACCCTGAACTAACAATATTTCAACTTCAAATTGATGTAGGTTAGATCAATCAGAATTTAACTTTTCTGCCAAAAGTATGTTCATTACATCAATATTCATAATTTGAATACCCCTCATCTTATCACCAGTTTCATAAAATTCTAGAATATGACCCTCCCTAATATGTGATCACTCAAACTAGTCGTAAGTGGACCCACTTATCTCTACTTCCCTTTATTACATATCCTCCTACCCCTTTCCAAACTTGCTCTTCTATATACAAAGGTTCTGATTGTTCGGCGCACTTTCGTCTTGTTATGAGCCTTAGTCGAGTGTCAATATATATACCGTGAGGCCACTAGCTTCTGCGAGGGCCGGAAACCCACTGATTAGGGCACGTACTAGGTACAGGGTATGTTGGGCCGTCGACTCTGATCACTTTCCTCCAGTAGACATATAAGGTGGCTACGCCGGCACCATCCTTTAGGTTTAAAGCTTCGGAACAATTTCGCCTGAATAGCAGATCGGGCTGGCAAAGCCCATCAACTCTGTAGCGGGGCCGATTATGTGTAAATGATCACACTCTGGAATTTTCTGATCCTATGGACAATTTTCTCCCACTTCATTGGGAAGTCATAGTATATTCTTGCCATATGCCCCTTTTTTCTCTTTTCAGAATCTATGGTAACAAACGGAGGTAAGAGTGGTAAAGCGTATGCAGCTCTGCCTACTTTGCTCTCTCAGGGTCCCATCCAACCCTCTTCTACCGAAACGGATGTTTACTCCTCTCGTAGTTCTACGGGTAAAGAGGATTTTCCCTCACTCTCTTTTTTGGAGGTGCTCTCGGACGACTCATTTCCCCTACCAGCGGCAGTCCCTCACTTTCTGTAGAGAGGACTGATAGGAGAGAAGGCAAGGGTGAACAGGGCTCGTCGGTAAGTGTGCCCCTCACCTCCTGCAGTCATAGATTTTAAACCTGCAAGTGTCGACAAAATATGCCTCGATTGGGATCCATGATGCCAGCTGGAGGGGCCCCTCTGAGATGGAGTTGGTGCCGTAGGCATTGCGCTGCGACTTTTACCATGGCAGGAGCTTCCATGTGGGTTAACTTGGGCTCGGTGCCAGCCTATATCCGCCCCTGTGCAAGCTTCTCTTCGTGTGGCTGGGCCCATGAGAACTCACAGGGAGAGAAAGGACCTCATCCACCGGTTGGTGCCCCTTTAATAGTTAAGGGCTTGTCCATCTTGGAGAAGGATCTTGCTGAGGTCAGTCCATCCGGCGGGGAACTTAAAGTTGCGGGCCATTGCGCCAAGACTATTCCCATGGACTATTCCCCAATGGCGCTACGGCTTCAGGTTGCTTTCTCTCGTCTTCGAATTGGACACAATAGCGGGACGCACCGCAATTAGATTGAGCGCTTGCCAGAACCATATTGTGACGACTGCGTTGGTCCCTAGACTGTTCCGACCATTCTTGATGAATGTCCCTGTCTGAGTGATCTTCGCACTCGTTACCTGTCCCAGTACCGGGACGAGCGGAGTCGCTACCGCTTGTCCCTTGTAGTCGGAACTGTTTCTTTCACAGATACTTGCTGGCCTCCTCCACTTTATTTGACTCTGTTTTAGGTTGCATGTTCCTGCGCCGTTGGGAAGCGTGCCTACCCCCGACGCTGGAGCGCGCTTCCTTCTTGTTGGCTTTTTGCTTATCTTGTTTTTTTTATTTTTTGTTGTTTTTTAGCTTGTGTCAGCCTTTGTTCCTTTTTATCTTTGTTATTTACATGTTGTTACTTGTGGTTTAATCTACCCTAGTATTAGGCAGGATCTTGACGGCGACTTCAGCCCTAGTAGGCAGTTGCTGATGGGCTCTGAAAAAAAATCCGGTCCTTCTGGCCTACTGCTTAGGGGGCTCCTTCCTTGTCTTCGAGACAGGTTTGTGTACACAGATTTGTGGACTAGCTGACTTTTTGGAAGAGGCTGGTCTCCTCCCTTTTATTTAACTCTGTTGTAGCTCTGCACTAGGGTAAGTGGGCTTCCCCCGACGCCGGAGCGTGTGTCCTTCTTGTTTTTGTATTCTTTTTCTTTTGATTTTTTGTCTTTGGCTTTTGGTTATTTTTCTTTGTTGACTTTGGTTTGGTAATAGTAAAGTAGCGTATCACTCTGTTGAAATTTTAAATTACGACGACCTATGTACTTGAAGGCAGTCGCAAGAGGAGTGCGTTAAATAAAATGCTCGTTCAGAAAGTTCACCCTGGAACACAATTTGTCGGAAAATATTGTGATACTCCTTTTCCAGTTTCTTATACTTGATTCTAAGGGTTTACCTTCATATGTGACTTTAAAGTAGAGAACAGAGTGAGTCAGATTTACTAACCTACTTACGTATAACGGGCGGGATCACTGGTGCTATCTGTTTTCTTTACTTAAAGACCATTATGTTTCTGGTTAGTTGTTTAAAGTGCTGGAACTCAACACTGGTTGACACAACGGATGGCTTGAAGGAAACGGACGGGAGTTTTACTTCCCGGGACAATCTCTCTTTGTCGTCAATCAGAGAGAAGCGCTACTATGAGTAGAGTACTAGCGGAATTATTATGGACTTTTCCCCAAATTGAAATTTTTCTTTAAAAAAATGCTAATATAACTAATTTTATTGATTGCGAATAAATTTATTTTGACACATTGGCACAGTGTTAATTCTTCTACATTCATTAGTGAGCAGTTTGTCCACCCTTAGCATCCATGAGTACTTTAACACGTCTTGGCATGGAATTGATCAATGTTTTGCACATTTCCTGGATTCGCTTAGATCTGAACCAAACTTCAATAAGACAGCATACGAGTTACTGTTTGGTCGTATGGGCTCTGTTTGTATTTCATGTTTCAAAACACAGCATAAACTCTTAATCGGATTCATGTCCTGGCCATGGAAGCAGCTGAACTCCATTTTGTGCCCACCATGCATTCACTGATTTATCTGTATGATTTGGGGCCGAGTCTTGTTGGAATATCCAAGGTCTGTCGCCATACCATTCCCTTATTTGAGGCAGTAAACAAACCTTATGAATTTCTATATACTTTTCTTGGTTCATAATTTTCTCAACAATGTGCAAACAACTTGTTCCATGCAACCAAATGGCTCCTCCCACCATGATTTTCATTGGAAACTTTACTGTTTACCTCAGACATTCAACCAGAATTTCTTCTCCAGGCGGTCATCTAGCAATGAAATGGTTGATTCGTCAGATAAAACTACATAAGTAGTTGAAGAGTAATAGAAGTATTGGAAAAGCCATTGAAGTGATAAATCATCAAATAAACTTTATGGTTTGAAAAGATCGGAGCCATTACAAAAATGCGGCACTGTTAAAGTTATTAGGTATTAATGATTTTTTAGGAATTACAGGTAATTGGTTAGTTAGATGTTTCATTCGTACCTTTTCCTATTGCTCTGAAGTCCACTCAAGGCGATTCTTTGCCCAGGAATAGAGTGCCTCCATCATGGTTTCCGTGAGTCGAGGCTTGTTTCTCGGGTGATATGATTTCAATCCAGCTTCGAAAAGCCTGTCTTTCACTGTTCTTCGGGCAGGGCTAACAAACACCCTCTGCTAACACCCTCTGCTGCCATTTCAATAGAAATCTTCCTGCAAACTGTTTTCTTGTTCTTAAGAGCCTGTTGTCTTATTTTTCTATCTGTTCTTGGAGTTGTGTTTTCGTTTTCGATCACATTTTCCAACCCTTTTTGAGTTTAAATCTTGACCTTTATAATTTTTTATTAATAACACTCGCTGTTTGAGTTGAAACACTTAGTTTTTGCTATTTCTTTCTGTTTTAATTTAGTTTCTTTCAGTAAACCGTTTATTTGTCCAATTTTTCGAGGACTCAAATCACTGTTTACCCATTTTGGTTTATTTTATTTATAGCTAAAAAACTACCTGAAACACACAAAATCAAACAATTAAAAGACAATGTGGTTATTCGAAATATAATTAAGACCATGATTCACCTCATCCTCATTGATATCATCATTTATATCATTATCATCATCATATTCAGAGAATTTTGTTAACCAGCCATTCCCTAAATGTCTCATTTGCTCCTTTATTTTTCTTTACTGATTGATTATTCCTTTGTCGATTACTTTAATAATAACTATTATTGCAAATTTATATTTTTTGTCGTTTTATCTTTTCCTCTCGATTTTCTTGTTTTATGGGGCGTTTTTTTTTATTTCTTTTTTTTCTTCTATCTGTTCTATGTCGTAATCACTCCCACGCACATTTCCACACTTACGTGCACACATACTCACACGGCTGTTATTGACTACCGTGATAAGTTCCGCCAACATCAAGTCGAATTGCTTGAGGAGTGTCTTCTCCAGTCAAAGTCCCCTCCTATTTTTGCACTTTAAGAACCCTCGCTATTAATTACCTAACCAAGTCAGAGTTAGGACAACTCCTTATACTCTTATTTTCCCTCTCACCTTTCTCTTTGCCTCTCTTTTATCAGAGGATACAGAATGACAGAATAATGCGACACAATAAGCTTATTTTAATTAATGTATCTACAACGCACCTGCATCCGAAAGTTCTGGATAAATTGTTTAGTGTATCACATCGAACGCCCTCGATCAATCGAAGCCCGTAAATAATTTTGAAATTAAAAAATGAAAAATGTGAAAGAAATTGAAATAATATAAAGAAATTATTATTTTCCCCTAAAACTACAAATTAATGTCATTCAACCACGTGGATTCACTATGATGCATCAGGCCATAATTGAAGGTTTTCTGACGGGGCAACCGTCAGCGAGTCTTTTCTATTGAACTAGCGAATCTAGTGGTCTAAGACGTTACTTTAACAAAGATCAAAGAGTTACTCGCTGCTACAATGTGATAGGTTCGATCCACACCTCCACACGGATCTTCTCGTAATTAGACCAACCAGGACACAACATTCTAGAGACGGTGGGTTTATCCACATCTTAAGCCAATACATCCGTTATACCCCTAAAATTTAAGATCATATTTTTTCGCCCGGTTTCAGAGGCGGAGCAAACTCGAGCAACATAGAAGGGTCTTATTTAGGAGAGCGGGTAGCAGTTTGAGGCGCTTTCCCAAGAAATGCCTTTAAAGTAAATTTATTAAAAAAAAAATTCTAATTACGAAAAGATCCGTGCGGAGGTGTGGATCGAACCTATCACATTGTAGCAGCGAGTAACTCTTTGATCTTTGTTAAAGTAACGTCTTAGACCACTAGCTTCGCTAGGTCAATAGAAAAGACTATGCAATGGATAAAAATTAATTGAGAATTTAAAGGACAAACGATAAAGAGAATAGAACACGCGGCAAATATAAACTACATATATATCTTATGAATGCGAGATTGATGAAATAAAATGAGTCATACCGCAAAGAAACAAGATAAACGGAATAATTTTTATTTGGAACTTTTTTCCTAATTGTTATTCTGGATAAAAATGATTCTGTTCATCTTCAGTTTTTCTTTTCTCACGCGTAGCCAAAAGGTCTAAGAAGTTGCGTTAACCAAGATCAAAGTGGTGCTCGCTGCCTCAGTGGGCTTGCTTTTGATGCTTAGCGCTTCATGTATTTTTCGCATTTATGGAGGAAAAAGCATTTTTCCGATGAAAAACAAATTATGCCGTTGATCTTTTGTTCGGTATTGTCGTGGAATGGCCAGATTCTCTCTCTCTCTCTATATATATATACGTAGGTAGGTACTTTTTCGGCTACGGTTACAATTGCTTACGAGCTCGTTGTAGGAAAGGGCCATTTGGAATACGATGACTGAGAAGGTTGAAGTCAGGTTACCTCTCGCTTCAGATGAGGGAGCACTCGGAGATGGGAATCCTCGTCAGATACTCGCCGAGTTCACGGATGTCGATTTAGCCTTCGTTCTTAAATCGAAATCGCTGATGTCTCCGATCGCGGGGTGAGGCGAGCGTCCTTCAGCTCGTTCGCGGTAGTAGGTGGGAAGTCTATTAGTGCTCATTACTAAACTGAGTCGGAGGATTATATAGACGCCTGGTGCGGTGGCTTTGGCGGCCGCCTCGACACACATGTGCGATTTCAGGGAAAGTCGGTGACTCCTTCGAGGGGTAGGGAGGATTGCGATAACGTTGGCGTGAAATGTTCTACGAACTCCGATCTTATGACGGAAGGCAGGAATGTTGGCTGAAAGGCGGCCATGGGAGACGATGAAATCGGTCCCTAAGCAAATACAGCTAGGGTGTAATAATGGCGTAGGCTGCACCCTCACCCTGGTTCAGCCGTGCTTTCAAAGCTCTATGCGATGATCTCAGGACCACGTGGGTACAAAAGGGCACGTGGTAGCCCTTCGACCTTATTCTACTATAGGTATTACTCATTCTATTTCATCATTCGCTGGCGTTTTGATATATATATATATATATATATATATGTATATATATATATATATATATATTTATATATATATTTATATATATATATATATATATATATATATATATATATGTATATATATATATATATATATATATATATATATATATATATATATATATATATATATATATATCGAGAATTATTTGCAATAACGCAATCATAATTATGTGTTTATGAAGGCTATTTTTTTGTTTACTAGCTATTCATTAAAGCCCTCGGAAGGAGCTCTTCTCACATACACCAGAAGGTAACGTAAAAAAATAAACTTTTCAAAGTTTGCCCCCCCTCAAAAAATGTCTTGCTATCGTCCCTTTTAATCGTCACCCCTGCTTGTCGAAGAGTGGGATACCTAACGCAACAATCATAATTATGAGGTTATGAAAGAAATTTTCTGGCTCCATCTCTTTCAGTTTTAGTAAAAAGAGTTTCTTTGGGATAATGTTAATGGCCTTTTGAAAATCTCTCTCTCTCTCTCTATATATATATATATATACATTACAACTGCCTTATGCTCAACCTGAGTTTGTTTACTAGCTTGATCTTTTATTATAGATTTTATTATTTTGTCGACACTCCTAGTTAAACTTATTGGTTGGTAATTTTCCTCTTCTCTTTTCACTCCCCAATCGGAAATTTTATTGACATTAGTCTTTTTAAGTTTTAATTAAACCGGTCTATTTATTGCATGATTAAAGGATATCTAATTATTTTATTTATTACTTGATCAATGGGGTAAATCGTTTTTAGCCCTGGAGCTGCTACCTCTTTTATTCTTTATGCGTAAGTAATTAAATCCATTTTATTAATAAAACTATTACTCTTTAAGTGAATATCGACAGGATTGATTTCCTTGGTTAGTAAGGAGGGGTTTACTTAAACCTGTTGCAAGAGTTGGTTAAGTACTACTTAATACCATTTACATAACAGTGAAATCGCCTTGTTTCATCTCTATTGTTTTATTTTTTTCTTGCCTGATGCTTCGTTAAATTATATTTTGTACATATGATTCCTCTCGTAATTTTTGCTCCCAACTCATTTCTTTTCTGAGAGTGGTAGTATCGATTTCGCTTTAGAATACATCCTTTTATTTCATTAGGACATGGTATTTGTTTAGTGACACAGGGATTCATTCGTTTGTATCTTATGAGTTCTCTATCGAAAAACAATAATCTATAACTCGTCCTACACAGTCTGAACGCCTTTGTAATGGAAAATGGTGCCCCATTTATTTGTTCTCAATCTATTGTGAAAGCTATTGAAGTCATAATTACCGGATACAGGAAGTAATTTACAGTTTCTTTTTCCCTAAGGTTTTTTTTTATCAGTGATGTGAAAACGGTTTAGTAGGTTGATTAAAATTACATGAAAAGGGATTAAGGCAATCTATTCGTGTACTAAATTCTTCGAACATCGACCTGAATATCTTTCAATTTGAGTGCGATGTAATATGTAAATCGATTGTTTCTGTTAAATGACAGTAGAAGGTCTTCAACGGCTCTTATATCTCTACTACTTACTAAGTTCTTATCGGTAGTTAAGTTATACTGTAGAGATATATTCGCTTCTCCTTCTTATCCTTCTCATCCTTTATTTTTATTCTCTTGCTTATTATTTCCTTCTTTTATTCTCATTTATTTATACTTCTACTGCAATCTGATGTATGATGAAGGTAAATCTGCAAATGAAAAGACGGGGTAGAGGAGAAGGGTATTGTTGCGAAGAGCCCGCGATACTGCGGTTGAAATTGATCCAAACGTGAGCTTCCGAAAGGATTTTCTTATCCCCCCTCGTTCATACACCTCGCCAATCCTAGAACGTGTCCCCCCTACATTAAAAAACTCAATGTCCACGGGGTAATTCAACCTATGCCTAAGATTCCCTCGTTCGAGTAATTAATACGGGGAAAGGCTTGTGTGTGTCCAATATTTTTCTTGTGCATAATTAGGGGCTAACGTTTGAGAGTGTCAGCGACCATGTGGTTATTCGAAATATAATTAAGACCATGATTCACCTCATCCTCATTGATATCATCATTTATATCATTATCATCATCATATTCAGAGAATTTTGTTAACCAGCCATTCCCTAAATGTCTCATTTGCTCCTTTATTTTTCTTTACTGATTGATTATCCCTTTGTCGATTACTTTAATAATAACTATTATTGCAAATTTATATTTTTTGTCGTTTTATCTTTTCCTCTCGATTTTCTTGTTTTATGGGGCGTTTTTTTTTATTTCTTTTTTTTCTTCTATCTGTTCTATGTCGTAATCACTCCCACGCACATTTCCACACTTACGTGCACACATACTCACACGGCTGTTATTGACTACCGTGATAAGTTCCGCCAACATCAAGTCGAATTGCTTGAGGAGTGTCTTCTCCAGTCAAAGTCCCCTCCTATTTTTGCACTTTAAGAACCCTCGCTATTAATTACCTAACCAAGTCAGAGTTAGGACAACTCCTTATACTCTTATTTTCCCTCTCACCTTTCTCTTTGCCTCTCTTTTATCAGAGGATACAGAATGACAGAATAATGCGACACAATAAGCTTATTTTAATTAATGTATCTACAACGCACCTGCATCCGAAAGTTCTGGATAAATTGTTTAGTGTATCACATCGAACGCCCTCGATCAATCGAAGCCCGTGAATAATTTTGAAATTAAAAAATGAAAAATGTGAAAGAAATTGAAATAATATAAAGAAATTATTATTTTCCCCTAAAACTACAAATTAATGTGTCATTCAACCACGTGGATTCACTATGATGCATCAGGCCATAACTGAAGGTTTTCTGACGGGGCAACCGGAATCAGTCGCATTCCAGACAAAAGGTACTGAACCCCATTTAGAAGGGTACGGTTTTAATATTTTCCTCGATATCGCCTCACTACTCTCCCCACGAGAGGCCTTGCTAGCCGAGTGGATACGGCGATGGTCTGCCAACGTTGCGGTACCGGGTTCGATCGCGGCAAGAGCGGACAAAACCTCCACGCACGTAGAGATCTGGCTACAAATTGGAAGACGCGTACATGACTTAACCCTGTATTGGGATGGGTAGATCTTACAATTCTCATCGCACACATACCCAATTACTACACTGCTTTCTTTCCTCTCCCGTCTTCGCAGCATAATACATACACACTCTCTGTTCCAAGGAATCCTGCCGATGTGTATCTATATCCACATATCTCTGACACGGAACAAGTCCCTCTGCCCCGGGATGACGAAGGTTCCACCTGAACGGTGTTTGGTGTCTCGAAAACATAATAATTCCTGGTCTCTCTCCCAAACGATAACAAGCCCCCGGTGCCATCGGGCTCATCGGCGATTGTCATACTGACCTTTATGTCTTTCATTATCCGGTCGGGATGAACCTGGATAAAGGCAGGTTGGCGAACCACTAATACTACTACTTCCCCTTTGATAAACGACTCGCCTTCTCCTATTTCACTCACCTCCCATTTACTCCGAGGACAGAATTCACTACAGAAGAATGAAGAGAGCAATCACACTACCCTGTTGGGGCAAGCGGAGGCTCTTTGCAGGCGGGAATACTACGTTTTTCTCTCATGGAAGCACTGCGGGCTACAGCATAGAGACCAGCTGCAAATCACTCAGAACCAAACACCGGGATCTTTTGACACGATTCAGTTATTCGCCCTGGAGATTTCAAATCTACCATCAGATTTGGCGCTGGGTGGCGCCATCTAGTGGCACTTTTAAGTGATTTGAACCATGGGAAACCATCAATGCAATAACCATTTATCATCTTATCACAAAACGCCGCAGGCCATTGGAGGGACTTTCCCTTTTGTTCATCACCACTGCTATTAGAGACAGCCTCTAAGAGTAGGAATTGGCATTTAATTTTGATCGAGCGATTTTTTGGGGGGCGGGGGGGTTATATCGCACTAAAGAACCCACTCTTCATCACCCATAGCAATTCTGTCCAGAATTGGCTTACGGCCATTTCAAACCAATAGAGATGAAACACTATGAGTAAATAGAACCTAAGGATTAAATACAGCATAACCGCCAGATGTGAGTTATTTTTTAGTTATGAAGGAATTTGGTGGAACTCTAATGTCCATAATCGCATATATTGCTCGGATTAAAAATAAACTCATATTCCTGTATTCATTTCTACATCTCCGATCTATTTAAACCCCGAGTGCTCTTCGGGACGAGGTGTCTACTTCCTCACCTCAGTGATAGCGTCAACTTGCGATTCTTATTCCCATATAATAAAAGAGATATAATAAATGAAAATTTTTTATAAGTGGGGGATTTGGGAGGAAAGAGATCTAACTCAAATATACCTAAACCAATGATGGAATCTCTTCTAAATTGATTTTTTTCATTTACTTAAAGGTAGTGGTGAAGTTACAGTAAGGGAATCTTTCTTGTAGGCGAGGGAGCTATTTAGGACCCATTGGGATAGAGGGTAATTAGCCCTCAAAAGTGTGCAGTTGTATGGCTAAATACATCTACTAAGATGTGTGGTGTGATGTAATATGCTGTTTGAATGAATTTCCAGCCCCTCCCCCCACCCCCCGACATATTGTGCCTTCAGGAGCGTCTTGCAGCTCCGCTTTTCTGCCAAGCCCTCGCTCACTGTGTAATCCAACGAGTGCAGGTCGACTAAACGAAGAGGAAAATAGTACGATGTCTGACAACACAAAACTGTAGATAACTAACGTTCAGGCATAAACACTGGGGACAGTAGGGCGCATCAGAAGCATAGGAAGAATTGCTTACAAAGAAGAGCTAGGCATAGACGTGTCTAACTGGAACCCCCTTTATGGGTTACCCAGTTTGGAAGGACAAGTGATGATCGATGGTGATGATGAGGGGCGTAGTGATGATGAATGTGAAGCGAAAAGTGACGATAAGGGCAAGTAGTGATGATGAGATAAAGTGGATATAGTGATGATGAGGCGCAAAGAAATAGTGATGAGGGGAAGTTAATTATAGTAATAATGCATATTGGATGTGGAATCGTGATGAGTGAGAAGGAAGAGTGTAGTGATGATAAGTGGAAGGGAAGTTAGCGATTATGATGAAGGGAAAGTGAAGTATTGATGATTAAGGGAAGGTGAGGAGGCGATGATGGAAGGAGTTGATGTACTGACGATGATCAGAAGGTTAACTAGGTCCAAATAGTGATGCCTAAGCAAATAAAAGTGGTGATAAAGCGAATAGACTGGAGTGATGAATATGTTAGGGAAGGTAATAAAAATGAGAAGAGGGGGAAGCAGTGATGTTGAATAGGGTAGGTGGTGGTGATGATATGAAAGTGAGGCAATGATGAAGGAAGAAGGGGTGATCATGTTGACCATGTGTTATTCAGTTATGATAGGTAAGCTTGGGAAGTGAAGGATAGGAAAAAGTGCAGGTGATGAGGGTAAATGGAGGATTTGGTGGTTATTTAGAGGAGGTAGTGATGACAGTATGATTAGCTAGTGATAGTGATAAGGAGGTGAGTAGCTGAAAACTGAGTGATATCTAGTGAAGATGGAAGATGAAGTGGTGATGATAAGAGGAATGAGAGTTTGTGATAATGCGAGAGGAGGGGACGAAAAATAGCCGAAGGGAAGGTTGTGATGGTGTTAAAAGAAAAGTATTGGTGGTTTAGTGATGACCAGATGAAGGTAGTGATGATGAGGACAAGTGGAGTTCGTGATAATGAGAAGACGGGTGTTAATAAAGATAGAGGGTAAGGAGATGTACTGATGATGATGACAGGTAGGGGGTGAGAATTAGAATGGGAGGAAGTGAGGTAATGTAAATGAATGGGTGGTGGGTGAGGTGTTTTGAGGACAAATGGAAGTGGATTCCACCAAAACAAAAAACAAAGCAAAATGCGACTCGAAATTATCAGAGTTTTATTCAACGAGTTTAATTTCGACAATTATCTGATCCGTTGGCTGATTATAATAATACAAACTACTTGTTTTTTCACAGGTTTTTACTTCTTCTTTGGGTTATTTTTCAGAGATAAACCCGTGACGGAGATTTCCAGTAATTTGACCATGTACATGCAGGAAATATATATACACGACGTATGTAATTACATAATTTAATTTAATACACAACGTATTTGAGAAGTAAAAAAGTCCGCATTTTTTTTCTTCTTTTTCTGAATTAAAATTTCCATCAGAAAAGGGAGATTGGCTCCTTTGTACGGTAAATAATGTATCCCCGACAGTTCATTAATTAAATATCAAAGATTTAACCATAGAGAAACCAGGCAATGGCTTCGCCACTCCCCTCTTGGGGGAGCTTGCGCTTCGCTACTAAGATTAAAATATAAAATCTAAAAAAAAGCAGCCAAGGTTTAATTTTTATAAATTTTCTGAACTTCGCCAATTATAATAATTTTAAAAAGGAACTCTAAACTAAATTTCCTCCCTTTCAAAATATCACGTTGCTAAAATATAAAGTTATAGAATAGAAGAAATATAAAAATTAATTTTCTGAACTTCACCATTTGTAATTCTTTGGGTTTTAAAAAATTCACAAAATTTCGATACTTATATTTATTTCCAAACTTTCATAAAAAACATAAGTCATAACCAAACAAAGATGAAATTATTATTAAAATACTAAAAAAAAATCCCCTTCTTAAATTATAGAGGTAGTGATGATGAAGTGATGATTAGTGATTATACAGAGAGGATAAATACGTGAGTATGTAACTGTTATAGATGATAGCGAGCATTATAAACAGAATTTTTAGGAAAGAAACTCAAATTATCTTTCCTTGTAATAATTCATGTGAACTTTTTTCGTTCCACTTAATCTTTACTGATTAATTATTGAATTTTCCTTTTAGGCTTATATTTTATGGACACATGTACTTGCGTTTCTCCAGTCGTATATGATTCCGGTTTAATTATTTTCCTCAATTTTTGCCGACACCGTTTCGCTCTGATTCCTGAGTGAGAACCGGCTTAAGACCAATTTGGTTGGTGTAGCTTTCAACCTCTCTTCTCCATTCCTCTTGACAGGGTGAAGATTTAGAAATTTAGGTGCTATTTGGAGGTTATAAGCTATGAGATGCTAAGAGAGATGGATGGATGAATGTATTGATGATGGTCTCATGGAGCACACTTCACGGTGATCCCGACGTAATTCAATTTTATAAAAGAGGCTCTTTAAAGATTCTCTTTTCAAATTTAAAAGATGATTTTTGATAGGGTGGATCTTTACATGTGCTGATGATTTGAATGGAATGTTGATTGAGTTAAAAATTTTAGGCGGAGAGTGGGAAGAGTCCCACCTCTGTCAAAGGGTAGATAGTGGTGTCTCTCAGTTCCCCGAAGGTGGGGCACTCCACGATGATGTGGGTCGTTGTTAAGGGGCGGGGGGAGGGTAAGCAAGCCTGGCAGTAAGGTGGTGGTGCTTTTTTCCATTAGAAATTCGTGTGTTATTCTGGTGTGGCTGATTTGTAGTCAGCAGATCACAACTTTTTGCCGAGGTTAGATTGTTGGTGGTTTCCACGCTGACAATTTGGGGAAAATCTGGCACATTTTATTTGAGCCCTTAAGGTTGGTCCATCTGGCTGACCAGGTTTACCAGAGTGCGTTTCTTATTGTATTCTTGTAGTCTTGATACGGAATTTGGTGGTTGAGTGGGCGTATGATTTGTTGGGTCGCGGTTTTAGCTGTTTTGTCAGCTTTTTCATTCCCATGTAAAACTGTGTACGCAGGGACCCGGACAGAGTGAAATTTCTTTCCCAATGTTGTTGGCTTTAAACATCGTTTCTATTATATCTTGGATTATTGGATGCAGGTCGTGCAATTTTCTGCGAGCTTGTAGACTGCTCCAGGAGTCGGAGGTGATGGTATATTTTTCTAGTCCTTCCTGTTCGTATGCCCATTTTGCTGCGTATCTCAGGGCATAGCATTCTGTCATGAATATGCTTACTGTTTGACAGTATACAGTGCCGGCCATAATGATTCCGACATTTAGGTTTCCATCATAAAACTTACAACAGCCTCAAACAATTAATCGTAATCAATACATCATAAATTACAGATCTATACTAAGCATGGCATATTTTGTACATGTTAGAAGGATCAAACTACAAGTTGATACCTGTTTGGGTTGTCGAAGAACCATATCGTCTCCGGCTCAACGGGATGCGTTTAGCTTGTTCAAGAGCTTCTTTGACTCCTTTATTTATAAATAAAAGTGGAGGAACTCGCGTGCCCCAACGACCCCTAGAGCAGCCTCACTATATTTGCGCACCTGGTCGAGGGTGTCGTAGAATGACTCCCGACGATACCATATATCACTATTCGTTGAGGGAACTTCCTTAATTATCTTTAGAGTGCGTTACTGTCTGGCGGCCGATATTATGTATCTTCGATATGCTTAAGAAGTGGAACTGAGCTCAAGGATAATAATATTGCTATCATTAATAAAATAGAGTTTTATTAATAATAACTATCAATAAACACAAGACGGAAAATATTGACATAAACAGAGAATGAAAAGGGTCGTGGGGGCTCGGCTAATCCGAGGATTTAAAGGATTTAAAAAAGGTAAAACAAATATCGAGTTAAAGAGATGGGATGGTTCGATAAACCATTTAAAGCACAGGATAGAATTGACAAAAGGGTTAAGTACTCAAAGGTGACGTTTGGCTTACGTAACTTTTGCACTAGTGGTGCAGTGGAAGGTGGCGCAAAGGAGTTTCAGTCCGCTGGCGAGTTCCAGCCGAAGGGGGGGAGGATAAAAGGATCCTGACGTGGCGTCTTGGGAAGGAGAACCGTTTCTCGACGAACGGCTTGAAGAACAATGGCTGTTCTAGGTTGTTCTCTTCTGAACAAAGGGGGGATGAGAACCGTCTCTTGTCTACGGGCTCAAGAACAATGGCTGTTCTAATGTTGTTCTCCTCTGAACAACAGGGGGGGGGGGGTGAGAACCGTTTCTTGGCGAAGGGCTCAAAACGAACAATGGCTGTTCTAATGCTGTTCTCCTTTGAACAACAGGGGGGGATGAGAACCGTTTCTTGGCGAAGGGCTCAAAACGAACAATGGCTGTTCTAATGCTGTTCTCCTTTGAACAACAGGGGGGGATGAGAACCGTTTCTTGGCGAAGGGCTCAAAACGAACAATGGCTGTTCTAATGCTGTTCTCCTTTGAACAACAGGGGGGGATGAGAACCGTTTCTTGGCGAAGGGCTCAAAACGAACAATGGCTGTTCTAATGCTGTTCTCATTTGAACAACAGGGGGGGATGAGAACCGTTTCTTGGCGAAGGGATCAAAACGAACAATGGCTGTTCTAATGCTGTTCTCCTTTGAACAACAGGGGGGGAAGCCTTGGGGACTTGGCGTCGGAAAGGCTCGAACCTTTGGCACTCAAGGAAAATTGTCCTCCTTCTGGACAAGTGATGGTGAATCTCGAGGTCGAGGTCCCTTGGCGCACAAAGGGAGAGAGGGTCGTGGTGATGTTTCGCGACGAAAATCTGGATCTCCAATCTGATCTTAGTAGTAAAGTTTCCATATAAATAGCCAGGACATCTCCTTGGCGTGGGGGAAAATGGAGTGAAAGCTTGGAGGGAACGCACAGCCGGGCCGGAGAACAATGCCTTATCTGCTCATAAGCCTAACTCAATCTGGCGAGGTCGGCGTATGGGGGCGAACGGGGGGACGATAACCTCCTTGTTTAAACATTGACATCCGGTAGCTGTGATAAGACTCCAAGCCTCGAATCGAAGATGCACGTGGGCAGCATCGTGGTTTTAAATAATACGGGATAGGAGTTGAAATTAAACGCAGCTTCAACTCGTTCTATCACAGAGGGTTTGGAGCCAGAATAAGAACGATTATCCAACTTAAATCTTCCAACGGCTAAGCAGGCAGATGAGAGGAGGCATTCCGGATTCCAATTTTTGTAAGAGTGGATGAGAGGTTGTAACTGTGGAGAGGACCTGGTCTCCTTTTCCACTGGGTACAATGTTCGTGCGCCAGTGCATCCACGCACGCTAAACAAATCACGCACAGTCGTACCCGGGGAGAAACCCGGGCACAAGCTCTACTCGTCCGCGAGTGGTGCCATGACGATAATATCTAAAATACATAATATCATAAATGTTACCTGCAAAAGATCATTTTTATTCCAAATAAAATATTTGGTGGTTATCCTCCATAACACTATATTTTAAGAACGGCATTTTAGGGGAAGGTTTCAATGATTATAAAAGATTTTTTTTGCTTCTTAGTTCGGTTATTACCTTAGTATAGATAGCTATCTCATTACTCCACTACTATGAACAAGGATTTGTATGAGACTCAATCATGGTCAGGCTCCAAACAATTGCGACATAAATCTAATAGAAAACTAACGGACCATCCTGGAGAGAGGTGTTTACGGAAATAACAAGCAATTAAAAAAAAATGAACTAATAGATGCCACGCAAGCTGTCGCAGAGAATGTTTCGGCTGATTGCATACCGATTTTGACATTATCAGTAAACAGCAGATTGTTAAAACTATTCAGAATGGTTCCGTTGTTCCGGGGCTCTTGAACAGTTCCTTTCTTCAGTGAGAATAGCCCCATCTTTTTCTTTTTCTCATCTCTCAACTCTCTCACTCTCTCTTTCATTCAATCATCCCCTTCACACACTCATCCCTTCATTAAACCTTTATCATCATACCCATAAATTCGTCTTCATTTTCATCGAATGAACCTTGAGTCGTCTTTGTATCCGAAGGACAGCTATAACACCTTGTTTAAGTTTTTATAAAAGTCCATTCTAAGAGTTCCTTTATAGTTTAAAAACAAATAGTGGAGTTCAGAAAAAATGAATGTAAAATGTTTTGCAATTTTTTAAAAAATGAATTACAAATGGTGAAGTTCAGAAATTTGATTAAAATTTAGTCAAGGCTGCTTTTCCATATAACACTATTTTAAGAACGTGATCTTTTTTGACGGGTTGAATAATAATAGATAGTTTTTCTTTTAGTTCGGTTATGACCTAGGTATATTTTAAGTTTTTATCCAAGTTGTTTCTAGCAGTTCCTCTAGAGTTTGAGCAAAAATAAAATGGTCAAGTTCAGAATAAATAAATAGGATTATCGAATCTTTTGGAATTTTTAAAAACAAAAAAAGTTACAAATTTTTATACTCAGAAAAAATTAGAAAATTGATTAAAATTAAGGCATGACTTTTTTCTGTGTTTTTCGTAGAATAATAATCGGTGCCTTTGAAGGAGATGATTATAATTTCCCGAATATCATTAGCGTTCTGGGATAGGGATTTGAATGGGGGAGGTTGAAACTTTTATAAGGATAGCCTGGTGGTCGCTGGGAATAGGGGGACCCGGCTCAATGAAGTAGTTGTATGGGAACATCTTGCTAGTGAGCACTATATTTGGCTTGGTGGCTGATCTGTGTGTGATGTATGTGGGGAAGTTTGGTCCAATTCTTGTGATGATTTGTCTTTCAATAAGTGTCTTAAGATTCCTGCCTGATCCTATAGGTAGGATCAGCTTTGTGATGGAGACTTAGGTGCCCGAATCATTATGGCCGCTACTATAGAAAAACGATAATAAATAAGGAGTCATAAGGAATATCCGTACTTCAAAGAACCCATCGGTCAATACCATGAGAATCACCACGTAAAATCTTCCTCCCAGTTTAGCGGACTAATTTCATAAAACGGAGCGATAAATCTTCCAAGCGTGGAACGTTTAGTAAATTCTGGCGTTGTTATGTAGTTCGGCAGCTTGGCGCTCTTTATGATAAAGTAATCATCAGGTTGTCAAGTTTCTGGACTTGAGTTGGAGAAAGTTTAAGGCCCACTCCATATTTAAAATTTTGTTTTTGAAATAAAAGGCGAAAATGAGAATAATATTAATGAAATTTGGGAAACTAATATTTTACGATGCCATACACCCCTTCGGGTTTGGTATATGGTCGGATGAAGTTCCAATCAGCGCTACTCTGCGGCAGTTGCTATAGGTTGCAACTACACACAGAGTAGGAACTATTATTAACTAAGGTCTCCAGGAAGATAGACGTCAATCCCATCACCCCTACAAATCGGGGGTGAAACCAGCACCATAATTCCCACACACAAATCTCCCCAAATATTTGAGCCTCTATCTCTCATTAACAATGTCCGATGGGACCTCTTATCTTTTTGAGAAGTGTTACGTCCACAATGGTGTGGTTTGTGGTTAAATAAGTGGTTGACCTAATTTTTATGAGGCTTCTATACCTATAACTAAGTTCTAATGGCCTAGGACCACTGATTTTGCAGAGAAGGCAGAGTGGAAGAGAAATGCGCGCACTCTTGATGTTTATAAACCTCGATTAGTCTTTTTGAGGTGTCTAACTGCCACCAATTTTCACCTCCCCTTATTTATACCTATTTTGTATAATCCTTTTACAAGAACTGGTTAGAAACATGTTTTAAATCATTTACATCTGAAGTGTTAATAAAATAATTTATGCTTCTCGAATTGTTTGAGCTCTAGCTATTAGCGTTCTTGATTCGAGACTTAAGTAGAGACTTGTTCTCCAAGAACCAAGGGAAAGGTAAGCCTTTGTCGAGAATTATTTTCATGTCCTCAACACATTTTCTGGTGAAGTGAATATTTTTTTGTCCTTGAGAAGTATTATATTATAAAAGATTAATTGGTTGATAGACAATAAATTAGCATTATACTCTTAATATCTATTTTTTGCAAGAATTGGGTTCCACGGTGGTTCTTCTGACGCTAGTCTAATTTCTGGTTCTATTAAAATTAATAAAGCTATTCCAAATGTTATTTTTATTCACATAATTTACTCAAGTCTCTCCCTAATTGGATTAACATCTTTAAATATCTTTGTACTTTGAATTGGAGTAGCATTTGCGATTCAGGCATTGTTAATCTCAATAGACATCAAACCAATTTAATTGATAAAGAGTTTCTTCAAGAGTTGTAAGATTCTGATTTTAATTTGAACTCGGTTATGTGTTGAGCCTAATTATGGTGATGCTCTGTGTATAACTAGATATCATTATAAAATGGTGAAGGAGATTTAAAGCTTTGATTTTTAGTATTGATTCATATAAAGGGTCTTTCAACAAGGACGCTCGAGCTTTGTCAGGCGATAGTGGCCATGTTGTTAAAGCGACATCTGGCAACCTCACTGTGAACCATTCAGTAGTACTTGGGAAGTCTCGATGGAAGGTTATAACGTTGAACACCGTGTGCAAATCATCAAATGTTATTATCAAAATCAGTGCTCCGTTCGACAAACGTTCCGCGCATTACGTGATTTCTATCCTCGCCACAATCGTCCTGCCGATTCCACTGTTCGACGCTTGGTGGCCAAATTCGAGGCAAAAGGGTCGATCAACAATCAACCAACACCCGTACGTCGCCGAAACGCAAAGTCTGCTGAAAACATCTTGCCATAAATAAGAGTGTACCGGAACATCCGAGGCAGTCAATTTCTCGTCGTTCACAAGAACTTGGCTTTTCTGCGACTTCAGTTAGCGAATTATGCGTAGAGACTTGGGTCTGCACCCGTACAAAATCCAACTTACCCAGGAACTTAAGGTAAACGACCATAGACAACGCCGTGTGTTCGCTAATTGGGCTCTAGAGTAGTTGTAAGTTGCCCCAAATTTCCCCCAAAAATCATCTTCAGTGACGAGGCCCATCTTTGGATGAATGGATTTGTGAACAAGCAAAATTGTTGGATTGGGGACGAAAACAATCCACGTTCGATACACTAGCACCAATTGCATCCTAACAAAGTCACGATTTGGTGCGGATTTTCGTCTAAGGGAATTATCGGTCCGTATTTTTTTGAGGACGAAGATGGGATTGCCATAACCGTCAACGGTGAGGCCTACAGATCGATGATAAGCAACTTCTTCTGGCCTCAACTGGATTATATGCCTGATATAGATACTGAGGACATGTGGTTCCAACAGGACGGCGCTACGTGCCACACTGCTCACGCCACGATAGACATTTTGCACCAGCGATTTCAGGGCAGGCTCATTCATCTCGCGCGGCGGCGACGTCAACTGGCCACCGAGATCATGCGATTTAACGTCATTAGACTACTTTCTTTGGGGCTACCTTAAATCGCAAGTCTATGCGAATAATCCGCAAACATTTGATGTCCTCAAAGTCAACATAACGAACACCATCCAGCAAATTCAGCCAGATTTAAGCGACAAAGTCATCGAAAATTGGGCCTCCCGAATACGTTCCTCCAAGCGAAGCCGCAGCGGACATTTGAACGACGTCATATTCCACACCTAATGCCGTAAGATGTACTTTAAAATTTAAAATAAATTGAGTGCATATATCAAACACAACTTGTTTTATTTAAATTTAAAAATTGAGCGACCTAATTGAAAGACCCTTTATATAACCACGTAGAAAGACAGATTGTTTTGTTATATAGAAAGACAGATTGTTTTGTTATATAGTTCCTTAAAAAAAGAAATACAATTTAAGTTGATAAATTTGATAAAAAGGAGAGTAATGAAGAACTAGTTTTGTCTCATTCGGGCCCTCCTCAGGTGAAACTTAAGTGTTTTGCATTTAGGTCTAGTAAAATAAAATGACTAGCTTCTTAGTTTGAACACATTTGTAGAGACATTTATTCAACTGGGCTTTTTCATCTTCTATTATTAGCTATTAATATTTATGTGCCATAATTGGTAAGCTAATGCTGGAATTAAATTAAGAACAATAGTTCCTCATACGAGGGGCGGTCAATAAGTTTTGCAATTCGGATATAAAGAAACGAGATATGATGAAAAGTGTTTTATTATTTTTCAATATAACTACCCTCGACTTCAATGCACTTGCGCCACTTATCCCCGATGCTTCGAATTCCCGACAACCAGATATCTCCCGAATGCTGTTCAATCCACTCCTGGACGGCGAGCTCAACATCTTCATCGTCCCCTAACCGGCGTCCACGCAGTGCAGCCTTGAGCTGGCGGAATAAAAAGTAGTCGCTAGGAGCCAAATCTGAACTGTAGGGGGAATGGTTGAGCTCCTCGAATCCGCACTCGCGCAGGGCAACTTGTGCAACTCGGTCCTTGTGGACTTTGACGACGTTGCAGTCGATCATTGGGCGCGAGGTTTCCAGGGACCCAACGGGCAGAGATCTTGGTCATGGCCAAATGGTCGTGGATGATGTTGATAACACTTCCATGCGATATTCCAAGTTCTCGGTCGATTTCTTCGACCTTCACCCGTCGATTTTCGAGGATCATCCTCGCCACACGGGTCGCATTGTGCTCGTTGGTCACGTCTGACGGGCATCCTGGACGGGGGTCATCTTCAATGGACTCACGACCATGGCGGAACTTCCTATTCCAGCGAGCAATGGTTGCATAGGAAGGGGCAGTCTCGGTGTACACTGCAACCGTGCGTTCATGGATCTCTTTTGCATTCTTGCCTTCCTTGGCAAACGTTTGATCACTGCGCGGTGCTCAACCTTCTCCATTGTTGAAAAATTTGTGACTGACGATCTGCGATCAGATACTGCTTATTAAATAGACGAGGCAGCAGCGTGCGGCCGCAGGTCCTGACTTGTCATAACTTGTCCTAACACCCCCACAAACAGCTATCCCCCTTCCTCTGTTTTGCCCTACCGATTCGCAAAACCTATTGACCGCCCCTCGTAGCTAACATCAACTCTTTCGAAAGGAGATGGAAGATAACCCATGGCCCAAAATTCAACGATATACGTGTAGACGGGAAGCGAATCCCCTACTGCATGTAAGGGACGGTTCTGGGGGCTCAAAATCACCATCAGGCGCTACACGAGTCATATCGAGCGAACAGTCACAAATAACAAGAGAGATTTGAGGGAATTTTATTGGTTTCGTGACTTAAATACCTCAACTAAACTCAAGATGTTCAATGCGTGCATTCGCTCGAGGCTTCTGTGCCCCCCAGTGCCGCTGAACGCGAGCGCCGAGCCCCACATTACGAAACTACAAAAGATCCAGAACAAAGCGTTGCTTATCATCACAAACACCCGATCAACGTGGCGCTCCACGAGAGGGCTAAACGGATCTGGTGAGCCATTGGCACCCACCTGGCCCCGGAGGTCTCTCGTACACATCTAGGCATCTAGGTCGCTCGACAAATCAGACCATTTAAAAGTATTAAGGCACAGAATGACGGCGACGTTTCTCCAAAATACATATGTCACAATCGACAAATCACAACAAACGACTAGTGTAATGCTCAGGTTTCTTTAGTATAAATTCACATACGATCACTAAGATTACCTATTTTTACAATATTTTGCGAAGAAATATCAAAAGATAAATTTGAAAAACCCATAGCGGGAACAACCCCTCCCCCTCAAATAAAGGCTTGAATGCCAATAAGGTCATATATAAACTAATTAAATTAACAGGTTCAATTTAATTAGCATAAACACTAAATTTTATAGTTTAAAAAAACAACAAAAAACAAAATACACCCACAATGAAGGACTTAAACAAACAAAGATAACCTTTCACCAGGCTATTCATTCTGTCTCCCACACCACCTCTATTCTTTAAACTCACCTAATTTCACTACTTTACTCTCACTATCTCTCTCATTCTCTCCCTAAATTTCACCACTTTTTAAGTCCAAATTCCAAAGTTCATAACACTTCTAGACCTCCTTACAGTAGTTGCTATTACAGAATTTGACTTGACCTCCTGGTAAAAGCACACAATCCTTTGTTTTTCATCACAGGAAACCGGTCCTATTTCACAAGCCGCCATGTTGACAGTTGAATGTTCCATAATGTGTGAGCAAAAGAAGTAACTGTTGGCCCATCATCAGTTTCAGAAACACAAATACCTCGGTCGGTGGTTCATTTTTTTCTCAGTCACCATTAACATTTGTTGCTGCAATTTGAAAGAGAGCTTGTTTATTTCCTCATAACTTACGAAATATTTATTCCATTCACTTGAAATTTTCAGAAAAGATAGATATTAAATATATCTAAATATGTGTCCAATATATAGTCTCAACGTTTGGCTGAACTTCTATAATAAATATTTAAATTCACTTGTTCTTACCTACCCTTATATTATGGCCGCTAGTATATATATATATATATATATATATATATATATATATATATATATATATATATATATATATATGTGGTTAAAATGCTATTATTGGTAAAACCAGTCTTCCTCAAAGCCCTCGGAAGAGCTCCTTCCGAGGGCTTTGAGGAAGACTGGTTTGCCAAAAAATAGCCTTTTAACCGCATAATTATGATTGCGTTTTTGCAATAACTTTCTCAATATATATATATATATATATATATATATATATATATATATATATATATATATATATATATATATATATATATATATATAGTTTTATACTTGAAATCCGTCTTTGATAATATTTTTTTTAACAACCGGCATTCTTTATTCCTAGGCGCATTTCGACCATGTTAGATCATCTTCAGGGAATGAACAGAAATTGAATTATTCACGGTTCACGGTTTATTAAGAATGAATTACAAAGAGAGATTACATAAATGTAAATATATAGCAGACAGTGTGGAAAATTGAATATAGCAGAGAAGAGATAGTTATAAGTATAAGTAGGAAAATAATTATTCATTTTTTTTCATTTTGTGTATAGAAAGGACAGAGAGGGCAGGCGAACAGGCAGTCGAAGAGTAAAGGTTGCGGAAATAACTTAAGAAGCGATAGGAGGAGTTGATAGGTTGGTGGCTAGACACCGATGCGTGGTGTAGTTAGGTTGGACTCTGTGTGATCATGACTGGACGACGGTTGGAGGCTGGTCAGGAAGGAGGGTGTGTCAGCTCGGTCGGAAACGCGTTATTCATGATGTCTTTGGTTTATACGAAGAACGGTATGGGTTGCGGGTGGTCATGGCCCTCGGGGTATCGCGGTGCCATCGCATACCTTCTTACATGTAGTGTGATGTATAATGGGTCTCTGGCGAGTTTCGCGAGTTGTTTTGTGAGTCTAGTGTGGGTGTATATGTTAAGGGGTGTTAATTTATTGTTGTTGTGTAGTGTGGCCATTCTCGTGTACAGGGGAGAGCGGCAAGCGCGTTTCAGAGCGGAGTTCTGAATGCGCTGAGCCTTCTGCGGCCACGTGATACTCGCGGCTACGAGTAACAGTAGGGCTTACGTGAGAATAGGTCGCACAAGTGTTTTATATAGGTGTAACTGTAGTTTTTTGCCCGCAGGGTAGAATCTGCGCAGCGATGTATTTGTGTGAGGATCTTGCTTGTGTTATGTTCTGATGTATATTGAACCTGAGAGTCTTGTCAAAAGATACCCCGAGGATTTTTGTATGTTGTGTATATTCGAGCCTTGTTGGGTTTAGATGGTTTCTGTCTGGTGTGTGTGAGGAGATTTGTAGGTTGTGCATGAAGTGATCTCTTGCGCCGTAGAGTGTCATCTGTTTCTTCTGAGGATTCGTGGCAATCAGCCATTTATCCTCGTATTCCGTCTTAGTGTCTAGTATTATTAGCGCGTGGAGCGCGATTTCTTCTGGTCCGCGGCCACTGACGAGAATGCTTTCGTCATCGGCGTAGGACACTGTGTATGTGTCACAGCAGTTTTCGGGTGGGCGTGGGGTGTCGTTTGTGTACATGATGTATAGTGGGGGTGCCAGTTCGCTCCCTTGGGAAACGCCTGAGCGTGGGGTGAAAAGTTGTGAGAGGGTGTTGTTTTATTTTATGTGGCATCTCTGTTCAGTGAGATAGTGCGAGAGGAGCCTTCTGGTGCAGAGAGGTAACTCCGTATTGTTGGCGAGTTTCCAACGGAGTCCCTCGTGCCACACTTTATCGAAGGCCTTTTCCACGTCCTTGCTAGTGGAGAGTGTCTTGAGAACCAGTCCCTCTCTTCCAGGTATTCCTGTGGGCGGTAGTTGATCATGCGTTCAAGTATTTTGCCTAGGTGCTCTAATAGAACGATAGTCCTGTAATTGTTTTGGTGTTTGGGATCTTTGTTCGGTTTGTGAAGGAGTATGTTGTGAGAGACTTTAAATACTTTGGGGAAGTGGCCTGAGGCTAGTGAGGCGTTAAATAGGTGTATAAGTGTGGGGTATATGTTTGCCGGGAGGTTGTGCATTAGTGTGGCTGGTAGCCCGGAGGGACTGGGGGCGCGTTTTGGTGTTGTTTTAATGTAGTGTTTTGTTTCTTCGACGGTGAGAGGAGTGGTCAATGCGGGTGTATAGTAGAGCAGCTCCATTTTTATCAGGGGGGCGGGCCTTAGCTGGTGAGCGTGGACCCAAAGGCACTCCTGAACTTCCTGGAAGTGCTCCCGCGCGTGTGGTTTTGGTGGGTTGTGTGTATGTACTGTGTCCCAATGGGACCTAAATGCTTCGAGGATCACGTTAGTGTCTGTTAGTGTTAGGTTGTTTACTTGGAGGATTACGGATTTTAATGGGTCAGTGCCCATCATCCTTCTTACTTGCCGCCCGAAGAAGGAGGGGTTTGCGCAACGGGTGTCGTCCGCGATGCGGACGACCTCACACTACTGCCGGTTCCTGTCTAGGCGCACTCACTGTAGGATGCGGGCACGTAAGTTATTAATGTTATGTTTTCGTTGTCCTCTAGAGTAGTGGTTGTTGTACTGTGTGATCAGTCTCTTCGTGTGTATGGAAAATGTGAAATGTTTTATGCAAGTATAGGTTTTTTGTGGTGTGTGTAGATTGCGGGCTGTGGTTATGGTGTTTATGATTGAGCACCAGTGGTCGTCTAAAAGGTTTGGATCGGTGTGCTTCAGGTCGAGATTTTGTAGCGTATTGTCTGTTATGTAACTCTTGAACTCTTCCCAGTTTGTGTTATTGTAGTCGAAGAGAGGTGGTGTAGGTATAAGAATAGGAGATGTGGATATGATATGGCATATCGCTATGTGGTCAGAGAGTACGTGGGGACCGGGTGATATGCGTGTGTAGGAGCGTGTAGCGTGGTCGTTGCGGAAGACCACGTCCGGATATCTGGTACCTCCGTGAGGACCTAAGAATGTTGGGAAGGCAGGGCCGATGTGCTCGCAGCGATAACGCCGCAAGGCATCGGCCAGGTACCTTCCTGCGTCATTCGTATTGTTTGAAAGGAGTGTCGGGTGAAAGGCGTTGAGGTATCCCTCGAAGAAGATAGGGAGGTTGTGGTTAGATAGAGCCCGGAGTGGGTTTTCTTTGTTTAACTGTAAGCGTGGTAGTCTGTAGTGTGTGGCCACTAGGAGTGGGCTGGAGCTTGTCTGTATCTTGCAGGCTAGAAAGGAGTCGTCTTGTGTTTGGATTAAGGATTTGTGTATGGAGCGCTTTATTAGGACCGCTGATACTAGGGGCCGCGCATGTGAAGATAGGTATGTCTGGTAGCCCGCAATGCGGAGTCTGTTGTTGGGAGGATGTAGGCTGGTTGAGTTCAAAAGTACTATGTCCAGTCTTTGTGTGTTTAGGACCCAGTTGGCAACCTTATGGCGAATACCGTACCAACTGCGTACGTTTAGCTGTGTCACGTTGAGGCGTTCTATTGTCGTGGGCGGAGTGCGCGGGAGGCTGATTTTTCCGGTACCGTTCCTCTCTCCTTGCTTATTGCCCAGGAGGCGTGAGGAGTCAGTACCTTCACTCGTGTCGTCGACTGTGATTTGGAGAGGTTGTTATTGGTGTTGTTGGGTGGGAAAGCCGTGGTGGAGGGGAGAGTGTGTTCTATGTGTGTGGGGGGGGGGGAGTTAGGAGCAGAGGTAGAGTGAATAGAGCTAGGAGATGAGGGGCTAGGGCCTGTAGAGGAGGTGCAAATTGTGAGAGGGGGTGTCGAGAGAGAGAGAGAGAGAGGAGGTTGAACGAAGAAGGAGGGGTGGAAGTTGGATAAAAAGGAACAACAGGTGGTGAGGTGGATAGATTTACGCGTGGTTGTGTGTTAGGGGGAGTTTTCGTGGTAGAGTTTTTATGTTTAAGACGGGGGCCGGGGGCCGGGGGCGGTGGAGGTTGTGTTGTTAGTGTGAGTGGGATGGGAGACTGCGAGAGGGGGAGTGGGGACTGTTGGAGAGGGGTTGGTGGCAATAGGAGGAGGAGTGGAGGTTCCCGAGGGGGGAGTTCTGGAGGTAGGAGGGGGTTTAGGTAAAGAAGTGGAAGGAGTGTGGTCTGTGGAGGGAGCAGATGAGGCAGTTGGGAGAGAGATGGGAGCGGTAGGCAGAGGGGTAGGTTTAAGACGGGGGGTGGGGGCGGTGGAGGTTGTGGTGTTAGTGTGAGTGGAATTGGAGGCTGAGAAAGGGGGAGTGGGGACTGTTGGAGAGGGGTTGGTGGCAATAGGAGGAGGAGTGGAGGTTCCCGAGGGGGGAGTTCTGGAGGTAGGAGGGGGTTTAGGTAAAGACGTGGAAGGAGTGGGGGCTGTGGAGGGAGCAGATGAGGCAGTTGGGAGAGAGATGGGAGCGGTGGGCAGAGGGATATGTGAGGGAGGTGCAGGGACAGAAGGGCGGGAAGAGACGGGTGCGAGGTGAGAGTGGGGGATGGGTCCGGGGTGGGGAGGAGTGCGGGTCTCCTGTTTGTGTGTTCGTCGATTAGAGCGAACACCTTCTCGGGGAAGGTGATCTGCTCTAGACCGTGCGAGGCGAATAGTGTGAATAGTATTTTTGCGTATAGTCGGGGGTCACCCCTCGACATGTCTTTTGCCACCGTTGAGAGCAAGGCGGCCAGGTGTAGTCTAGAGTGTGTGGTCTCGTTAGGTGTGTTGTGTGGAGTAGGGGTGGGTGTGTAGAGTGGGATGGGTGTCGAGATATGTGGGGGGGAAGGCTGCTGGGTTGGGTAATCTGGGGTGGGACAGGGAGCGGTGCTGACACCTTTGCGCCGGCAGCGGCGGTGAATGTTCTTGTGAGGGGCGGGGGGGAGGGGTTGAGTAGGTGGGTTGAGGACGCCGTATAGCCGCTGCGGCGTCAGAGCGTGCCTTAGGTAAGGACATTTAGGGTTGATGGCGACATGGTCCCCGCCACAGTTGGAGCAGAGGGATATGGTGGCTGTACAGGTGGTAAAGTGGTGGCCCACTATGCTGCACGTTGAGCAGACTAGGTTTGCTTGACAGTTAAGTGTGGTGTGGCCAGTTTTGTAGCACCGGTGGCATTGCGTGGGTCTAATGTTGAGTTGTGACTCTATGTTGTGCGGGTGTGTTAGGGTGCCGCAGACCTTGATGCCTTGGTCTAGCAGCAGTGTTTTGTGGTGTACTTCAGACAGTGTGATAACTGCCCATTGTTTGCTACGGTTGAAGTATATGTCGGTGATGACCTCCTTCCCATACTTCTCTCTGAGGTGTGTACGGAGGTCATCTGTGGAGAAGGCCCAACCATAGGGGGTTGGTCTTCGTGATTCGTATTTGGTGTCTTTTGGTTACACCGTGGGCTAGTTTTGTGTGTAGGTCTAGAGCGGCGAGTGTTTCGGATGCGCTTGCGTGTTATTTTATTGCGTCCTCCTGTGAGCGGAAGACGAGTTTCTGGGCTGTGTCTTAATAATGTTCGTGATAGGGGTGTCATGTCTAGCTGCTAGGTTTAGGAGTGCGTGTTCATTGTTTTTTGTGGAAATTGGCTCGAAGATCTGGTCGGTCTCGTAGGTAGCTAGTTGGCTGTCGATTACCATCCACGGTATGTCCTGCAGGAAATCGGAGCAGTCTATGTTGTGTCTTCCGTCGACCTTTCCACCTTTATCGGCTCATAATTCTTGTAGAGCGTAGAGAGCGAAGATCCTTCCAAGTTGTGTGTTAATTATTCAATGATATATTTGTAGGAAAGAGTACAAGAAGGTTTACGTTAATATAAAATAATTCATACAATGCAAAAAAATAAAATTATTATAGTTAAAGTGTTGAAAATAAATATTATAGCTGAGAAGGGGAAGGATTTAGTCGGAGGCAAAGATACATAAAGTGGGTCCTCCTGGAGCAAGAATACGCAGGAGCTCAGCTTTTTGTTAATTTACAAAGTTTTGACACTTAATTTGTACCCACTAATAGGGTTTTATATTTACATTAATACTAGTCTTTTGATTTATGATTTACGACTTCTCACTTGTTTAAATTTTATTTGTTACCTTTAATTTTAATCTAATTCTATCACTTGGTTTTCACTGACAATTTTACCATTACTCTATTACTTATTGTCACTATTATTGTTGTATATACTTTATTTTAGTTTTTATTTAATGATTTTTTTTAATACTTTTTACTTTTATATTTAGTACACTGTAAACATTATGTTTTGCTGATTATTAAGTTTCAGCTCACTTCGTTTTTACACTATTTGAAACTTCTAATTTTATTATTTCTTATATTCACTATACACTAGAACTTTCGTAGCTTACACGTTATACGTTCACTTACGTGACGTGTTTAAACACTGTTGCTTATTTGATTTTCGCTTTATTATTTATTTAATACTTTTTGCTTTATTATTTATTTAACACTTTTATCACTTTTTGCTGTTAGTTAATGGCTGAGGTCATCATCCCGCACTTTATGTTTTTGTATGTAGTCCCGTTTACTGTGTCTAAACTAGACTCCGCGATGTACATCGTACCACTGCACAGAAGGCTTTCCATTTCCTTTGGAGACCACGGCCCTCAAAGGTCCACTTGTACTCACCATTTCTGATGTTTTTTCAGGTCTACATCCAGCAGTCCCCAAATTTTCTAACTTTAGTTGTCCCCTGTCGAAAAAATGTCCTTTATCCAGGACATCGACTTTTTCGGTCAGGGACACTCCGGGGTAAGTTTGGTCATCTTCCGATTCTCCGTCAGGCCTCTCCTCTCCTACTTGCTTTGCTGCGGATCTTGTGTTCCTCTTCTTCTTTGTTATCTGCACCTTTGGGTTATTTTTCGTGTTTTCAGTGTTTTCTACGCTTTCGTCTTTTTCTTTTTCATGGCTCCTGTCTTGTTTGGTGTTTATTGGTTGTTGTTCTTCCACATTTTTAATCGTAGTTTTTTTGGCGGTCTCAGACTGTGTTTCCTCAACGAACTTGATGTTCAACACGTCTTGAGATGCCTGGTTTAGTGGGAACCACAACCTTTTCTTCACTCCATTATGCTGCAACATGGTGTTAAGTTCCTTCGAGAAGCTGCTGGGTCTCGCAAGGTTCGCCAGGTTGGTGACTATGACCATTGTCATAATTTCCTTGCTTTCAGCCGGCAGGAACAGCTTCGGAGTCACTCTATCGGTTGATTGCGTGTTGATGTTGATTGGAGCAGATGCGATGGGGCGTAGAGCCCTCTTGGGCCTTTTCTTCCTTTTGTATTTTTATCATTTCCCGTTTCTTCCAAATGGTCTCTTTGCGTAGAGGGCATCTCATGGCCAGAGCCCAATGTTTCCCTCCGCAGTTGATAGATTTTAATTGTTCTTTTCGGCAATCTCTCCAACCGTGGCCAGTTTTGGAGCATGCCGCACAGATTTGTTACTTCTTCGGGCAATCTTTGGTTGAGTGGCTTTCGATCGCGAGGCAGATTTGGCAGTTTTCCAGGTAATGTAATCCTCTGCCTCTATCTGCTCTGGAGCTACGCGCAGATAGAAGCCCAGGAGGCCGTCCCTCATCGCTCTCTGAGCCATCTCGCTATTGTTGAAAGTCACTTTAATCAACGTTTTGCCGATTTTTTCAACCTTGTCGATTTTTGCCCATGCTTGTTTGGCGTTCAGTTCGTTCTTTATGCCTTCCGTGGATTTATCCGCAAAGAAGGGGTCTTCTTACCTTAGGATGACGGTACGCCTCACGAGTAATTCGTGACGGATACCGCTACGAGCCCAATCTTGCGGAGGGGTTCTTTCGCTTAGTCTGAGACAAGGGCCTCCACATCCTTGTTTTACCAGCAGATGGCAGCCACCCGTTTGGTGTCTGATGAAAGGGTTGAGCTCGATGTTATTTTTTCCGAATATAGTTTCAATTCCTGGTTTTTGGTTCCCCGCTATTAGACGGAAGGGGATCCGTTTAGTGTCCTGGGGGCGGGGGGACCCATGTCTTCCTTCGGGCAGTGCTGCCCTTCTTCCTTCTGCTCCTCTCTTGCTCCTCGGGTAGGTGGAGGACTTCACTTCTGAGCTCGGGTTTGAGGTTCAAGAGTTGTCTGAAAGACGTTGGACGGAAATTCCTTCACCGAACATTTCCTCCTTTGCTACGACCAGACATGATGATCACACACAGGGTTCAGATCTACTACTCTTATCTACTCGTGTTAATTATTCGAATTTTGAATCGTGTATGTGAGAGTATGCAGGTGAGGGGATAGAAAGGGTGTGTGAATAGATAGCGGAAAGTAGACCAGTGGTGAAAAGAGAAAGAAGTGCGGTAGGGTGCAAAGTGATGCTAGAGCCTGGTGATCAGGCCTATCGCTTTCAAATTTTTTTTTTTGATTTGTGGTTTCGTTGTTGTTTTTATGGTTGTTTTATACATATATATATATATATATATATATATATATATATATATATATATATATACAGGTATATATACAACATATAATTTGGCGTTCAAGCCATTTGTCTTTATTGCTAATATTTTTGTTTATGCTATGCGCGTAAGCTGTTGTTTTTGTAAGTCGTTAATATTAACTTACTGTGTTTGATTTAGTATCTTTTTGTATCTTCGTCATTTTGTAGTGTGTGTATTTCGTGTACAGTGTTTCTTCCTGTAGTCTTGTTCGGTGATTTTCGTCTTCTTGTGTAGGTTTCCTTCTTCGGTAGTTTGTCTTAGTTGGTTAATTTTGTCGATATCGGTGAATTTTGTCAAAATCGGTTGGTTTCATGATTGGTATTTTTTCTTGGTTTGGGGTAAATTGACTCATCTAGCGTAGAACGGTACTTCTGCTCCGCCAGCTAAAATCCTAGCGGAGCTTGGAAATCTGGCGCGACATACTTCTCTTCTGTTTCGGTCAATCATTTTTACGATATCTTCGTCCAGTAAACGATTGACATTTTCCAGCATATTCCTTGTCCGTTCTTCGATGACAACGTTAATGGGGGTTAACCCCGCCTCCCGGTGCAGCTCTTCTTGCGATCTTCTTTCCATTCTGCGTGAACCTGTGATTAGGTACACGCATTTATTCTGCACCACTTGTAGTCTCCTCTTCTGTGTCTTTGAGGCACAGGAGAGGGCGGAAGCGGGGTATAGCAACGTTGATCTAACTAGTGCAGTATAGATCTTCTTTTTGTTGCTTTGACGAAGATTTCTGAACCTGTACAGAGTCTTGACTGCAGCAGTGGCCTTGGTGATTCGTTCTTTGACGTGCTTTGCGTACCCGGTTGAGATGAACTTCATGCCGAGTACGTTACATTCATTGGTGTAGGGATATCGTCTATCCCCCACCCTGACGTCATCAAGTAGTCTCCTGCCTATGGGGACTACTTTGAACTTATCCTGGTTGGTACGGATTTTCCACCGGGCCTCGTAGGTGTTCAGGTTTTCGATTTCTGCTGCCGTCATGCGAGCTTGCATAGGCGCATTCCTCCATGGACATGTGATTACCTGGGTGAAATCATCGGCGAATTGTAAGTTGAGGCAAGTGGGGTTTACAGGGACTGGGACATCCGCGGTGTAAATCAAGTAGAGAGTGGGAGACAGGCACCCCCCTTGAAACATTATATGTAGTATTTCTACGCGAACATAAGTATTACAAAAATTGGCCAATCATGGCGCGGGAAATTTTTAAGGGTAAACTAAGCGCTACAAGAAACATATAAAATTGGAACTCTGAGATTGTCTGACTCCTCGAAGAAATGCCTCAATTGTAAAGGGAAGCATCGGACGATGGCCCTTAACTGCCCGAAGCGCCGCGAAATAATTAGGAGGAAGGAGGAAGAGGAAATGAAGGCAAAGGAAACGACTTACGCAAGCGCCGCTAGGAAGAATGCAGAGGTGAAGACTGCATCGGCACCCGCACAACTCAACTTCACCGGGGATCTGAGTGCGAAGATTCTGATCTGCATAACCCATGCAAATGTGGCGAATGCAGTGAAGCCTGGTTGTTATAACCAAGTGCTCAACGCGCTCCTGAAGGTGAACAACCTCCCGACAGTAGTCATGCCTGAAGACCCCGAGTGCTCCAAGACTTTCAAAGACTCTGTCATTAAAAATAACAACATCAAATCCGGTTTGGAGGAGATGATCGAAGCTCCATTATCGGAAGAAACCGAGGAAGAAGAAGAAGAGGAAAAGGCTGGAAATGAGGATGGATCCTCCTCATCTGACAGCGAAGAGGGCCCCTGCACTCGTACACGAGCCACAAAGAGCAAGTCAAAGACCCCGAGCCCCCCTCCGAAAAAGGAAAACCCTGGGCCGAGTAAAATCGCCCAACCAGCCCCCAAACTAAAAAAGGGGAAAAAGAAACAGGTAAAACAACTCACCATGTTACGTAACGCACTGAAAATAATGGAAATCAACACCAACGGCTGGACGACGAAAGGAATTCTTTACGGAAATGTATTCAGAGAAATTGATGCAGACATCATACTGATTTCAGAACACGGGATCGACACGCGTAATACAGAAATGAAAATCTGGAACTACGATGTGTTGATCACCAACTTTTCGCAAGAGCGGTACGATGGCGCCGCTATTGCAATAAAGAAAGGGATCAAATACAAGCAGATAAGGAACTTAGAACAATCCTACCTCGCGATTGAGGTCGAACACGACTTAGGAAAGTTGGTCATTGCAACCGGATATCAACCGCCAAGGAGAGATGTGTTGCCTATTCACACTCTCACTGGCCTAGTTGGCAGAAGAGCCCCCACTATACTAATGGGGGATCTGAACGCCAGATGCCAAGAATCCGGTTACAGGACCTACAACGGTATAGGGAGAAGCCTGGATCTGTTGCTGGACAGAAATATTGCCCAGCGGATAGGCCCCGACTTTCCCACCTATGTCAGAGAACGATGTGCCACAAAGCCAGACATCTGTCTGGTGAATCGTCAGCTACCGTTCAATTACTACATGGAACCAGTCCAGGTACCATGTAGTGACCATATAGGGATCCTACTTACTATCAATAGCAACCCTATACAAGTCCCAGCAGTAGCCAGGAAGAACTACAGGCGAGCAGACTGGGCACGGTACGCGCACCTTCTCGAGGCCTACGATCCGCCCAACCTGGACGAGGCACTCGATGACCTCAATAACCAAATCATCGACGCAGATAGGGCTTGTATCCCTAATTCCGCATATATGACCATCTCGACCTACGAGTGGACCGAATATATGAAGGAACTGTACCGTGAACTGAAGATAATGTATGAATACAACATTGTGAATGCATCGGTTCACTCGATGCACGTCCAAAAACGAATCACCAAGGCCACTGCTGCAGTCAAGACTCTGTATAGGTTCAGAAATCTTCGTAAAAGCAACAAAAAGAAGATCTATACTGCACTAGTAAGATCGACGTTGCTATACCCCGCTTCCGCCCTCTCGTGTGTCTCAAAGACACAGAAGAGGAGACTACAAGTGGTGCAGAACAAATGCGCGTACCTAATTACAGGTACACAAAGAAGGGAAAGAAGATCAGAGAAAGACCTGCACCGGGAGGCGGGGTTAACCCCCATTAACGTTGTCATAGAAGAACGGACAAGGAATATGCTGGAAAAGGTCAATCGAGAGTTGGGCGATGAAATCGTATGTCGCGCCAGATTTCCAAGCTCCGCTGGGATTTTAGCTGGCGGAGCAGAAGTGCTGTTCTACGCAAGATGAGTTGTTTTTGCCGCAAAACAAGACGAATTAACCAAATCAAGAAACCAAACCGATTTTGACAAAAAAATTCCCCGATATCGACAAAACCCATCGATTAAGACAAAACTACCGAAGAAGGAAAACTACACAAGAAGATGAAACACACCAATCAAGACTACAAAGAAGAAACAAAATACATAAACTACACACACTACAAATTTACGAAAAAACAAAGACACTAAAACAAACATAGTAAGTTATAATTAATGATTTACCTAAACAACAGCAAACGTGCACAGCATAACCAAATACATTAGCTAATATGAAGACAAATGGCTTGAACGCCAAATTATATATATTATATATACATGTATATATATATATATATATGTATAAACAAAATGATAAACAACAACGGAACTACAAAACATAAAAATTTGAAAGCGATAGACCTGATCACCAGGCTCTAGCATCAGTTTGCACCCTACCACACTTCTTTCTCTTTTCACCACTGGTCTACTTTCCGCTGTCTATCTACACACCCTTTCTATCCCCTCACCTGCCTACTCTCATATACCTGGTCTGACTATTGACGAGATAGAAAAATTGGACAAATTCATCTAACTCAGAAGACGTTTTTGCCGATAAAACAACGTGCCTTTAAACGTGAATTGTTTATTCACGTTTCCCTACTGGAAACCGAAGAGGAAGAAATTTATTGAGCACTGATTAATCGACGAATGTCGGGCTAATTCTCCCTTGCCTCCCCTCCTTTCCCGCCGGGGCAAGGGAGTCGAAGTGAACTGAACTGCCATTAATCTAGCCACATCCCAACTATGCCGTTCATGTGATAGGCATAATTGGGGGCGCGCGGGAAAGCAGGTTTGAGGACTAGCCCACTGTAGAACGCGGCGTCAGTGGCAACCCGGTTACGAGGCGATGCTAAAAGCTTTGGGGAAGAGTTCGCTCTAGGCCCTGAAGGTAGTTTCTGGCCAAGACTACAGGGGGACACACAACCGTCCCTGTGTAAGTTGGAAGCAGCATCGATAACCAAACCCCAGATGGAGCAGCACCCCCGGGTGGTGGTAGTTGATTCAATCACCACCCAGTATTAAGTGCGCCATATATCACCCATCTGAGGGGCCTCCACGGGTTCACCCACCATCATTTCATCCCTCCATCTGGCAGTTCACGTTCATGGAAGCTCGCTTGCAACGGTGGTGGGGGGGCTGGCCCCCTCAAGCGCTCTAATACAAAAAGGAAACTTTATTTGCCATTGGGACAAGCAGAAAAATATAAAAGTTGGCAAGCGACCGAATAACCACAAAGAAGGAGAGACCCCACGGTGGTTTACCGCCTATTGGGGCCCGTACATAAAAGATTGCATCAAGCTTGCCCCCCCTCCCCCCAGGTCCCGTTGCGCAGCATAAGCGGGCACAACAGGTCGACCAAGGAGAAAGTCTTCGAGGTTGTATATGGGAGACTTAAGATAGCCATGATAAAGCTACTAGAGATTACCGCGGGTTTCGTCGCTGTCTGTGAGACAGAAAAGGACGCAGAGGCTATGGCAAAGGAGGCTGTGGTCGAGGTCCTTCGTGAGCTTGGCCTGCAACCAACAATTCCTCCGCAGATCCAATCACATAGGAGCGTGATCTGCAGGAAACTAGAACCCTGGATAGGAGAACATTCCCGAGATGAAATAAGGGATGAGATAATAAAGAATCACTCATGGGCAAAAGTCACGGAGATTGTCAAATTCCGAAACAAAAAAGACAACACTGACTACGCCCATGTCTTTAAAATAATCTTTTGGAGAAACTTCCATGGCCAGAAAAGCGAAAGAGTCTGGGCTCCTGCTCTTCAACGCCAGGATCAGCGGGGAACAGATCGAGAAGGAGGAAAATTCCAGTTCTGCTTCCGCTACTACAAAATGTAGGCCCACACCACCCGCGAATGCCAGGCACCCGAGGAACTATGATCCAGATGCAGCGAACCCGGCCATCACTGGAAAAGCTGCCAGAGCCCTCGCGAAAAAGGTATCAACTGCGGACAGGCACATTGGACAATGACTATGGCCTGTTCCATAAAAAAAAAGATCTGATCGGGAAGAAGCAGCAACAGAGCCAATAAGAGGTGACCAGAAAAGTGAAAACTACGGACGCTCAAGTCGCAAAAGTCGCTTATTCTGAGGCTGCAAACAAAAAAAACATATCTCAAAATACAGAACGAAGAGTCGATTAGAATTCTGACATGCCTTCTATATGCCCATGTCAGAAATCTAACATAGCCTTGGTGTTTTGCGAAGGAGTTAAACCAGATGCTAGCCAAAAATGGCTTGAGCCAGATGTGGTTCCCAGACGATTTCCCATCAGGGGATGTCCTACAGCTGCAAATGGTTCCTAAGACAACTCAAGAGTTAAAAAACAAGAAGAGAATTCTAAAGAAAAGGACAAAAGGCTGGATCCTAGAATTGAAGCAAGAAAAGAAAGGGTTTCTGCTGCCAGATCTTCAAACAACACCAAACCTAATAAAGAAATCTCGGAGGACTCGGAAACTACGGATTCCTCGGACGCAGAGGCCGCGCCAAAAGCTGGGAATAGTGAAAAGAAGAAACGGGTGACCAAAAGATCTCTCTACGCATCGGAGCAGTTCCCCTTCCCAAAAGACAAGGATACCAACAAGATCCTAGTAAGAATCCGAAAGAGATATTACAAGTGGGATTACTATGCCCAGTGCGAAGAAGAGGTAGTCGATGAGGCCCTCTTCAACAACAACATCACCCTCTACAAGGAGCCCCTGGAAGAACTAACCACGACGGAATTCAAAAAGAAAAGGAACGGGAGAAAGCGTCCCATCAACAGAAAACACTAGGAGCCAGTTAAAGAGAATGGAAAACCCGAACAACAGGTTGAAAATTGTAACACTCAACGTTAATGGATGGGAGGAAAAAGCAACGGCGTATGGAAACATATCCCGTGTGCTAGACCACGACATCATATTAATTTTGGAGCAAGGTATCGATACAACATCTTACCAAATAAAGATACCGGACTACAGAGTTGTTACAAAGAAACATTCTCAAGAGAGGGTTGAGGGCGCCGCGGTTGCAATCAATTGAAAGGCTTGAATGTCTAACGACGAAGGAATTAGATTTATATAACAAAGCTAACGAGTTAGCAAAAATATAATTCAAAGGCTTGAATGTCTAACGACGGAGGAATTAGATTTATATAGAAAAATTAATTTTTATATATATATATATATATATATATATATATATATATATATAATTAAAGAAAAAAGTTAACAATAACGAAATAAGCAAACAAAAGCAAGAGTAGTCAACAACTACAAAAATGTTAGCTAAACGCTGACACCAACGTAAATGGAGGATCAAGAGAAAATCAGAAAAAAGTAAGATGCCTGGGATGCCCTCTGCACCAGGGCAAATACAAATCTTCTTCATATCTATCTACATCTACTACACATTTTCACCATTTATTGCATCAATCAATCAATCTGACTATTTGTCGCTCCGATATAGTTCTCTGGCAAAGGAGGCAAAAGAAAATGAAAGTTTGAAAACGTGCTTCTTTTAACGGCGGTCAACTCGGGAACGCCGAGATGTCGGGAGTATGGTTTCCAGCTGAAGTTGCACGTTAATTGCCTGTTTCTTCATTTGAATGCTGACGGCTTCGGCCATCCGCAATCTTCTGCTATTTTGGAGTCTCAGGGTGATGGAGGTGTTCTGATTAAGTTTTTCATGGGTTAGGGGGTGTGTGTGTGTGTGTGTGTGTGTGTTTTGCTCCCAATTATTTTATTTTTATTTTCACAACCCTAATATCTTTACAACTTAGCAATTCAATCGTCTTCATCAATACCTTCAACATTAGTTATCGTAGTTTACAATTTATATAAGAATGGGTTTTGTTGAATAAAGTTTTCTTTTTTGCTTACCTAAAATGAATTTGTTACTGGGTTAAAATTAGACGAGTGGAGGTGCCAAGAGTTTGGTCCTCCTCTCACAATCCATCGTTGGAAATTTTAATTCAGAAATATTTGTAAGAGCAAAACGTCAATGTTTACTATCTGCCTGATCTTTTATATATTCTTTAATCCTCTAAGTTCTGGACTTAAAGTGATCTTGCCTCATTTGGAAATAGGTTTGTCTATTCCACACCTACCTTGAAAAAAAGTGGTTTAATTATGCGATTCCCTCACCTCCCTCCCAAGAAAAACACCCTAAAAAAGAACCACTGCCATGTCCTTCAAATTGATGTGGTATTTTATTGCCTTTTTGACACTTCGCTCTGATGCTGCCTGGTATAAAATTTTCCATCTTTCCAACACAGTCAGTGACTTCGTTATAATTCATAAAATAAATTGTTTTGTGCGTATTCCTCGTAATTGCACTTGTAAGTTTTTCATGTGGTTTCTTTTATAGAAAATTTTGAATCGCACACTGTGGGCTCTATGACGCACAGTTCCAAAGAAATCCTATTTAATGACTTCTTTGGACTTAAGACTTTAACTTGAGGGTTTCTTTGCGGCTTTTTCTCCTATGCTGGTTTTCCAGATTTTGACCTATGATTGAAGTAATCTAGTCGCTCTTTGAGGTCATTCATCCAGTTATAGGATTCCTATGCGGTAAATCCTCTCAGTTCGCAACTTACGTCGCAGACACAACGCATCACTCGTCCGTCCCTGAACCTGCCGAAGAGGTTTTTATTTCACACTCCCCTGACGAGGAATAGGTGCCCGTCCCTTGGGCCACGGGAATTCCCTTCCCGCTGATTGGTGGTAAACACTGTACTCCCACTCTTCCTTCCTTTTTCTTCTAGCGAGAGCTGGGTCCGGTTTCTTCGCGTTTGCTAGTGGTTGCCATTCTAATCTTTATGCGAATTTCATTATCTAGTTTGATGATCACATTGAAAATGGCCGCATTGCCTAATTAATTAACTACTTATTTTTTTTTATTAAATAAACGGGATGAATCATAGTTTCAGTATAAAACTTTAATACTCTTTTATATTCTGGTTAATTCATAGTTTTACTCTTATTTTCGGAGTAATTATAATTTAGAAATGGTCAAAGGATTTAAAAACTCATCTGAATACTTTGTTTTTACCATAAAAATATCATCTCATTTTTAAACATTCCTTTTCCATTCTTTTTTTCAGCTGGTTTTATAACAAAAAAGAACTAGACAACTCCACCCCTTCTGCTCAATTAATTTCCTGTTTTCTTTTATAGTTTATCCACCCTATTGCACCTTTGCAGGGTTGAATCATGACCAGTCAATTGAATCCTCCTGCTCTTTCCTATTATACCGGCCATAAATATCAAAATCAGCTGCGTCTTCTATTTAGCACGATATTATATATAGGGGCGGACAAAAGGGGGCCCTCTGTGGATCCCTCTCCCCGCCAGCCTTGAATAACTCGAAGATGAAGCCGTCTGTTCTTAACACCTGGTTGGGATGCTGTTCTCCATTGTTGGGTCTACTCTAATTCATTGAGAGAGTGGGTCTGTAACGTGTCAAGCTAACCAGTGTACGCCAAACGCACGAAGGCGTGTGTGAGAAACATAAACTGTGTGCGTTTGTGAGAGAGAAAGAAACAGAATGTATGTTTCTGAGCATTTTAATAATAATAAAGAAAAACAATGCATTCTTTCGCTGAATCCAAAATCGCGCTCTGGCCGTCCTGTTCCTGTAGGAGGCGAGTTTAATACCCGGACCTTTGCTATTCGATCAAAAGGGTGAAATGATGACAAATATGGGTTAAAATTAAATAAATGATGTGAATTAATTATAGTCTATTTCGTGATATTTTCTAATTGTCAAAATTGACTTTTGAATCATTTTCAGTTCCAGAAATGGTTCTTTCCTGAGAAAAACGTGCAACCATTGTTGCTTTTCGCCAGAGGCCTGAAATGCTAGGAAATATATAGTAACTGTATTGCATCAATGAGCACTATCTTTAGGATCATTACTGACCTTCAAAAGACTCGTTACGCTCTTGTGAAGAAGTCTTCTGGCTGGACGCCCAAGAGCTTCAAGGTCCCAGCTCAAGGATCTGGTTTCCACCAGTTTATTCATGAGTGAAAAAAACAGGCGTGAACGTTTCAGCGAGGTTGTGAGACGGAGACTTTTCGACAAATGTCTCAATTCGAGAACGGTTACAAAGAAGTCTCATCTCACTAAGGAGAACCTTACGGATAGGCTTCACTGTTATAAGAAATATAAATAATGGATTGTTGAAGAGTAGAGCCTGTTTGAAACTTTTGCACGATGCCTCGTTAGGGGGAGAAGAGGGGAGCGCTTTCACAAGTCCTGTGTCGTGCCCACCGTGAAGTATCAGGGCATTCATTCCCCATGTCTGGAGCTGCTTCTCATCTAAGGTAACTGGAGCACTAACACTTTTGTCCAAAACACTGCCATGAACTCAAAATGGTACTAAAACGTTCTTCATCAGCATCCTTTTCCACCAGTTCAGGGACAATTTGGGGATACCTGAATTTTTAAGCAAGAACAAAGATCTTGACTGAAAATAAAATCGAACTTTTGGCACCTTGGCCCGGAAATTTGCCAGATTTGAACTTAGAGAATTTGCGGGGAATAATCGACTGAAAGTTGATAAACAGAAGCAATCCAATTGTGTTCAGTTGCAGAAGCTTATTTTTAAAAAATGGAGCAATATTAGCAAAATTTCAATCCCAAATTTGCTCCACAGCATGCTAAAACGAATTTAAGCAGCCCTTAAGAACAAGAGACATAATTGTAAATATTGACTTTGCACACCAATAATGTATTTATAAATAAAATAGGTTTTGCGTCTAAATTTTGTTATATCTCTTTCAAATTATGGTACCAACACTAAAACAAAATACGTTTGGTTAGTTCTATTAATTTTCTATATAAAAAAATTAGTAGTCTCAAAACTTTTGGTCATGATGTATTGTGTTAAACCTTCAAATTAACATAATTTGAATAGACAGTATTACGTTTTTTTTTTCCCCCTAAATATGTCCCCTCAGGACATCGGTATTTAAAGAAATCTGTCTGTATAAGCAATTGATTTACCCTCCCAATATTTGACCAGCATTGAGCCTTTCGAAGCTCTTCTGAAGATTTAGGTACTCTTCGGCACTGATGTTAAATTTGACTCAACCAAACATGGATACCGTTCTGAGAAGGCCAATCCCCACAGGTCTGTGATATAGTGAATAAATATAGGACTGGTGCAACGCGCTCCCTTGGAAAAATCTAACCGTTTGCTGTGTAATTTATTATTTTGGTAAAACCTATAGTTCGTATCCCCGTGAGACTAGGGTTTTTAAAAGGTTCGTAAATATAGTGGTTGAGATAGAGAAGAGATTTCGCTGTAGTTTCGGGGGTTTTCATTAAAGAAAAGTGAGTAACAAGACAAAAGAATCGTAATGGCAGCGACCGTGCAATCTAGATCCTGAAGCTGTGAAGGGGTGAAGGGTATTTAAATGCCAAAATCTTATAAACAAACATACCAATCAGGATGCCTGACATTCCTTTGAGAACCTCTCCATTTCGCCTCTTTTTGCATCTATTCCATATATAGTCATTCACTGACCAATTCTGCCCTTTCCAGTGGACGCCGACTATTGATGTTCGCCTGGTGTGATTTCTCAAAAAGCGTTTGGGGGCAGGTTACGCTGCCGTCTCTTACCCCCCACCTCTCTCACTCTCTCTCTCTCTCGCACACACACACACACACACACACTCTTTCTCAAGCGCGCTCTCCCAGAAGCTCTCTCTCACAAGCTCTCGCTCAAGCTTTCTCTCTCTGCCAAAAGCTCTCATTGTCTCAAACACTTTGTCTCCCTCTTAAGTTCTCTCCTTTTCTCGCTCACAATCATGCAATCACTCTCTCTGTCCTCGACCTTCCTCTCTTTCCCCTCATTACACCTCTTTCCCTCCTCTCCCTCTCTTTTCCACTCTACCCTTCTCTTTTCACTCTATTCCTTTCTTTTCCACTCTCTCACTCTTTCCCACTCTCCTTCTCTTTTCTACTCTCTCCCTCTCTTCCCCCTCTCCCTCTCTTTCCCTTATCTCCCTATTTTTTCTACTCTCTCCCTCTCCCTCCCTCCCCACTTTTGCCCTCTTCTTTCTCTCTCTCTTAAGCTCTGGATTATAACTGATTTTATGTTTGAGGATCGTGCAAGGACAATTCCACGACGTTGTTACTTATCTCTTCCAAATGAGAGCTTGGGTTTAGCCGAGGGGAAACCTCGCGCTCCCTATTATTGTGACGTTTAATCACATCCTGTGTGGCATGTTGCCTGATGGTGTCTCGTTTCGAGTCACTTTGACGGCGGCTAGTATACGCTGCAGATACTTGAGGTTCGAATCCAAGCTTAATCAGTGACTCCTCTGTGAGAAATAACAGGTTTCGTTCAGATTAATGGTAAACCCTACCTTATTCTTTCCTTTTCCTACTGAGGGGCATATATTAAATGTCTCTATGTGCTTATTCGCATTGTTTGGAAATATCCCCTATTGATGTATCTCTTAAAAATGAATCTCCTTTACTAGAACATTAAACTGAGACTGCATCGCTACTGTAAATTCTAACTGTCCATGTCCTAGAATCGGCTCTCGACGATAGACCATATATAACTATTCGTTGAGGAAATTATTCTAATATTTCGAGTGCGTGGTAATCTGATTGACCGAGGTTAGTCCAAAAGGAAAGGGGGGCCTGGAGAGGCTTATTTATCTTTAATATGCTTAAGAAGTGGAACGGAGCACAGGGATAAATAATATGGCTACCATTAATAAAATACAGTTTTATTAATTAAACTATCAACAACACACAAAGAAAATGTTTACATAAACGGGGAATGAAAAGGGGTCGTGGGAATATCTGACTAACCTGAGGATTAAGATTTGGAGAGATTTAAAAAGGTAAACAAACAAAAAATAAAGGGGGGAATGGTTCGCTAAACCATTTAAAGCACAGGGTTGCGTTGAAAAAAAGGTTAAATGATTAAAGGTAATGCTCAGCTTACGTAATTACAAAGTTGTTGTGCAGAGGAAGACGATGCGAAGGAATCTTCGGTCCACTGGCGATTTCCAGCTAAAGGGTTCTTCAGGGGGTTGTCCTTAACGAGGGGAAAGGACTGTATTCGAGGAGTGAGAGCGAAGTGGGGCTCGGAAGTACGAGCGATCTTTGTGACAGCAAATCGGAGATGTTCTAGATGAACAATGGAGGTTATTGTTGAAACCAAGAGTTCTCTTGAAGAACGTTAAAAAAGGGGGAATTAAATTATCCTGACATCATGTCTTGGGAACGAGGACAGTTTCTTGACGAACGGGCTTGAAGAACAATGGCTGTTCTAACGTTGTTCTCTTTCTGAACAACAGGGGTTGGGGGGGGAGAACCGTCTCTTGTCAAACGGGCTCAAAGAACAATGGCTGTTCTAACGTTGTTCTCTTTCTGAACAACAGGGGGGCCTTGTTGACTTGGCGTCTCGAAGGCACGAACCTTGGCACTCAAGGGATATTGTCCTCTTCTGGACAATAAGGGGGTTCTCGAGGTAGAGTGTTCCTAGGTGCACAAGGGAGACCGGATCGGCGTGATGCCTCGCGAAGATAATCGGGATCTGCTTCAATTGGGAAAAGCTATGGTATAAATACCCGGAGCCATCTCCGTGGCGTAGGGGATAATTGAGTGGGGGACTTCGGGGAATGTCCCGGTGGCGCCTGGGAAAATACCTTATCTGTCCATAAGCCTAACTCAATCTGGCGAGATCGGCGTATGGAGGCGAAACGGGGAAGTGAACATCCTTGATTAAACATTGGCTATGATGGGAGATAACGCGCTTCTGCTTCCTCTCGCAGGCAGGATGCACGTGGGCAAGCATGTGGGTAAGCATGGTTAACATGTGATAGAGGCCTAATTTTTTGCGGCCTCAGACCGTTCTATTCAGTCCACCAAATCATAGCCTCAGAACCACCACTAAAATCAAAACACTTTTTTTTAGATTTTAAAAATATTCTTGGGGGAAATCATTTTAAGACTACTTTCGTAAATATTTGATTAGCTTTTCGGCCGTTTACTATTGCTCTTGCCGACACAAGTATGACCCCATCCCAAGGATTTTATAATTGCTCATTGGTCATATTAAAATGTATGTGACCCTAGCCACATGGGGTTTATATGAGAAGTATGTTAGATTGTACTATTTACCACCGCTTGTATTTTAAGATCTTGGTAGGGAAAACGAAGGTGTAAGTAGAAAACCAACGTTGGATCATAGTTTAGGCGAGCCACCTAATAGTCTTAATATAATGAAGGATTTATCACCAATCACCCCGATATTGTTTCCAAAGTTCTTATGAATTTAAAAATAAGGAACGGCTATTTAATCGCAGACAGAAGACGAATAGAAAAATGGCAGAAAGTGTCTGGAGCAGACCCAAAATGAGATAGGCTGGAGCGGCCAACACAGAAAAATACCTAATCTCGTGACCAATAAAAGAAGTGAGTGATAGGATATCTATCACTCACTTATTTTATTGCTCACAAGCTTAGGTATTTTTGTGTGTTGGCAATTTTTAGTTGCGTGCGAGTCTAGTCGCGGGCGAATCTATATCTCGCTCCTCGTTTTGCTTTATTTTCGTTTTGGTAATAACATTGTAACTATTCGGCCGATTCTAATGAAATTTAAAATTTATCTTGTTTTACATTCTCTTTCGAATGATATAATTGTCAAAGTCCTCTCAAGGTTAGCCAGGGAATTATTTGGCAATAATAGCATAACTATTTAGTCATTTCAACGAAATTTACAATCCCTTATATTATCTTTCATTCTTTTTCGAATGGTATAATTGCCAAGGTCCTCCCAAGTTAGCCCGGGAATTATTTTGTTATGGCAATAACATCATAACTATTCGGCCGATCCTAATGAAATTCGAAACACTTAGGTTGTTTAACATTCTTTTTCGTATAATATAATTGTCAAAGTCCTTCCAAGTTAGTCTCGGAAATATTTGGCAATAATATCATAACTATTCAGCTGATTCTAACGAAATTTGAAAACCTTATGTTGTTTTACATTCTCTTTCGAATGATATAATTGAAAAGGCCATCCCAATGTTAGTCCAGGAATTATTGAAAGTTTTGCATAAGGTCATAAATCAGAATAAGTGAGAGCACGCCACTTCTAGTCAGCAGACCTTGTTTCTTACAATTTCAGACAAAGTACCAAACAGAAAGACCTCCCCCCGGGATTTTTTTAGCCATCGCCAAATCTCTCGAGGCAGCGAGGAAAAGACTCGCATGGTGAGCTCAACCTGCACCAATCAGTTCTCGAAGGCGAAAGCCCCCTCATTGCCTTGTTGGAAAAGAGCCCTTGGAGTCCTTTCTCTGTGAAGCGTACGGCCATTCCCGTGGGGGTCTTCTAATCTAAGAGGTTCCCCGCATCTTCTGCGAGCTCCGCCTGGACGGCATAATACACAAATGGAATTTCCGTGTACTCCAGGCCAACTGGGGTGAGCTGCGGAGGCTCGTCCCAACCCTTCCCCGTTAGCTATTTTTCTGCGAGAGAGTGTACTGGGTGCGAGCCCCCTGCCCACCCTCCCGGGTTATAAGAATTTTGAGACCCTACCACTAAAGGATGAGGCTCGTGAAGGAGGATGTGCGATTTACGCATGCCAAGATGTTATTTTATTATTATTGTTATTTCTGGATACATTCCACCGTAGTCGACTTCGACGCTGGGGGATTCCGGCATGTTGTAGCAGGGTTGCCGAGGCTCTTTCTTCTTCTCGTGAATTTGAACGAGAGACACCCCTTCTGGATGACTACACAATCAATCACTATTGTCAGGTTCTTGTCGACTGAATACAAGAGCTGTAGATATGTCTCTTAAATGTGGATGAATTTACGCATCAATTCCCGACAACAGCTTCATTTTCTTGCCTTTAAATGTCAGTGTGCTCTCTGGAAGCACATGCTGAATTTAGGTCTGAACTGATCGATGACTTGAATGGTAGTAATCAATTCCCATTCAAATATCATTTTCTTCGCCGCTGTTAGCTGAGAAATCTCCTCGGTGATGCTTGAAGCGAGTGCATTGGGTATCATTTCAGAAAATGACTGTTTTAATTGCTCTAGTCCAAGAGCTTAGTTCGGTTTATGAGACCGTTTAATTCTTCTTCGGCAACCATATTGTCGTGGGCCAACTAGTATTTGTAGAATGACTTGACGTTTTGTGCGCCGTCCGCTTCCTCGGCTGAGTGTGAGACTGCTCTCACAAAGGAGCGATACGCTTACATGCTCTATAAGCACGTCCGAACGATTTCACCGTAGGTAACTTTCGTCTAGCTAACATTAGGTTCCAGTACATTTCGAAGCATGCATACGTATCTTCACTTAACGGAAGACCACTCTTGAAAAGCCGGGGAAGCGAGGCAAATGCATTCTGGGCAATTTTGGACTTCCCTTACGTGGCGGAATCTTTCGCCAATGTTCTTCTACACATTTTATAGAAGGGATGCCGCTCCACCAGCATTTACTGCAATTCGCTCCCTGTGTAGCCTCTTATACTTGATATCTGGAGGAGTTGCTCGTCCTCCCGGCCTGAGTGCAAATTAGGGAAGCCCCGTCGTCACTAGGTTGACATGAACTCTCTGATGTGGCCTGGGAAAGTTGTTATTATTTTTTTTATTTATTTATTATTATTATTATGGCTATTTCCTCACCTTTTCTACCCACACGCTGTATCAAGAGGACCTTTCCTACCTGGACAGATTTCGGTCCGTGTTCCATGGTGCCGTGGTAGACTGCATACCATCCTGAGATAACCTAGTACCAGGGTATGATGATAATAAGTGGTCACCACGTCCCTTTATTCCTGTGCAGGCCAGGTTGGCAAAGCCCATCAGCGCTCGACTCGTGGACCTAGTATGTGTAAATGATCATATTCTGGACCCCGTAAGGGACGCGGCGATTTGCTTTCCTGGCCGCCGTGCTGACGCGACTCAATGCTCCGTCCGGCCTCTTCTCCTTTCTGACACCCTGTTATCTTACCCTGCTTCCTTACTTACCTTCAACCTCTCCCACAACTTTCTCTCTTAGGCCTCTAATTTCACAGGGTAGACACCGACCAGCTTCGTATCGCCCAACCATCCCTGATCGGTGCTGAGAAGAGTGGAGGGGAAACAAAGCCCCCTCAACTCCGTGCTCACGGTTAAAGTGGTGGATTTTTACAACCTGTCTCCCCCTCCCCCTCAACTTCTTCAAATACCCTTTATCTCTCCTTTCACGGTTTATCAATTTTACGCCCAGTTCAAGGTGGAACAACCATGACGAAGGACTGCCTGGCCAGTGGACGGGAGGAGTGGTCTCTAATGGCGGCAGCAAACATTCCAGGACTCTTATTACCCCCTGGCAGAGCGTGCTACAGCGTGTGGTGATTAGCGTTTGCGTTCCGAGTTACTAATAGGGTCCTCATGCCAGATGAAGAAGAAAACATCACTAACATCGTCGGAGAAGCTCTCGGGTAGCTCCACATAAAAAAAGAAGCCCAGCCTCACATGTGCTTTCTCAAGGGCCCTTCCAAACTTCTTTGACCCGAGAGGAGGCTTACTTCTCTCATAGGCCTACCAGTGCGGAGTACTCCCCCTCCCCCCATTGTCTGGAGGCGGCCTTGGGCGACTCCCTCATTCACGCCAAGGATCGTCTCATTTCGCGAAGCTAAAGATTTGGTCTTGTGCACCCCACCGAGTGTGACGTCTTATGCCTCAATGTTAAGAAAGACAACCTTTCTTTCCTCGCCCATGTGGAAGCATTCTGCGGGTTATACCCCCACCTGGTAAGCTGTTGGCACAAAGGGTTTATACTCAGCCCCGGCTAAAACCAGGGATTTTCCCATTTTCCCAGCCTGACCGTTTTCCCTAAGACGAAACGGCCGCACGTCTCGACCGTGTCGTTAGACTCACTGGAAGCAACACCATGGAAGTTGGTCGTGAGGCCGTCTTCCTAGATTCCTAAGGATGGTCCCCTAAAGGAGGACAACAATAAAAGAGCTTCGGCTCCTATGCCGAGTGCTAAGCTAGGTGACACTACGACGGTGGATCCTCCAAAAGAGTTATCCATGTCTCCGAAGCCGCCCTGCCTCAGGTTTCCAGGCAGATGGAGAAAAGGACTCGCATGACGAGCCCAACCACCCATATAAGTCCTCGAAGGCGGCAGCATCTTTAGCGCATTGTTCGGCCAATAGTTCCCGGAGTTCTGCCCCCAGAAAGCGTACGGCTATTCCCGTGAGGGTCTTCTCTTCGAAGAGGGCCTCCGGATCTCGTTCGAGCTAGGCCTGGAGAGTATATTTCTTAAAAAGGAGCTGCAGAAGCTCGTCTTCTTCCCTTTTCCCTTAGCTATCTTTTTGCAGGAAACCATGCTGTGCGCGTGCAACTTATCCACCCTCCTGGGATATAAGGGTTTTGCGACCCCACCCCTGAGGGATGTGGGCCGGGCAGGAGCTATCTTTTTGCAAGAGACCATGCTGGGTGCGTGCCACTTATCCACCCTCCTGGGATATAAGGGCTTTGCGACCCCACCACCGAGAGATGTGGGCCAGAAAGGAGCTGCACCATTTACACCCAGCATGCTGTCTCAGATCTTCTCATCACTTTGGACACATCGTTTCAGGTAGTAGCTAAGCAGCTGCACCTGGATAGGAGGTATAATGTTATTTCTGAGTACATTCACCTTCAGTCACTTCGACGCGGGAGACTTCCGTGGCGTTATGGCACGATTGACGAGGACCTTTCTCTTGCTCGGAGATCTGAACGGTAGACACCTCCTTTGGGGAGAGACTACTCGATTAATCCGAGGGATCAAGTACTTGACGACCTGATTGACGATCTGGAGATAGGTGTCCTAAATGTTGATGAGTTTACGCAACACTGCACGAGAACCGCTTCATTTTGCTGTCTCGATCTAGCATTGTGCTCTTTAGATGCATAGCCAGATTTGGGATAAGAGATAGTCGATAACCTCCGTGGTATTGATCACTTTCCCATTCAAATATCATTTTTTGGGCCGCTGCCTCAAGAGAGCACGCCCTTATGGTGCATGGCGCGGGCGCGGTGGTACGCAATTCAGGAAACGACTGATTTATCTGTCTCAGTTGATGAGATTAGGTGGGTAGATTAGGCCGTTGAGTTCTTCTCCGGCATCCTCATCGCCGTGGGCCTAACCGCTATTCTTAGAACGTCGGGCCGTTTTGAACGCCGACCGCTACCGTGGTGGTCAGCTGCGTGTGAGACGGCCCTCAAAAGGAAGTGTTATGTCTGCACGCGCTATAAGCACCGCCCGACCGATTTCACTGTCGGTGAAATTCGTCGGGCTGGGCTAGGTTCCGGTATGTTACGAAGCACGCCCGCCGCTCTTGGCTTGAATACGTGTCATCATTTAACGGGAAGACCCCTCTAGCAAAAGGTGTGGAAGCGAGTCAAAAGGAATGGGGCAAGTTCTCTCAGGACCCCGCCCCCTCGTACTCCAGGAGAATGGGAGCACAATCTCAGACCCCCCGTTCTTGAGGTAATCTTTTCGACTTCTTTCTCCGCATTCTCTAAGCAGGATGATGCTCTGCCCACTGGATTTTACCTGCAGAGGTGGAAAACCCTTCAACGACAGGTTTACTTTGAGTAAGTTGCTTTCCAACTCGGTTCGTGCGCGGACACCTCCCCTGGTCCAGACGATATCCTGTACGCCATGCTTCGACACCTGAGTGAGCGAGGCATTGCCTTTCTGTTAGATTTTTTACACAGGAACTTGATATAGGTTCTCCTCGCAGACTCCTGGCGAATCGCTACTTGCTCGCTTGATGTTATTGCTAGCGGGGATAGATTACACTATCCTGGCCGGTTTCCGCCCAATTCATCTAACCTCCTCCGTGTGATGGTTGATGGAGAAATTGATTAAGTTTAAGTCAGGTCACGAGCGACTCTACATCTCACAATGTGTGTCGGTCGGTCCCCGTTTTGCTCTTTTGATTTGATTTTGTAATAACATTGTAACTATTCGGCCGATTCTAAGGGAATTTGAAAGCCTTATGTTGTTTAACATTCTCTTTCGAATGATATAATTGCCAAAGTCCTATCAATGTTATCCCGGGAATTATTTTGTTTTGGCAATAACATCATAACTTTTCCACTGATAACTCTGCTAGACTAGACTAGGCTATAATATGCTATACTCTGATAGGCAAGTCTAGAATAGGCTATGCTATGCTAGGATATTATAGGCTAGGCTATACTATGGTAAGCTATGCTAAGATATAATGTACAAGGCTAAAATATACTATGTTAATTTAGACTATAATATGCTATGATATGATAGAATATAGTACATATGTTAGGATAGACAAAAATAAGCAAGGATAGTTAATGCTAGGCTAGGTTTTGCTATGCGAGGCTAGGCTAGGCAGGGCATGAAAGGCTATATTAGGTTTAGGTTACGCTATGGTATGATAGGTTATGCTATGATATACTAACCTATGCTACACTAGGCTAGTCTTCGCTATACCAGTCTAGGATAAGCGAGGCTTTGCTAGGGTAAGCTGTACTAGGCTAGGCTTTACTATAGTTTCTAGACTACGATAGGCCATACTATACATTCTCTGCTAGGCTTGTCTAGTTTAGTCTTGGCTAAGTCATACTATGCCAGGCTAAGCTATACTATGTAATGCTAGGTTATACTATGTTAGAGTATGGTATGGTAAGTTCTACTATTATAGAGAATCATAAGTTAAACTTGGTTATACTAAGATAGACTAGGCTATCCGATGCTAGGCTATGTCATACTATGGTAGGCTATGCTATGACATAATCTACTATGTTATACTATGCTATGCTAAGCTAGGTTAGGCAGAATTTACTATGTTAGGGAAACTAGGCTAAGTTTTATAATGTTAGTTGAATACTATGGTAGGCTATCCTACGGTAAGCTAGGTTTTGCCAGGCTACTATTCGAGACCATACTATGCTATGCTATAAAATGTTATACTATTCTAGACAATACTAGGCTATACTATGATATGCTATGCTAGGAGACACTATACTACATATACTATACTATATTATACTTTACTATACTATGTTTTCTATGCTCTGCTATAATATACTATGTTATGCTATAATATGATATGCACAACTATGAAATAATATGCTATGTTATACTATGCTATAATGTGCTATGCTATACTATTTTAACAAAATATATATTTTAATATAATTTAGTTCTGCTTTTTAATAAACTTTTAGAAAGTTGTGACTTTTTACTCGCGGGCGACTCTACATCTCATTATGTCGGTCGGTCCAAGTTTTGCTTCTTTATTTTTAATAATATTGTAACAATTTAGCCAATTCTAACGAAATTTCAAACCCTTATGTTGTTTTACATTCGTTTTTGAATGACACAATTGCAAAGTCCTCCCATGTTAAGCCGGGAATTATATTGTTATGGCAATAACATCCTAACTATTTGGCAGATTATAACGAAATTTGAAACCCTTATGTTTTTTCACATTCTCTTTTGAATGATATAATTGATAAAGTCCTCCAAAGGTTATCCCAGGAAATAGTCTGTCGTGCTATAACATTATGTTATATCAATACCATATTATATCTATGGGGGAAGGGACCGATAACTTCAAGGCGAACCGACAAAAGGGACAAAACGCCACTAGTTTCGACGGGTGAAACAACTAGATAAGAGTGCAACGAGGTCAGGTATATTATGGGCAATGGCAAAGCTCAAGGTTAGTTAAAGAGGCATGTACAAAAATATAATTTTATTTACATAAAAATAATGAGAGAAATGATGGGCAAAAATTACATCAGAGAATAAAAGGGGAAAATTACATCAGATGAACGAAGGGTGGGGGTAGGGGGGGGAATTATAGTTATGAATTAGACTATGAAGTTAAAACTTAAGGTGTTACAGGAGGAGACTATTCAAATGGGGGGAATTTACTAAAATGGGTTACTGGAGGGGGAGAAGGGTTGGCTTACAGAAGATTCCGGGTGAGACGTCAGGGTAAGGCTTCACGGATGTCTTCTGCACTTGAGACGAGGCCGCTCGAAGCTTCTGAGCGGGATGCTAAAGTGATGACGGTTCTCCACCAAAAAGGGGGGAGCGGTGATGTCCGGTCCAGGGGAGAGTATTTCGGCCACCCAAAAACGAAGGGCGAGCGAAGAGGGCTTCGACAGGAGTTGACGCTAGAAATCGGAAAAATCACTCGGCAGCGATCGTTAAATGGATTTACCTCACTGACTGGGGATAATTCCAATACACAAAAATAGTTCAGCTGTCACTTTGCTTTGCTGTTAGCACCTGACTTGGAACTAGGGGAATTTTCTTGGGGTCCGGGTGAGACTTCTCAACTCTGTGTCTCCTCATTGGAGTCGAGCACTATTTATGTCTGAGGCTCTCCCCCGGGAGGTTAGTGGGAAACAGCTCTACTCTCGAATGGCCTCGAATCTTCTTGCTTGTGCATCCGTTTACAGCTAACTTTCTCCATCTCGGAGAAGCAGCTTGCTGAGGTCGGTCCGTCCATGCACAACTTCTACCGTATCGTGACAAGATTGTCCAGGGATTTCAACGGGAGACACCCACTCTGGGCTAGGTCCTTGCCGACCTGATCGACAAGCAGGAGATAAGTGTACTAAATGTAGATGAGTTTATACATCACTGCGCGATAATCGCTTCATTTTTCAGGCTTGAAATATTCCTGAGCTATTCGAATGCTCAGCCTGAGTTGGGATTGGATGTAATCGCAAACGTCCATTGTAGTTATCTCTTTCCCATTTAAATATTATTTTTCTGGACCACTGTAGCCCAAAAGACCCGTCCGGTGGTGCTTGGGGCGGGCGCGAAGGTCCGCATTTCAGGAAATGACTGATTTCTATGTCTAAGTCGAATAGTTTACGTTGATGGATGAGACCGATGATTTCTTCTCTGTCAACACCATTACCGTGTGCCTATCTACTATTCCTAGAAAGTTTAGAGGTTTTGAACGCCTACCTCTTCATGCTGATTAGCGTTATGCCTACATATGCTATAATCCCCGCTCAAATGTTTTCAATGTTACGTGAATTTCGTCGAACAAAGGCTAGGTTCCGGTATATTTCGATGCACGCCCGCCGTTATACCTGGAGAAGACCCCTCTTGCAGACGTGTGGAATAGAGTCCAAATGATTCTGGAAAAGTTCTCTTGCACGTGTTGATGTCGATGAAGACCACCTAGTGAATTTTACTTCCAGGGGAGGAGAATCCTTAAAGACAGGTTTAAATTGAGTGGCTCGCCTTCCGCTCTAGCTTCGTGCACGGACACCGCCACTTGTTCGGACGTTGTCTCGTATTCCATGTATCGACACCTAGGTGATTGATACATGCGTTTATGTTATTTATTTTCTACAGGTTCTAGACAGAGGGTATCGTCCCAACTCGTGGGTAATTACTACTGTGTAGGCTTTTCGCAAACCGGGGAGCGATTACTCTACCCCGGTCTATTTCCACCCAATATTTCTTACCTCTTGCGTGGGCAAGTTGATAGAGAAATTGGTAAATACTAGTCTAAACTTTTTCCTAGACAGTAGAAAACACCTGTCTTTTGCACAGTTATGCTTCTGTAAGTTGGACTCCACGACAGATTTTCAGCTCCACCTAGAAAATCCTGTCTGCTACTCCTTCTTTCCTACACATCACTAAGCCATTGTGTTTTCCTATCTGGATAGGCCTATGATACCGTATGTTGATACAGTATATTTGCCCTTAGCATCAAGGGTATCACCTCGGTGCTTGCGAAAGATGTTCTCGATATGCTCTACGTGGACGACCTTTCGGTCTCTTTTGATGCGGTCCAGATGCCACCTCTGGATAGTGGACTCCAACAAGAATTGAACCGCATCTCTCGGCATGCCGAAGCGGGTAGGTTTCGGTTTTCATTTTTCAAGACAAAGGTGGTGCAGTTCTGCCGCCGTCCTCAGACTTGTTCCTTTCCTGACTTCTTCCTAAGCTGGGTTTCTCTTGTAATTCATTTATATGCACCGCTTATATCGTCATGTTTTCGGCCGACGCCTTATCTGTGGGGCTCATATTAGCAACCTTATGCTCATTTGTACCCGTGCTATGGAAATTCTTGGGTTCGTGACGTTCAGCACTTGGCGTGCTGAATGGGCTACTGTTTGGTTTTCCATCGATCATTTGTTCATTCGAAGCTTCACTACGAATGCGAGTTTTGCGCACCCGCAGCCTTGCGTGTATTGCGGTAGGTCGACTCGATCACCACCGCGGTCTATTATTGATAGCCCACTTGTCGATGTCAGGGCGACGCCACTTGTTCTGCTTTGTGCACAGATTCCAACGGCTATCACTGCATCCGTTTAGAACTCGACAGTACCTCTGCCGCCGAGAGATGCCAGTTTACCTTAAGCCATTCTCCTTTTGGGTTACTAGTAAACTCCTTCGAGAGCTTAATATAGCTCCGGGTCTAGGTGGCTCAATTTGTGCCTAGTCGCCAACTGGAAGGTACTCTCATTTACCGTTTGATGCCAGGCCCCTGCTCACAAAGCTTCCACAGCGCCGGGAGTATTATATTGGACTGTTTTAGATCACACTTCGAGGGACGTTGGATACGTGACGGACTCAGCTTCCACGCCGTATCCACACTGTTTGAAGTCAGCGATGGTCGCTGACTTCACATCAAATTTGCTATCAATACAACGTTTGATACGTGAGAGAGCGCGTTGTTCCCTGTTAGGAGATCGGATCCTGATCTATAGCGTCTCATAAAGTGCCCTCAGCTGTCTCAGGCATTTGACTTTTCGCTGTATCTCTCAGTTCGAGGTACCGGTGATACCATGCTTGCCACGAGCCAGGCGATTGTCGATATTATCTTTTGGCGTTTTCGTAGAAATGTAGGGATTACGGTGAATTAGTGCGCCAATGAGAGCGTTAAGCAGTCTGAGTTAAATGGACGATAAGAACATCGCTTCGCTCTTCCTTACACTAACTAAATGGCAGGAATCAGGTAAGCCATCCGGACTGCCTGGCAAATAGGTTTGGAGACGATCGATGGGAACTTAAAGTTACATGCAATCGCTTTGCGAATATTCCCATGGATATAGTCCCCAAAGCCTCAGCGGCTTCAGGTCGCTTTCTCTCGTCTTAGAATTGTGCTCATTCTCGGTAAGCACCACTATTTGATGGAGCGCTTCCCTGCACCTTATTGCGACAACTGCGCTGTCCCTCGACACATTCTTGTTGAATGTCCCACTCTGGCGGATCTTCACGCATGTTACCTGTCCCAGTACCTGTAGGAGTGTGTTTGCTACCGCTTGTCCCTTCTACTCTGCATGGGTTCGTGCAAACAGACTTGTGGGCTCTCACTTCTTGGAGGAGACTGGCTTCCTTCATTTAAATTGTGTCTCATTGTTGTGGGTCGCGCGCTCCAGTGTCGAGTAGAGGAGGGGCCTTCCTTGATGATGGAGCTTTCTTCCTTCTTCTTACTTCTATGTTATTGTTTTTTCTTGTTTTTTGGTTGTTCTTTGGTTTGATTTTGCTTTTTTGTTTACTGCATTTTTTTTCAGTGTTTTTATGTTTTTTTCTCATTTTTTCTCGGAGGAGCGAAAAGGCATTCGTTGCTACACCAGTTTCCTCTCTAGGTCTACTAAAAAAAATATTTAGGATGAAGTAAACTTCGTCCTTATTTGGTCTTCCTTTCCGGATTTGTTTGTGGCATTCTTTGCATGGAGATCGTCGTATGTTTGTATATGTGTGTGTGCGTATGAGTATAACCACTTCAATGTTTTCATCTTTGCTCCTTCGCCCTTCAATTTCATCTCTTAAAGTCAGTGTGAATAGAAAACGAAGATGGTCTTCAACCACGTTGCTTCTCGCTATGCTTTTCATTTCAGCCGCGTCTACACCTTCCTTGTACACACGTTGATAAACCGTACCATCTTACATGAACGTATTATGCCATCAGACACGTGTAAGTTAAATACAGCTTTTATATTGTTTCTAGCAGTGAACTTCATTTCTACCTCGTTTGGACTAACAGGATGTTAAATTGGTTAGAGAAATACATTCCTTCAACTTAAAGCTTAATTATAAGGCTACAAGAAAGGGGTATCTGTGTATTCTGACTTGTATTGATGTGTAATATATGTAATGAGTGTATGGTGAGGATGCGTTCAAATGGTTCAATTATGTTCTTTTATACAGCTTCTCCCCTCTATAATAAAAGGCAGTTTGTAACTGAACACACTTGATAACAATGAAGAAAAAATAAATTCCACTAGTACTTGTTCTTACTAAAATTGGGTGTTCGGAATCCAAATCTGGTCAGATTTTCTCTCTAAGCTACGGATTTTTTTTTTATTTTTCTAAATTTTGAAACCTTTCGCATATTATCCTATTGTATCTAAGCAATTTTTCATACTGTTAAAATTAGGCTTGAAAAAACGTTTAGGCAGAGAATCTGTGTTTTATTCTAAATTGCGTGTATGTATATTTATTACATGTGTGCTAAAATTTAAAATAAAGTTAAAATAAATAAAATAGGCAACATAATATGTATTACTACTAATCAACTATCAATGTACACCGATGCAATTCAGAAAGATCAAGGAAAAAACAAAAACAAACAACTCATTGTTCATATTATATCCAGAATTTGATCTTTGATTGTCCAGCAGTTGTCCGACATTACCGCGCTTTGCAAAAATTCTGTTACACGTTTTTTTTTATGTTTCGAGAGGCTTACGTGTGTGATAGAAAAGGTTCCGTCAAACAAACTTAATTTCTACTTTCCAGCGAGGGTCATTGAAACGTCTTGTCGATGGTGTGCAGGTGTCTTTCTTAAGGTTTCAATGGTCAGCCTTCCTTAGTGTCGTGATGCCAATTTTCATTTTTTGGGGCCTTTACATGCATCCATTATATCACGTGTCATGTGATTTAAGTTATATATATATATATATATATATATATATATATATATATATATATATATATATATATATATATGTGTGTGTGTGTGTGTGTGTGTGTGTAAAATTAGCATTCAAATATAATCAATCAATTACTTTGTGACGAGAATAAATTATTTCTATGTAACATCACCACCAATACGACAAAATCCTTTTTGTACAAGCTTTTTCCTTAAACGAACACACACATACCAACGACAACCTCTCGCCTTGAAGCGATGCAAAGATTTACTTGTGTACATCGTCGCTTCGGATAAAGGTCAATCGTATTTCCTATCCCATTTATTCTCTCCAACCAGCCCATACGAGAATAGATCCTAATTCCTGTTCCTCTCTCATTACAGACCCCAAATTCACATTGCATCATATTCGTGTACTTACGTAATTATACTTACATATTTATATTTGTTCAATTACATAATTATATACACACCTATATACCTGTTAACACACTATTCTCGTCACGTGAATTCAAAATATAACTTTCCAAACACATAAATAACTTGTATTCCATTTCAACTTAAACCATTTATGTATCCTTCATTATTATCTGTATAGCATTCAAATTGTATCCCTTAAATATCATCTGCGTTTCTCAATTCAATTTCTGTGAAAAATAACTTCAATCCAATTCATTCTTGTAAAATTTAATATATTCTATTTTTGCTCCTCCGTCTGTTCATTACATTGCCTTTAGCTTGAGAGCTCCAATCTGCGTTAGGCTTAACTCCAAGCCAAAAAACAATTTATGGACATACTGAGTATTGCGTCGCTATAGAAGGCTAAAGCATTCATGTAATAGTTAGCCACGTTGAATAAAGGACCATTTATGTCTATATGAAGAAGCCATCATTATATCGGAAACACAACATTAATTGGATAATGAACAAAAACACCAAAATTCTACATTTTATTGGAAAAATACGTTTAATTTGCAAGAAAATTGCCCGAATATTCTTTTAAAGTTTCATTTCTTAGAAAGAATGCGTTTAAAAGTAAATAACGGTAACTTAAAATAACTTTGTTTACAAATAAAAATTCGTAACGTATGTATTGTGTACTAGCTAGTTCCACGTGTGTTGTACAATTTTACTGATGGTATTACTCATTTATCAGGTTAGTAAGACGAGTTAAGGTCGACAAATGTCTCAGAAAGCAGGTTGTCCAGTTGAAAAGTGAATCAATGGCAATGTATGACATTTAGAGGCATTGGAATCGTCTCTCCCTCGAAAATGCATTCGCAGGGAAACTCTCACGCTGCTAAGGATATCGATAGAGGACCAATTTGAGACGACTACCGGATATTGCACATCAGGTTTCGATAATATGAACCTAAATATGGCTCGTTAGATTGACTCACCTCGCTGGAGAGAGGTAGGGCTCATAGCCCGCTCCTTTGCTGAGAAACTACTCGTAAGTAAAGATAGTAAAGCGGCTCTGGTGGTATTCGCTACTGAGCACGTTCTGTGGACTGCTGAAAAGTGGAACAATATTCTTCATTGACGAAAGCAAAGTAAATTTGTTCGACCTGATTGGAAGCAACGAGTTATGGGTCCTACAGGCGAAAGATTGAATTTTACGAGCAAAAAAAGGACGGTTAGATCTGGATGTGGCAGTCTTATGGTCCAGAAAATATTTTCAAGCGCTAGAGTTTCTTCGCTCGTCCGTTTCCGCGGCAAAGGAAACTGAAGTATATAAGAATCTGCTTCAGGAACATATGATCCCCTCTCTCTGAGCGAGAATAGAGAGTACGTGAGCTTGTTTTCATGCAGGACAATGATCCGTGCCACACTGAAAATATCGATGAACTGGCTTGCACTAAACCTTGATTTAAACACAATGGAAAACCTCTGCAAGATATCCGACGAGAAAGTTATAGCTTTGAAAACAAGATCTCCCCGTAAGGGGCGCGGCAATTTGCCTTCTTCTTTCTGACAGCCTGCGTTTTCACCCTTCTTCCTCACTTTTCCTATAAACTCTCCCACAACTTTCTCTGGTCGGCCTCTAATTTCACAGGGGAGATGCCGACCAGCTTCCTCTTACTCAACTCTCCCGGATCGGGGCTGAGGGGGGAGGGGCTTATAACAATAACAACCTGCTTCATCCCTACCCACACCTTCTTCACATAACCCTTTCTCTCTCCTTTCAATCTCTATCGACTTTACCCCCAGGCCAAAGTTGAGCCCCATGCCGAAGGTCTGCCTGGCCACTGGTCCTAAATGGTGGCAGCTGTTTCTGCCGGCCCAGTGCTCAGCCCTCGCAGAGCGGGCTTCTGCGGGGGATGATTAGCGTTTACTTCCTGTATAACTAATTAGGTCTCCATGCCCGATGATGAGAATTAAAAAAAATAAATTATTATAACTTTTGGGGGAATTCTTTTGATATTTGGAAAAAATAATCCTCAGAATTCTTTTTCTTTTTCCTATCTATACTTGCTTTTACATAAAAAAAGATCCTAAAACAGCCATGACTTAATTTTAATGCATTTTCTGAACTTCACGAATTGTAATTATTATTTTTTTTAAATCCCCAAATTTCAACAATCATTTTTATTTTTTCTGAACTCTTATAAATAACTTCCAATATACTAAAAAAAAACAGCCCAGTGGGCTGTTTTTAGACCCGTGAAGAAAATCTTAGAAAGAGCTATATTTTTGTGGCATTTTCATTCAAATTAAACGAGACTTTAGCACTTCGTTCCCTAGTTTTTTTGTAAAGTTTCCAGTACATATCCTCCATAACCCTATATTTTAAGAACGAGATTAATGAAGGTTTGAATATGATTTTTTCTTTTAGTTCGGTTTTCGCCTAAGTTTATTTAAATTTTTTATCAAAGTTATTTATAAAAATTCCTTTATAATATAAAAAAAATATAATGTATCGAATTTTTGTGAAATTTTTAAAACTAAAAGAATTACAAATGGTGAAGTTCAGAAAATTTATTAAAATTTGGGCATGGAAATTATTAGAGCAAATTTAGATGGAGAAAAAAGAATCATGATAGGCCGTAGACCTGAGACCAAAAATCTGCCAGCGAAGCGCAAGCTCCTTCTGTAAGGAGGAGTGACGAAGCCGCTCCTCTTGTCTCCTAATAATTTACTCTTGGTTTAGTTTTTCACATAGAGGCTTATTTTCTAGGCGTAAAGGCAAGAAAAGATTTATCGGAATTCTTTTTAAAAAATTAAAAAACAATCTTCACGATTTTTTCGCTAAAATAATTTGCTCTAATTATAATTATTTCCTTTTGCTCTACTCGTTTTGGAGGGGCAGTAGCTACTTCGTTCCTGATAAAGATTAAAATGTAAAATCTATTTTAGAAATAACTTCGATAAAACTTTCAAATAGACGAAAAGATAAAACAAAAAACAGCCAGGCTTAAATTTAAATTCCTTGTTGAACCTCACCACTAGTAACTCTTCACTAACTCATAATTTATAAGCGGATTTTTTTGAGTATGTGAATAATAATTTCATCTTAGTTTGGTTATGACTTATGTTTTTTTATTAAAATGATTTCTAATAATTCTTTTGTAATATCAAAAAACAAAGTGGTAAAGTTCAGAAATAAATATAAGTATCGAAATTTGGTGAGTGTTTTAAAACCCAAAGAATTAAAAATGGTCAAGTTTAGAAAATTTATTTTTATATATCTTCTATAAGTCTATATTTTAGCAAGGAGATATTTTGAAAGGGGAGAAATTTAGTTTTTAGAGTTTCTTTTTAAATTATTATAATTGGCGAAGTTTCTTTAAATTATTTTTCTGATTTTCACCATTTTGTTTTAAACTCTAAAGGAACTCTTACAATGGACTTGGATAAAAAATCAAAATATACCTGTCTTAAACGAACTAAAAGATATTTTTTTTTTCAAGCGCTCGAAGAAATCCTATTCTTAAAATATAGTGTTATAAAGAAGAAGAATAGATAGATAAGCCTTAATAAATCACAATATCACATAATATATATGAATTGTTTCCCTTTGGTCATATTTAACTTTTTTTTATGTTAACTCACGTCACGAGGTTGGGAAATGCTTCTTAAGTCAAGTACATAACAGTATGCTCAGCTATTTCCGATTATAATGAACTTCTTAATGTTTCTCATGTAGTCAAACTACTTTGTATTTAATCTCCAAAACTTGAATATGCGACAAATATCAATCCAAATCTTCTTAAAAGGTTCAAATTTTGAACATTTATTACCACTATAAAAAAATTAACATTAGTGATAATTAACCCTTTATTCACTATTCGTTGCGGTTACTTTGATCATGAAGGCTATTCCTATTCGCTTATGTTTGTGCATCTTTGTCTTGTGTCATCAGGATTAGGATTTTTGGAGCACACTTCGTGGCACGCAGGAACCGTGCCAGAGTATAAGGATAACTCCAAGTCCCAAGAGTGGCTCGGTTTCCACGCCGTATCCTCTCTGTTTGAAGTCAGCTGGGCTCTGCCAGGCGCTGCGTCTGTCTTCACAGGCGTGCTGGTTGCAATAAGGCACTCGGTACGGAAGATAATGCCACGGGTTCGGTTCGGAGGCAGAATTGTGACTGATAGTATGTCACAAAGCGCCCTGAGTGCTCTCTCGGCATTGGAATCTCCGCATCCCCTGGTTCGCAATATTCGTGACGCCACAGTTTTGGCGAGCCGAATGGATGTCGAGATTATCTTCTGCTGGATTTGCGGGGATTGAGCACGCCGATATTGGCGACAAAGAGTCCACAAGGCCTGGGCGACCAGACCAGCGTTTCGCTCTTCCTCACACCGATTACATGGCAGGAATACAGACTGCCCTCCAGGTGGCTTAGCAAAGAAGATGGGAAACGATCGAGGGGAACTTAAAGTTGCGTGCCATTACGCCGCGACTGTTCTCATGGACCTTCCCCCCAATGCCGCGACGGATTCAGGTTGCTTTATTTCGTCTCCGAATTGGACACACTTACGAGACGCACCTCCATTTGATGGGGTGCTCGCTTGCGCCTTATTGTGACGACTGCGTTGTCCACCCGACTGTTGGGCACATTCTTGTCGAATGTCCTAGTCTGGGTGATCTTCACGCACGTTACCTCCGTACCGGGACGAGCGATCGAGATCGCTTCCAATTGTCCCTTGTACTCGGGAACAGGCACGGATACAGTGGGGGCCCAGGGGCCCGGGCCTCCTCCAAAATTAAAAAAAAACTATTTAAGAGCGAAGCGAACTCGTTTCTCAATGTATAGGCGAAAAAACATTTGAGCGTCGCCTAGTGATGATAATTTCTCGCCCAGTGAAGGCAATTTCAACATACTCGGCGTCATCGAATTAAATATTTACAATTTTACGTAGCAGTAATAATTTAAAAATTGTGCAATATATACTACAATTGGTCTACCAAACACATTCTCAGTGATAAATAAAACACTAAATGGCTAAAACGTTTCGGCATCGCTGGTTCCCTATCCATTTTGTTTATATTTATTGGGGGAAGTACGAGAAATGTCGCCCAGTGGAAATTTCGTAAAATACCACGCAATAATATATTATTTTATAGTAATGCAAGTTTGTTAAATACGTGAAAAGAAAGACGCATCAAACAGACTGTATATTAATTAAACTAATCAGCCTTTTTTCATCACCTAGGAACAAGGCTGGTAGTACGGTAAGGTACGTGTGTAAAATAGCAAATGTAAACTAACGAAAAATTGACGCCATGTTCTAAATGTGACCTCCCTTTTTATTAAATCCTGATCACGTACATAAAGTGGCATGTGTATACATTTGTGTTTATAATAATTTTCAAGTAGCATTTATGCAATATTTTATTGGTTATTATATTTTTGCGGTTGCACTATACTAAGTTATATAGGAAACAAATGTACGATTCTGATAGTAGTGTCATAACTCCCACTCTTCAACTTAACTCACTCTTTCTATGGTCTTTGTAAGCACAAAAAATCGAGTGAAGGAATATGTTAAAATATTGGCATTTTTTCTCATCATTATTGCATCTTCATATTTTTCTAGTTGTTTGCGCATTCGAACATAGGCGCATCTGAGGGGGGCAGTGGGGCCATGCCCCCATAAGCCATGCCGGCGCCATAAGAGTTAAGAAGCTATGTTGGCGCCCCTAGGGCCCTAAGGATCCTATGAGCCTATGACATCATGTAGATACAGTGGCGTATTTAGGGAGGGGAGCATTGGGCCATGCCCACCCCTAAGATAATGGAAACCAACCCTTAAAAATTATCACAGGAGGTCATGGTGGGAAAAAACTGTTCTAAAACAAACCATTATATATCATTTCCTCTGATTTACCATCGAAATTCAATAGTAAATATGTTTAATATTCAATTACTTTCATATTTCAGACAAAAGTATGCACAGTCATTAAAAAATGTGATATTTTTTTCCGGCACTTTTTCTAATTGGCCGGAAAAGCCTATGTAAAATATTGGTGTTTTTTTTGTCCCATAACTTTTGGTCAGGCTGATGCTGTTCCTAAGAAATTGGCTCTCCAACCATATTTGAACTGAAACTAATCCCATAGAAATATGAATTTAAGGGAGTTATCAACATCAGTACGCTCTTCTGATTGTCAGCGGGATAATTAAATCCAGTATGAACACGGAACAAAAGAGAATTGCTGGCCAATTGCCACCTCTCTTATCATATCTTGCACAAGATCGGCAGTTTAAAACTCCCGCCACTTCTTCGCAAGAAGAAACAACATTCCCTTCTTTCAGTTCAAGACAACCGCTTTTGGTTGTTCACCGCTGTTTCTTGGTTTTACCTGATCTTCCCCGCGTAAGGTAAGTATTCACACTATATTTTGGTAGGTATTTAGTTAAACCAGAGGTAAGTACTGACGCTATATTTTGGTAGGTATTTAGTTAAACCAGAGGTTAAATACTACGGCGATAGCGCACCAACCGACACACTGATTAGTTGGGGAAATTACGATAGCCTAATCTAGTTGTTCCCTTTACCTTTTATTTATGTTTAGTTGTTCGAATGCTGTATACTTATTTTACATTGGTTAAGTATAAGCATTATGTACAACAAGATATTAAGAGATATACTGCGACTGGTGATATCTTCTGGCTTTCACATTCATCCTAGGCCTAACCTGGTTTCTGGTTTATGTCCCAGTATATATATATATATATATATATATATATATATATATATATATATATATATATATATATATATATATATATATATCCTTAACTCTATGATTTAACCTGGTGAATTTTTTAAAATGTTTTTTTTGCTTAGTGGACAAGTAACCTTTCATGTTTTTTCTAAAAATCAAAGGATTCAAATTGTTAAAAAGGTTATGAAAGGGTGTTGAAAAGGGTGTTTTGAAAAACCAGCTACAAATATGAATATAAATAACAATGAAAAACAATTAAATGAGAATATTATTTTAACAAGTTAACTGAAGGTGTTGAAATTACAAAAAAAACGAAAATATTCATTAAGGTTCTGAATTAAAAACAAATACTATTTTATCTAATGAGGCAACCATGGAAACAGATGAAAATATAACAAATGATAATGTTAATGATAATAGAGATAATAGAATAAAAAACTTCGAAAATTTAAAAGTTCAAACGTATACTATTTGCGAGCGGAGAGAGCCCTAAACTATGGAGTGACAAACAAAAATTTATAAAAAGATGAATTAAGTTAAAAAAAGGTTTCAGCGTGTTTAAACAGAGTCTATATTATTAAAAAATCAAGATATTGAAAACAATTATGAAAGGTGTTGAAAGGGGTGTTTTGAAAAACAAACTATACATATATATCTTAAAGGGTTGTGTGAGAGTCGAGAAAGTGTGTGATGAACAATAACAATATAACAAAAGATGAAATTAACTTTAAACTAAGGTTTCAGGATGTCTATGTTGAAAAAGGTGTTTGGAAAATCAATTATATATATGTATCTTCAAGGGGTAACGACGATATAAAAAAAAGGGGAAATAACTTTTAAAAAAGGTTTCAGGATGTCTATGTTGAGAAAGGGGTTGGAAAATCAATTACAAGACAAAGAGATGCCCCAACATAAGGGAATAGGAATAGCCTTCATGATCGAAGTAACCGCAACGAATAATGAATTAACGGTTAATTATCAATGATGGTAATTTTTTATAGTGGTAATAAATGTTCAAATTCATCTATTAGGGAACACACCATAAGCTGTAAAACTGACATTTCTATTGAGAATTTTCAAGTATTAGCATTTAACAACAACAAACATTGCCTAAGAACCCTCGAATCTTTATATATCAAACACTACAAACCTACACTCAATGAAGATTTAAGTGCAAAATCATTATTAATTAACTAATTTTAACTACAGTTTGTTAGTTGGTTTGTTTTTTAACAAACTAAGCGTCACTGTAACCTATAAATACTAGCCCCTTGTTAAACCCACCATTAACTCTCTGGGATGGATCCACTTTAGTAAGTACCCAAATTTACCGTTTTTATATTAAATGTTTTTAAACTCTTACAGTCTTTACAAAATTAAAAACAAAGTTTAAATTTACTATCTTTAAATAATGCCAGGTCAATTTCTCTTATAGTTTTTAATTAATTTCTGCAATAAACTTTAAATTTGTTAACTAATTTTTTGAGTCAGTTTTAAAGCAAATTAAACTGTTGCCAAGTCCTATTTAATAAAAGAAATTTAACTTATAGTACATTTTACTGATAATTTATAATTAGTCACCTTTTAAAATAATGTCATGTTGGCCTTTTCAAGTTTTCTTTTTATGTATTAGCAATTTTTTGAGTCAGTTTTAAAGCAAATCTAACTGTTGCCAAGTCATATTTAAAAATTTTAACTTATAGTACATTTTACTGATATTTTTTAATTGGTCACCCTTTAAAATAATGTCTTGTTGGCCATTTCAAGTTTTCTTCATATGTATTAACTTTGTAAACTTATTCTAGCTTGAAGATGAAAACTTGTAGTTTTCGAAACTTTGTGAAAAATTAAAAGATGCTGCATCCGTTTCTCGTGGCTCTGGGATTTATCCTCAATATTAAATGCAGGCTTCACGGTCGAGCTCCATATATATATATATATATATATATATATATATATATATATATATATATATATATATATATATACGAGGGGCGGTCAATAAGTTTTGCAATTCGGATATAAGGAAACTAGATATGAGGAAAAGTGTTTTATTTTTTTTCAATATGCCTACCCTCGACTTCAATGCACTTGCGCCACTTGTCCCTGAGGCTTCGAATTCCCCAAAACTAGAAATCTCCGAACTGCTGTTCAATCCACTCCTGGCTGGCGAGCTGGACATCTTCATCGTTCCCAAACCGGCGTCCACGCAGTGCAGCCTTGAGCTGGCGGAATAAAAAGTAGTCGCTAGGGGCCAGATCTGGACTGTAGGGGTGGTGGTTGAGCTCCTCGAATCCGCACTCGCGCAGGGCAGCTTGTGCAACTCTGGCCTTGTGGACTTTGACGATATTGAAGTCGATGATAGGGCGTGAGGTTTCTAGGGACCCAACGGGCAAAGACCTTGGTCATGGCTAAATTGTCGTGGATGATGTTGATAACACTTCCATGTGATACTCCAAGTTCTCGGTCGATTTCTTCGACCTTCACCCGTCGATTTTCGAGGATCACCCTCTCCACACGGGCCACATTGTCCTCGTTGGTCACGCCTGACGGGTGTCCTGGACGGGGATCATCTTTAAGGGACTCACGACCATGGCAGAACTCCCTATTCCAGCGATCAATGGTTGCATATGAAGGGGCAGTGTCGATGTACACTGCAACCATGCGTTCATGGATCTCTTTTGCATTCTTGCCTTCCTTGGTCAAAATTTGATCACTGCGCGGTGCTCAACTTTGTCCATTGTTGAAAAATTTGTGACTGACGATCTGCGATCAGCTACTGCTTCTTAAATAGATGAGGCAGGAGTCTGCGGCTACAGGTCCTGACTTGTCATAACTTGTCCTAACACCCCCACAAACAGCCATCCCCCTTCCTCTGTTTTGCCCTACCGATTCGCAAAACTTATTGCCCGCCCTTCGTATATATATATATATATATATATATATATATATATATATATATATATATATATATATATATATATATATATATATATATATATATTTATATTTATATTTATATTTATATATATATATATATTTATATTTATATTTATATTTATATTTATATATATATATATATTTATATATTTATATATATATATATATATTTATATATATATATATATTTATATATATATATATATATATATATATATATATTTATATATATATATATATATATATATATATATATATATATATATATATATATATATATATATATATATATATATATATATATATATATATATATATATATATATATATATATATATATATATATATATATATATATATATATATATATATATATATATATATATATATATATATATATATATATATATATATATATATATATATATATATATATATGAAGAAGGAAATTGATAAAACTAAGAAGCAAAAGCCAACCAGGTCATCTATGCTACGAACCTTGCGCGGAAACGTTCTTAATAAAAGAGGTAGTGTTCGGTTGTGAAAATGAGTGGTCGAGCGGGTAGGATACTTGGTGCGTTCTGGGCAAGAAGGGCGCGCAACTCTGTGACCTAACCAATGAAGGCAAGGCCACTGCGGCGTTCTTGTGCTTGGTCGACGTGTTTGGAGGTCGACTCCCATGTGTGTATTTGTTTAACTTATGTGCGTGTGCATCGTCTCACTGGATGTGCTTTGTATCCATGTGCGGAACCATTTTTGTGTATGTGTGTTTATGTCCGTCTTTGCGTTTTGTGTATGTATGCCTTATGTCCTTCTTTGAGTCCGCATGTGTATGTGTCGCGACTACATGTGCGTATATTGTTTTTATGCTTTTTTATCGAATGTGTATATTTTTGTGTATCTGTGTTTTCTGTCCAATTGTGTTTATTGTGGTGTGTATATTGATTGAAGTGAATTTCAAGGCGTTGTGGCCATTATTTTAAGAAGTTGAGACGAAGATAAGACCACTGGTATGTTCTTGGACTGGCCTATTTAAAGCGTCGTTCAATCCTTTGACCCAGTCCTTCATTCGCCAACAACCATTGTGCAATTTGCGAAATTCTCTCAATTTACGACTTGCAGTACTCAAAACTTATCGCCTTCTGAAATTAAAAGGCCTTCTCATAGTTTCTATACATAGAAGAGATTGAAGAAAAGAGACGAGCAACACATATATACACATTACATACTTACATAACACCAACTACCTTCACGGAGTTTAGCATGAGTGGCAGAAATGGCACCATGTGGAGGAGCATTTATAAAGTTACATTTTGGTCATAACTACTAATTTCCTGTGTCTAAAGATTTTTTTGGCAAGCTTTAGTTTTCTGAGGAATTGCTAACAAAGATAAGACCCTAAAAATATGGTCCTATGCTTCTTTTGAGGATAAACCATTTTTATGGTTCTATGGCTGTTCCAAGGATAGGACCATTTTTTATAGTTCTCTTTTTTTCTAAGGATAAGACCATATTCTATGGTACTATGTACTATGACCATATTTCATGGTACTATGCTTTTTCATAGGAATATACCATATATATGGTTCTATGGTTCGTTCGAAGATAATCCCTTATTTCAAGGTTCTATGGTTCTTCCGAGGATAATACCATATTTTATGGTTCGATGTCACAGATCTCTGTAAAAAATCCAGCACCTGTGCGATTCTATCCACTCGGCATCGCAATCAAATGTCTTCTGATTGACTTCACCACTCCCTTTGTTCCAACGAATTCAGCTCCTCTCAATTTTCGCTCTGGCTCCGTCAGATTTGCCTCTGGTTAGGGAATCAATCTGTTTTTGTAGGGTTACAACGTACTTTTTGGCCATAATGAGGGGCGGGGGAGAAGGGAGAAAATTGTTGGAAGAAAAAGTGAACGAAAGGTGAATAGCCCTGTTGGGATGAAAGGGGCTAGCTATACAGTACACTTTGTTGACCCAGAATTTAGGGGCCCGTGTTAACCCGTTAAAGCTTCCAGAAACATGTACACCTTTAATCGCCTTTGTGGGGAATGAATTGTATGGCACGATGGTAAACGCTTTCATGCATTATTATATCTTTCTAAAATAGTAGGAAGTGACTAACATTGACCATGTGACGACGAACCATTTATCGATATTGTGTAGGCCGTAGGGCATCTTTTGGTATATCACTCCTTTGGTTGCTTGTAATTGTTTTCACCGCCCTTTCTTATCTCTGACAGGACCCATATGTATCCCTTCATGTGCACGGTAGCATCTTGATTCATCTTCCCAGTCTTGTTCTTCCCTTATCTACTACATATTTCTTATCGTAATGCTCTCCACTGCTTCATATAAGCTCATCATCTCGCTCCATGTCCCTTTTATGGCTCCCACACTCGTCCTTTGTTTTTTTACTGCTATCATATTTCTATAGATGTGTAGTATCTTCTCGATCTACGATTATATATAAACTTCTACGCGGTCTCGCATTTTCGAGTATTATGAACAGATCATGTTGTATCATCTATTATATTGATCTTGTGCTTCTGCTATTACTATATCATGTTTGTAGCAGCGTTTTATCTTGTTACACAGCTCAGTTTACTGTGATAAGGTGTCTATTATCATATTAGTAACTCAACCTATTGCATGCAAAATCTTCCCATGGATTCAATATGTGTATCTCAATTTACCGGAAATAAAGTCACATTTTAGCCCATAAATGTTTCATCCTATCGCAAGTAAAGTGATGTCTTCCAAATGAAGAGGGTATAGCGGTGGATAAATAACCATAACTATCTGTTCATCGGATCTTGCCTCGCCGTTACTTCTAATATAAAGGGAGAAAAAAATGTTGGCATGTCACGGAATAGAGCCAATCACATTTGTCGATAATTTTTCGACCTCTTTTCCTTTATTTCGTTTTTACAGTCCCGAGTTGGAAATGTCCCTTCACTCAGAATTCCCTTGTGCCACATTTTATTCAATAAACCCCAATCAGTTTTCTTTTATTGCCTATTTTCACTCCAACTATCATCCTCTCCCAGCGGGTCAGCGATAAAAGAAATGGGAAGCGACGAAGTGAGACCGATCTCAAATGGTCCAGCTTAGTAATTGGATGGAAGGTGATTGACCATCTCGGGATTAGAGCATGCGTCGGTATCTCCAAATCGACTCTTTTCATTCAATTGACCCCAATACCCGAAGGGTTTTTTCGTGAGTCTTGTGAGTAACCCAGGCATGCGTAGGAGGCTCACGCAGGCACTAAAAGTGACCAAGTAGGAGAAGCGAATTGCATTCACCAAGTGAAGAAGAATCCAGAATTGATATAGAGTTTAGTAAGAGGAGTGCCTGTATTTGACTGATTGTGATATACTCAATGCATCTATATGTGATAGTTTGGAAATGCTGCAGTTTACATCTCCATTTCATGTCAGTTAACTGTATAACTTATAATTTTTCAATCGTAGACAAACTTCACGTGAAGGACTGAAAGATAGCCACTGTGGCATGTCGAAAGCAAGAGGAGTATGTTGGGAAGAAGGGGGGGCAATTGAAGGAGGTAGGGTCTAAAAGAGCAGTAGTACTGTTTTTTCGCCAACCAGCGAGTAAGAAACTGCTTGGCCCAATGTAAACTCACCCATTCCATTTCATTGGCATGCGGATATGGGAGCGACTCCGGTAGATTCCGAGACGAAAGAGTGGGCCGTTATGTGGGCGAAGGAAGACGGGGCTCTAAAAGATAGTGTCCTGTGATTAGCGTCCATGCGTGCGATGATGTGGCCGGATTTGTCTGCGGTTATCACCTGAGTCGATGCCCCGTTTCATTAGCTGCTGCCACCTGTGATCGCCGAAGTTTTGTCTGTTTGTTCTCGACGAGACTCGATGCTGGAATGCTAACATGGAAGTCCTGCTACGTAAACGAGAACCATTGCCCCTTTTATGTTGATGAAATATGAAATTTGATCTATTAGCCTTTTCATTGTCTCCACCTTCCTCCCAAGTGCCTCAAGTTAATTTCTCTCTACTTTTCTCGTCCTCAAACACTAATTATTTTCTCAATGCTAGACGTCCAATGATAACCGCTAATTTCTTCTCCCTTTCAACAAAGCAGCCCCATAACTGTTTGCTTTTATTACAATAGGTTCTGTTCTTAATTTCTATGACAACCGACATCTTATAGCAGCGTAACAACATCCTATGATCCTCCTCGTAACTATACTAATGGTATTTTTTTATTAATCCCTAGTGTAGTATCTCTTTATCTCCTAAATTTAGCGCATCTCCGTTATTATATTGTTTCTGGAATTTATGTAAAAGTATCTTCTTTAACGCACTCGTAATTGTCTAGCTGGGAAGAATTTTACATCACATCTTCACATTTCCTTCAAAACATTTCATTTATATCATGGAAATTATGGTTTATATTACCATTATATGACTGCTATTCTCTTTTGCAATTTTACCTTGTATTATCTCAATCTCATAAATATCTTTCCACCTTCCATCTCTTGCCAGACTAGATCCTACTTTTTTTCAATTCATCTTGATTTAGCGCTTAGGTAAATCCCTTTATCGCAAGAATCTCTCACTTTATTCCATTTTATCGCAAAATTCTCAGTTACTCGCATGAATTATATGCTCATCAGGGGGAATGAGGTTGAATGGGGCATGGTAGTTGTTCCGATGCGTGGTGAATACTTCCTTCAGCAGCATCGGTGATGAAAATTCTATCGCCAAAAAACATTTATGAGCAGTTTTGGAATGAACAAAACGCATTTTCACGCAAAAAATCAAAATGTATCGGGGGGGACGGGGGGACGTACATTTTTTAACGTTAATAAATTTGCAGCAATGCGACTTGTTTCACTTATATGATATTTCACCACTAATTATCGCTAACTTATGGCGTTGTTTCCTACAAGATTTAAGGAAAAAAGGGGAGAAAGGAAAGAATATTTGAGGTTTGTTTTGGATTCAGTGCTAAGGAGCAATGACTACTGAGGAGCGGTTTGGTTGAAAGAAGTCGTTGCTCCATTTTTATGGTTGAATCGATTCACCTTCGTGCTAGAAGAAGCAATTCTAAATATACTTAGGATAGGAAGGCATCCTTTAATAGTTGTCAGAGGGAGAAAGTTACCCTTCCCCCTTCCCCTAGAACCCAACGTCTACCTGTGGGGCCTGAAAGATGCACTTGCACGGCCAAACAGCCCCAAGGGAGCATCAAGACTTCGCGCGGTCGGCTGACCCGGGTTGGGTTCTCTTTATCTTCGAGAAATCTGTGCAATACAGCCCCGTCTTGGTTAGCAGTCGCGTACAGTCTCGCCTCGCCTCCCATCAGCTTCCAGCTCCGAACGCGATGCGTCATCTCTACCCGTCCTTGCTCGTATCTAAGGCCAGAGTTCCCGCCAACAGACGATATACACGGACAGGAATCTATCTCGCTTATCGACTTCATTCAACGACTGGAGTACTCCCTCGTTTATTTCTCAGCGAGGTTAAAGAAGAAGGAATCTTGCAAGTTCAACTTTGCAGCGCCCCGTTTACTCACCGTATTCAAGCCTCCAGTCAATCAGGCTTTACGCGAGTCTCCCCGATAAATGCACTCTCCCATTTTCTCTGGAAGCAATCACTGTGCATCCTCTCTCGGACTCTCGTACACGTTGAGTCATTTGTATCCCCTCCACCCCCGTTTGGTACCCCGGGTCTCATTTTATTTATTGTCATTTATTTACTTGTGCTATTAATAGTTTCTTTGTATATAGTAAAGTTATATATTTTTCTACCATTAGTTTCTCTAATCCCAGAACCTCTCAGAATTGATTATTTAAGCCAACCGCACTCGACTTTGTTTATTCAACCCTCCCACTGGAATCTGTATCCCGATTCTCTGAAGAATCATAGGTCCGCCAAAGCCTACCTGCACTTCCCCTGTACGTCAAATAATTCCCCCCTTTTTTCCGTGGTGCTTTTCTTGAAAGTTTCTCAAGGCGATAAAATGTCCTCATTATTTATCACATTTAAGTTGCAAGGAGAGTCGCTTGTGCTTAGCGGTAAGGACCTCTTAACTTATATCCAACAGGAGGAAAGGACTGAAAGAGAAGAGAGAAGACAAAGAGAAGAGAAGGAGCTAGAAGAAAAAAGAGAAAGAACGAGAAAAAAAAAGGAAAAGAGAAGAACGAGAAAAAAGAAGAGAAAGATAAGAACGAGAAGAAAGAAGAGAAAGAGAAGAACGGGAAGAAAGGAAAATAATCCGTCGTCAGGAACTTGAAATGAGTAGGATCAGGAACGAGACGCTGACCATCAGCTCGAGGTCCGAAGCTCCCCCTACCGCGTCTGTTAAGCTTCCGGTTTTCAAGGAAGACAAGGATTTCGGAGCCTTCTTAATCTACTTCGAGAAAATCTTCGAAATCAACCACTGGGACATCGAAGCAAATACCACAACCTTTATCCGAAATAAGGGAAGAAAACGGCCCCCCTTTCCATCAAATCTAAGCCAAACAAAGGAAATTTTTTTATCCCGCAAAATGTAAACAAGTTGGCCAAGGTAACTGGGCCGTCGAAGCCGAAACCACTCTTTTCGTCCGAACACCGGGATGTAAAACCGTTCTCTTCAGGCCCTCCTACGTCATCTTTCCCCAGGAGACCCATCATTTGTTTTTCCTGTGGTGTGGATGGCCACGTGAAAACGAACTGCCCCCAGAACTCTTAGTTCAGGAATGACTCTTCTCACTAGCTACACCAGATCTGTGCCACGTCTACCCCTCCGTCAACACCATCGGAATCTTCTCACTCGAGCACCTCAAGTCCCGGCGACCAACAGGTAAACTTCCTTTTTGATAAGAACACCCCTAAAGGCCTTAAGTTCGAATCCGGAACGATTAATGGCTGCCGTGTCTCCACTCTTGTGAGCGATACCGGGTGCACCTGCATAGTGGTGTATGACAAGCTGCCTCCTCCAGTAGCCCCTGACCATAATAAATTCGCCGTCGTACACGGTTACTTGGAGCGCGCCAATCGATTCCCCATCGTTAAGTGCTACATCGATTGTGCGTACTTCACTGGCTGTGTAAAAGTAGTAGCAGCCCCTATTAAATTCTGCTCCGTCCTCATTGGCCAGTGCCCACGGGTCTCCCCCAGCTCCGTGGCCCAACCCGTGGTTACCCATTCGCAAATGGTAAAAGATTCGAAGATGCCCTCGTCCCTAGAAACCTCATGTTCTTCAGAATTCAAGGAGGTCATGACCGAAGACTTCGCTAGGAACCAAAAGAACTGCCAATCCCTCCGACCCCTGTGGGCTAAGGCCCAGTCAAAAGAGCAAGAAGCCACCCGAGGAGAAAAGATGATCTCCTACCAAGTTACGGACGGTTTACTCTACAGTGCGTGCTCAAAAAACGTTAAACCCCCGACGTGAGTATTGTATGTCCCTCGTTCACGTTGGTCACATTTAAGGACAGCGCATGACAGCCTATTTCCAGGCCATTTTAGCCACACGAAGGACTACCAGAAGATCTTCAAATATTTTTATTGGCCAGGCGCCCAAGAAGAAATCCTTCGCTACTGCAAGTCTTGCGATATCTGCCCAAAGCCTGCCGTCAAAGAACAAGTTAAGCCAGCACCGTTGCAGAGAGGACCTATAATCTCAGAGCCGTTTCTCCTTGTTGCGATTGATCTCATCGGTCCGATATACCCCCTGTCGAGTGAAGGATACAGTCAAGTGCTAACTTTAGTGGATTTTGCCTCCCGGTTCCCCGATGCCCTGCCGTTGAAGAATAATTGAATTACTTTTGTATTTATTCCACAATAATTCTTGTTGTTTTGTTTAATGCCTTATAAGAATATGTGCCATTATTTGTTGTTATTATTGTGTATATATTTTTGATGAGTTACCCTGCTTGTATGTACCTTTTATATATTGTGGGACCTTTCTTTTTTTAATATCGTTGTTTTTAAGCCCCAGTTTAACGAGACTATGTTGACCCCGGCTATTAATAACTATTCTGTCTGTCTTATTGTATTATTAATGTTATTTATTTTTTATTTTTTTTGTGTTCGGTAATGGGAATATCGAACATTTCCCGATTCCCCTCTATTTGACCTATTTTTGTGCAGAGTACCCGGTACTCTGCACGTGTAATTACCATATATTAGTCTGATGTCACTTCTTTCTGAAGCTCCATCTTGGGAGGGAAGGAAATGACAGAGGGAGAAATTTACCCCCTCCCCTAGAACCAAGCGTCTACCTATGGCATCATAAAGATGCACCTGCATGGCCAAACAGCGTCAAAGGAGCATCGAGACTTCGCGCCGTCGGCTGACGCGGGTTGGGTTCTCTTTATCTTCCCATCTCACCGTCTGATCGGCGCCAGACTCACGGCGCCAAGGACCCTCGCCCTGGGGTCTGTATCCCGATTTTCTGGCGTGCCTTCTTCACGGTCACCCTATGACAATTGTATTTTGGACACTTTATTAACTTTGGTTTGTTTATAATATAATATACCGTGAAGTGTAAAAAGTCATGGGATGAGTGCCTAGTATCGTATAGGACCGCCTCTATCCCGGCGAAGTGCAGCAACACGACGTGACTTCGCTTGTTTCCCACAATTCCCTAATATTTGTCGTTGTCTGATCTTGGGTGCTAAACGAGCTGGCAATTACGTACCATGAATGCTCGATTGGATTTATGTCTGATGTGAGTGGCAGCCACATCAATCTTCTGAACTCTCCAGAATGCTGATCGAAAAGACTCTTTGCAACTTGGACTCTATGACAAGGTGCATTATCCTACTGGAATATCCCATCGTTGTTGGGTTACACAAAGTCAACCAATGAATGAAAATGGTTACCAAGCAGTGCAGTGCAATAGTATCCGGTCAAAGAAGTGTTTAGACTATCATTGGACCCACCCTATGCCATGTGAATCGACATTACACCAATATGTCAAGAGCTTAGGTGCAGTGCTGGGTTTAATGTTAGAATTGAAAACTAGTGGGTCTTCTGCTCCCATATCCCATGGAAGGTAAGGAACGCTGCACTAGTCTAATGGTTATGCATCCGGTACTCCCTGCATTAAATGCGGATGCGATGTGAGTCGATGTTGCTTCTCTGTTACCATAGACAATTCTAGCTTGATGCCGCTGGTGGCGATCATTGAACGCACTAGTGGTCGGTCAGTGTGGTGTTGTCCACGGTGGGCGTTAATGCCTTCCACGAGGTACACTTAGTACACATGCGATACCGTAAATCGAGGGATGTTGAATGTCTGTACAGTGTCAGGAATGCAATGCTTCCACCATCATGGTCCGTTCGAACTCCGATAATTGACACCGCCGTGTCATGAACAGCCTAAATGGTCTTCATACCGACCCACAAGATGCCAAATCAGAACTTATACAGGTCTGGGAAGGAAAACTGCTATCCCATCACTTAAAAATACTGTCATTTTTTTAAAGCCCCTGGGCAATAATATTATAATAAAATGAGAATGATAGCCGAATATAGGAATTGAACTCTGGGAGGCCTCAACCTCTGGGTTTTGTAGCCCCCTGAGTGGTGGCGTGATGTTGTGATTGGAAAAGAGTTTCCTTTTTCCTTTTCCGATCCACATTGGCGCTATTGTGTGTATGTAGTATCAGAGGCTTTTAATAAGACAGGAATTTGTGTGGGTGTGCAAATGGAGAAGAAGAACGAAAGAATAGGGATGGAATAAGAAGAATGAAAGACAAAGAACAGAAATAAGAGAGGAAGACGAAGAAATCAATTTTCATACATCTGAATCCAGGTTCCAGTATACAAAGTCATTCCTGGGCTGCTTTGAGAAATTTTTGTTACACTTCTCCAAGTCTTTTACACCTCTTACACCCACTTTTTTTTCTTATCTGCTACACCCTTCTTTTTTGTACTGATGCTTCTGCTTCCGTTGATGTGCCCAAATAACTGATCCATCGAAAGCCACACGTAAATGCACGAATTTCAAAGACCTTGGGAGGAAGAGCATAAAAGGGGGAAGGGGTGATTGTCAGGAAAGAATCAGGCTGATCTAAAAATGAGAAAATTGTGTTACGCGCGCTCTAACGTTGCGATCTTATTTTAGCCGCATTGAATTTCAATCACCCAGCTTAATTCACTCTCGCCCGACGCTTTTCAATGAGACGTAGAAAGAATGATTAAAGGAGTTCTGTTTGCTAGTCAAACTCTCCATAGCTCTCCGATTTTTCGAAATGAAGTTGGAAAAGTTTCGCCAACTTTATTTTGTTGATCAAAAGTGTTGGGATTAACGACAGTGATGTTGGGGAGCGAGTTTGATGTGTACGTCTAAAGGAATGGCTTGCCTACAGAGGATTAATTTATATGTTTGTGTGAGTGAACTTGCTTTGTTGTATCTTTGTATGAGTAAGGCTACGTGTGCACATCTCTAGGTTTGGGCACAGAGTCAAAGTTTGTGATTTTTGAGCATCAGCAATTTGCACCATTCGTTTCAGGCATCATAGACGAGATCCACCGACGGAACAATCAAATCCACATATATTTTAACCGTTATTGATTCAGTTATTTAATAATTTTTCATATATGTTTTATGGTACCATATTAAACTATTAGAAAGATATTGCAAGTTTCGAATGTTTCAGCGACCAATTACAATTTATTAACATCATTAGCCATTCTTTGTTTCTTTTGTAGTAAGAGCTTCTACTCTTAGCTTAATGGGGGAAACTCAAAGGAGCATAGAACAAAACATGTTAAGGTTAACCTTTAATACCATATAAATACATACTTAGATGAGAATACAAGCATGGGTGAGGGATATAATAAAAAATAGATAATTTCTGAAGTGAAAATAGGAAGGACACATTGCCAAAAGAAACAACATAAGTAACTATAAAATAGACTGTTTTACATAAAGAGAACTAAAAAGGCTAGCATATGAGATATCCTATCGTGACTGAAGGAAGAGCTTCTTCCGAGGGCTTAATAACGAGCTTAGTTAGCTACAGTATTGCCTTCTTAAACGAATAATTATAATTGCACCAGTGCAAATAATCTTTGATTTACAAGGCTGAGCTAAACTGTATTATACGTTTGTTCCAGTCTCTTCGATAATAGATATGACAATTAAAATAGCTGATTGATAGGTGAACCTTTGTTTGCGTTAAAAAGGCAAGCTTATAAGATAGCCTCTCATAACTGTAAGAAGAATTTTTTTCCGAGTGCTTGATTAAGAGCTTAGTTAGCTACAACATTTAACCGCATAATTATAATTGCGCCATTACAAATAATTCTCGTTATATAGACGTTGACCCACAAAAAGGTTAACCGAACATTTGTCTACCAACTATTTATGTCGTAGCATTGCTCATAGTCTGGTCCAATAATTATTCTAGTCCTTGATCTGGACACACCGCTTTTGTTTAAGTCGATGGTATTAAGACCCTATGACTCGATCTACGATCATTATATATATATATATATATATATATATATATATATATATATATATATATATATATATATATATATATATAGGCTTTAATTCCTACTGAACGGGCGAAGGCTGGTTAGAGGCGAGTTGTGCCACGGCCAGGATTCTCACTATAAAAGTCCTACTTGTTACTGGGGGAAGGTTTGTGATTGTTAAATTCTAAGAGTGCATAATACAGGTTGAATAAATTAGCCGAAGGGATTCTTAATTAAAGTCTTGCCAAGGGTACGTCAAAAAGGAGGAGCCACAAATAAACACACGTACTAAAATAAACTTTACACCAAAATAATAATTAGTAGCAATAGTTAAACGGGCATTTAGGTAAATAAGGATTAAATATTAAACACAGATTAGTCCGGGTTAACAGCAATTATAAATAATAATATCAGGGAATGACTCACTTGAATCTCTTTAAAAAAAGAGGGGAGGATAACACTGACGTTAAGCGTCTAGATTTATAAGCACTCGATGGGAGTATCAATCATTGTTAATTAAATAGGTAATTTTAGAATAGAGGGACACTGGGTTTACAGATTACCATTAATTGTGATGGATTGGAGAGACGACTACTCAGGTTCAGATGGGGTGGTTCGAGTGGCGTTAACACGAGTTGTCGGGGAGAGGGGGCGTAAGACGACGAGTTCGGGGCTGCTGACTGCAGTTCCGGTTAGTTCACTCCTAACTGGATGTGAAATAACAAATAGTTACTTCCAGTAACTATTTGGATGTTCCTTTTTCTTTCTCAAGTTACGTTGAGCAACAGAGCGTATTCTTCTAGTCACAGACTCTGCGGGGCGGGATTTGCCTCAGGAACACTTTGAGACAGCGACCAAGTTAACTCAGCGGCGCGTTGGCAGTCGATACGTTACGGCAACGACTCTCGATCAACGTGAGAGTTAGCCGAGTAGGTTTGGAACACTTCTCCAGAGGGATGAACGGCGTTGTCATTTATACTGCGGACTGTGTGAAATCCAGAGAGAGATTCTATTTACGACAATTCGCTTATCGCAGCGCCTTCTGGACAATCTCCATGGTATCATAAAGAAGGCAAATAGAATTTAGGCTTCTCTGTGAGATAGGCCTTCTTTCGTCAGACTTCCTGTCGCCTGTTGGGGAAGTTTGGCACGGATAACGACTTAGGTCAAGGGGAAGGAGGAGGAGGGCGGTAGAATGTAGGCGCATTATGCGGTTGTAGCTACTGCAGGCAATGACTAGGCCAAAAGGAAGACGAGTGAATTCCATTAAACCTTTCTCTGTAGGAAAGGCTGTTAGTTTCCTCGCTGATGCCTTTAGGGGGATCTGATAATAGGCCTTACATAGGTCTATCTCAGTGATGTAGGCGGCTCCTTCGAAGAGATCTAAATTTTGGTCAATTAGGGCGAGTGGCTCGGCGTCAAACACGGTGACGGTGTTCAGCTTCCGAAAATCAACGCACATCCTAAAGGACTGGTCTGGCTTGCGGGCCATGACTATTGGGGAACAGTAGTCGGACGTAGATGGCTCGATAATCCCTAATTGCAAAAGATTGTCGACTTCCTCATTGAAAGCGTCTCTTAGGTGCACTGGTACGGGATAGGGCTTACATGGCACAGGTTCAAGCGTAGTGAGGGCGACATCATGTTCGAGCTTAGTCGAGCATCCTGGTGACTCGGAAATGACGTCACTAAATTCTTCCAAAAGCGCCATCATTTGGTTCCTTTGGGCAGGGGTGAGGTCGGAGTTTACATCCAACTCGGTGAAAGGTTCTTTTATCGGGGGCAACTTGGACGGGAGGACGGGGAAGGGACAATCTTCGCTTGACTCTACGCAAATCGAATTAACAATATTTAGGGGGTTGTTTGAGTGGACGGCGTCAATTACCCTTTCTTCGTCGAAGGCGACTATATTGTTTATACAGGCCCGTCTATGATACTTTTTTAGCATGTTTATGTGATATAACTTATCACCTGCGGGTGTCTGTATTACGTAATCGACCGATCCGTTGGTTTTCTGAACGGGGTAGGGGCCTTTCCATTGGGAGAGAAGTTTATGGGAGTCCGTGGGGAGTAAAAGCAGAACTTCATCTCTGGGCTTCAGTTTTCTGTGTTTGGCCTTTAGATCAAAGTATGTCCGATACTTTTCCATATTAATTTCGGAATTTCTGACTGCTATGTCGGAACACATTTTTAATCTTTCCCTTAGTTCGAGGACGAAGGAATAAGTGTTCCTTAATTCTGGACACATACGGGAATTTGTCGATAATTCCTTCAAAATAGTGAGGGGCCCCCGCACGTTTCTCCCGTACAGAAGCTCAACCCGTGAAAATTATAAGAAGAGCAGAAATGTTCGGATGGCACTTGTTCAAATTCCATTCGTATCAATTAGAAAGAATAGCTTTCAAATGGTAAGGTCAACATATAACCGCATTGCTAAACACGTCCTAAAATAGTATATAAGATGCATGCAAGGCACCACCCTTTTGAAACTGATTTTCATTATCGTAGACAATTTTTAAAATGGCTTCCATAAATCTACTCGTTATAAGTGGTGTCGAGATAGTCCTTTTTATGAATGAAAATGGAAATTACCAAAATATTAAACAGTATGCGCTCTGAAAAATTCAACATTGAGAGACACATTTGTCGGCAGAAAGCGGGAATTGCCATCTCGTGGGCACATTGTTTTACGAAAATAATTTCACTGGAGCTGCCTCCCTGGAAATGATCAACAAACGGATCATCCTATTATTCCTCCATACATAGGTAGTACGGTGCGCTCGCTGAGGGCGAGGTTCTGTTCACATTTGGGTGTTAGCCACAGGACAGGGAAGATTTTCTCTACGAAAGAATTCTCACCTGTTAGGCTTCACTCTATTAAGTGTAGAACTGAAATCACAACGGACGATTTTAAAATCTTAAAAACCACCCCTGATCCCATATCATTAAGGATTCTTGAATCCATCTATATTAAATACCTTTCTCCTTCCTTAAATTCCGATTCTTCTTCTCACCCACTACTTCAACTCTAAACAAAAATATTACCAACCTCCTAACCTTCTCTTTCTTCTTACGCTCCTCGCCCTTTCTCCCCAGTTATCCTCTAACGGCTGATTGTTTAAGGTTGGTTTATCCTGATGTGTTTCCTGTGTTTCTCCCAATCGTTAATTTTTAACTCGTAACATAATAATCCAGAAATTATCAATTGCCTGTAAATTTAAAGCTATCCCCCTCCCTAATTAACATTAAATACGTTCCATAAATTCATCATTTTGATTATCTGTTTGGTTCTTAACTTAAATTATTTTCCACAAATTGTATTTCCAGTACCCGAAGATGGGTGAAATGTTCACCCGAAACGTTGTAACAAGAAAATGATATGAATTTCCCTTTATACGTCCTTTCGTTCATCCTTCAATATATATATATATATATATATATATATATATATATATATATATATATATATATATATATATATATATATATATATATATTTCAGAGAGAGAGAGATTCACGCAGACTAACTAAAAAGCCTAATGGGGTATCTCACGGACGGACGAATCTTCAACCGGCATCTTTCGGTAAACTTCCAGGGTGATAACGAAGCGAGACGAGTCTAGCTGGAGCCCGGAACCCAAATCAGCGAGAGTGCGATAAGCCTTTACTCACCGCGTGTTGAATCCGACAGCAAACAAAATCGCTTCCGGCGAACCCTTATATATTTCCCAGCGCGGAAACGAACAAATTAGTATTCAACCAGCAAGTAGGTACTGCTCACGCGATATCCAAGCAGTAATCACGAGGATTCATTGGAACCAGCCTAAAGACACACGCCCTCCTTCATACCCGACTTCCTATTACTCTAAAGACTCGCAGGCAAGAAACCAGTTGTTCAGAACAACGGCATTTAAGGACGCAGAGACTCATTCTGGAATACGCGCTTCGCTACATGTCCTGCAAGGATACTCCCTCGAACCACCATTCAAGGTCCCCTTTCCCCTTCTTGGAAAATCGTAAGTCTATTAGCATTTTCTCGATCATCGTCGAAGAGGCGTGACGCTTTCCGAGTGCGAAGCTTCACCCCCTAATCTCCCCGCTTTCGCTTGGGTAAATATTGTGCTACTCATAGCTCGTGCCGAAGCATTTCATTGTAAATTAATTCCTTTGATGAACGATTAGTTTTCCCATTTTGTATAAAGTATTGTTAAATTCTGTTATTTGTTTGCATAATAGTAAAGCTTATTTTTGTTTCTCTTATTTAAATCCCAGAACCACATAAAAAGCCATTGATCTATTTTTTACGTCGGTCAACGGAAAATCCGCACTCGAATACCCCCTTCCCCCGCGTCTAGGGCGGGCAAGCGAAGGTCAGTGAAATCTACTTGACCTACGGCAATATATATATATATATATATATATATATATATATATATATATATATATATATATATGTATATATATATATATATATATATATATATATATATATATATATATATATATATATATATATATATATATATATGCAAAAAATCACACAAGGAAATGAAAGGTGGATTCCAAGTACTTTCGAACTTGTTAAGTTCATTCTCAAGGAATAACGAATAATTTTACAAAGGTGGTATATATATATATGAGAAACAGAGTGATGGCCCGCCCATGTACAACGAAAGGACACAGAATATAAATTATGATCAAAGACGGGTTTAGATACCGGATATGAAGTATAAAACCAAATAGATAAGGTCTACTTCCGGAAATTCCAACTGTGAGCAAAGAATGTAGACATCTAAGTCACAAAACTATGTACATACACACGTAATTATGCATACATAAAAATAAACAAGAGAAACAACTAAATTAATAAATCAAAGGGCTAAGATTTAAAATGAACAATTTTGTTATAAATAAGGTCCAGTTTAAAGAGACCGGGGGATATATTCAAATTAGGCGAAGGAGTAATGAATGAGCATTCAACAATATTTCTTTCAATAAAGTCATGAGATTTGTAAATAAATTTAGCTGAATTCCAATTGATAGGGGGACTATTTTCAGATAAATGGACAAAGAAAGCATTATTACTTTCACCCCTCTTTTATATTGTATTTTTGTTGCTTCAAGCTTACACTTAATGATTTAGCGGTTTGCCCAAAGTATTTCTTAGGGTAAACTGAACAATCGACAGAATAAACCCCCATTATACTATTGTTATTATTATAAATCATAGTAGACTGATACTTGAATATGACAGAAATATTTAACCAATTCAAGAGGCTGGGAAGCAAGGAAAAGTGCTCAGAAAAGAGTAAAACAAGGGAGTTCTTAAAATTGTATGCGGGAGGATTTCAGTTTGTAAAACGATTTTTTTTACCAAATCTCGGCATCTTGCAAGAAGTTTTTGAGGGTAGCAAAGATTGTTACCTATTTCAAAGATCTTAGAAATCTCAAGATTCAAGACTTCCGGGCTGGCGACCTGCAACCCCCGGAGAAACATTGAAATAAATACAGACCGTTTGACCTTATCATTATGACCTGAGTAAAAATGAATATAAGAACCGGCGTTGGTAGGCTTACGGTAGACGGATAATTTAATTTAAATTATTCGTTATTCCTTGAGAATGAACTGAACAAGTTCGAAAGTACTTGGAATCTTCCTTTCATTTTCCTGTGTGATTGTTTACATTTATTGCTCTACTCACTCGCTACTTTGTGTTTCTCATATATATATATATATATATATATATATATATATATATATATATATATATATATATATATATATATATATTGGGTCGCAAAGGTTTACAACACAGTGTTAGAAATGCAAATTTACATACTTTTATTTCACGCAGGTTAATAAAATTTAAAACTCACGTGGAACTTTATGTACTAAATACAATAAATACAACGATTTGAAAGGCAAAATAGTGAACAGGAAAAACCTAATAAGGACAATAGGGAAGTTTGACAACGCAAAAGTTCACAACATTCATAGAAACATGGTTTAGTACTTATTGCATAAGACTGTTAATAAAAAAAAACCCCATACCATGATCGAGACACCACCGAATTTGACTGTAGTAATCGTATTCTTTGAAGCATAAACTGCACACTTTTTTCTCCAAATCTCCTTGATTAAATTTCGGCCGAAATGTTCTATTTTCGTTTCATCTGACTAAAGCATTTTTTTAGCAGAAAGTTACGGGTTTATTTAAATGCTCATTTGAAAGCACCAATCGATCTTTACAGTGAGTTTTGTTAAGGAGTGGGGTTTTTTTAGAGTTCGATGAAAGAGATCATAACGACGCAGCGTTCTACTTTTTGTATCTTTGCTAACTTCAACTGCCGCTCTCTAACAGTAGTCTGTGCTTTATAACATACTCTTCTAGGTTTTTGAGCTGCACGTTCCGTTAACATCTGAGGGTGACATGAACGACCCCAAGGATAAATTGAATTACGAGACTTCCAGTTTCGTGTTATGGTACCAACTGAATTTAGAGGTATAAGGGATCTTTCTGTCCCCGAGGCCATTTTTATGAAAGGCTACAATGCGTTCAGAAGATCTTGACTGATTTTTTTTTTTTTTTTGCCATGATGAAATATTGTTGGTACAACTATCTTGTACAGATTGATTAATTGATTTATTTAATCTGTTTACAGGTGCAGAACCCCTATAAGGATTATTGGCACCATTTTACTGTTGGATAAATCTAACTTTCTGACCATTTCAACGAAATCTCCCGACTAGATTAAATGAGATTTGGATATCTCATTGAAAAGGTCAGGAAGTTAGATTTATCTAACATCAAAATGGTGAGTTTCGATGTTATAAGTCCCTGTCGAGGAAATTCTTAATTTTCTTTCGGCCCACCTCTCTAGAATGCAAAATGATTTGCCCCTTCCGTGTGCGAAAATTATTAACCCTGTACGTTTATGTGTAACTGATAATGTTTTCACCTACGGAGATAGTTTTTATCGACAATTGTACGCCTTTAGCATGGTCAATCTTCTTTCCCCGATTCTCTGCAATTTATTTATGGAGAAACAACTACTACCTCAAATTACACCCTTCTCTTTGGTTAGGCTAAGATACGTTGATGATGTATTCTCTTGCTGACCCTATAATAACCTTGGAAACTTTAAGAACTTGTTTCAAATCTCAAAAAATTGCATCCCACTATTAAATTAAAGGCGTAGTGAGAATCAGACAACTCTGCCATTCCTCGATACAAAACTTGTGAGAGTCAACAGCTCGATAATACACTCAGTATAACGCAAACCCACAAATTCGCATTCGTACATACATTATTATTCACTTCATGCCGGGGTACTACTTCGGTTTGTATCTTTTCTTAAGATGGAGTATCCTTTAAGATTGCTCTATTCATAACTTTGATTCTTGTAATGTTTTAAGTTATGAGACATACTCATTTAAAATTATCTGTAGGAATGGTAATTTCGTTATATAGCTGCGCAGATTCCACTGACATATTCTAAAGTTCCTTATCTATAATTAATTTCAAGTATTAATCACCAAATAATATTCTATAACCATCCCTGAATTGACAGTTTTTTGGGGGGTAAATCTCACTTTATTGAGAGATAATGTTTGATTCGATAAATTTTTGTATCAATTTTTAGAGGAATCATCTCTTTTTTCCTGAGCCACACAGGCTATTCCTTAGAATTTTCTAAATGGTTTAGAGAAGAACAGTGAATACATTTAAGAGATTCCCATGGTGAAATACAATCTTGTGAATCTTGTTGTTCATTACAATAAAGACATCTCGGTTTGTTTGTACGCATCCTACTTCCATGCCTAAAATGCCAGCAGTTAAAGCACATTAGAGGCTTAGGATAATAGTTATCTATACTGAATGTATGATATCCAGAATATAGTTTAGAAGCCAAGACATTTTCTAAAAAAGTTAATATTAACAAAGGGGGAGAGATAAAGCAAGGGCCTTTATTGAAACGTTTAATTTTCATAAGTGACTCATTTTGTATGTTTAGTTCACATAGTTCTTCATCAAACAATAGTTAATCAAGTGTATATATAATACCTTAAATAATATTTAAATTTTGTGCAAATGAGCATTCTACATCATATTCTCCATTGAAAATAGTTTTTGCATTTACTATATCTGATGTCTGATCTGAGGATTTATCGTGTATTAACAAGGATCCTTGCAATATTTTACCTCAATCACTCGGCCATAAAAGGTGGAATAAAGAAGTATTTTATTTGTTAATAGACTTAATTTTGAAAATTAACTATTGTAGAGCTTAAATATAGCTCCCAAACAAATTTGGGATCGATAAACACATTTGGGTCTTTTCTATAATTTTTAATTCCCTAAATTACATTTACTCTATCTGCACCATTGGTCTTATTTTGTGACGTTACCGGCATTTTATGACTCTTTGTTGGATTAAGATGTGTAGTGGAATAATTGTGGTTAGTATTTGATTTCTTAAAACCAGAAGTTAATGGATATGAAGAAAAACCTGAAACAGCTTTGTCAGTGACTTTGATCACTTTATGTATCTGTTTTAATTTTGAATCTGCGTCAGCTGCGTCGAGATCAGTGTTAAAATTTGGTCTTTTTAGTTTAACGCGAGATTTGTCTTTTTGGGACATCTCCTATGAAGAATGCCCTGTACCCTAGGACATGTGCAACTGCCGCCTCTCCGCCGCCAATGCTTGTCTTATGTCACTAAGACGAGTATAGCTATAAAGAGATAGCCTAAGTTAAGCGTAATTTCTAAAGAAAAACACCTTAATATCTATCACCACTTAAAGAATGGAAACGATACGTGAGGAGACCGGAACAATACAACCTTCGAGCAGAAAGTTGAATCCGAATATGCAAGAAGGTGTGTTAGGTTCTTGATAAGAGAGCGACAGAACAAAAGTTAGTCAAACAATTCAAAGACGCAAAATAGAAAAGGAAATGCAAAAAGGTCGATTAATAATGTATAGTTGAGGCAACCCAAAAGGTCAAAGGTCAACTATATCTTATAAAGAATGACCCAGTAGCCTTACACACTGACGAAAGAAACTTTGCATTGAATTTAGATATTCTAGATATTCGTGAACAAATGAAAATTAGTTTTCAATGAGACATTTTGCAAATGTAACTTATTTATACGTATTTATATGAATGTGTTGTAAGCCTTTGCGTTGTTAAATTTCACTATTGTCCATAAAGATTTTCTTGTTCAGTCTTTTGCCTTTCTGATCATTATATTGTATTTAGTAAATAAAGTTCCACGTGCTTTGTAAGTTTCATTTACCTGCGTTAACTAATAGTATGTTAATTTGCATTTCTAACATTATGTAGTAAACCTTTGCGGCCTACTGTGTATATATATATATATATATATATATATATATATATATATATATATATATATATATATGAGGAATCATTGCAGAGTGGTCATCCCTTCAGAGTGCTTTATTATAATTCCACATTATAAAGACCAATGCTGAGTTTGTATCCTATTCGCCCATTGTTTTCTCTATGGTAATTCGGCTAAGAGACTCAAATTCCCTTGAAAAGCAAGTTGAGTTATAAGTAATATTCAACGCTTTAATTATGAAAATAGTATTTAACTTTAACAAAATGAATTGAAATATTGGATAACAGGTGAGTGATTTCTATCAACGCGTGAGTTAATACTTCTGACTGTAGCCACCGAGGAAAGCTTGATGAAGTGAATTGAGTGGACTTTTGTGAGTTTAAGGACTTCTTTGTGAATGGAGCATAATGAAACTTTGGGATCGCGACTGAAAAGAAGAGAACAAAGCACGCATAAAAGTAGGTGTGTCTATGTATCCATCTATCCACCGAGGAATCGTTGGTAAGGTGAACTAAGTGGACATAGGTAAGTTTAAGTCCTTTCCTTGGTGGATGTAGCATATGTGAACGCGAATGGGATAAGAACATCTTCCCTAATGTGATATGCTTTACTGTTTGGAGAAGAGAGAGTGTATGAGGAATCTTATGTAATCATTTATGTGCATCTGATCGTGATAAAGCAGTTTGTGTTTATTCTAGGACATTTGGGGTTTAAGTAAAAAGGAAAAGATTAGAGAGGTAGACCCTAGTCAACGATCTTGACGCCGCACCTTTATAGCGAATCATGTTTACTTTGACCACCTCTGGAATGAAGATAATGCCCAGATGCAAAGAGAAAATGATCTGTTATTCGGCTCGGCGTGTGCTAGGGAAAGTGCATTCTTGAGGCCCCATAATTTGATAAGCGAATCATCTCCCGATTTGGGACTCTAGGGTTTAACCATAAATTCCAGTGCGAGCTTTCAGGGAAGGGGAAAGTGAGTGACTTTCACAAAAAAGAAGGAACATTTACCTTCGTTACAAGCAAAAGTAGGTTTGCTTGGGAGAGATACGCTCCCTACCGGTAAATTACTCCCCAAATTGTCCATTTATTGTCTGGACCTTGGACTCGTGTTCACCTCTCACTTTCCAGAAGAAAATTGCTCAGAAAACTATCTTTTACTACTTTTTGAGAAGTAATCTCTTGTTTTCTAATCATCTGCTTACTAGGAACCCTAAACAACTACATATATCTATACGAAAAGTTGATATAATAGGCAACTCAAAGACGAGAACGACTCGGTAAATTCTCGGATTCAATCCAAAGCATTTTAACATATTCATCGTATTATAAAATAGACTGGGTTTTCATCTCAGCCATCCCTTCACTTATTTTGCGCAGGGGCGTGTCTGTATTTAGTGGCCCCCACAACGTGGATTTGATACAATCGTTGTGGCATCCAAGCTACATCATCTAAGAGAGCTCTTTATAATAAATAATGCTGAGGAGATACTCACGCTTCAGTATTTCTTCGCTGCTTCTTTCACCTTTCTCAAATTTATACCAATTTCATTTGTTCCGTAAATATATTTTTCGACTTTTTATAGTTTTTACGGCACATATTTAGGCTTCTTATTTTCTTTGATTATAAGATTTACCAACCTGTTATTTCTATGTGCATTAGGACTCATCGCTTTGATATTATGGTAGCCACATAACCCCAGCTCATAAGTTGTCTGTTTGATGATAATGTTCTGCAAAAATGTATTACTTACCGTCAAAGTTTATGCTCGTGTGGATATTGTGCTGGTCATATATGAAAACACTGTTTCACTCAATAACGAGTAAATAATTATACATATACAATAAAACCACTGTTATTGGAGCATAAAGTTGATTATTATTATTATTAAAACGTTATTAAAACCGTTTTAATAATAATAATAAACTTTATGCTCCAATAACAGTGGTTTTCTTCTCTCTCTCTCTCTCTCTCTCTCTCTCTCTCTCTATATATATATATATATATATATATATATATATATATATATATATATATATATATATATATATATATATATATATATATATTAGTTTCTCTGTTAGCTGTAGTGTAAAATAATGTTTAGTTTGCTTCATTAAGATAAATATTTTGCTGTATTAAAGAAAAACTAGACACTTGGATGTTTTTTTATTTTTTTCAATTAAGAAGAACTCAGTAGACCCAAATATTGTCTCCTCCTTTTAATCTTGATCCAAATTTTAGTAGCATTCCAATTTTCCCCAAGTTCTTTTTTTATTTTCCCTCTTACTAATCCTTCACGTCCCCCAACCCCCATCCTTTCATTTCCTTTTATTTGTCCTTCAAGCATCAATTAAAATTAAACAATGCGCTAAAAGCTCCGATGCAAGAATGCGAATAATTTAATTGGCTTTACAATTTCCGATTTCTTATTCTCTCTCCGGCAATATTTAAAGATTTGTCACGGTTTGCTTCTTCTTCTTTTGTCTTCCTTCTGTCACTCATTAAATAGCCCTGTTATATTCGGTGAATTTACCTTCAGAGACAACTATAGAGCGATTGTATCGGATAGAGAAGGGGGAGGGGGAGTACTGAATTTTATCAGGATAGTTCTTTTCAAAGAAGCCACGCTCGGCCAAAGCAGAGATTGAATTCTTACCCAGCATGGGTAAGTGTTAGAAGGCGTTCAATTAGGGAGACCATTGCAGACAAACGATTATAATTTGATTAGATTTTAAATTAAAGCAAGCAAGACAGCAAACGAGAGCTACCAATTAATTCGTGAGCTACAGTGAGTATTAATCAAGATGGATCGGACTTAGATGCCAGAGTACCTAGAAATCACTGTACTTCAAAGAAACCATTAAGCACTTTCCCACTAAGTGGAGCTGGCGCGCATTAACAACACTACCGGTATACTAGTGTCGGTGACCTACCGGCCCATTATCGTCATTGTGAATCGCGCTCGCAGGAGCGCAATTTTCTGGTACAGAGCTTTCCAGGCCAGTAGCCTCTATTCGGGTTTAGTTGTTTTTCAAGAAAAGTGCCGCAAAACGGTGTTAGGTAAATTTTTGTCCCACATACAGGCATAAATTCAAAGAATTCCCTAAATTAATAGAAAAATAAGAAATGTTCTATTCGAACACGAAATATTATACGTACTACTGAGTTAAAAGAAAGAACGACTGCAGAAAATCAGATTCAAACGAAGTATTTAAGAAGCGAAAAAGGATCACATAAATGTAATTCCTCCTAATTCCAAAATTAATTAAAAAGTTTCTATACTTTCGTCCACAGTACAAAGGAAGCCCCTAAGAGAAAATAGATTAAGAATAGAAGAGGAATTCTCAATAAAAATTCCCAACTCTCACCGACGAAATTGATTTTGCTGAAGGACCAATTTTCTCCTATACGCTCATAAACGATAAAGAAAAGACTATTGATCAATAAAACTATTAGGTCTTGATTAGGTTCACAAAGTTCATCTAAAAGAATTAAAAGCCGAATTCGTTAAACAACTATGCACAAATTTTATTAGCTGGTCCAATATGGTTTTAATGATCACAGTAGAATATAGAAATAATGTCACCCGACTTTTTTCACAAATGGAGGAAAAAAACAGTTAAGAAAAAATCGTCTATTTTAGCTTGTTTTATAATTGATAAATTTCAATAATCGATTATTAGCGATATAAAAGTTAATAATTTCAAATCATAGAAACACATTTGGTATTCAAATAGAGAACAATCTTCTTTTTATTAAAATATAATGTAGAATGCCAAACACGTCTCTATAAAGAACTTCAAAATTTTATATAATAATAAATGCACGAACACTCTTATGATAGCAAAATCGTCTTATATAAAATGATTTAAATCAACAGTAAATAATCATACGTCGGCTATACCTCTTTGTTTAGTTACTTCACAGTCAATTGAATACAATTTGTTATCTATTATACTAATTCCCCGTAAGGGGCGCGGTGATTTGCCATCCTGGCTGCCGTGCTGACGGGACTCAGCACCCCGTCCGGCCCCAGCTTAGCCTCTCTTCCTTCCTTCAAAACACTTGTTTCCTCTCTTTTAAAACAAACTCTCCCACAACTTTCTCTGGTCAGCCTCTAATTTCACAGGGTAGATGCTGACCTTCTCGGCCAACCGTCCTGGATCGGGATGAGGGGGGAGGGGACAATGTTCCCTAACTCCTGAGCTCCGGTCTGGGGTGGTTGGTTTTTAACAACCTGCTTCATCCCCACCCATACCTTCCTCACATCCCTTTTCCTCTCATGTTCAAAATCTATCTTTTTACGCCGTGTCTAAGGTGGAGCCGCCATGCCGATGGACTGCCAGGCCACCAGGTGGGAGGGGTGGTCTCAAATGGCGGCGCCTGGCTCTGCCAGGCCTGTAAGCACCTCTTGCAGTGCGGGCAATTGCAAGAGGTGATGAGCTATTGCGTCCCGTGTAAAAAAGAGGGTCACCATGCCCAATGATGAAGATAAAAAACCCCCAACCCCCAACTTCCCCTGAAACAGCGACGGAGCCGCCCTCGGGCCGCTCCAGCAAAAAAAATGGAGGACCCCCTTCCTGTGCTTGCGCAGGGGACCCTCCATATTTCTCTAACCGGAAAGGAGGCTTACTCCTCTCCGCCTACGGGTGCAGGAGACTCCCCCTAACCCCCTTCTCTGGAGGTGCTTTCGGGCACCTCCCTTTTTCCAGCGGCAGTCCCCTCTTTTCTTTCCAAGGGGACTGCCAAAAAAGCCAGCAGGCAGCCCTTAGCCAGCCGCTCCCCATCGAAGCGGCTCGGTAGGGCAAACCCCCTTAGGGGGGAGAGGGAAGCCAGGCCCCTTCGGTCACTTCCCTCAAAAGACCTGATGGCAAGAATATTAAACCTCGGGGGTCAAGGCCTGTGCCCCCCCACTAAAGACTCATGACGCGGCCAAGGGGACATGCGATGTCCTGGGAGGGGATGGCCAACTGGAGGCCCCTCCTGTGATAGACATGGTCCTTGAGGAAGACCAGCCTCAGACGGTAGGGCCTTCCATGGGGAGAATCCAGGCTCGGCGCCAAGCACCGAACCCGAATCCGCCCCTATGCAAGGTCCTCCTCAAACGGCTGGGGATTCTGAGGCAGTACAAGGAGGGGAGGGATCTCCTCCGGATGATGCCCCTGCGACCACCAGGACCTTCTCCATTTCGGAGAAGGACCTGGCTGAGGCCGGTACATCTGGCCTAGGGGCTTCTACCGGCGGGGGTGAGAAGCGGGTTCATTCCCCGCCCTCCTCTCCAAAAAAGAAAAAGACCAAGACCAAAAAGACAAAGAAGACTCGGGGCTCCTCTCCATCCGCGGGGGCTGCGGGGACGGATGGGTCTGCTGCCACTCTGGCAAGCGACCAAGCCAAGATCGGCACATCTGGGCCCTCTGCCCCCCCGGTTGCGGAGCCCCTGACTAAGACCAAAAGTGCACAAGGCGGAGCCTCGATGACATCGGGGCCCCTCATTCAGAGGTTACCTGGCGTTTTCGAGCCCGCTGGCTTCAAACTCTTCCTCGTTATTCCCTCCACTGATGGCACTATGTTGTCCAAGGGCAACATGATCCATCAGAGGAGAGGATTAGCTAGTGCAATTGGTAGAGAGCCGAAGGTGACCCGTTTCTCGGACGGGAGCCTTCTGGCGAATGCGGCGAATCCCACCGAGGCAGCCAAGATAAGTGCTCTTCGGACACTTCATGGCACCCCGGTGAGTGTGACGCCGCACTCTACCATGAACTTTGTGAAAATAGTAGTTTATGCGAGGAAACTCGTTGACTACTCCATTGAGGACATCACCCTAGAGCTGACCGAACATGGGGCGGTCAAGGTCGAACGTGTGATGAGAAAACAGGGAGGGGCCTTGAGACCTACACCGACACTCTTCGTCACGTTCGACAGTGACAAGCTCCCTGAGTCGGTGCGTGCCGGTTGGTACCGCTACCGCGTGAAGGCATTCGTGTCACTGCCGCGGCGGGGCTATTACTGTCACCGCTTCAGCCATACGAATCGCTCATGTAGACGTGCAAAGTCGGGGTCACCCAAAGTCTGTGTAAATTGCTCCAAGGTCGCACACGATAAGTCCAAATCGTGTGTGGCCAAGTGTTTCAATTGTGGAGAGCCACACCCTGCTTATTCGAAGCAATGTGGTGCATATCTCCTTGAGAAAGAAATCCTGGCCGTTCAGGCCCAGGATCGACTCTCATTCCGCGAGGCTAAGGACTTGGTCCTGGCGTGCCTGGCTCTGCCTGGGACGTCATATGCCTCAATAGTTAGAAAGGCACTCTCTGCTCCTGGCCCATCCAGGCCAACGAGCATGGTTGTTTCCGCGCCCATTCGGAGCCCTTCTGCGGGCTCTACCCAACCCGGGCGCTCCCCTGGTAAAGCTGGCGGCAAGAAGGGTTCATACCCAGTCCCGGCTAAAACCAGGGCTCCCCCTTCTTTCCCCAGCGTGACCGTTTCCCGTAAGGCGAAACAGCCACGTGCCTCCACCGAGTCGTTAGACTCACAGGAGGCAATACCCATGAAAATGGTCGCTAGGTAGGCCATCTTCCGGGGTTCCTAAAGCTGTTCCCCGAAAGGAGGACAGCAACAAAGGAGCTTCGGTTCCTTCGCCCACGCCCTGAGGTGGAGCGAGTGGCTCGGAGTCAGTGGTTCCTAGAAAAGAGTGCCCCCCGCCTCCGAAGCCACAACGCCCGGCCAAGGTTTCGAGGCGGAGGGAGGAAAAGACTCGCATGACGAGCCCAACCTCCCCTAATAAGTCCTCGAAGGCGACAGCGCTTTGTCCGGCCAACAGTGCCCGGGGTTCTGCCCCCAGAAGCGTACGGCCATTCCCGTGAAGGTCTATAGTTCGAGGAGGGCCCCTGCGTCTCCTCCGAGCTAGACCTGGAGGGCATATTCCTTCAATTGAATTGCCGTGGATTCCGGGCCAACTGGGAGGAGCTGCGGAGGCTCGTATCGTCCCTTCCCCGTTAGCTATCTCTTTGCAGGAGACCATGCTAGGCGCGTGTCCCCTGCCCGCCCTCCCGGGGTATAAGGGTCTTGCGACCCCACCACCGCGGGATGGCCGGGCTGGGGGATTCGCGGTTTACACCCGGCATGATGTCTCAGTTCTTCCTTTCTCTTTAGATACCTCCTTTCAGGCAGTGGCTGTGCAGCTGCACCTGGATAGTAGGTATACTCTGATTTTTGCGTACATTCCTCCGTCAGCTGACTTCGTTGCGGGGGACTTCCGCCGCGTCGTGGCATGGTTGCCGAGGCCCTATCTCTTGCTTGGAGATCTGAACGGCAGGCATGCTCTCTGGGGAGATTAATCCATAAATCCCGTGGGACAAGTCCTTGCCGATCTAATTGAAGAGCTTGAGATGGGTGTCCTAAACGTGGATGAGTTTACGCATCACTGTCCGAGAACCGCTTTATTTTCTTGCCTTGACCTATCTTTGTGTTTCTCGGATGCACAGCCTGATTTTGATTGGGGGGTGGTCGATGACCTCCATGGTAGTGATCACTTTCCCATTCAAATATCCTTTTCAGGGCAACTGCCGCCTGAGAGACCACCTCGGTGGTGCTTGGCGTGTGCGCGCTGGCCTTCATTTCAGGAAATGACTGAATTCTCTATCTCAGTCGAGGAGTTTAGGTCGGTAGATGAGGCTGTTGAGTTTTTCTCCGGCAACCTCATCGCCGTGGGCCTGACTACTATTCCTAGGACGTCTGGCCGTTTTGCACGCCGACCACTCCCATGGTGGTCGGCCGAGTGTGAGACGGCCCTCAAACAGAAGCGTTATGCCTACATGCGCTATAAGCGCCGCCCGAACGATTTCACTGTGGGTGAATTTCGTTGGGCTAGGGCTAGGTTCCGGTATATTTCGAAGCACGCCCGCCGTTCTTCTTGGCGGGCATACGTGTCTTCACTTAACGGGAAGACCCCTTTAGCTGAGGTGTGGAAGCGAGTCAAAAGGATTCGGGGCAAGTTCTCGCAGGACCCCCCTCCCGTTCTCCAGGAGAATGGCACCGCAATCTCGGACCCCGCGTCCGTGGCGGAATCCTTAGCGACCGCTTTTTCGGCATTCTCTAGCGGATATGCTGCTTCGACAGCATTCAATGCACGTCGTGATGTCGAGGAAGGCCGCCGGCTGGACTTTACCTCCAGAGGCGGAGAACTGTTCAACGACCAGTGTACTGTGAGTGAGTTGCGCTCCGCTCTCGCATCGTGCGCAGACACCGCCGATGGTCCCGAAGATTTCCCGTACGCCATGCTTCGACTCCTGGGTGAGCGAAGCATGGCCTTTCTCTTAGATTTGTTTAACAGGATCTGGGTGGAGGGTCTTCTCTCAGACTCCTGGCGAATTGCTACTGTGCTCGCCTTTCGCAAACCGGGAAGAGATCACTCTACTCTGACCGGTTTCCGCCCAATCTCACTAACCTCTTGCGTGTGCAAGTTGATGGAGAAATTGGTAAATGTTAGATTTTCCTTTTTCCTGGACAGCGCAGGCCATCTGTCTTCCGCACAGTGCGGCTTCCGCAAGTTCCACTCCACGTCGGATGCTCTGCTCCGACTGGAAAATGCCGTCGGCGAGGCTTTCCTTCGTAGACAGCACTACGCCACGGTGTTTTTCGATCTGGAGAAGGCCTATGATACCGCATGGCGATACGGTATCATGGAGACTCTCCACACGATGGGGGCGAGGAGACGCCTTTTAATGTTTATATCTGAATTTTTGCGAGATCGTCGATTCCGCGTACGGGTGGGGAAAGCCTTCTCCGGCCCAAAGGAGCAGGAAGAGGGTGTCCCGCAGGGAAGTGTCCTCAGTGTCACACTCTTTGCCCTGAGCATCAATGGCATTACCTCGGTGCTGCCGGAAGATGTTCTCGCTACGCTCTACGTGGACGACCTTTCGATCTTTTTTGGCGCGGCCCATATGCCAACTCTGGATCGTCGACTCCAACAGGCATTGAACCGCGTCTCTCGCTATGCCGAATCGCACAGGTTTTGGTTTTCTTTGGCTAAGACTAAGGTGGTGCACTTCTGCCGCCATCCACGGCTTCACCCCGATCCAGATTTTTTTCTTAATGGGGTGCGCCTGGATGTGGTGGAATCGCACCGTTTTCTTGGTCTTGTATTCGACCAACGCCTCACCTGGGAGGCTCATATTCGCAGCCTTAGTGTCTCCTGTACCCGCGCCATGGACATTCTCCGTTCTGGGACGTTCAGCGCTTGGCGCGCTTGTTCGTACGAAGCTCGACTACGGATGCGAGTTTTATGCATCCGCAGTTGAGCGTTTATTGCGGAAGGTGGATTCGATCCACTACACCGGCCTTCGCCTTGCGACCGGTGCCTTCCGCACTTCCCCCATTGAGAGCCTGTTGGTCGATGCTGGGGAAGTGCGTGGAATGAGCGCGCCGATGAGGGCGCCAAAGAGTCCGCGAGGACTCTACGACCGGACCAGCGTTTCGCTCTTCCTCACACCGACTACATGGTAGGAATACGGGCTTATTGTTGTTTTTGTTATTGTTTTGTTATTGTTATTATTTCTTTTTATTGTTGTTTCCTGTTCGATTTTTTTAAAGTAGCCTAGAACTAGGCTGTTTGTTTACGGCGACTTATACCTAAGTCGGCAGTCGCCAGATTGCCCCTTAAAAAAAAAATTATACTAATTCGAAGCGATTCAAAGATAGAAACCGTAGTGGCAAGCTGTATATAGAGATTAAATATGAAATATCAACTCAATGATTTTATTAACAACATTGCAAAGAAATATTTTTAAATATCAGAAGATGAGCTCACAAGCTCATCTTACCTTTTGCCAAAAAAGGTTGATTCAAGAAGCCTTTTGAACAACTAAGTGTAGCTTTTTAAATACACCTAGAAATCACGTGTCATGTGATTTTCAATTATTACAAACAAAATAGCCCGTGCCCCCTCCTACTAGAAAAACACTTGTCTTGTATTTCACTGGATTAAAACCTACATTTCGTTATTCAAAATGCTTCTTGAATCGACCTTTTGGGGGGCCTAGGATTGTAGCTCTGGCAATGAGCGTCGTGGTCATATAAGCGATGAGCGCTTAATGACACAGGTTCAAATCCAACTTTTTTATTTATTTTCAGATAACGGTTAAAATAGTTTGCCCTATTTTTCCGTTCTCTACACCTCCCATTTTCCTTCTTAAGCATTCATTGGTTCATGTAATCTTCTCCTTATTGTTTTTCCAGGTTGTATTACCAATTTCTATTTCCTTGGGCCTTAAAAAAAAAATATATATATATATCTATATATATATATATATATATATATATATATATATATATATTATTGAAGGCGACTGCGAATTCAGCATTAGTAATTTTCTTTTCGAGTCTCTCGATTTCTCTAATATTCCTCCTTTGGTCGTTGGTTAACCCGTGTATAAGCTCGCCAAAATTCATTACAAAAGCACTGATGAACGAAGGCAGTAAAATAATTCACTGGAAAAAACGAAACATTTATTGGCCTAACGCGTTTCGATATACTCCTGTATCATTATCAAAGCAAGGTAGAAATAATATAAGGAAATAAAAACATGGCTATATATATCGGGGTTTGAAGGTTAATAATTATACGAACATATTTATAGGGAATGGAAATTTTTAAAAACAAAGGATTAAGACGGCTTAAAGAGGGAGGCTAGTTTAAAATGGGCACGAGATTTGAATAGGCGGGGATTATTACTTGGCGCACGAGGACGCGAGGAAGGCAGGGTGAACTGTATGTTTGTTTGTGTATTTAATTTGGGCTGTTTTTCTTTTATATAGAGAGCTTCTAATATGAGTAATTATTGGCGATTTGGGGCATATGCAAGAATTTCGGTGTTATCTTCGAGTTTCTTCCGGTCCAATTGTCTTCCATGTTTTTCAAATGTATGTGTTTTGGGTGCACCGTTGTTTAAATGGTAGCTCATTATTCGTGTTAATTTTGTTTCTGTCATTCCGATATATGAATAAGGTAGGAGCTCACAGTCTCCCACTTTGCAAGTGTATTCATATATTAAATGACTTCTTTGTTTAAGTGCTAGGGTGGGTGTATGGTTATTTTTGAGTATAAGGTTGGATGTCCGTTTATTATTGTAATAGATTGTGAGTGATACGTTGTTTTTGTTTTGGGTTGGTTTCACTCCTTTGTTTATGATTTCCTTAATTACTCTTTCGTCCGTTTTGTGTGCTGTACTCATAATATTGTTGTAAAAGAGTTTAATAGTATTTCCTTTTGCTTCCTGATTGGTGCTCACTGTAGGTGACGTAAACCATTTTTTTTATCTTCTTCCGTATCACAAGCTACAGTGATATAATTACTAAAAAGTTAAAAAAATACTCAACCATATGATTTTTTCTAATAAATGTGGTTTCAATGGTTAGTATTTTGTCTTTGGAATTTTAAGTCCTATATAGCGGTTGACCTACTCAGGGACGTTTTATGGCGTTGCTTATCTATGGACATTGTCCATTTATCATGAAAGAATTCCCCCGTGTCAAATTGTTTAAAGAAATTAAAAGAGATGAAAACAGTGGATCCGAATGGATTCAATCCGAAACGAGATAAAGTACTAACTAATAAAAAGAAAAGTGTAAATATACTAACAAAATGTTTAAAAAAACGAAGTAAAAAGTAAAAAGAAAGCAGTGAGTTGAGAAAAAATAAAAACAAAAATGCTAAAGAAAGTAAAAAAAATCCCGCTAAAATAAAAGAGCTTTGGCCAAAAGCCGTATCAAATATCTCGTATATAAGAAATGTGAAAAAAAGAAATAATAATAATAATAAGAGGGCTCAAAAATTAAAATTGAAACAAATGGCGTTCGGGAGGTGCCGTTGGAAAGGTTATAATTCAACACTCAAATAAACTATAAAAAGTAAACTAAAACACCTAACATGCTGACACAAACGTCTCTTCAGAGTGATGTACAATCAGAATTCTTGTCAGTGAATATAAAAACCTTAGGTTTAGTAACGAATTAAGGATGTAAAAAGCAATATTGCTATAGTTAAATTATATATATATATATATATATATATATATATATATATATATATATATATATATACATATATATAATAATAATAATAATAATAATAATAATAATAATAATAATAATAAATGGACGCTACACTCGCAACTTGTTTTTGTGTCTGTATGACTCACTTACCGGACGGCGACCACGCCTCCTCCCTCCCCTTTCTCCCGACTCTACCCTAACGCGAGAATGAAAGGTCGCATGGAAGTAATTAACAACCCTCAATTTTACCGTAATCGGGTCGATCACTATGTTTGCAAAGCCAGCAGTGAAGAATCAAAACACTAACTCCCACAGAGAGGGAAGAAGCTGAAATTGTAACTTCCAGAAAGTGGCCATAGCCCTAAATACATCGGCGAAGAGACGCCTGTTTTAACCAAGAACAAAGTTAATCCCGCTGCATAAGCTGCATTGACAACTCGAGACGCGCAATTCGCAAATTAAAATGGGTTCAGATTTTTAATTTACGTAGTTTACGTTAGAGATTTGAACAGGCCTAAATTTTCCCTCTAAAGTTGTTGGTACGACAAACCAAGTCAGCGAAAAGTTCCCCCTCGAGCTAACGCCAAAGTAAAAACAAAAAGTCAGGCAAGTCATTTGTCTTCAAATAAGGTTGACCTCCACACACACGCCCCGCAGCAGTGATCCCTCAACCTCTCCTTCCACGTTAATGGCTATATATATATAGAAAGGCCAAGCGAAAAGTAGGAATTCAGACCAAGTTAGCCCCCGAGAAACGTCCTGTGTTCCCACGTCTGTTATAATCCAGTTACGAACCCCCCAAAATAGCCATTTTCGAAGCCGATCGTTCCCAACAGTACCCAGAAGAGACTAGTAAAACGATAAATTCTACAAAGTTCTACCGAGCAAGGAAGACAATTTCTCGTTCTCGACGAGAGAATATTTCAACCAGAAGAAATATTCCTTAATCTAAAGGAATAGCTATCGGGAGCCGTAGCTAAGTGAATCGACAGGAAACCTCAGAATTTCCACCTACGAACACGCAACTAATCAACGCCTACCTTTTTGGCTGGAAAGAATCTACGCCAGTCAGCTGGGATCTGCCTAACGTAGGCCCAAAACCGCACCGAGACTGTGACGTCACACACAGCCAGCTAAGCCTTAACAAAAATAGCAGTAACTCAAACATTTTTTTAGTATTTTGTGGAATCTATCCACAGTTCGCATTGTTTGGCGATTAATGAATTCGTTAAAACGAACGGTGGCCCAAAGTTATCTGGGTAGCCCGTTGTAATATTCCTTTAGTAAGCCAGTGAATTGAAAATTTTTACGAAAATTAACATTTGCGTATTTAAGGGAATGTAAATTAATTATTTTATGAGTCAAGCCTTATATTAATTAGAGAGTTAATTTTTTAAAATATTTTTTTTTGTTTTGATTGATTAGTTAGTTGTAAAATAAACTACTATTTTTGGTTAATGTTTCCATCTATCGCTTGAACGAAAGTTTTGGCTATAATTGGAGATTCTACCTTAGTTTGTGATATTAATCCCTTTAAGCGCTAATAACTTGCCGTAATCGCGTACATACGAGGTTCAAGGCACCAGCTCTTAACCTCAGCATCGTTCAAAAATATATATAAAACTATTACATAATAAATTGGTGTCAGGTTTTAGAGGTTTATAAACGACCTCCCCCCCCCCCAAAAAAAAAGTTAGTCGTTTTGCCCCTTGTTTAATAAGAACAAATTATTGCCAAATTGAAGGTATTCAACCCGTGAGGTGGTGAAAAGGGAAGTTTTCTTTTGGTGCCAATTGCTAAGCTAGTTAATTTAAAGAGAGAGGTTAAGTTAAGCAGATCGCTAAGTGGTTAGTGGTGGTATAAGTTCCGTTCGCTTAAGTAGGCCCCTTATCAATTAGTTGAAAATGTTACAGCGCCACTCCCGTAGGAAACATCCCCTTCGTCAGCGCTTTATGCGTTCCCCTCAAATCCACCAGAGCGACTAGTGAATTGCATAATAGATATGAGATCACCCGGAAGAGTAAAATTCGAGTCTGGGGCGGTAAATGGTCATCCCTTGAAGCACTCTTACCTGGTCTAATGCCAAAAAATTTTGATCGTAATTATTAAAAAGATTTTCTTGCTTATGGGAGAGACGAACGATGCTATCTCAAAACGTTAGTAACGCCATTATCGATTATCGATGGGAATAAAATTTTTTGCAATGCTCGGCCTATGCGCTCTTAATAACAGGCCCTTATCTTGCGAGCGAGTCAAGAACAGCGTACCCAATACCTGTTTCTGAGTTAATTTTGGAAAGGGCTATAATCCTACATTTCTTCAGTGTTTCGATGACTTTGAGGTAACGGAAAAAATAAATAAAACACTGTACACCGAACTACTATCTGTAATACAAGCTGTCGATAAAAACAGTGTATTTTTGTCATTATCGCCACTTTAAAACAATGAAAAAAGTATATAGATTTTATAGGGATTTCCAAAATTGGCTTGTATACTTGACTTTCTTATTTTTTCAATAGTTTGATTGGTCCCCTTTTTCAATTTTACCTTCGTGAATACTTTTGTGTTCTCTCCCTTTTGCACAATGGATGGTGGTTCCCTGTCAGGACTGTAGCCTTATTTCGCTGTGTATGATGCCATTGTCCGGTGTTTTAAAAAATCTACGATCCTGGAAAATCGTGTCGTTTATCAATTCCTTGATAAGGAAATTTACCCACCTTCTGCTTAGTTTAGAGGTTATTTATTGATTTTTTACTTTGTTTTATTTATTGGCCTTGCCTTTTCATATATGCCAATGGCCTGATATATTATATATGAACAATATAGTGGGAAAGGGGGTTACAGTTGCGGACAGCACTCTCTGTCTAACAATTACGGCGAGTTAGTGACGGGTTTACCCATAAAGATTAAAATTTTGACTTGGCTAGGTTAGGCTAGTGGCCTTAGCTTAGAAATTCTGACCAGTAGGCCTAGCCATCGGTTAGTAACCAGCATAGCAGCGAAGGGGGAGGGGGGCACTCCTTATTCAGGAGGGGGTGGTTTACAGGGCCGCAGCGCAGTGTCAGATATTTGGTGAGCTTCTGACCAGTTCGCCCGTGAAGGTTAGGTTGGGTGTGGTTAGAGCTTGGCTAGTGGCTGTAGATTAGTAGACAGTATCCATATAGCTGTGGCCAGTGAAATTTCTTTACCAAACCAGATCACTAAAAGGTTGTAAATTTACCTCGATTACTTATCTTACTGACTTGCCCCAAAGGTGGTTTGGCTAAAGATCTTTGGTCATAGGCTAGCCTAGGTCAATGTGGAAATATTGCAATCTATGAAAAGAGTACCAATAACCCAGGAGAGGTTGTTTTCTTTTCCCTGCACCTTCAAGAGGGAGATGTCCTCCAGAAATAAAATATATATATCGAAGTATCCTGGGTCGTGTACTTTCGGAATATATATGGTCATGCGGGCTATCTCCAAAATCGTAGGAGGAGTTCGTTAAGAAACAGACAGACAGGAGCTACAATTATATATATATATATATATATATATATATATATATATATATATATATATATATATATATATATATATATATATAGGTTGAGGATAAATCCCAAAATGAGACATGTAAAATTTCTCATTTAATTAAGTACAACGTTTCGGGTACCTTACCCATCTTCTGGTCTATAAGATAGATTTAGAACACGTTTAAATCTATCTTATAGACCAGAAGATGGGCAAGGTACCCAAAACGTTTTACTTAATTAAATGAGAAATTTTACATGTCTCATTTTGGGATTCATCGTCAACCTGAAAATAAGCCTTCTTAGAAGCAAACCTATATATATATATATATATATATATATATATATATATATATATATATATATATATATATATATTCACCTAGATTTCTTCTACAAAACTTGAGTCTTATATTCAGTAAGAAGGAAAAAACGTTTCGAGTTATTATAAAACCCATCTTTAGGAGCTAAAAACAAATTCTAAATCGGTAATCTAAGCATAAAAACATAAATAACAGCACAAGTTCAAAGTTAAAAACCACAGATCCGAGAAAATCACAAAAAAACGACGTTAAAAATATAAAATGAACGTAACGTTAATGAATAAACAAAATAGTGAGGTACAGAACAGCAAAATATTTGTAAAGAGATACTATCAATTAAGGACAAACAAAGTAAACGTAATATTACAAAATTAAACAGTTGAAATGGAAAAATAGAGAATTGGATAAAAACAAAAGGTAAAACTAAAATATAGACACTGAAACATGACCTGACCTGGTCGGATCACAATGACGAGTGGAAACAGGAAGGAATTGAAAGAATGAATAAGGCTTGGTTAAGTTATAAAGAGAGGAAAGGATGACGTGTCCTCATTTAAATTTGGGTGGTTGTATTTAATACAGAATGATTCTTTAATGCGGAGAGATTAAATAGATTTAGCAAATTTTAAGACAGAAAAATCATTTAAGGACACGTCTGTTTTACAATCAATAGCATGTTTCCTGATGGAATAAAACTCTTTGTTACTTAATGTTTTACCGGTTCTATGGCTAATTCCCATGTGAAAACAAAAACGCGACTGAAGAGTACGTACTGTCCTTCCTATATAGGTCCCCAACTTACAGCTAGGGCAAATGAATTTCTATACAATGCTCGAACTAAACGGCGTGGGATTAACGTCCTTCATTTTAAAGAAATTATCAATATTTTTGTTATTAATGAATATAAGTTTAAAATTAACAATAAAATTTCCTAAAAATGGAAATTAAACGTTTTCGGAGAAGGTCATTACAAGGGCTGATGTCTGGTAACAGGGCATACCTGATTTCCTTTGGGACATTAAAAGAAGTGGAGGGGTTATAAAGCCTGAAGAGGAACTTCCTAATACAGCTTTCAACTAAGGTTAAGGGGTAATAATTTTTTACAAAGTATTCTTTTAAAAAAATGAATTCAAAATGCATACTAAAATAAAAAACAAATTAAAACCTCTGAAGAGGAGTGTTTTACTGGCGCCAACTTTGTATGTTAAATCACAGAAACTAAAGAAATTTAAACCCTGCCCTGTGAAAGTTGATTTTCTAAAAACACACGTTTATGGCAACATATTATTAATCTCATGTTCTTGAGTGAAAGTAATATTAGGGTGTAAATTGTTTATAAAATCGAAAAACCTTTTTGAACAAGAAATAGAAGAAAAAACCGCAAAGGTATCGTCAACGTATCTTTTGTAGAATAAGGGATGAAATTGAGAAGGGCAACCACGGACCTAGTGGGCTTCCCATCCCAACACCTTCAATTTGATGATAAACCACGCCATTGAAAGTGAAATAGTTGTCCTTGACAGCTAGATGCAATAACTGTCAAAATTGTGAAAAACTGAAACCATTAAAGAGGGCATTTCTATCTGGAAAGGCTTTAGTCAAAATAATCTCTATAGTTGCCTGAAGGGGAATATTTATATATATATATATATATATATATATATATATATATATATATATATATATATATATATATGAAATGAAAAACTCACAAAGTATCACGTGAGGGTGGCAAATGAATGCAATATCCTGCAGGAAAAAATGAAAAGTTGTTTCCAAGTACTTTCGAACTTTATTAAGTTCCTTATCAAGGATAACTACAAGAAATAGTATTATATTAGAGGTGTATATATATACGAAAGAAAAATATGAAAGACCGCCTCAAAAACAAGAAATCACCAATGAGGAAGAGGGAAGGGGGAAGGTAAAAAAACACATTAAGGATTACCCTTTCCTTCGACTTAGTTTGACCTTACTACTTGCTTCTTGTAATCCTTAATGTGTTTTTTTACCTTCCCCATTCCCTCTTCCTCATTGGTGATTTCTTGTTTTTGAGGCGGTCTTTCATATTTTTCTTTCGTATATATATACACCTCTAATATAATACTATTTCTTGTAGTTATCCTTGATAAGGAACTTAATAAAGTTCGAAAGTACTTGGAAACACCTTTTCATTTTTTCTTGCGGGATATTGCATTCATATATATATATATATATATATATATATATATATTCATTGCGTTTGTGTGCATGTGTTAGTCTCACACACACTCACACACACACACACTGTTCTCAGACATAGATGCAATCTAATATATTTGTACATTAATAATTCATATTATAATACATTTTTGAGGAAAATTTCTTTTTAGTGCCTCATTGAACAGTTACTCGTAATTGTTTGCGTAATGGCTCACAAAGGACAAACCAAGAGTGTTGTGTAGCGATTATTCGCTGTAAATGAAGATGACTAAACAAAAGTCACCTGTACAATATGTAACAAAATATTGTCACGAGGTAATGAGAATGAAAAAAAAATTCTTTTACTACCACCAATATGCAAAAACATTTGAGAACCCAACATCAGGAGCAGCTGGAGCAGAAGGAGGAGTTACAGGCACAGGAGCAAGCTCAAACTGCACAAAAACGCACAATGAGTGATTACATCACTACAAAGAAAAAGACCAAAGGTGATTGCAGGCCATCAACAGCAATCAGTTCGTATTCAGAATTGCAAATAACATTAAAAGAAACCCTTGAGCTCAAGAAGATTTGGGACATAAACATTGATCAATCCAAAACAATTCATACTGCTATTGACGAGATGATAGCACTAGGCTCACAGCCATTTTCAGTTGTTGAAGATATTGGATTTACAAGACTTATGAAACTGCTGTAACCCAATTATAAACTGCCCTCCAGAAAATATTTTAATACCAATAATATTCCCACTTTGCACCCCAAAGTAATGACCAAAATCCAAAGCAGGATTAATGAAGCAAGCAACATGAGCTTCACCACAGACATCTGGACGAACAATGCTGATGCGTCATTTATCAGGTAATAATCAACAAGCTTCTAAGTTTCAAATTTTAATTGCCATCAAGATTGCTTACTCAAATAATGTACAGAGTTGTTATTTAATAACTTTGTTAAGTAATGTTAAATCATGAGTTATTTCAAGTTCAACAAATTAGGTTTTTAACTTATTTCATGCTTTAATATTAGACAGTTTAGACTAAACTAAAAAGTAAAAATCTTTGACGGTATTTCTATTTTATTTTTTTCAGCTTACTGGTAAATTGCATCGATGAAAATTTCAACCGGTCATTAGTTGTCTTACGAGTGAATCCATTCTCAGATTCACATACTGCAACTAACATATGTGACACTGTTCAAGATGTAGTCGATGATTACAAAATCCCCCCTTACAAAGTCCACATGATCGTTCATAGCAACGCAGCAAATATGGTGAAGGGAATTTCAAGTACTGGCTTTAACAGTCTTAGTTGTTTTCTTCACACCAACCAATTGGTCATACTCGTACATGATGCAATATTCGAACAGTGAATGATCAAGGACATAATTGCAAATTGCCGCCAAATAACAGGGCATTTTAATCACTCGTCGTTAGCATACACTAAGCTTGAAAAGCTTTAAACGCAGCATAATTTGCCCAAACATAAGTTGATTCAAGATATAACCACTCGTTGGAATAGTACATACCTCATGCTTGAACGAATATTCGAACAAAAAATCGCAATTGCTAACTACTGTGCAGAAATCCCAAATTTGCCAGTATTGGATGCCAACAAATGGGCACTAATTGGCAAATGCTCAAGCCTGCTCAAATATTTTCCTCTAAAATTTACTAGCAATCAATGAGCTTTCTTTTACTCAGAGATTCACTGGAAGATATTTTATCTCTTGAAAAGTTTTTTATTTTTATATATATATATTTTTTTTCTGGATAGTGGTTACGAAGGGGATACACCTTCATCATCGGCCTGGTACGTGACCTGAAAGTGGGAGTAAAGTAAGAATATGGAAATAAATAAAATAAAAAAAGTCTCAGCAAAGGAGATAAAATATGTTCCACGGAAGCTGCAGTTTTCTCTTGAATATCAAGCAAATAGATAAATGGTGGGAGGAGTTCGTTAACAATACAATTATAATTGACAGTTCAATTTTCAGTTGTTAATCCGTGTTGGGTTAACTCTGTCAGATAATAACTGTTAATTAATATTATTATTTATTTTTAATTAATTATTATTAAATTATATTAATTATATTATAAATTAATTATTTGTTACGATTATGATTTATAGTTTAATATTTTACCATGTAGCCAGTTAATAAAAATGTAATAGGCAAAGTTCTTCAGCTTCTTTATCTACGGTACTGAACGCACATTTGTCTCAGATATTAATTATTTATTACTACCTTTGTTCACAACCTACAAATTACAAAATTTCAATGCAATTCTTTTAATTTATTTTTTCAGGCTGAGTCGAAGCACAGCCAATGCTTCCGAACTTATTCCACAAGTGAGAGTCTTGAAACATGCCATAACCAAAGCTATATCAGATTCAATGTTCAGTGGATTGGGTAGCACGGTCAGCGCAATCTCAACATCAATGGATAGCAGATTTGCTAAGTATGAAGCAAACGAGGATATAAAAATAGTCTTTTCAAAAGTTCTGAAGAAGGTTCAAAGACCCATTTCATTTCAATCCAAAATTATTTGACTGACATTCATAAAAAAATGCATAATGATAAAGAGAATTATGAAAAATTTAAAGAGAATGTAAGCTCTACCTACAATGACATAGAACCTACAAATGAAAATCAAAACGAGGAAGCTGGAGCAAGTGCCGATCTTTTTGACTTTGACTCGTGTTTGAATGATTTGATAGCATCAGCAGAGTCAAGTACCACCACAAATGTTGAAAAGGAAAACAAGGAGAAACTTCGCCGGCATCTTCATCTTTACATGCTGTTAGATATGAACTCGAGAAATATTGTTCACTACAATTGGAATCAAGAGATACGGATCAACTACTTTGGTGGGGAGCAAACATAAATGCATTTGCTGGGCTTGGAAAAGTTGCCAATAAAATGCTTTCATCTCCACCGTCATCAATTGAGAGTGAGAGACTTTTTAGCATTGGTGGCAACATCTTCACGCCACTTCGTAACCGTCTTACTCCAGAAACTGGAGAAAAATTAATGTTATTAAATTTCAATTTACGTGTTTTTAATTTGGAATACTAAATATTTTGTATTTTTTTCTGTAGCTAGTTGAAAAATGAATACTCAATATACTGTATTTATTTTTTTATTTTTTTTGTGGCAAGTTGAAAACTGAAAGTGTTCTACCTCGTTAGAAAGGAAGTGAATAACTAGAGTGCTAAACAAAATATTAATTCGTTTAGCCGTTTAGGTACGACAGTTCCTTTGTTATTACTTAGAATGTTTTCATTTTTTTAACTAGCACCAAATCAAAAACAACAGAATTATTCTATTTGAAATCATATTTTTAAAATTAAAAATGTTAAGTAAATACTAAATAATGATGATTGGAGACATGTTCTTTCAATTTAGAAAAGTCTAAAGTGGATGTAGACTTTAACTTTCAAGTTATGAAATTTGGATGAATCACAGAAATATATTTTTTGTTTCTGTTTGGTTTATAGGCTATTCCTAATATGAAAGGAAATGAAATAAATTCTGAAAAGATCCATATTCATTTTGTATCCTAAAACCTTCCATCAAAAGCTATAAAATTCCATAAACCCAATGGCTATTGAAAAGTAAAAAAAAAATAACTAAAAAATTCTCCATTGCTTTGTCTATTGGCTTCCAAGTTCCAAGCTTCAAACAGCCTAACTAATTATAAAGTATCCAAAAATTAAGCATAATACACTCAAAACAAATATTAGGCAGAATCGGCCTCGGCAAATATTTTGGAATCGGCACAACTTAATATATATATATATATACATATATATATATATATATATATATATATATATATATATATATATATATATATATATATATATATATATATATATATATATATAAGCCTTGGCCAAAATTATTGGGTAGGTATGAAAAAGTGAAGAATATGATTGAAACTAATTTATTTCATACTTGACATAATACAAATAAACATTTTTGCGTATATTCTATCAATAATTAATATTTGATGTCGTCCCTTTTGCTTTTATAACCGCTGTAATGCGTTTTTGCATATTGTGCATAAGAGTTTGCAGCAACATTCAACATTCAATGTGTAATATTCTTTCAGTGATTATCTTATTTTTAACTTACAATTGGTAATTGTTTGTTAAAAATGTCTCCGAAGAAACAGATTCCTGAAGCTCAAAGAGCTAAAATCATTACATTGTCCAGAGAGATTATCCCAAGTCAAATTGCAATAAAATTGAAATGCTACAGAAACTGTGTCCAAACAACTATTAAAAGGTACAATAAACAATATTTTCCAAAAGTCGTTATGGTCAAGGCCGCAAAAGGTGTTGAACTCCGAGGGAAGAGAAGTTGCCGAAAAGGACATCTCTGACCGATAGGAAAAAAACCTCTTCTGATATAGCTGCTGAGTTTCGGGCGACAACAAACAAAGAGATATCAAGAAGCACAGTGAGAAGGTTATTAGAAGCCTGGCGCAAAGGATGTAAGGCTACAAAGAAACTGTGGCTGTCTCAGGTGAAAAAGAAGAAGCGATTGTCTTGGGCAAAAGAACATGAAGATTAGACTGCTGATTATTGGTCTAAAGTTGTTTGGTTTGATGAAACCAGCTTTGAGGTAGGTTTTCCACATTAGTTTCCACTAATATATATATATATATATATATATATATATATATATCACGAAATACTTGTAGATCAGGATATATAATGCACGGAATAAATGCACGACCGAGCTATAATCTTTTATTGACTAAGCTTTCAAAGCGAATCCAGCAGCAGTCTTCCTCAGATTGAAATAAGAATACAGTATTTGAGACCGGCTTTATATACTACAGAGTGGTTGGAAAAATAATGTAAACATTGTGTTATATTCGGTACATTTTTAAATGTTAGCAACATTCCCTACATATCAATGCTGCAATGTTCATTGTTTTTTCTCAGTGACAGGTCACAGGTGGCGGATGGAATTATGTGTGAGCAATCAGATTTCCAAAGAGGGTAAATTGTTTCAGATCAATTTGCGAGAGTATCTGTGACTATACCAAAGAACTTCTTAATGTTTCAAGAGAAAAATTGTTCATAGTTTCGACCGCACACACCAAATATAGTAGGAAGTCATCTGCGAAGAACAACAGTGAGGAAAAACCGAATTTAACTGACCATGATCGTCGAACACTAAGAAGAAAAATTGTGGACAAAAAAAACACAAAACTATTTCAGCAAGGGTGAAGGCAGAGAACTAAATGCCCATCTGAACGGCATTGTTTCGATAAGAACTGTGCGCCGGGGACTTTGCATAGTGCGAAGCAGATTTCCACTTACGTCATCAATGAAAAAAATAGAAGGAGTTTTAATAGAAAAATGCGAAAACATTCCGATGGAAACCATAGAAGGCTTGTCTGATTCTATTCAATGAATGATGACAGCTGTTTCAGAAGAGAATTGATAAATATGACTTAGAATTATAACTTATAGAAGGAAGAGTTTTTAAAACTTTCTTTTTGCATATCCTCTATCCATTTCCAATGTTAGTTATTACGCCTTTGATTTAAATGCCACAACAAAGTACTAGTTAATTTATTAGAAAATTGTGAAATTGTTGACCAGGCAAAGGCCAAAAAGGGTAAGATAATTGGCCATTTAAATTCTGCATTAAAAATGTGGTTTTGCTTATGGAAATTTTCAAAACCATTTTTATCCCAGGACTTGAATTCGCTAGTTGTTTATTTGCTTAAATCAAGAGAAAATTTGGGGTTTGAAGAAAGTAAAATAGTTTGTTTGTTTGTTGCCTTTTCATTAGATTGATTTGTTATTTTGGCGTTTGAATTAGAGACACAAATAGTATTCGCGTAAATAAGATTTAAATGGACGTATCTTCACTTAGCTTCCCCGGGGCGCCATGGCAATTCTTCTCATGACTTGGTTTTAATGACTACACAAAAAAAAGGAAAATTATGGCGAAGAGAAAATGGGAGGATTTATACAGATGCAAAAAGAGAAAAGAGGCTCGGTGTGTTCCAAGAATCAAACTCGATAAAAGTTGCCTTAACGATCTCTGTGCGTATTGTAACTAGCTATTTTTCAATCAGCTGGGACTGAGTTTGAATGAGAGTGAAGGAGCATCTCCCAAGCCCTCCGTAATGGGGTTTTCCAGTTGCACCTTTAGATTAGACTGATACAAGGAATGAGATGTGGATGTTTTTATAATACTCAAATGTTTCAGTAGTATTAGTACGAGGCTAGTCTTCCACATGGATGGTGAAAGAGTAAACACTCGCCAAATGGATCTAAACTAATAAATAAGCACATCAACATAACCTTAGCTTAAGAGTTCATAATTTAAAAAGACCACAAAAACGTGATAATTTTGCAAGGATAAATCCTACTTGATACAAATTAAAGATGAGGACGTAAAAAATAAGAGCGAGAAGTGAGGTGGGAATTGAAAAAAACGATACCGACGGCCAGTCCTTAGGAAAGTATGTATAGTAGTGTTTTTCATCGCCATTTTCTGTCAATGCAGTCCTTTTCATCTGTTAAAAACACTGAGTTGCAATAAAAAAGTCTTCATATTCTTTTCTATGTCATTAATGCCTCGTTCGCGCAAATGAAATTGCTTTGACTATTATTAGACTAAATATAAATTAGCAATAAGCACATTTACTCGTAGTTCTAGACTTACATTACAATATGCAAGCGATAATATTATATGGAACTTCGTTATATTATATTATGTTATATTATATATTATATTTGTCGAGGGTTAGTGATTGGGTAATCCCAGTCGCACTGCCTGGACATATATTTTATTACCGCACCGAGGTGAAGCGGAGGTGAAGCGTATCCAATACACCTACCTTAGCCACTTCCGGTGAATAAGAATAACCCCGGTGCGTACCCTTTTGATCAAAACTAAGATGATGATCCCCTGAGTGTGTTCTCCACTCAGTATAAGCCAACCATGGGCGGGTCGGTGGAATAATGAGTTTTAAGCCGAGTGGATTGCTTAATAATTTCCAAGGAATCGTCCAGATTAGTTAAACACACATATACAAAAATAATCTTTAATGTACATGAATTTGAAATAAACACAGCGTATATAAATATAAATAGTATTAATCTTGCACTGAATAAATAAGTCTACAAAAATGTCGTAGGGATTACTTCCAGATTACTCACTGGGATGTTTACGTCTTAATGACACCAGACAGAACGAAGGGAATATTATTATTGAGTTAAACACTGAATTAAGTAAGCACTTCTAATATTCGAGGGTATGTGCTCAGGATGAGAATTCTAGTAGACAAATAAACTGGTGAAGTTAGGGGAGGGGATAATTCAATTAACGATACCTTTGAGTTCGTAAGTATTTTTGAAGGGGGGGTGGTGAAGATCTTCTTCCGGTGACGATGATCGCACCCAGCCCGGCCGTCCGAGGTTACCAAATGAGAGCGTAATCCTAGACCGGTGATATACTGATCCTTTGCCGGATCACGAAGGTGAGCCAAGTGGTTACTCAATCGAACTTCTTCCTCGAAGTACCTATCCGATTATTCGGCTCCTGGAGTGGGTAACCAAAACCGATTACCTAGCTATGTCTAGGGTAATCCGCAGAGGGAGGTCCTGTGTAACCTCAGATTCTGAAGGAGGGGGGGGGGGGCTGCGAGAAGTTTGGCACCTACAAGTACCGTGACGGCAAAACTAATTCCGCGAGAAGTTCCTTCCTTGCAGCGGGCGAACGGTTTCTTATGTGGATCGAGTTTCACACAAACTCGACGTAGGTCCAAGGGCGTCTGCCCGATCCCAGGGAGAAGTCTTGATTTTATTCCTTCCACGAGCAAAATCGAGAGAGCGAATCGAATTCTCGTAAAATCTGTATCGTCGCGCGAAAGACCTTTTTTCATCTCTGGGCCGACGATATTTCATTCGATATTTCATTTTACGGCGGTGCGAAAAAGGACGACGGAGAATTCTAGGCAGGCGAGAGGTGCGTTTGGGGATACGTGAAGGCGCGCCGCTTTGTGTCAGAGTTTTTCTGTGTGCACTTATGTACGCAGTATTTAGACCTACAATATTATATTATATATTATATTATAATAAACAAGCGATAATAATATATGAAACTTCGTTACACAGGTCAATAAGTGTGTGGTAATAACCGAAATTATGATTATTAATTATAATCCTTCGTTTTCCCTATTTTTGGTCTCTTAATTGCTTATTTTAAAACTACATCGTATTTAGTCGCGTGCGAGTCTAGTTGCGGGCGACTCTACATCTCACTATGTCGGTCGCTCTCCGTTTTGCTTTTTTTTTTTAATAACATGACTTTTCGGCCGATTCTAATTAAATACAAAACCCTTTTGTTGTTTTACCTTTTATTTCGAATGATATAACTTCCATGGTCCTCCCAAAGTTAGCCCATGAATTATTTTGTTTTGGCAATAACATCATAACTATTCGGCCGATTCTAAAGAAAGTTGAAAGTCTTATGTTGTTTTACATTCTCTTTCGAATGATATAACTTCCAGGGTCCTCCTAAGGTTAGTCTTTAAATTATTGAATGTTTTTTAGGTCGTAAGGTCATAAATCAGAATAAGTGAGAGCTCGTGACATTTTGGTCAGCAGACCTTCTTCTCGGGTTGGCCTTTGGTAGATCCAAGGGTCCTGTTGGTCTTCATTATTCAATTCTCTATTTTTGTGTTGATGCAATCGATGTAGAAAACTCTTTTGTATGTTTCATATGCGTTCATTCATGTAATAGAGATTAACTCGTAACCTTGTTTTTGCGTAACCTTGCCCTGGCTTTTCCTATACATCTTTTACTCTCTTTTTTCTATTCCACCATCCTTTTTTTGCCGAAAATACATTAGAAATTTAAATGAATGAAGGCAAAGTGGTGCGACAAGAACCCAAGAAGTCCTGCCTGTGTCGTAATGAGCCGGTGTAATATTCATAGAAGACTGAATCACAAGATTTGAAAAAGGGGAAATCGAGAAGAGACGAAGCGCAGGCGGCCAATATTTTTCCGAATGAACTCTCGAAGAAACGAGATTTAGTATTATAATCTAATGACTCAATTCTTTTGCTTCCATTTTGCTCTCGCTTCCCCCATCCTCCCACTCCTTGAGGCCCCTAAGCCTTTAACTCCCCCGCTCAAAATTCAGGATTTTTTTTTTATTATATCGCTTCTTTTTTTGATGAGAGATCATAATAAAAGTATCGTGCCGTAAAACTAATGACAATTTCTAAGTTAGTGTTCCTTATTACTTAGATTATTGGGAGATGAGTAGAAAGATAGAGGTAGATTACTAACTGTGGCAATTAGTAGAAAGTAGAATAGTGTAATTCATGTATTTGAAATGCCTCAGCAGTTTTATTCTAAAGGGAATTTAGAGGTAAGAAAATATTCATCAAAACAAGTGCGTATGGGATGATTGTGCTAAGTAATGTTAGTGGAGTTTTAAGACAACGAAAACACTATGCAGCCAAAAATAAAAGTTGTCCACACTAAATTTCAAACTAATTAGTAACAGCGATGCTAAATAATAAGAGAAATCAGAAAATTCTGAGTGTTTGCAGGAAAGGTCACCCTCCGTACGGCATGTCTTAACAGCATTCAGTGGAAGGTCTTAACTCTCTTTGAAGGTTTAGAGGATAAATATGATGAAAGAGCGATGGAAGAAGCATTTGCTGCCAGACATGATCCGTTCAGCTGAGTCAAGGCTCACACAAACTTGCACAATGTAAAGGCAAGTTAGGTGACTGCCAGTAGTAACATGGTACTCGTAAGTTACCTACCAAAACATGTGCTCGCTGATGTCGATTCTTGATAGTATCGGAAGAAAATGCTTCACAGTATCACCAAAGAAGATAAATGCTGGTCAACAGCCAAAATGGTTGGCATATGAATGAGGTTATGCTCACACAATTAATTTCTTATTGCTGAATTCGAATCTGATATTTGTTTTGTTCTATCAGACTAAGTTTATAAAAATATCAATAGGTACAAATATTCAATATTCCATCACTTTTGTTGTGCAACAAATATTTAACCCAAAACAGACCAGTTTGTCTCTCATGTGACTGTGCTTACATGACTAATTTCGCATTGTTGAGTATGATTTAGATGTTTTATTCTATCAGATCTACTTTCTTAAACAATCCGAAAAATAGTAAATATGATGACATTAACTGTCTCACGCAAGATAACGATATTAAACACGTCAGAGATAAGTTCATAAGAAATTGTATAAGAAAGCATAAGTTCAAATCCTTTATAATTGGCAAAATATGAAGTTCTAAAACTGCTTTTGAACTTTGCCCTTTCGTTTGTACAGCTCGCTCTCTTATCGGTGCAGCGTCCAGCAATAGTCGCCCATCATGATATCTGCTCTCTATTATGGCGATGTCTTGATGAAATCTTTCACCGTGTCTCACTAATGTCTCCAAGGGTTATCTGGGAAAAAATAAATATGATAGTGGAAAAATGCAATTTCAAGGTCATCCTTGCTCCCAATAGATGATAATTCTGCAGCATGGTTGTAACGATTTCTTTTTAGTTGTCAGCATGATAGGTTCCAAGAAAATGCTTTGGCACGTTAACAAATGATTCCCGTGGGTTTTTCTCCGGTGGGTTCAATGCCTTGGTGAATTCACTATCATGAACTAGTATGCGAATCTGTGGTCTATTCAAGACACCTGCTTACAACTTGACTTCGGAAACCACAACACCTAGTTTCTGACATAAGTATCGAAACCCAGCACAAGACTGATCCATAGCCTTGATGAATTTTTAGCCAAACCGAGGTTTAGGTGCAGTTGAGGCAAAAATATATTTTATGGATCTACAAGAGGATTGTGAACACAGTTGAACCTTCCAGGCCCATCTATTGGTCTTGTCGGCCATTTCTTTCTTACATATTGCTCTGCTGTCCTACACACACAAAAGGCACACGTGCTTTGTGTAGCCACTCTGAAGGCCCAAGGGTAAACGGATGAATTTGAGATCCCCACATATCTTCCACTGGTGTTTCTCATACTCTATATCGGCTAACAAAATCTTGTTTCATAGATATCAGCCATCTTTGCCGCATGTGTTATTGAGACAGATGGAAACCGATTGCCAATGTGTACAAGAACAGCTTTCAGAGAGTCTTTTTCAGAGTCTATAAGCAACCTACAATCATCTGACTTGTATGTATTGTTCAGACTTGCAGAATTGTTGCATGAGAGATACTGCGTCGTCACAGTGATGAAGGTTGCTTGCCATCTTGAAAAATGCAGACAGCTCTCTATGTCGGTAACGAGATGCAGTGATACGCACTCCAGCTTCCAGCAGGTTACGCAACTTTAGTCTGGATGCCAGAACTTCCCTTGATGTTTATGAGACAGAAGTAGCAGTCACTGCCTGGTCTTTGGGTTCACGCCATATCATTGGTACAGCAAACGGCATTCCTGAGCTTCGCTTACTACACATCCACTCACTCAGGTGGTTGAAACAAGACTTACAAGCTTAACATGGTGCACTAAATATTATATATATATGCTGGTTCTGGAAAACTGAGCCCGAAACATCTATACGAATGTCATTATTGAATTCAGCACATAGAATTACCCTAGAATCAGACTAGTTTGATCCAGAACCATGAGAAAAGAATTTTGAGGTTGATCAGTGTAAATTTATGGTTAGGTATCTGGTGGGTGAAAGAACTGATAGTGGCTGCAAATTTTAAATTTCAAAGAATAAATTAATTATCAGTTCTTTCGATACATGAAGCATCCAGAGGGTATTTAAGACCAAGATAAAAATAGATCTAAAATAAGATAAGCAAAATTTATGATAAATAAAATAGACACTTAAAATTGGCACTCAGAGGAAAAAATACCCTTCAAATTTACACTAGTAAACAAGTGCAATGAAGGATCAAGGATAAAATCTTTATTATAATACAGCAACATATATACAACATAATCTATTTCTAATGAAAAACTTGATATGGTATGGTCATGAAATGAAAAAAATAACATGCTACTAAAAGCCTTAGATAAAAGGTAAAATATGAGATAGGATCGAAAAGTTTAGTGAATGTTTCATATATAGAACTCAGGAACGTTAATAATAAACCACTCGGTGAAGATGTCAGAACATATACTATAAATATAGTGGAAAACCCCCTATTAACAACAGCAAAGTATTTTGGGACTATCGATAGCCTAAACCAGGGGTTCCTAATCTTATTTTGCTTGTGGACTCCCTGAAAGCTATCTTATCATCTGTGGACGTCATATATGCATATGTAAATTTTCGAAATAAAATATTTGTTTGTAGGCTATTAAAAACTAACAATGAAACAATTCCGTTATATTCATAACGTAAATTCCGAAAACATATCTTGAAAATTTCATTAAATACAGGTATCTTTCCTAGTAATAAGTAAACAAATCTCCGAGTAAACAATATTTAGGGGATAAACTACATAAAAACTTTCCTTATAAACATTTTACAAATTTTATTCAATAAATTGTAAAAATAAATCCCAATTTCGATATAACATAAAAAATGGAACTGTAACTTTTTAATCATTAGAATGATATATTTATTTAAAATCTTGCAAGTTCCAAGGATATCAATGAGAAACTAATGAGATCAATTGTTAAAACACTGATATTATTATATAACATATGAGATCAGGCACAAGGATATCATTAGAAACTAAGGAGATCCTTGTACCTGATGTTTTGATACTAGTGTTTGAATATCTGGTTCCAATTTTGATAACGCCAGACAAAGATCCCCTCTTTCCACAATGTTAAGTCGATTGCGATTTTTTTGTTAATTACTGACTTACACGACTAAAGCCAGACTACAAGATAAGTTGACGGGAAAGCAATGAGGTACATTTTAGCTTTCTCCCATGATAGCGAATATTTACGGGCAAATTCACTACTCTTCCATACATCATGTTTAGCATTTTTTAATAAACTTTGAACTCGCCCATCACACTGCAAATCAATTTCAACATCAGCAGCATTTACCTCAAGTCTTTGAAACGAACTTGCATGCCCTCATGGTTTTTTTAAATGATCAACATACACGATGCAATCATCATATTTTAAATCACTGCTAACTGAAGCAAGGGCTGGAAACTGTCCAAACGCACGGCGTGAGATGTTAATACTGTACAATTTGAGTTTCCCCAGGAAGGCATCAATAGCTTTCCAGCTATTTATTAAATTGAAATTGTATCTTTGCAACAGTTTATTACGATAATTAAATTTTTCAGACATATCTGAGAGGTAAAATATGTCTGCTTTCATCGTAACCAACTGTTCTCCAATCTCCGTTTCGCTTAGAAATGCTACAATACTGTCCCAAAGAACAACATAACGACGAAGACAATTGCCTTTAGAGACATACGAGTATCACATCTCTGTATGCAGTAAAAGACGGTCAAATCCTTCTTCATTTTCATCACAAAATTTCGAAAGAGACTATCTTTTAGAGCATTAGCCTCAATATGGTTCACAGCTTTTATTACAAAAGCTAAGGCTTCATGAAGACATCTACTTAATCTCTGCGCCACCAGATATTAGCGGTGTATGACACAATGTATGCTAAATACTTTGGGCAATGTATTTTTCAAATGTGCAATAAATCCTCTGTACCTACCGACCAGGGAATGGGTGTCATCTGTAGAACAAGCAATTAAATTTTCGAGGGGAATATTTTTCTTTGTGAAAAATTCTTTAAATATAGTTTCACCTTTGGTACCTGTTACAAGGGCTCTTGCAAAAAACAGTTCCTCGCTGAGTTAATTATCACCTATAAATCTAACATATGCTGATAAAAGCGCTTCCTTGCCCATCAAAGTTGACTCATCGAGTTGCATTGCAAACTGTTTCACTCGTAATTGAGCAATGAGTTGGTTTTCTATATCTTCAGTAATTTCATCAATGCGCCTGGATACTGATTATTGTTCAAAGGAAGTTTATCGGTAATTTTACGTGCATTTTTATTTAATATTGTTGAAATCACAACTGATATCGAAGCTATTATGACAAATTCACCAACTTTATGTGGCTTCCAGCTTTTGCCATTTTTTTTTGTTAATTTCCTATGATGGTAATAAACAATATCTTTATTGCTTGCTTGCTTACTTAAAATATCATCCACCTTGTTTCTTCCTGGAAAATTGTCTCGTAGTTTTTGAAAGTACTCCAACGATTTATTTTTCTTTTCACAATGTTTTGTCTCCAAATGGTTACGAAGCTTAGATGGCTTCATGCTATCATTGGATAGCACGGTCAATCATATGAGATACATGTGTTTTGTAGCGATTCAATAAAACCATATGACAAATATTTAGTAGTATATTGTCTTGTTTTTCTCTTTATGTGATCCATGGGTAAAGTAATCTGAAGAAAATAATATTTTTAGTAATCCCAAATATTTATTGTAAGAAACTTTCGCAGGCATTACTGGACGAAAAAAATAAGTAATGAGAAATAATACATATAGTTTCGTATTTAAATTATGCCTAACATGTCAAAGGAATGGTAGACCTAATTTTCCTTCGTTTCGACATTGTGGAAAAAATATTACTAATAAATGCTTATTAACATATGCATAATGTGGTCATGAACAAGAAAATATGTTTACAGTAGATTAAAATGTTATAAATGACTTACAAAAGTTTGAAAACTGATAAGAAATACTTACCTACATGAGCTCAGAAATGGCGATGATTGAATGCCACATATGTGCGTCTCTAGAGCTGTCATCAGGGCTGCCAATGAAAATTTAAGGAGATCCCCCCCCCATCAACTTGGGTATATATTTATGTCGTGGTATTATAAGAGCCGAGGTGGTGTACGTACGTAGGTTTGTTATGCACTTCAAAAACTCCTTTATTACGTCGTTTTCTCTAAGAGTGCTATATTATTTTACGTTATTTAATCTTTGAGGATTTCTAGTGCCATGTGCAGCGTTTCTAAAAAAATATATCTTTAATTAAAACATAAAAAAAGTGAAATCTAAAAAAAACCCCAAACTATACAGCTATGAATAAACGAGTCTATTTTAGGATTACTAATTTAAACCAAATGAATATAAAGTAACGGTTGCCCCCCACGCTCAATTTAATATTGGACTCTAATTGACACACAAAAATTATTGAATTTCTTTACCTTAAAAAAAACACACACATGAATCCGGCTGAAGAATGACCTTGGCCTTGGATCTTATTTAGACGAAAAAATGGTTTGTGGTTAAGCGCTTTGGCGTGTTCTCAGACGCCCAGCCGTTTGACTCGCGAGGAGACGGGGTTGAAGCAACAAGTGATTTCGGTGAGGGCGACGGATGGCGTTTAGCACGTTGTCTTAGTCAGATGATTTAAACAACGGGACCGTGAAGGTATACTTTTTCCAATTTTCGGGTTAATCTTGGGATGCTTCGCACTAACGAGCGATGAGCAAACAGTGAATCCTTGGACGAATGGGGGGCTTGGGGGAGTTCACTTTGAGTATTCCTCAATAGCGAGGACTATCTCTGGTTTTTGTTGCAAACCGAGATAGGGGGTTTCTCTGACGAGAGAAAGCTAATTTTTGGTGTGACCACCAGGAACTGGCTCAGCATGAGCTTCTTCTCTGTTCCTTTCTTTAATTGCCGGGCACTGCCGCCGGACTTCGTCGTATCGATCTCGAAATTGATCTTCCTAGGATACAAAATGCTAATTTTCGGTGTGACCACCAGGAACTGGCTCAGAATGAGCTTCTACTCTGTTCCTTTCTTTGATTGCCGGGCACTGCCGCCGGACTTCGTCGTGTCGATCACTAACTCGATCTTCCTCTTTTTCTCCAGTTTCCTGCCTATATACTTCACCGACCCCCTGGGGGTACGGGAAGGGGGGGATGAGGGCTTATGTATTACCTCGCTCCTCCAACGACTCTTCTCCGAGCGTCTTTCACTTAGCCCTAAAGGCATCTATGGCTTTTGGTCGCAGCTCTTATAATTTCGTCGATGACACGAAATTAGATCACAAATCTTAGGGGAAATAGTGCCTGTTTAACCATTGATATTGCACCTGGTCTCCTCCCCTTCGTATTGTTATGCTCGCTGGCACAAAAAATCTCTTGATTCGTACTTCTCGTGGTTTGAGGAGGCGGCTAGTGGCCAGCTAGTCGAGGAGAGAGAGAAGGGAAGGGGGGGGGGGTAAGTAATCGGGTTACACCTCCTAGCGTAAGGACGTTGTTTTGGTACCCGAATGAGGCATCTGTTTTTAGGGTGGGATATTGGTACAAACAGTTTAATTAGAAATTTTATGTATTTTTACTTGCTTTAAAGTCTTTAATATCTTAATACTGAATTCCCTTCTTCACTCCCTCTCAATAGTGTTAAATATTCTGGTTATTTTTTTGTTCTCTGTAAATATCTTTTACTGACTCTTCATTCTTCCATGTCTTTAATTAATTTTTGCTCTGGTTCCCATGTTGTACATTCCTTGCCAGTTCTTGCAATAGATTGCTTAGCAAGTAATTGACTTTTAACAGTATTTGTTTTTAAAGAATTGGTATTTCTTTGTTTTTACACTATTCATGACTGAAAATATTCTTTAAACATAAACTGATGAATGTGGCAAGGTTGTTAAACTTGACATAAAATTGGATAACGAGAATCATACTTTGAATTATTTAATCCATCCTTTATGTCTTTCAATTCATATCAGTATTTGGGAATGTTGTCTATAGGGGCTGGCAAACTAATTGCTATAAAACGATAATTCCTTCACGGATCATCAAGATCATTTAATTTGCTTTGGTACAATGAATGGAAAATGAACATCCAATGGAATGAGAGATGAAGGAGATAATCTGATGTAGAGGACATATTTGGATCTAATACATTTAACGTGGCAATTATGCAGTCTTCCATGAAATTAAATCTCTTTCTCATTTGAATGCAAAGTTCCACCAGTAAGTTCAAGTTATCTGTTCTAAACCTTTTCTCAATTCCTTTGTCATCAAAAGGTTCCTTAATTAAATGAGCTATTTCTTTCCCTGCAAGGTAAACCTCGTCAAGTTTTTATAATTACTTTCATTCCTTGGGTCAATCTCTGACATTTTTGACGTAATTACTATTTCTTTTTTAATACAGAAACTCAAGTGATTTTTATATTCCGATGATTTCATTAAATATACTTGATGCAGCCTAAAATAATCGAAATCGAGTGCGGTTGACCTAAATAATCAATTATTTGAGGTTCTGAGTCTAGAGAAACTGACTGTAGAAAGATAACTATACTATATATAAAGAAGATATTATCAGAATTAAATATATGACAATAAATAAGATGAGCCCAGGGGTACTAAAGGGGGAGGAGTACAAATGACTCGACGGGGACGAGAGTCCGGGAGAGGCTGCACGGTGATTGCTTCCAGGAAGAGGAGGAAAGTACAAATGACGGGGAGTCTCAAGTAAAGCCTAATTGACTGGATGCTTTGGATACGACGAGTAATTAGGACACTTCAAAGTTCCACTTGCAAAATTCCTTTTTCCTTAACCTCGCTGAGAAAAGAACGAGGGAGTACTCCACACGATACAAAGTTGATACACGAGTGATAGATGCCTGTCGGTGTACATCGTCTATCGGGCGGGAATTCTGGCCTTACGTACGAGCTAGGCCGAGTAGAGAGGTGACGCTTTGCGTTCGTAGCTAGAAGCCGTTGGGAGGTGGGCCAAGGCGTACTAGACTGTATGTGGCTGCTAACCAAGACGGGGCTGCATGGTAAAAAATTCTCAAAGCTTTTCCCGAAGTATTTATACTGCCTCGGCGGAAGCGGGTCACTGTAGGCCCCGAAAAGGGGGACAGGAATTTCATTAGATTTGACGCGGGGGAGAGGGTATTCTCGGCGAGCATCACAGGCTCGCGCGAAAGTCCTTAACGCCGTAGGTCTGGCGCCGTTCATGCGTTGCGACGGAAAGAAAGGAAATCTAACACTGATCAGAATGTCGGGCGAAATTCTCGAGGCGTTCCTTAGGTTCGACTGGTCCAACCATTCAAGATAAGAGGGCCGGGGTCATCAGACCGCGCGAAATTCTCGCTGCTTCCTTGGGGCCCTCTGGGTGTGCAGATGCATCTTTCTGAGGCGACACCTGTAGACGGGTTCTAGGTGGGGGGAGGTAACCTTCTCTCTCTGACATCTCTTTCCCTCCCAAGATGGATCTTCCGAAGGAAGTGACATCAGACTAATATAGGGTAATTACACGGCTAAATTTACAATAGGGACACAAACACAAAAGAGATGGTACCAGGTACTCTGTACAAAGATAAGTCGAATAAAGGTGCCTCGGGAAATGCTCGGTATTCCTATTAAAGAACAATATCAAGTAAAAAAAATAATAATAGTAATAATACAATAAGACAGACAGGAATCGTTATCAATAGCCGGTGTTAACATAGTCTCGATAACTAGAGGCTTACATACAAGGATATTAAAAAAAAGGCCCCACAATACCATAAAAGGTACATACGAACATGGTAACTCATCAAAAATATATACACAATAATAAAAAAATAAGGCACCTATTCTTATAATGCATTACACAAAACTACAAGAATTATTCAGGAATATATACAAAAGTAATCCATTTAACTTTACAATTAATCAATGGGAAATTACTCGGGAGCCAAATCGAGGGGATTTCTACTTAAGTGTTCGCCAGGCAATTTTCGGAACCCTTAATGTATACAATTTTAAATTGGAATTCTTGGAGAGAGAGAGGCTCCATCTCATGAAGCGACCAATATTGTTCTTAACGTTCCGTAGGTATGAGAGGGGTTTATGGTCAGTCTCGAATATGTGCAAATTCTGATCGTTTAGAGGAATCAGAATACCCATCTTTAAAAGCTTGTCTACCGCCTCATTGAACGCTTTTCTTAACTGAATTGGGAAGGGGCACGGCTTCGAACGGACAAGTTCCTGGGTGGTGAGCCGAATATTGTGCTTGAACTGTGCAGCACAACCAGGGGTATCCGAGATTACATCGGTGAATTGGACGAGTAGCGCTTGCAATTGGGTCTTATGGGGAACCAGAAGCTGAGAGTTTATAATCAACTCGGTCGGTGGGGAATCGGGGGTCTCTAGCAAGACGCGAAGAGGATATTCTGCGTCTTGTTTCATGTAGGCGACTTGTACAACGACCAAAGGGTCAAGGGGATAGCTGGACTCCAAGGCGGATTCTTCGTCCAGGGACACAAGTTGGTTGCCACAAGCGCTTCGATGGTACTTTTTAAGCATCTTCACGTGGGATAGCTTAGTGCCAGATGGAGTTTGGATCGAGTAGTCGACGGGGCCGCGTCTCTCGATCACTGGGAAGGGGCACTTCCATTGACTCAAAAGTTAGTTGTTCTCCGTGGGGAGTAGTAAAAGGACTTCGCCACCGGGTTTAAATTTTCCTACTTTTCTCTCTCTTTTCTCTTCTCGTTCCTTCTCTTCTTTCTTTTTTTCATCTCGTCTCTTTTCTTCTCTTCCTTGTTGTTCTTCTCCTTCTTTCTCTTTATTTTTTCTTCTCGTCCCTTCTCTTCTTTCTTTTTTTTCTTCTCCCCCTTCTCTTCTCTTTCTTTTTGTCCTTCTCGTTTCTTCTCATCTCTTTCTCTTTCTCTTGTCTTCTCCTCTTCTCTTTCAGTCTTTTCCTCCGCTTGGATATAAGCTAGGAGGTCCTTGCCGCTGAGCCCAAGCGACTCTCCTTACAACTTAAACGTGTTAAATAATGAGGACATTTTTTCGCGTTCGACCAACTTTCAGGAAAAGCACCACAAAAAAGGGGGGAGAATTATTTCGACGCACAGCAGGGTTGCTGGTAGGCTTTGGCGGACCTACGATTCTTCACTTAAAAAAACAAAAAAAAAACAGCGATAATTAATTCACACGGCGCGAATTTTTAATTATAGTCGAAATATTCACTCCGGAATTTAGCGAGATCATGTGTTGCGTAATACGCAATGAAGAAAACGAAAAACACAATACCCCCCCCCAAAAAAAGAAATAAGATTAACTCCTTTACAATGCGGCAGACGTTTTATAAGGCCTGGAAAGGGTTACAGTTTGACACGGTAACAAAATTCAATACAAAATACGCACACAAAAGGGAAAATGGGAGAAGCAGAACCAGTAAAAAACACAAGAATAACACCCATTAGAATCTGTCACAGGTCTAAAAGAAGTGAGATCAGATACTGCGGGTGGCCCTAAAAGTCTGACACCAGAATATAATGTAGAGTCGGACACCGATGCTAGCCGAGGATGACGCGGGAAGGAAGCCCGCCAGAAATTGGGGTAAAAATCCCAGTGCAAGGGTTAAATAATCAAAATCGAGTACGGTTGGCGGAAATAATCATTTCTTAGAGGTTCTGGGTTTAGAGAAACTGATTGTAGAAAAATAACTTTACTATATACAAAGAAAATATCATTAGCAACAGTAAATAAATGACAATAAATAAGATGAGACCCAGGTTACGAAACGGGAAGAGAGGATACAAATGATTCGACGGGGACGAGAGTCCGAGAGAGGATGTACGGTGATTGCTTCCAGGGAAAGGGGGAGAGTGCAAATGACTGGAGGCTTTGGATACGACGAGTAAGAGGGATGCTCCAAAGTTACACTGGCAAAATTCCTTCTTCTTTAACCTCGCTGAGAAATGAACGAGGGAGTACTTCAGACGAAAACGAAGTCGATACCCGAGTAATAAATGCCTGTCCTTGTCTATCGTCTGTCGGGCGGGAACTCTGGCCTTAGGTTCGAGCGAGGCCGAATAGAGAGGTGACGCTTCGCCTTCATAGCTGGAAGTCGTTGGGGCGTGGGGCAGGGCGTACTAGACTGTACGTGGCTACTAACCTATACGAGGCTGTATGGTACTAATTTCTCAAAGTTTTCCCGAAGTATTAATACTCTCCCGGCGGAACCGGGTCGCCGAAGGCCCCCCAAACGGGGACAGGGATCTCACTAGACCTGACGCGCGGATGAAGGGGGGGGGGGTATTCTCGGCGAGCATCACAGGCTCTCGTGTGAAAGTCCTTGACGCCCTAGATCTGGCGTCGATTATGAATTGCGACGGGAGAGAAAGGGAATCCAACACGGATCACACAGTCGCGTAAAATTCTCGAGGCGGCTCATTTTGTTAGACTAACCTAACCATTCTTGATAAGAGGGCCGGGGTCATCCGACCACGCGAAATTCTCGCTGCTACCTTGGGGCTGTCTGGGTGTACAGATGCATCTTTCTGAGGCGACACCTGTAGACGGGTTCTAGGTGGGGGGAGGTAACCTTCTCTCTCTGACATCTCGCTGGCTGCTCCCTTGGGACCGTCTGGGCGTGCAGGTGCATCTTTCTCAGGGGCCCGATTAGACCTTGGTTTCTAAGGGGGGAGGGAGGTAACCTTCTCTCTAACAATCAAAGTAAAAAAAATAATTATGGACTTTTTAAAACAATCATCACGACAATCAAATCAATGAAAAATAATTGAGATCTTAAAAGTTTCTAATTAATTAAGCTTAGGTGATCAATAAATTAACTTTCCATTAATAAAAGAATGGAAAAACTATACACTGAATGCATTCACTTAACATCCACATTAATGCGGGATGCGTCCTTTATTCAATAAAATTACGAATTTACTCACGAAGCCACATATACTTCGGATATGTATAATACTAATTAACTGGATGCATTTACTCACAACCATATGTAATGGTTTAAATTAAAAAGCGGGGGTAAGGAAATATAAACCAATAAAATAGGCAAATATTCAGTGAACATGTAAAACAAAAATAATATTACGTAAAATTACTTAACAATATGAAGTGTAATTTGCAAAAAGGGGAAGTAAAAATATTTTAATAGAAGCTAACTTAGGTATCAATTTTTTTTTTAAAAGGAGCAAACCGAATGTATTTAAGAATAAAATAACCTATTATATTATAAACAAGCAAAGACACATATGAACAAATTGTAAAGAGGGACTAACTGACCTCTACCATTAAGTTGTACTATCAACTAACACAAGAAAAATAATAACGTAGAATGTTCCGTTGGTCTTTTGGCGGATATTGGTTGGTTGGTTATACGATGAGTAATTTAATTAAAGAGGTGTAATTATTTAAATTAAGGTTTATTTTATTCATGAACAACGACTAGGATTTTCAACTCCAAAGGTATTATTAAGGCTGAAGACAAGATGTTAAAAGATTCTGGGTTAATGAAATATTAGTGATCATCAGTGTGTTGCCTTTTGGGTTGGAAATTATAATTGCGATATATATATATATATATATATATATACTCGTATATATGAGAAACAACAAATGAAAGGCGAATTACAGGTATTTTGAACTTGATCAGTTCATTCTCAAGGAATAACAAAATATTAACAGAGGTGGTATATAATATAAGAGACAACAGGGTGGTGCTCGGCCCATGTACAGCAGAAGGACACATATTAGATAAATATTATCTAAGAGGGGATTAAATACCAGATGTGAAGAGTAAATGCATATAGATACATAACTAATTTAGTAAATCAAAGGGTTAAGATTTAAATTGGATAATTTGGTTACAGATTAACCTTTAAATTACAGGGTACAGTTTAAAGAGACCCGGGGATATATTAAAATTAGGCGAGGAATTAATGAATGATTTGTAAATAAATTTAGCCGAATTCCAATTGATAGCGGGACTATCTTCAGATAAATGGACAAAGAAAGCACTATTATTTTCACTTCTTCTAATATTGTATTTATGTTTGGTTAAGCGTAAACTTAATGATTTACCGGTTTGCCAAAAGTATTGCTTAGGGCAAACGGCACAATCGACGACGAAGCGGATGCCATCGTAACGACCAGGGAATTAAAGGAAATTATCAAGAACTTACGACAAAGAGCGCCTAGTAGATTTGGACTCACTAGAAATAACGACCTAGAAGCTCAGCGCAACATACTGGGGGGAATTAGAATCATATTCAACGCCTGAATAAATATGGGATAATTTCACGATGAGCTGAAGGTAGCAAAGATGATCATTATCCCCAAGTCGGGAAAACCCCATATCATTTTCCTCTGTGATATTTTGCACATATATATATATATATATATATATATATATATATATATATATATATATATATATATATATACCGGGTGTCCCCATAAAATGTATACACACTTTAAATAATTGTAAAGTTGGTGTTTATTAAAATACATTTCATTTTCAAAATTTAATAGAATCTACATACATTATTATATTGTTTTAAATAAAATAAAAATGTATACACAGTTTAAATAATTGTAAAGTAGGTGTTTATTTAAATGATTATTTTTCTTGGCATAATTAATGATGGCAATCAGATTAAACTTTGAAGAAAGGAAATTCATTCTAACATGCTACTGGAAGTGTGAAAACGTAGTTGATGTACGTAGGTGAGTCAAAAAGTTCTCAGACAAATGCCAGATTATTGAAATGTTCGATTTTGTACAAGTAAATACAGGGTCAAACACGACTTTCATGTTTTCTGAACAATTCCTACAAAATTCGTCATTCAATTTGTCGAGACTCTTTGTATTAGATGTGCTTCAAAAAGGTTACTTTTTTGAACCCATAAAATGGCAAATTTTGAGATAAGAGCGAACATTAAATTCCTGACTAAACTTGATTAGAAGCCTGTTAAGATTATTGACGCTCTACAACAGGTTTATGGTGACTCTTCGCCATGTAGAGCGGTAGTTTACGACTGGATTAAGCGCTTCAAGGGGGGCAGAGAAGAAGTTGAAGATGATCCACGTGAAGGGAGACCCTCCACCTCCATTAACCCAGAAAATGTCGAGCTTGTGAGGAATCTAGTGGATAAAGATCGCCGTATTACTATTGATGAAGTTGCCAATGCATGTGAAATCTCTCATGGCTCAGCATTTGGAATTCTAACTGAAAATCTTGGCCTGAGCAAGCCTTCAGCACGTTGGGTCCCAAAAGCGTTGCGAGAAGACCAGCTGAATCATAGGGCCAACCTTTCTTTGGCTATTTTGACCAAGATTGAAGCAAACGAGGATAGTATTTTTGAGCGCCTCGTAACGGGAGATGAAACTTGGGTGTATCAGTTTGATCCTGAAAGTAAAAATCAATCAAAAGAGTGGCACCCAAGGGGGGCAGCAGGGCCTATCAAGTTCAAGACAGAGAGGTCCGTTAAGAAGATAATGGCTACAGTTTTTTGGGATTCGGAGGGAATTATTTTAATAGACTTCTTAGAAGGACAAAAAACTGTTACATCCAGCTATTACGAAGGAGTTTTAAGGAAGCTGAAAACTTCAATAGCCAAAAAACGACGAGGAAAGCTCCACAAGCAAATCTTGTTCCACCATGACAATGCCCCTGCACATTCGTCCAAAGCTGTGAGATCTCAGCTACGGGAATTTCGATGGGAAACTCTTGCTCATCCCCCTTATAGCCCTGATTTAGCACCCTCTGACTTTTTTCTGTTTCCAAATTTAAAGGGACACCTAAAAGGAACCCGGTTTCAATCATTAGATGAAGCAAAAAAGCAGGTCATTACTTGGTGCCAGAGACAACCCCGTGAATTCTACAAAGATGGTCTTTACCGTTGGATTCATAGATTAAGAAAGTGTATAGATGTTAATGGAGCTTATGTAGAAAAATGATTACAGTATTACTACAAATAAAAATTTTATGCCATTTATCTGAGAACTTTTTGACTCCCCCTCGTACAAATGCAATTTAGGAAGGAGTTTCAAAAAGAACCACCTACGCGCCTTATCATCAGTCGAATTAGAGATAAGTTTGAAGCCGTTGGAACAGTTCAGAACGTGCATGAGAAGTGTAAGAAAGAGTTGGAAACGCATCACCGAAGTCCAAGAAAAGCTGTGCGGCAAACCAGTCGGGAGTTAGGCATTTCAAAATCGTCTGTCCATCGCATTATGAAGCGTTGTCAATGGAAAAGTTACACTCCAAGATTAGTTCAAGCTCTTAATAACGATGATCCAGACCAAAGAGTGCAGTATTGCGAGTGGTACTTGCAACGATGTGTCGAAAATGCACACTTTCCAACAAATATTGTGTGGAGTGATGAGGCCACATTCAAATTTAATGGTTCAATTAACCGCCACAATTGCACTTATTGGGATCTGAGAATTCGCGTGTTATGGTCGACCACCATGGTAATTTACCAGGAGATACAGTGTGGTGTGGCTTATCATCAAGAGGATTAATTGATGCTACTGTGACTGGTCCCGTTTACTTGAACTTACTGCAACAGTCTGTCATGCCAAGTATTAGAGATAACTTTGAAGATGAGGAGTTTTATTTCCAACAAGATGGGGCACTCCGAAACTAACATCACGATGTTAGATCCTTCCTTGATGAGAACTTGCCAAACAAGTGGATTGGACGGAGGGGTTTCGTTGAATACCCCCCACGTTCACCAGACCTCACACCACTAGACTTTTTTATGGCGATACCTAAAATACAAAGTCAACACTATGAAACCTACAACAGTCACTGAATTGAAACAACCATTAAACGTGAATGCACGCAAATTCCAAACGAATTTTTTCCTGATGTTTACGATTCCATTGCTTCGCGTTGTCAGCAGTGTCTGGACCAGAACAGACGTCACTTTGAGAACAGGCGTTGACAAAACAATAAAATAATGTTTGTAGATTCTATTAAATTCTGTATATATTTTGGGAGGACACACACACATATGTATATATATATTTATATATATATATATATATATATATATATATATATATATATATATATATATATATATATATATAATTTGAGTTTAGGTTGTTCCTGCAAAGCTTCACTCTAAGGTGGAGGATAAACGAGTAGACGTAAAAGGAGAGATTCATTTGTTTTGTACAACTTTTCGGATTTTATTTTATCTATCTCCTAGTACTAGAATATTCAAAGTAATAAGAAATTAAGGAACAATATCAAATTGTGAATAAAAGGAGACTGGGGAGTGTGAATGTAAAACATATTTCAAAGAGAATATTTTAGACTTCAGTTGCATGAAAAATTCCCATGCACAAATTATATAATTTAAATTTGAAATAAAAGGGGATGCAAAGCCTTTGTTAGAACACAACAAACAGTAACCTTATCAGATACCTGTCAACGAAAGACTAGAAGGAACGTGTTAAAAGAAGTATTAGGAAATTAAGAATTGTATTGCCTTTTGTTATTTTACAGCAGAGGGAGAGACATAAACAGAGAGAGAGAAAGTAAGAGGGAATAGGGACAATTAAAAAATTATATGATTAATTACGTGATAAGTGTATATTATTAACTGAATACAATTTAGAATATAGTCATCCATTTTATACGAACCAGGTCTTAAATTAAAATTTGTGGATTTACCAATGAATAATGATATTAGTAAATTCCCTAATTCTCTCATGTACGAGGGGCGGTCAATAAGTTTTGCAATTCGGATATAAGGAAACGAGATATGAGGAAAAGTGTTTTATTATTTTTCAATATAACTACCCTCGACTTCAATGCACTTGCGCCACTTGTCCCTGAGGCTTCGAATTCCAGACAACCAGAAATCTCCCAACTGCTGTTCAATCCACTCCTGGACGGCGAGCTGGACATCTTCATCGTCTCCAAACCGGCGTCCACGCAGTGCAGCCTTGAGCTGGAGGAATACAAAGTAGTCGCTAGGGGCCAGATATGGACTGTAGGGGTGGTGGTTGAGCTCCTCGAATCCGCACTCGCGCAGGGCAGCTTGTGCAATTCTGACCTTGTGGACTTTGACGACGTTGAAGTCGATCATGGGGCGTGGGGTTTCTAGGGACCCAACGGGCAGAGACCTTGGTCATAATCAAATTGTCGTGGATCATGTTGATAACACTTCCATGTGATATTCCAAGTTCTCGCTCGATTTATTCGACCTTCATCCGTCGATTTTCGAGGATCATCCTCTCCACACGGGCCACATTGTCCTCGTTGGTCACGTCTGACGGGCGTCCTGGACGGGGCTCATCTTCAAGGGACTCACAACCATGGCGGAACTCCTTATTCTAGCGAGCAATGGTTGCATAGTAAGGGGCCGTGTCGGTGTACATTGCAACCATGCGTTCATAGATCTCTTTTGTATTCTTGCCTTCCTTGGTCAAAAATTTGATCACTGCGCGGTGCTCAACCTTCTCCATTGTTGAAAAATTTGTGACTGACGATCTTCGATCAGCTACTGCTTCTTAAATAGACGAGGCAGGAGCGTGCGGCTGCAGGTCCTGACTTCTTATAACTTGTCCTAACATCCCCACAAACAGCCATCCCCCTACCTCTGTTTTGGCCTACAGATTCGCCAAACTTATTAACCGTCCCACGTATGTGCAGTTCTTAGGTCAAATTCAGCGGGCTATGTTGAGCTTCTGGACATTGTTATCAAACCATGGCTGGCGAGGTTTGTTGCTGGAATTTCTATTATTTCGCCAGCCCTAATTTCTGGCCTCATAGATCTCCAAGTTGCAATACCATGGGGGCCGGTTGAGAAAGAGACCAACCGATCAGCCTGCAACCCAAGGCCGAGCTGGTGGCTAAGATCAGGTAGGTGTTCCAAGATTTTCCCTCGGTCACAGGGAGGAACGCATTGGCCAGGTTCCGGGGCTGTCTTGAAGCCGTGGTGTAAGCTGAGAGCCTCTGCTCTTAGTAAATTGTTATTGCCCAGCCATAATCTACATAGATGATATTTAAGAAAAATTAAAATACATTTATTTTTGGCTGTTATTGTTTTTTGTTCCCTTTTATGCATGTTGAGGAATTGTCTCCCCACTTTTGCCGGAGAATTATTATTCCACTGTTGGACATTTAATATTTACTCCGATACAATACCTTTTTGTCAAAGTATTTATTTACTTACTGGCGTTTAGCGAGCTAGTCTAACACCACTTAGGAAGGGAAATAATTCCTCTATTGGCTGAGTGGACTCCGGATTCGTCTAAAGGAGTCTAATTACTGAAGTATTAGAGTAACACAGCGTTTAATCAGTTTTACTCGTAAGGAAAGAGCCGCTCAGCATGTAAGGATCCAGTAAAACACCAAGAATTAACCAAAGATATATATCTTTTAATTTACCAATTAACTCAAATATTTATATTTACAAGAAATTCTCTCAGTTTAACATGGTCTTAGATCTCACGATTCGACTATTGACCTACTCCTTATCAGAGCTCTGATCAAAACTTAGTAGGCTTCACGTCAACAAACCAATTGCCAGATAGCTAATTTCTGGAGGCCTCTAAGTTACAGAGTTAAACCACCATTTACTCTCCCTAATTTAACTAAAATATTACACAAGTCATGGAATGCTATTTCTCCCTTAGTTAGCTTGGGACAGTTTTAAAAATCCTAATTAACCAAAACCAATATATATACTCATTCGTACTTACATGACCTTGATCGGAACAGGGGTTGACGGATGTCGCTATACTGGGTTTTTCATTTAGTCTGCGGAGACAACAGACTTCCAACGAAGGAGAAATTCAGGTGTCCCGATATAACGATGAAGGGGGGGGGGATGAGGGGGTTGTCACGGTGACAGTAGAAAGCGATGTCGATCTCTTCTTATGAATTTATCGATCCGGTTATAAGTGTAAAAGACGACCTTAGACTTCTCAACTTATAAGCACTTGCTGTGATTACTTTATCTCAAGGAACGGCAAGGCATTCGTTGGAGAGAGGGGTTTTGCTCTTTGGCTCAAGGAGTACTGTTTTTCGTAGCTCTCTAGTTCTTCTTGTACCTTCGTCTACGCAGAGTTACCAAACTGGGCTTTGGTATATGAGGTGATCCCGAAAGTAATTATAGGGAACTTAGTTGGGAATCAATTCTTCTTCTCTCAAAATTAATGAGATTTCGACTTGAGAGTCTCTCGAGGGTGAGCTGATACCTTCTTTTATCTTGCTCCCGAAATTCCTGTTTGGCACGTAGGAATTTTTATCCAGCCAGACCTATTGCTAAGTCTACGAGGGATGTATCGGTATGGCACCGACACGAAGACGAGACGAACTTCTAAATCTTAGAAGTCGAGTCCGGAACAGTGTGAGGGACTGATAACCGTCCCAATATTTCTCCTCAGTGGTCTTTTGTTCTTACGCTGCTCTGTGGCGCGACCTCCTAGGTAATCGGATCTTTTGAGTTCAGCGATTAACTGGGTGTTTTGTTTAGTGAGTTCAAACTGTCAGTTAGATAGATTTCTTATTAGTTTCTTATTAGAGCTGATTAATGGCTTTTTGCGGCTTCCTTAGGACGGGCGGGGAGATCATATACATATATATATATATATATATATATATATATATATATATATATATATATATATATATATATATCTACCATCAGATACAACAAAAATAATTTCGCTTTCTTCGATGAAATGAATTTTCGCCCAATGATCATCCCTCCAAATAACATATGCTTTCTGCATATTCGAGTCACGCCTTCTGGTTCTTTTTCATGATTATTGGTTTGGTTTTGCTGAGAAGGAGCTTTTAAGCCAGATTTATTGAGGTGACGAGATACTGTGAAACAGATCAATTCTTTGCTACTATTAGTCTTAATTCTTAGAGATATTCTTGCTGCAGTCTGAAAAGGATGCTTTATAAAGAAGCGCTTAATATCTATGTATTCTCGGACGGTGATTATGAGAGAGATTTGTATGTTTTGTATTCATTGTATAACTTCAGAACGCGCAAAATCACACTCTTTGACCTTTCTAACTCTCTTGAAATGGCAAAAAGACTCCTCCGCTAACTCTTTAAGCGAACAATTGTCTGACGTAACTCAGGAGTCACTTTCAAGTGTGGTAGCATCTCTACAGAGTGAGTATGACAACAATGGCGATTTTGCAGTTCTTACCTAATGAGCAACAAAAACTTTGCCAGATAATTTCAAGAAACTTCTTGAATCTTCCTGAAAAAATCCTTCTCTTATTTTGCACTATCAATATTTTATTTTCTTAGTTTACTTAGTATAATTTCTTGAATATACGATTGTATCATATGAAATCTTCATAGAATATATTAAATGCTTTCCTTTATGTACCATGGAAGTTTCATATATCTACTTATTCTATTTTTGAAAATATTTTAATTAAGAAAAATCGTTCTCTTATTTTGCTCGGTAGTGGACATTGGACCTGCGGCTTAACGTGGAATCTGAACCACGATGTGTAACAGGTTAACTATTCTATTAATTGTTATTTCGTTCTTCTTATCCCAACTGTCCACTATAACTCCCATGTGTGAGTCTGATTTGTGAGACTACATATGGGAGACTAGTTTACCTGAAGATCAGGCATATTTATATCCATTGTAAGTAGTTATAGTTAGCATGGTTAAGTGATGATGGAGATGTAACAAGTGTTGAAATGTGTGGTAGTAATAGAGAGTGGTGAGGTAGATTTTTTTAGTTGGCCCTTGTGTGGAGGGCATCTCATGCATTTTTCTTTTTCTTCTTCCTTTATTTCCTTAAGTGGAAATGGCATTACGCGAGAGAATAGCGCAAACATGTTGTAAAACTGTGTATATTTGTCAGAATATAATATATCGTTAATAATAATTGAAAATCACATGAAACGTGATATATAATTAGTGATGGGACGATACCAGACTTTCAAGCGAGTACTGATAACAAGTACGATATCACTGTAGACTCCCGACCGATTCCGATACGAGTAACCTGTACGAATACCGAGTACTTATATATATATATATATATATATATATATATATATATATATATATATATATATATATATATATATATATATATATATATATATATATATATATATATATATATATATATATATATATATATATATATATATATAGATATATATATATATATACAAGCCGCTGTTCTCTTTCTTAACAGGAAGAGCTTGGTTACACAGGCACCCCTGCGGGGTGTGCCCTACGGCCTTATTTGCTAATCTTAACCGCCTGTTTTAATCCCCTTTATAGGCTCTTTATTTTAATACCCTGAACACCCTTTTCTTCTTCTTTTTCTTCTTCTTCTTCTTAATCTTCTTCTTCTTTTTCTTCTTCTTTTTCTTCTTTCTTCTTCTTTTTCTTCTTCTTTTTTTTCTTAGGTGACAACGGAACTAAAAGAAAAAATCTTATTCAAACACCTTCAAAAAATCTCGTTCTTAAAATATAGGGTTATGGATATATATATATATATATATATATATATATATATATATATATATATATATATATATATATATATATCTGAATGCAATGTCCCGCAGGAAAAAATGAAAAGGTGTTTCTAAGTACTTTCGAACTTTATTAAGTTCCTTAACAAGGATAACTTAATAAAGTTCGAAAGTACTTGGAAACACATTTTCATTTTTTCCTGCGGGACATTGCATTCATTTGCTACCCTCACGTGATACTTTGTGAGTTTTTCATATATATATATATATATATATATATATATATATATATATATATATATATATATATATATATATATACATATATATATATATATATATATATATATAAATAAATAATATATACGTACGTGTCTGTGTATTACTAAATACTTATATAGGTTTCTATTTATTTGTTGGGAGAATAATACTACTGAACAATGGGGCTCTGTTTAATTCTTCAAACTATTACAAAATTGAATACTTAGGCATCCACCTCTACAACTAATTAATTCCTTTATCAACCAAATTAAAACAACAGACAATATAGGCGTAAACTTGAATAATAGTCGTACTTCAAACCCAATGTTGTAAATAATTTTTCATTAAAAATAAATTTCTACGGATTTGATTATAGATTGAAAGAATAGTAATACAATTCCAAATCTTGAGTCATATGTTTCGTGTTTGTTCGTTTGAATGAACGCTGTTTGAATATGTTCGATATGGTTACTCTCTAACACTACCGTTTATTTCATCTAACTGTTCATATTCATTCTGCAATAGGTGAAAATTGAATATGAATATCGAAGGAATATAAAACAAATAACATTTATAGGTATATAAAAGTTGTACATAGAGATTAAAGAGTCTATTTAAAGCTTAACTTGCAGCTGTTTTAAGCGAAATAAAATTTGTCGGAAAAAACGATGGAACAAAAATAGAAATTAATTGGTTTGGTAGCATACACACAATATGACTATATGGAACGGCTTTGATTTCAAGCTAATTGCATGTATTTTCTGTGTAATAATAATTCTCATTGTGACGGAAGTAACTCCTTAGAAATTCTAATCCTCTTTTGAGATTTACCCAATAATAATTGAGATGAAAATTATGTAAATTTTCCGTCATTTATGATGGTACGTTGACAATATTTTCAAAATATTTTTGAATGGGATAAAATGATCGAAATTTACGAATATTGAGTTAAACATTTAAATAAAATTATATTATTTATACAAAACAACTTCAGTTATTTGATTGATTGCAATTACGTGAATTTTTCACGTACGGGTAAACTAGTAGTTTGGCCTGTGCTTGTTCATTTTGGTTCCCTGAAAAACTAAGGGTTTGAAAGGGTTATAAAATGTTAAATTTTGTGTAAATAAATTAGGTGCATATTATCTGAATTTTATTACGTACGAGACACAAGAATATAATCATTAAATAGAATGAATATATGTTGTAAAATGATTGCATACAGTGTCCTGGGAATTATGGGCAAGTATCGGATTTTGATATCGGAAATGAGACATATGTAAAAGTCCCGATACCGATACGATTTCCGTAACCACTAAAAACAGCCGATACTACCGATATTCGATACCGATACTGAATACTCGTCCCATCACTATATATAATAGATGTATTTAAATGACCAAAGAAATGAAAACCTGTATCACAACCCGCAAAAACGGTAGGGAAAATATTACGTGAACCATTGAAATCTTAAGAAAGAAAATAGGAGTTATAGAACGGAGAAAAATGAAGAAACCTATTTTTAACCGTTATATGAAAAGGAATAAAGGAGTTTGATTCGAGCCTGTGTCATCAATCGCTCATCGCTATTTTGACCACGAAGCTCATCGACAGGGTTGGAGGATTATTGGTCAGTCGATGTGCGTCGTGGTCATAATAGCTTTGAGCGCTCGATGACACAGGTTCGAATCCAACTAACTCCTTTATTCCTTTTCATATAACGGTTAAAAATAGGTTCCTTTATTTTTCTTCGTTTCTATAATTCCTATTTTCTTTCTTAAGATTTCAATGGTTAACGTAATATTTTCCTTACCGTTTTTCCGGGTTGTGATACAGCTTTCCCTTCATTAGGGTATTTAAATACATACTATATCGTTGTTTTTACTATGCGTTAAAACCGATCTTAGTAATTATTCTTCCTAATACTGGTACAGGTTTCTATCTGTTTAACTTTTCGGTTTTTTAGTGGCCTGCGAATCTAGTAGAAGGAGACTATATCTCACTATGTCGGTCGGTCTGACCCTGTTTTGCTTTTTGTTGTTTTGGTAATAACATTGTGACTTCAGCCGAGTCTAACGAAATTTGAAACCCTTATGTTGTTTTAAATTCTCTCTTGAATGATATAACTGCCAAGGTCCTCCAAAGGTAATCCCGGGAATTATTATGTTTTGCCAACAACATCATAAGTATTCGGCCGACACTAACGAAATTTAAACGCTTATGTTGTTTTACATTCTCTTTCAAATGATATAATTGTCAAATTCCTACCAATGCTAGCCGCGGAATTATTTAACAATAATATCTTAACTATTCGGCAGATTCTAACGTAATTTGAGGTCATTAAATGTTGTTTTACATTCTCTTTCTAATAGTATAATTTTCAAAGTCCTTCCCAGGTTAGCCGGGGAATTATTTAGCAATAAGAACATAACTATTTGGCCGATTCTAACGACATTTAAAACTCTTATGTTGTTTAACATTCTCTTTCCAATGATAGTCCCTGAATTATTGAAAGTTGTCTAGGTCGCAAGGTCTTTAATCAGAATAACTGAGAGCACTTGACTTATTGTCAGCAGACCTTCTTTCTACCATAGTTATCCTTTGACTATCTCACTTTACCTTGTCATTCGTCGTGTTAGTAATTAATCCTTATCTTTGTAGTATAATCTCTTTCAGTAGGTGTAGATTTCTTCCTCTTCCTCTTCTTCTTCATTTTATTCTTATTCTTCTCGTTCCTCTAGCCTCGTTAAGGTTGGGAATAGGTGGTGAAATCTGAATTTCCGGCTCTCCCCCAATTATTCTGTTGAGTGGCTTTATCTTTATCTCCCTTTGTCTAGTATTTGTGAGGATGTACACTACACTATTCTTAGTCTTTGAGTCTCACCAAATTACTCATCGAGATTGTGTACATTGCTTGTTTTTGTTTGGTAAAATAATGCAGATCGTATTATAGCTTGGTAGACCTTCTTCTTGTTTTCCAGCCTAAAGTTTCTCACCTTATATTTTAATATACGTCATGTTATTTACTCTCTCCGTATGGTGCTTATTTTAAAAAGCAACTTACACCTTGTATCATCTGTATCATTCTCCCTTTAAATATTCATCTGATAAAGGCTTCCTGTAAATTGGTACAATCTTAATTTTGTCCTGTTAGATTTTAGTCGCGTGCGTGTCTAGTCGCGGGCAACTCTACATCTAACTATGAGGGCGGGTCCCATTTTGCTTTTCTTTTGTTTTTGTAATAACACTGTAACTTTTTGGCCAATCCTCACGATAATTGAAACCCTTATGTTCTTTTAAATTATCTTTCGAATGATATAATTGACAAAGTCCTCCCAAGGTTAGCCCAGGGATTATTTTGCTTTGGTAATAACATAATAACTATTCGGCCGATTCTGACGAAATTTGAAACCCATATGTTGCTTTACATTCTCCTTCGAATGATTTAATTCACATGGTCCTCCCATGGATAGTCCTGAGAATTATTGAAAGTTTTGAAGGTCGTAAGATCATAACTCAGTATAAGGGAAATCACGCGACTTTTAGGTCAGCAGACCTTGTTAGCTTCCATTTTGCTTCGTATTCATTGATCCTGTCTACCTCTTCCGCCGTTATTCAAGCCTGCATTGAACAGTTTCTGTAGAGGCCGCCGATCAGCTGAATAATATCGTGGGCGAATTGAATGTTAAGGCAATTCCCCCATTTCTCCGTAGCGTTATATCTACGTTGTAGACTGAATAGAGAGATGTGCTCAAACACTCACCTTTAGGCAGCCTGGCAACGATCTCGAAGTTTTTTTTCCTTTGCTTTTGGTGTAATTGATGACAGAAATATTACTGGTAACAGTTGGGGTTTAATTTTCTTTCAGCCTATGTATATACTTGTATATACTGGAAACACCCTCAACTCATTGCGTGCATTCAGTCACACAGCTATTTTCGTACTGGATGCTCCTACTACGCACTAATCTGCGCACGTACATATTTATCCAAACAACTCCAGACCTATTGAATGCCTACATTATTCACTGTAACGATATAACTACAGCAGCGAAAATTATAATTTCGCTCTGACTATAAGATATATGAAGTGTTTTATTTAGCTATAAGATCTGAAGCGGTGTTTTCTTACCCCGCATTTATTTGAGAGCTCTATGTGAGGGGCTCTTTCTTCCCTTGCCTCATACCAACTGAGTGTTGATCTTGGCAGAAAATACTAAGAAAAGAAATACATGGAGGCGAAAGGCTTAGTAACAGCGAATTGTGTTGAGAGATGGAAAAAAGTGCAGGATAGTGAACTGGGTGAAAAATACCAGAAGAGGAATGAATGGAAACATAAAAAAGATGAAGTCTCGATGAATGGATCATTAACATTACAAGTGAGTGAGAATAGATGGCAAAGCGCGTAATCGCCCGCTATCTGTGTCTACACTAATAGACACGAGTCGGGAAGGCTGGACTAAATATAAGGCTTTGGAAACGATTAATGAGGTGGAAGGGGAGAGATAAGGTTGACGACAAGACGCCATAGGGGTTTTAGGTACCGTGCATTCTTTCACAAAAGACGCTTAGAGGTGCCTCTAAAACAAGGATATAACATAAAATTTTAAGTGCCGACAAATGATTTCGTATAGGATACTTCTGAGGGGAGAGGAGGCAAACGGGGAACTGGGTTATTTTTATTTAGATTTTCATGACTTGTATTACGACAGTTTCACGGCTCTCTGGACGATAAAGAGGAGTTTGTCTGAAAGATATCGATAGAATGGATTGCATAGTTGCAGTCTGGAAGACAGATAAGCTGGAAACGAATAAAAATTAGTCATACCAGTCTAGAAGGAGGAGGAAAGAGTAATTAAACAGAAGACAAAAACGCTATTTTGCAATAATGCTTTCTAGATTTTAGGTTGAGATGCGAAACGAATTTCTGAGATTTTCAACTAGCAAAATGTTAAAAAAACTAGTGCAGAAAGCGACTATAACTCCGAAAGAGGGCATGATGTGTAGTATGGGAAACGATACTGCAGCTGGCATCTGGATGATTGTGTGCACTCCAGCTCAAAACGCGCGCAGGTGGAACTGTAACTGCAGTCATGGCCAAAATCTTTAAGCCTAATAAAATGTATATATATATATATATTTTTTTAATTCGTTTTAAAAATTACTTAATAGGAATAATGAATCTAATTTAAATTATAGCAGATTAATTTATAACTAAGCATTTAAAAAATTTAAAGAATGGATTTTTCAAAACTAGGGCAAGTGATTTCACTAATTAAGCTCCCTTTCGCTTGTTTAGAACTTCTGGACTATCTCTTCCTAAAAGTAGAAAAGGGAAGCCTTTTACGAGCATTGTGTCGTGTCCACGGTGAAATAGCCTACACTCTCCATGTCAGGGGCTACTTCACAAGTTTGCCCAAGAACAATGCTATGAACTCAAAATGGTACCAACACGTACGTCATCAGCCCCTTTACCCAAAGGTTTAAGAGCAATTTGGGGATGATAACTATCTTTCATCATGCTGGCGCACTTTTTCACAAAACAAAAGCAATAACAAAGATATTGGTTGAAAATATCATCCAACTTTGGTAAATTGGCTCTGGAATTTGCCACATTTGAATCCAAAAGAGAATTTATGGGCGATATCCAAAATGGGAGTTAATAAAGAGAAGAAATCCAATTATGAGCATTTGCGGTGCCTAGTGAACAAAAATTGATCAATTTCAGTCAGGTTATCATCTAAAATTTGGTCTCCAGCATGGCAAGACGAATTGAAGGATTCCTGAATAACAAGGGACATCATAGTAAATATTGACTGCGCTCATCAATTGACTCTATTTATTAATAAAATAGGTTTGGGCTTTAAATTTTTATATATTTCACCTTCAAATTATGATACAAACAAACCCAGACAAAATGCAATTCATCATCAGTTCTTTGAATTTTCTTATTTAAAAAATGATAATAGTCTCAAAAGTCTGGCAATGACTGTAGATATATATCCTCACCAGTGTCTTTACAGATCTATCATTAACATATTCAGGTTGTGATGCCTTCATTGGTTTTAGTTTCTTATAGTTTTAAGTAAAAACAAAAACAAGCGACTAGAATCCTCATACTTGTAAACAGTGAGAGCGGTGGAGTACCAGTGTACAACTTCAAGTAAATGGGAACAAATTGTAAAAAATGTCAAGGAAATTAACGTTCCATTGGCAAAAATAAGATGTTGCCGATTTTGCAAGGGTGAATGTAGTAAGTAAAGAAATTAAATTTCCATTGCTGAAAAATAAGATGCTGCAGGGTTTTGAAAACGAGACTGTAATCAGTGAAAGAAATTAAATTTCCATTGCAAAAAATTAATGTAGCACATTTTTGCATGGAAGAAATGTACTGTTGAAAGAGAATTAGATTTGCATTGCCATGAAATGTTTGGAGAACCTTTGGAAACAACCATTTCAATAAATGAAGTTTGTAGTTTAATAATTTAATCACAGATATTTTAGTCCATTTGTGGTTCTCATGAGTCAAGACGACGCAGGGGGCCATACCCTGGGTAGCCTCCTTCACTCAGTGCCTCCAGGAGCTCTGCACATCCTCCCCCCTGTGCAGATTAGGGTGCGCATTTCTCTCCTCCAGAATCAGCAATAATTTACCTTATTATTATTAGTAGTAGAGATAATAGTAGTAGTAACAGTAGTGATAGTAGTGGTAGTAGTAATAGTGGTGGTAGTAGTAGTAACTGTAGTGATAGTAGTGGTAGTAGTAACAGTGGTGGTAGTAGTAGTAACTGTAGTGATAGTAGTAACAGTGGTGGTAGTAGTAATAACAGTAGTATTAGTTTAACAATATTGGTAGTATTAATAGTAGCATAGTAACGGTAGTGGTATTAGTAGTAGTAGTAACAGTGGTGGTAGTAGTAATAACTGTAGTATTAGTAGTAACAATATTGGTAGTATTAGTAGTAGTATAGTAACGGTATTGGTATTAGTAGTAGCAACAGTAGTAGTAGTTACAGTAATAGTAGTAGTATTTACCTTAATAGTGGTAACAGTAGTAATAGCAGTAGTAGTAGTAACAGTAATAATAACAGTAGTAGTAGCAGTACTAGTAGTAACAGTAGTAGTAATAACAGTAGTAGTAGCAGTAGCAGCATTAGTAGTAGCAGTAGTATTAGCAGTAGTAGTAGTAGAAGTAGCAGCAGTAATAGTAGTAACAGCACTATAGTAGGAATAGCAGCAGTAAAGTATTATTATTATTATTATTAGCATTTGTATTATTGTTTTTATCAACCTTATTATTTAATAGTATATATTGTTATTTACATATTATTATTATTTAGTCTTTTATTCATTATTTGTTGTTGCTGTTTTTCTTTTGTTGTTTTGTTTTATTGATGTTCGTTTTTTGTTGTTATTTTTATTTTCGTTTTTATTATTTTTGTTTTATTATTTTAGTATTATTATTGTTTGCAGCATTTTTTGTTATTATTTATTAATATTTAGTATTATTCTTTTATAATTTATTATTAGTAGTAGTATGTTATTATTATTACTTAATATTATTTATTATCATTAGGGCTATCCTTTCAACCTGTTCTACACGCACTTTGTACGCGGTAAAAGTGTTCTCACCTGGATAGAGAAATATGTGCTTACCCATCCTCCTCGTCTCTCTTTATGACATACCCTCCTAACCCTTTCCAAGCTTGCTCCTCTACCCACAGAGGTACGGTAACCCAGAGCATTTTCATCCTTTTTTGAGCCTAGTCGAGTGTCATCGTATACCTTGAGGTCCCTACCGGATGCGGGGGCCGAAAGGACGCTGGCTAAGGGAACTTTTAAGTACAGGTTGTCTTGGGCCGTCTACTCTGCTCACTTTTTTCTAGCACATATATAATGTGGCTACGCCAGCACGATCCTTTTGGTCAAAGTTCCAGGACAATCTCGCCTAAATGGTAGGGCGGGCAGGCAAAGCTCATCAACACTGGAATGGGACTGAATAGCCTAGTAGTAGACTGTGTCGAGTACAGCGACTTATGCCCAAGTAGACAGTCGTCAGATGGGATTCTTAAAAAAAAGACCGGGACCGAGTATGCGTATATAATCACAAAATTGATTTTTCTGATCTTATCGAGATTTTTTTCTTAACCTCTCAATTTGTTAGGGGTCATAGTATCTACTTTCCATGGGCCTCACCCTCGCCCTTCCTAGGTAACACGAGACAACACTTCGACCGGTTAGGGGGCTACCTTCTCACCATCTACATGCAGAAATGTGCTTCTCCTTTGCCATATTTGGAGCCGCATTCGGGCAGCTCCAGCTACGAAAAGGAGGTGGCTTCCTGGTCTTTCTCAGGGGCCCCCCACCGCCTCCTCTAACGGATATGAGGCTTCCTCCTCTCTTAGGTCTAGGGGAGTTTAGAGTTTTCCCTTCACAATGGACTGCCATTAGAGTAGACAGGCGGCCCAAAATCTACTGCTCCCGTTGGGAGTGACTCGATAGCGCCAATCCCCTCAAGAGGCAAGGAAAGGGAAGTCCATCGTGCCGCGCCCTCTTCAGTCTTGTAATCATATATTTTGTCATTGTGGGAAAACGATGTGCCTCCCCGGCCCTTGTCCTACTGGAGATCGGTTCGCCGGCTAGAGACTTGACTCCGTGATGCCTTGGGGAGGGTAGTGGCCCGATAGAGCCTGCCTCATATGGCAAACATGATTCGGGAGGTGACCCAACCACAGGTGGCAGGATTATCCATGGGGTGAAACTGGACTCAGTATCAAACAGCGGAACTGAATCCGGCACAGATGCTGGTTCGGCAAGCGACCAATCCAAGATCGGCACTTACAGCCCTTAGGCGCCCCATGATGGGGAGGCTGAGTGGAGCGTCAATTCCATCGGACCCCTCATTGAGAGCCTACCTGGCATTTACGAACCTGCAAGTTTCAAACGCTTTCTACTTATTCGCTCCACTGATGGCAGCATGTTGGCAAAGGGTAACATGATCCAGTGGTGAATGCATTAGTTAGGTTGTTTGGTAGAGAGCCGAAGATGACCATTTTCTCGGAGGTAAGCCTTCTGGCGGATGGGTCAGATTCCTGCGAGGCGGCCAAGATTAGTGCCAATCGGACACTTAATTGCTCTCTGGTGAATGTGACGCCGCAATCTACTATAAACCTCGAAAATGGAGTTGTTTGCGCGAAGGAACTCGCGAGTGTGTGATGAGAAAACAGGGAGAGGCCTCGAGACCCACCCCTACACTCTTCGTCACGTTCGATCATGACAGGATCCCTGAGCCAGTGCGGGCCGGATGGTATCGTTACCAAGTGTAGGCATTCAGGCCATTGCTGCGAGGGAGCTATTAATGCCACCGCTTCAGCCATACCGATCACTCTTGTAGAGTTGCCCATTCGGGTTTACCCAAACTCTGTGTAAGTAGCTCCTTGACCGTACACGATACGTCCCTATCGTGTGTGACCAAGTGTGTCAAAAGCGGAAAAATGCACCTCTTTTATTCAAAGTAATGTGGTGCTTATCTCCTTGAGAAGGAAATCCAGGCTTTTCAGGATAGGAACTTGGTCCTGGCACGCCCAGCGCTGCATGGGAAGACTTACGAGGGATCTTCAAAAAGCCTTGTGTAAAATAAAAATGTTTATTAAAAATTAAAATAACACAAATTTCACTAATATTTCTCAACATACTTTCCATTTAGTTCACTGTACTTCTGAAGGCAATGTTTCCACCTGACAAGGCTCTCTCTGAGGAACTCCTGGCTTTTCTAATCGCACTCTGTCTTGACTTCACGTTTTGCTTCTTCAAACGATTGAAATCTTGATCCTTTTCAATGTTGCTTAAGCTTAAGAACAATAAATAAATAGTAGAGGAGGCAAGATCAGGGCTATAGGGTGGATGGTGTATGATTTGCCATCGAAATTCCCACAAAGTTTCTCTTGTTAGCTGTGAAGAATGGGCTGGAGCAGTGTCATGGTGGAACATGACTCCTTTGTGCAAGCTGATCATCCCGCAAAGTATTCGCCACCCAACAGTCAGAAAACCTACTGAGACCAAGATTTTCTGTTAAAATTGCATATGCTGATCCTTGGAAAATATCGACTTCTTTTGTAATAAGTTGCTTGCTTTGGAAGGACATCGAGGTGGATGATGACGGAAGAGAAGCAGAACGCCATGTAGTTCTGTCGGCAGCTGCAGCTTCGAGATGGTCTGGGTTGATGTTAATATTGAGGGCATCAAACCTGCACTAGGTTTTAACGGATAGGAATGTGTACATACTTCGGATCTGTATCTTGACATGGTGTCAGGTGACGCTAGAGACGCCCAGGCTTTATCCTCGGCTGCAGGGAGCTACCGAGACACCGGTAGGTTGGTTATCTCTTGCATTTTTGAAATGCTTCATCCATAAATATGCTGCAAGAATCAACAATAACGGGCGATTTCCAATCAAGATTTGTTAAAAATTTGATAACAGCTCTGATCTCCTGAGTTTGATTTTCCAAAGATAAAAAAGCTAATTTCTTGTAAACAGTCACTTGAGAGCTGAAATGCGTTAGAGGAATAAATGAGTTTTGCAGGTATCAACACAAACCAAATATATGATCAAACGTGCTTTGACTTGAAAATTTCCGTTTTTATTTTAAATTAAAGGCTTGCATTTTGTAGATCCCTCGTATCCTTCAATTCCTTTTAAAAAATGAAGGCACCCTCTGCCTACGAGAATGGTCGTTTACGCGTCCATTCGCAATACTTATACGATCTCTACTCATTCTGGGTGCTACCCTGGGCTAACACCCAGCCTTGGATAAAACTAAGGCTCACTCTTCCTTCAGCATGACCGTTTCTCCTAAATCGAAACGACCGTGCGCCTCCACCGAGTCGTTAGAATCACAGGAGGCAACACCACTGTGGGTCGTCGTGAGCGCGTCTACGTTGTTCCTAAAGTCTCCATCCCCCCCTTTCCTTGAAACGATGACAGCGCCGAAAGGAGCGTCTGCTCCTTCTCCTTAATCCAAGGCTAACCTGGCAGGCTCGAAGACCGTGGAGATTCAAAAGGAGGGAACCGCGCATCTGAAGCTGCCCCTGCCGAGGGAGAAATAGACTCGCATAGCCCAAACTCCCCCGATAAGCCCTCGGAGACGACAGCGCCTTTAGCGAATTGTCCGGCGAGCAGCGCCTGGAGTTCTGCTTCCTGGAGGGTACAGCCATTCCCGTGAGGTTCTGCTTGGGCATGGAGGGCATATTCCTTCAAGGGAATTGCCGTGTTCTCCGGGCTAACTGGCAGGAGCTGAAGAAACTCGTCTCCTCCTGTTCCCCGTTAGCTCCACCCCCACGGGATAGGGGCAGGGTATGAGGATGGGCCATTTACACAGGGCATGATGTCTCCGTTCTTCCTTTGCGGTAAATACCGCTTTTCAGCCAGTAGACATGCAGTTCCAGGTAAGGGGCATGGCGATTTGCTTTCCTTATCGCCATGCTGACAAGACTCAGCGGCCCGTCCCGCTCCAACTTAGCCTCTTTTCCTTTCTGAGACCCTATCCTCTTACCCGGTTTCCTCACTTTACATACAACCTCTCCTATAACTTTCTCTAGGCGCCCTTTAATTTCACAGGGTAGACGCCGACCAGCTTCCTCTCACCCAACCATCCCGGATCGAAGCTTAGTTGGGAGGGGAACAATGCCCCCTCACCCCTGAGCTCCGATTTGGGATGGATCGTTTTTATCATCCTGCTTCACCCCCACCTTCACCTTCCTCACATATCCTTTCAATCTCCTTTCACTGTGTATCAATTGTACCCCCAGCCCAAGGTGGAGTCGCCATGCCGAAGGGCCGCCTGTCCACTGGGTTGGAAGTGTGGTCCTAAATGGCGGCAACTGGGTTTTCCAGCCTCGTGTTCACCCCTCGAAGAGCGGTCTAATGCTTGGGCTGATTTGAGTATGCATTCCGTGATACAAATAGGGTCACCATGCCGGATGATGAAAGAAACAAAACAAACACTCTCCCCTTCCCCTTTATCACCGTCAGGGTCGCCCTCGGCTAGCTCCAAAGGACAAAAGGAGGACCTCCTTCCTGTACTTTCTCAGAGGACCCTCCGACCTTTTTTTTCGCTGTGAGGAGGTTTACTCCTATCCAAGTTCTACGAGTGCAGGGGACTCCCCCTTACTACCCTCTCTGGAGTCGGCTTTGGGTGACTCCCTCTTACTAGCTGTAGTCCCCCCTTTACTTAAACAGGGGACTGCCACGAAAGCACGCCAGCGGCCGATAATTGACCGATCACTGTTGGAGCGGCTCGATAGGGCCAACCCTATTAGGGGAGCAAGGGATGAAAGGCTTCGTCGGCCAGTGACCTCTAAAGTACTGCTGGCGTGCATATCGAGTGAACAAGGGGTTACTTTACGTTGCCCTCTCTCTTTGCCGCCGGATGCCAGCTCGCCGGCCCAAGAGAGGACAAAAGGTACCTCGAAGGGAATCCGTGATGTTCTAGGGGGGAGATGGCCACATGGAGCCCCTCCCCATTGAGATGAACTGTGTACCAAGCCCAGACGGTAGGATCTTCTATGGGGTCGAACATAGGCTCAGTGCCAAACACTGAACCCGAGTCCGCCCCTGTGAAAGTTTCTCTTCAGACAGCTCGGAACCCCGAGGACTTAGAAGGAGAGGAGGGATCTCCTCCCCCGGCTGGTGCTCCTGTGACAGCCAAGACCTAACGCATTTATTTAAAGGATCTTGCTGAGGCCGCTCCATCTGGCCTAGGGGCTCCTCCTACCAGTGGAGTGGTGAAGCGGGTTCATTCTCCGCCTCCTCTCCTAAAAAGAAGAGAAACAGAAAAAAAACAAAAGAAGACTCGTGGATCCTCTCACTCCGCGGGAGCCACAGGGACAGACCGGTCCGCTGCCGTTTCGCTTAGCGACCAAGCCAAGATTGGCACGTCCGACACCAGTGCATCTCCGGTTGGGGAGTCCATGAGTGAGACCAAGATTACCAGGGCGCAGAGTGTACGCTCGAGTACGTTGGGGCCCCTCATTCAGAGCTTACCTGGCGTTTATGAGCCCCTGGGCTTCAAACGCTTTATAGTTATCCGCTCCACAGATGCCAGTATGTTGGCCAATGGTAGCATGTTCCAACCTAGAAGAGCACTAGATAGCCCGATTGGTAGAGAGGGAAAAGTAACCCGTTACTCGGGAGGGAGCCTTCTGGCGAATGCGTCGGATCACTCCAAGGCGGTAAAGATTAGTGCTCTCAGGACACTTGATGGCATGCCGGTGAGTGTGACGCTACACTCTACGATGAACTTTGTGAAATGAGAAGTTTATGCGAGGAAACTCGTAGACTACTCTATAGATGACATCACATTAGAGCTGACCAAGAGGGAGCGGTCAAGTTCGAACGTGTGATGAGTAAACAGGGAGGGGACCCGAGACTCACCCCTACACTCTTTGACACGTTCGACTGTGACATTGTCCCTGTTGGCATCGCTACCGCGTGGAAGCATTCGTGCCACTGCCGCGGGAATACTACTACTGCCACCGATTCGGCCACATGAATCGCTCCTGTAGATGTACAAAGTCAAAGTTACCCAAACTATGCGTAAGTTGCTCCAAGGCCGCACATGATATGTCCCAATCGTGTGTGGCCAAGTGTGTTAATTGCGGAGAGCCACACCCGACTTCTTCGGAGCAATGTGGTGCGTATCCTTTTGAGAAGGATATCCTGGACGTTCAGGACCAGCATCGTATCTCATTTCGTGAGGTTAATGACTTTGTCCTGACGCGCCTAGCTCTCTGCTTCGACTGAAAATGCCGTCTATGACTACGCCACCGTGTTTTTGACCTGAAGAAGGCCTATGATACCGTATGACTATACGGTATCATGGAGACTCTCTACACGACTTGGGCGAGGGACGCCTCCCAATCTTTATATCTGAATTTTTACGAGATTGTCGATTCCGCGTAAGGGGGGGGGGGCAGGGACCTCTCCGGCCCAATGGAACAGGAAGAGGAGCTCCGACAGCTAAGTGTCCTTAGTGTCGCACTCTTTGCCCTGAGCATCAACGGCATCAACTCAGTGCTGCCAGAAGATGTTCTTTCTACGCTCTACGTGAACGAGCTTTCGATCTATTTTGGCGTGGTCCAGATTCAAATTCTGAAGTGTCGACTCCAATAGCCATTGAACGGCTTTTCTCGCTATGCCGAAGCGTATATGCTTTGGCATATACATGTTTCTAACTGGGGTTTGCCTGGAATTGGTAAACTCGCACCGTTTCCTTGGTCTTGTATTTGACCGACGCCTCACCTAGGAGTCTCATACTCGCCGCCTTCGAGGCTCTTGTACCCACGCGATGGATATTCTTCGCTCCGTGACGATCAGCGCATGGGGCACTGATAGGGCTACTGCCTTACATTTTTTATCGATCCTTTGTTCGTTCGAAGCTCGACTACGGACGCGAGTTTTATGTATCCGCATCCCAGCGTGTATTGCGGAGGTGTATTCGATCCACCACTCTGGCCTTCGCGTGCCGACTGGTTCCATCCGCACGTCCCCCATTGAGAGCCTACTTGTTGATGCTGGGGAGAGGCCACTCGCTCTGTGCCGTGCACATCGCATTATTCGCCTGTAGGTGCGAGCCCCGCGCCTTCATCCATAGCCGAAAGCTGTCCCTGCATCCGCAACTGATCTCGACGGTGCCTTTCCCGCTGAGAGACGCCAGTCATACCCTAAGCCCTTTGGGTTTAGGGCTGAGAAACTCCTTCGAGTACTAAGTATATCTCTTGGGCTTGTGGCACCCCTGGCTCTTCCCAGGAAGCCACACTGGAAGGTACTACCTTTGATTCTTTGTCCCTACTCATCTGCTCCCAAAGCTTCTAGAGCACGGAGAGTATTGTGTTCGGCTTTTTTGGAGCACACTTCGCGTCACGCTAGAATCGTGCGAGTCTATACGGATGGCTCCAAGTCCTAAGAGGGAGTCGGTTTCTAGGCCGTACCCCCTCTGTTTGAAGTCCGTGGGGAACTGCCAAACGCTGCGGCTGTCTTCGCGACCGAGCTGGTTGCGATACACCGCTCGGTACGGCAGATAACGCGAGGTGAACGATTCGGAGACCGGATTGTTATTTATAGCAACTCATAGAGCGCCCTGAGTGCTCTCTGTACATTGGAATCTCCGCATCTTCTGGCTCGCGATATCCTTGAAGCCACGGTTTTGTCTAGTCGGGCGGATGTCGAGATTATCTTTTGCTGGGTTCCTGGACATGTAGGAATTGCGGGGAATGAGCGCGCCGATGAGGGTGCCAAGGATTCCGCGAGGACTTAGAGACCAAACCAGCGTTTTCCTCTTCCTCACACCGACTACATCGCAGGAAAACGGGCTGCCCTCCGGGTGGCTTGGCAAAGAAGCAAAGAAGATGGGACAATGTCGAAGGGTACTTAAAGATATGTGGCATTGGGCCGCGACTGTTCCCATGGATCGATCTCCCAATGCCTCGACGGATTCAGGTTACTCTCTCTCGTTTCTGAATTGGACATACTCTCGGGACACACCGCCATTTGATGTAGCACTCACCTGCGCCTTACTGCTTGGCACATTCTTTGTGAATGTTCCTGTCTAGGTGATCTTTGAACACGTTACCTGTCTCGGTACCTGGGCGAGTGGGGTTGCTACCGCTTGTCCCTTTTCCTCAGGAATAGTTCGCTCACACCGACTTGCAAACAATACGACTTTTTGGAGGAGGCTAGCCTCCTCCACTTTATTTGACTGTTGTGGGTCGCATGCTCCTGCGCCGTGGGGAGGTGGGCCTATTCCCAACGCTGGAGCGCGCTTCCTTCTTGTTATATTTTTGCTTTGTTTTGTTTTTTGTTTGAGTTTTTAGACTATGATCTTTTTATCTTTATTTATTTTTTCTTTGTTTTTTTTTAATATAGCTTAGTCGCAGTAGGCTGTAGTGAGTACAGCGAATTATGCCCAGGTAGGCAGTCGCTACATGGGCTACTACAAAGCATCAGCTCTTCATATTCTTAGCAACCTTCCCCCGCCCCCCCCAAAATATGTAATAGCCGCAGAAATAAGATAATTACTAGAGGCCCTATGCTACTAGAAATTAGGTGTACAGGCCTGGTAATAATTCTATCAGAGTCAATTCCGTCCCGGGGACACGTAAATGTTAGCCAAGCCTTTTAGAGGTGAATCTCCCTTTTTCCAGCATGATAGAGAGCGAGATGTCATCAGACCAACGTAAAGAAGTGGTTCGGAATTCACCATCATTTATATTTCTTTTGCTTGGAAAGTTCCCAGATCGAAATTCTATTTAGATTCTGTGGGTGATCCGCCAATTGTGCCCCTGCCCTTCACCATTATTTCCCCAAGAATGGAGAAGCATATCTTTGGATTTTCTCCCCAAGTTGAGCTCTAGCCAAAACGGATTACCAATGTCATTCTCTTTCATTTTTCCTGTGAGTTATAAATCTAGGAAACTTATATAGGCACAATTTTAATTGTCCTCTAACATTTATTTTCAAGCCATCTGAATGGCGTCGTTCAATCAATTATCTAAAGTAATAAAGTTTATGGATCCCAGAATTTGCCTCTTCGCCATGACTCTAAACATACAACATTGAAACACATTAAAGTTCTAAGCGTGACCGAATACCACAACTTTCTGGTCACTTCTGACGACTCCATGAGATTCAGACATTTTGTAAAGTCTGGCGAGTTTATAAAAGGAAAATACTTCGGAAGAAGAAATGAACAGAAAACATCTTGAAAGTGATTGCTTTAAAGTCAGATTTGTGGAAATGGAATTTAAGACTCATTAGAAAATTTTATAACTTCGGAAGAGTAAAGGAAATTGAAAGTTTATGCTGCCACTCAGATATACTACAACAAAAATGTTGAAATGAATCACATCTAAAACTTAAATCTACCCTTCTCTCCCAATTATGATAGACGCTCCTTTTTCCTCACTTAAATATCATCATAAGGAAATAACCATATAATTTGCTTTCCGTTTCCACAACTCACCAGCCAGCTACTAAATAAATAAAAACTAATTAACATTTATTAAACTATTCCACTCACTCATCTCGCTTCCTCCAGATAGCAATTCCTTTCGTGACGAAGGCATGATCGTCTTCAGTTAATTTGCATCTCCCCCGAGTCGGCTTCGTTAGCAATTCTATAAAGGCAACTTAGTTTTCCCTCGGTTTGGCCGTTTATGGACGCGATGAGAATATTGCATTATGTTGATGGCGCAAATAGAGTATTGCTCAGGGAGAGGAAAGAGGACTGGGGACTTTGTATGAGGGCAATGTAAGGAAGGGGGAATGAGGAAGGAAGGAGGAGGTGGCTGCTCGCTGGAAGGTGGGATGGTTAGGAAGTGAGTAGATTTCATAAGTGAAGTGGATATGAATAAAAGTGTTGGCAGAAGTGCTCGTATTATTTATTCAAATTTTATCATCCAGTCTACGTTTGACATTGTTACTTGTCCAACTATCCGTCTCTCTTACATTACTCAATGTTACCTCTCCGCCTACCCCTCTATCCTGTATCACTCATTGTTACTTTTCCACCAACCTGTCTCTCCTGCGTTTGTCATTGTTACTCCTCCGACTACCTGTGATTCTACATCTGTTTTTGTTACTTCTCCGCATACTTGTCTTTCTTACCTCTGTCATTGTTACTTCTCCGCCTACCTCTCTCTTACATGAATCATTGTTACTTCTCCGCTTGCCTTTCTCTCCTACATCAGTCATTGTTACTTCTCCGCCTACCTGTCTTTCCTACCTCTGTCACTGTTATATCTTCCTCTACCTCTCTCTCCTGCATCGGTCATTATTACTTCTATCCTACCCTTCTCTTGTAAGAGCAAGTGTGCTTTCAATGCCGTCTGAGATTAACTTAGGAAAACTTGTGTCCCCCTAGCAGTCCCCCATAACCCAAGAGTCCCTTCTTTGGGCTACTTCACTATTTCCCTGCCATATAATTTTACTATACCAACTTTCCCAATGTAAAGTACTTTTACAATAACTTTTCTGGCGTTTAAGTTCTTGCAATGAATTGGTCATGGCCCTCTTGAGATGTAAAGAAAACCTCAATCAAAGTGTAAACTAAGCTCACTGGCAAAAAAAAGTGAGGTGACGTTTTAGAACATTTTATATGACAAGTTCCTTTAGTTAGCATCGAAAGAGGAGAATCGAGAGGAACTGGAACCTGGAACTTGTGTGATAGGATTCATATATGTAATTCGCAAGGTGGGACGGTGCAGTGCCTGTCTCGTACGCTGTGAAATTGGGGCGGAAAGAAGATAATATCAAATGAAAAAAGAGGAGAGAATGCTTTTAGGCGCTCCAACGGCCATCCCGAGAAGGATGTAGTGAAATCTATTTTGTGTACGATCTACCAGCAATGACAAAAATCTTGATCAACAGGAAATTCCAGCCAGAATTGTTGCCGAAAGACGATACTAGCGGACTGAGACCGCTAGTATTTCACGGCCTTTGGCTAAAAATAGCTTCGCTTTAAGGCAGGAATTGTTGCAAGAAAACAACGCTGGTTCTTCTCACTCATTACAAAAGGAACATCGCGGTGAACTGCATATTATGAAAATATGGATCTGAGTAGCACGAAAGGGGCCTTTGCTCACTTCTTCCCACAATGTTTACCAGCTACAGTGGTCGAGAAGATGCAAAGAATGGATCGTGGAGGACTGGAAACGCGTTATCTGGTCAGATGAATCACCTTTCTGCCTGTATGTGAATGAAGCCCGGCGTCGTCTTCATCATAGACCTCATGAGGCCTTCAAGAGAGACTGTGCGCAAGGTGCAATTCATGCTGGAGTAAGTTCTGTGATGAACTTTTAGTGTTTAAATTATGCAAAAATGGGTCCTTTGGTTGAGGTGAAAAATATGTGGACCAGTGTGCCTACTTCGAGATGCTACACGAGCAGGTTTTGCTGTTTTCCCTTCATCTTAACGCGGAATGTAACATTCCAATCCATGTCTTCTGAAGAGACAACTCCTGCGTTCGCAGAGTCAGTTAGACCTGTCACTGACTGGCATAGTGAACATTTAGAAACAATCAGACATCTACATAGATGGCTTACAGAATTAGCGGAACTGGACCCCATCGAAAATCTATAGAACTACCTCGAACAACGTGTCAATTCAATCTGGCAAACATTGCACTTTTTTATGCAAGGGTGCCTCAGTTTTGATGTGTCCTACAGCAAGATACTTATATAGTCTATGTTACGTTGAATCGCAGCTGTTATCCAGGCTCATGAACGTATTACACGCTATTAGATATGCTCCCCTCCTAGGCGACTAATTTTATGTCCCGTGGGCTCATTTACGAAAAGAAAACCAAACTATAGAAATTACCTTGGAAAGTTTCATGAAAGACGGATAATAAAATAGGAAAAATCATCAACCAGGACTGAGTGCAAATTAGGGAATCCCCGTCACTGGGTTGACTTGAACTTTCTGATTTGGCCTGGAAATGTTGTTGGTGCGCTTTTACCTCGTCAGCTCTCAGCACTACTTTATCTGTTATTATTATTATTGTTAATTTGTGATTATTAGTATTAGTATGATTATATATTATTTTTTATTCTTATTGTTATTGATAGTGTTATTATTATTATAACGGCTAGCCTCTCAACATTTTCTGGAGAATTGTTCTCTGCATGGTGGAGTGCATACAAACCTGGGATCACCTATCACCAGGATAGGATTATAATATGTGATCACTTAACTTAGTCGCTAGTGGATCCGTCTATCTATACTTTTATTTATTACATACCCGGCTACACGCTTTCAAATTTGCTCCTGTATCCAAAGAGGTTCTGGCTGCCTAGTGCACTTTCGTCCTATTATAGGTCCTTAATCGAGTGGCAGTATACAGTGTGAGGTCAATACCCACGATGAGGGCCGAAAGGCCGCTGGCTAAGTCAAGTATTAGGCAGTGGTTTTATTGGGCCGTCTACTCTGCTCACCTTCTTCCAGTTTACCTATAAGGTGGCTACGATGGCACCATCCTTTATCGTTAAAACTCGTGGACAATTTCTCCTGAACGGTGGGCCATGTTGTCCTATACTTTTCCTTAACTTTCCAATGCATTAGAAGGTCATTGTATCTATTTTACATGCATTTTTTCTTTTTCCAAAGTTTTTATTGTGACAAGTGAAAGAAATAGTGGACGACAGCAGGTGCATGGAGATTCGCCTCCAAACGTGGCCTCATCCTCCCTACGTGTTGAGGAGGACGAAGTAAAACAAGACCACCTCAATCGGTGGAGGGGCTCCACTCTCACCATCACCCGTGCTTCAAAGGGGCTTCCCATTTGCCGGCCGCTCTCGGGTAACTCCACTTCTGTAAAAGAGGTGGTTCTCCATCTTGTGTTTTCTCAGGGGCCCCTCCAAACTCCTTGGAACGAAGAGGGCACTTCTCCCCATACTTTCTTAAATGGTTTGATTAGTCACCAGCAGTCTAGTTTCCTGCCCTTGGTGGCTTTCGCCCGATGGGCGCTATTGAAAAACAAAAAATAGATTTCTAATAATATCAGATATAACCTCACTAATTTGCGGCACACTACTCTTCATGTTTTTAAGAAAGTTATAAAGCTTTCGAATTATCCAAATGATCCTTTCCTTACTACAGCAAAGGCCGAGAGGGATTTCAACCCCCTTTATATTCCTTTAAGGTCGTTCTCTAAACTTAAAGCTCTATTTTACTTGCACACGACCGTTTGAAATAGACAGAAACTGCAAACAATGCGATTGAATTTTTAATACGAGGAATATATTCTCATTCATGAAGTTCTAAGTTATTCGAATTAGTGTCCCATAAAAGGTAACCAGTAGGAAGACTATAAATTGATTCAAACAGTTTGAGCGACCATTCTCAAAACTTTGTTCAATAAATAAATATGGTGTAGCGTTCAGCCACTAGATTTTAGCCGCCTTAACATCAAACTTTTAAAGTTGTCCACTTATCGTGTCTTTTGACCTCCCTTAATGTAGTTGTTTTAAGGAACTTTGAGCAATTCTTACAATTCAGTCAGTTAAGTTTGTGGTGTTAATGGAGCTTGAAGGAAATCGAATTTCGTTGCTAATTCTCACTGTTATTCATTGTTATTCCCTCGAGGGGAAGGGTTTTTTTTTTAAAGGATAAATAAATTAATCTAATCAGAATATTTTCGCAGTTCTTATAATACTTACACTTAAGGTCATTAGTATTCATCCATATCATACAAAACTACAAATGAGCTAGCGTTAATTTTGTATATGTCATCACTCTTTCAAGCGTGAATTAAAGCTGCAGTTATATTGAGCTAAAGGAGTATTCAGTGATGAATTACAGATTTTCGAACCAGAAAATTTCCTTAGATTCACTCTAAGCTAATTCAAGAAACAAGGGAAAGGGTGTAATGCAGGCAAGTTATCAAGTCCTTCAAGTACTATTTAAGGACATCAAACTAAACTATTCCCCATCTCTCCTACATTAGGAATAGTCTCCGAGAAAAGCTCAGTGCGTCCTCTTGTCTATATCCTTTCAATTTATCTCAGTAAAGAAAACCTGCGCTATTGAAAACCAGGAATATGTTGGTTTAATTGAATTAGCTAAAGCCCATTTGCGCAAAGAAGACGGCCTTTAGTTAGTCGTTCTTTGGCGGATAAAATGAATTCACGTTCTGAATTCACGTTCAGGCAAGTTGAGAGAAAGGAGTAAAGTCAGCATTCTGAAGTGACTGATTCTAGAAACCTTCAGATTTAAAATTGATAGAGACTTTATCGAAATATTTCAAGTTAGTCTCTGTGAGCGGACCAGTCGAGCTCTAGACATTTAACAAAGACTGGTTCAAGATACAAAAAGAGCCTTTCAAATTTTTTCAACATTTATCGTACAAATTTGCTCTCTCAGATAAAGAAAAAAGGCAAATTCATTGACTATTGAGCAAGTGGCTTCATTACTACCATTTTTACTTTGGTTTCTGTAATCATATCATAAAGTGTTTACTTTCATCGCCTGTCTTACAAAAAGTCATCAGGAACAATCGACGAAGATAACGATAGCAATTCATATTTGGGTGCATAACAATATTTTTTGGCTTGTAAACAAAAAAATACAGATGCGAGAGGTGGGAGGGGAGTCAAATATATCAGCAATAGATTGAAAGACACCATCATATATTTGTAAACATTTCGGGTGAATGGTTCCATTGTCTCTCACCTTGAATTTAGGGTAATCTGTATTTATTATATCAGGTATCTCTCTAATTACAACTGTGCCGTTCTTTCCTCCTCAATTGCAAGCATTCGGCATCAAACAGCAAAATGATTTATTTTCTTTTTTCCTCTTTAGGTCCCGTTCCATTGGTACGTGGCGTGATCGGTGGCAGAGTTCTTCTCCCATGTGATATCAAAACCCCCTACCCCAGAGATGCAGTCCTGCTCGTCCTTTTTTATAGAGATCTCAAGGGTACTCCAATATACAGGTAATCACTTTTTAGTCCATTCACTGATGTTACATTTGACTATCCATATGTTTGGTATCTTAACCATTCTATGCAACCCCACTTGCCTTCCCGCGTCTAATAGAACCTTACATTTGATTTTATTATTATGATTAGGACAAAGGACAGTTGCATCTTAATTAGTTTGCTTCTTTGGCGGAAATACTTCAGGGGTTTGACCAAAGTTAGAATTGCAAGTGTATCTATATGTTGGGCACTTATGATGCCTTCTGTTATGAAGATTGGTCCTGAAGCTATATCAAAGGATGTTCCCGTTTCAAATTCCCTATTTATCTCCCTCGAAATAGAGGCCTTATAAAATATTAATATGGTGCGCTGAATTATCTTACGAATTTTACATGGAAGGAAAAATAAACAGGAAACGAAACACCTGATCTAATCAGACAAACGTCTAAAGAAATTTCACCTGATATTTCCACGCACGAACGACCTAACGTTTCGCCTGATTTTTGGCAAATATTCCCCAAAGCTTCCCTGATTTCAGCTAATATAAGGACGAAAAAATCCGTTTGGTTTTGGTATTTATTTATTTTTTTAACAAACGGAAAATTTAACATGCAGGTAAAAACACAAGATTGGGTGTCCATAAAATATCAGCAATATTATCTTAAAAGCTCTTCATTTTTAGTCGCGGGCGACTCTACATCTCACTATGTCGGTCTGTCGCTCGGTCCGCGTTTTGCTTTTTTTTTGCAATAACATTGTAACTATTTTGCGGATTCTAACAAAATTTGAAAACGTTATGTTGGTTTAAATTCTCTTCCGAATGATACAATTGCCAAAGTCTTCTCAAGTTAGCCCGGGAATTATTTTGTTTTGGCAATAAAATAATAACTATTCGGCCGATTCTAGTGAAATTTGAAATCCTTATGTTGTTTTACATTTTCTTTAGAATGATATAATTGCCAAAGTCCTCCCAAGGTTAGCGCCGGAATTCTTTTGTTTTGGCAATAAAATCATAACTATTAGGCCGATTCTAACCAAATCTGATACCCTTATGTTGTTTTACAATATTTTCTTTCGAATGATATTATTTCTAAAGTCCTCCCAAGGTTAGCCCGAGAATTATTTTGTTTTGGCAATAACATCATAACTTCAGTGGATTCTAACGAAATTTGAAAATCTTCTGTTGTTTTACATTCTTTTTCGAATGATAGAATTGCCAAGGTCCTCCTTTGATTAGTCTGGGAATTATTGAAAGTATTGAAGTTAGAGCAATCGACTTTCTGGTCAGCAGACCTTGTTTGTGTTAATGACCGATTCGCCTACCCTAACAGGTGGTCTTGACATTACAGTTCCTTAAAATGTGTCCATGAAACCTGAACAATAAAAAAATTTAAATTTGTATATTTTATATGATAATTTCTTATTAGTCCTGTAGTCAAACGCCACATGATACTTTACTATCTATTTAAATTCCGTTCTTTTTAATCTAATTAATTATGTTAGTTATTTTACTTATCCAATCAATTATGTATAAGTAAATGTATTGGAGAAAAGTGAATTTCTATATCTTGAGCATAATTTGTTTTCAACCATACATGAAAGAATTAATAACATCTTAACTTTTTCATATTAGCAATATTGGATTGAACACTAGTACTTACTTATTTAGAATCAAGTTAAATATCGCTCCCATGAAAAAGATAATTTCTTATCTTAGTTTATTTCGAACGTGCACATCTTTACTAATGGTCGTCGTAATGGATATCTTTACTAGTTGTCGTCTGGAATACTTATCTTTACTATTTGTCGTCGGGAATGCTTATCTTGACTAGTGGTCGTCTTTACTAGTAGTTGTTGGGAATACTTATCTTTACTAGTGATCGTCGCGAATTATCTTTAGTAGTAGTCGTCGAGAATGTTTATCTTTACTATTGGGCGTTGGAAGGGCTTATCTCTGCTAGTGACCGTTGGGCATGCACATCTTTAACAGCGGTCGCTGGAAGTGCTGAACATTACAATTTTCTTACAAGCGTTAAACTTTACTAGCAGTCGCTGGATTTTCTTATTATATTTACTGTAATCATTTGTGTGGCTTATCTTTGCTTATTATAGTTGCTACAATCTTTTCGCACGGATAGTGTAACGAAAGTGCAGTGTCAGCAGACCACTGTAAATTAGAAACTTAATTTTTATGATTAGGGGAATGTGAGAATAACCTACTACGTGGTTTACGACACACTAGTAAATTACGTCGTAGTGGCTGGGAAGCGCGGGTCGGCTAGTTGAAAGCTGGCATGAATTTAGTCACGTAGACACTCACGGTGAAGGTTATAAATAGGATCCCCTGAGTTCTATTGCTCTATTAGAGCACCTAGGCAAAATACTCGAACGAATGGTCAACTGCCGCCTACGGGAGTTCTTGGAAGAGAGGGACTGGTTCTCCTCCCATCAATAGGGGTTCAGGAGAGGCAGGTCCACTTAGGCGGCCGTGACCATCGTACATGACAGAATACAGAAGAAACGACAGATACACCAAAAGACTCTCTCCGTTAGTAAGGACGTGGAGAAAGCCTTTGACAAGGTGTGGCTCGAGAGACTCCGTTGGAAACTCGCCAACAACACGGATTTACCTCTCTGCACCAGATGGCTCCTCTCACACTACCTCACTGGACGGCGCTGCCACATCAGATACAACAACACCCTTTCAAGACCCTTCACACCACGCTCAGGCGTTCCCCAAGGAAGCGTTCTGGCACCCACACTCTACATTATGTTCACAAATGACACCCAACGCCCACCAGAAAACTGTGTTCACACATACATAGTGGTCTATGCCGACGACGAGACTATTCTCGTCAGCGGCCGGGCCCCCGAAGAAATCGCGCTCCACGCACAAAGAATACTTGATGAGAAGACAGATTACGAGGATAAATGGCTGATTGCCACGAATCCTCAGAAGACACAGATGACACTCTACGGCGCTAGAGATCACTTCATGCACAACCTACAAATCTACTCACACACACCAGACATGATCCACCAAAACCCAACAAGGCTCGCATACACACAGTGCACCAAAATCCTGGAGGTAACATTCGACAAATCCCTCAGGTTCAACTTACACCAAAACATAATACAAGCAAGAGCCTCACGCACAAATGCATCGCTGGGTAGGTTCTACCTAGCGAGTAAAAAACTAAAACTAGACTTATATAAAGCACTCGTGCGTCCCATTCTCACGTACGCCCCACTGTCGCTCGTAGCTGCGAGCGACACCTGGAAGCGAAAGGCTCAGCGCATTCAGAACTCTGCTCTGAAGCGCGCTTGCCGTTCGCCACTGTACTCGAGAATGGACGCACAACACAACAACAACAAACTAACTCCTCTCAACACTTACGCTCACACCAGACTTACAAAACAACTCGGTAAACTCACCACAGACCCACTTTACACTTCGCTACACGTGAGAAGGTACGCGATGGCGCCGCGATATCCCGCGGCCCACGAACACCTGCCGCCCGTACCGTTCTTCGCATAAACCAATAGGCATCGTGAATAACGCGTTTCTGGATGAGCTGTCAGCCTCCCCCTCCTGACTTTCCCCCAACCCTCGCCCAGTCAATACCACATAACCTACACCCTCATAACAACACCTCGCTTCGGTGTATAGCCACCGACCTATCTACTCTCGCTGTCCCTTTCTTAATTATTTTCCGCAACGCTCCTCTCTGACTACCTGACTGCCGTATTACAGCGGTCCCTCTCTGTTCTTTCTATACACCAAAGTCAAGTGAAGTAGCAGAGCCAATCAGCATTCGTAAAGTAAGTACCTACTATTACCTGCAGGCCTTATTAGACCCCTGCTATTACCTCTGCCGCTGCACCGATTCCAAGCTCCCGATTTACTCGTCTCTCTCGTCCTCACAGGGAAGTCGGATACAACTGGGCTCGATACGACTCTCCCCTGTTTCCAAGACAACCACCCTCTGTCTATTGCTTCACTACTTCCGTGACAGGTATTTGGAGTATTTCTTTTCATCTCACGCCCCATTCTTAGGTTCTCGTTATCGAGACCTACAGTTATATATAAAGGACGTAAGACGGAGAGATATTCCTGTACCGATTGTCTGGAGTAGCAGTGCTTATTTTATAACAACGTGTTGTCGTTGGTTACTTAATCCTGTGATATTTTTTACCTGTTTGTGCACCGTATTTATTTAATTCATTTGAGAAAGCATTCCTTGTATTATCTGAGCACCTTCCTGTTGGACCTCTCTTTATTTAAGTTTTGAGCCGAGAGAACTTGGCGTGTAAGTCGCCTTGAGCGTGCATTCACTGTGTGTGGCCCGGAAATGAGTTCCTAGTTCGCTTAGGATTATTAGCTTTTTTGCGCTTTTGAGGCTTGTTGATTGTCTCTGTTTACACGGCTGTGCTTTTGCTTGTTTTGTTGCGTCCTAGTTACGTTTGCCACTTTACATTGTGTGTTATCATTTATTTAACTTTGCTTGTTTCATTTTACTTTTCTTGCAGAGTTAACTTCATTGATTCATAATATAAAGTATGTTAGGTTTGTAGTTTATGGTCATTATTGTAGTTTTGTTCGTCCCTTTCTGCCACGATGTCTTCTATTAAGGAACAAGCTTTGGACTTGGGCCTAGCAGGAAAAGAAATCAGCCATTATGTTCTGCTACAGCAAGCGTTCGAACGTGAGGAGCGTGAGAAGGAAGTTTAAAACAGGCTCCAGCTTGCTGAGCTTCAACCTAAGAAGGAGGAAAATTACAAAAAGTGTCCAGTTAGCCCAGATTAAAGCTAAGAAAGAGGAAGAAGAAGCAAAATTCCAGTTAGCTAAGATTGAAACAGAGGAGATTGAGTTGGCGCTGACCTCTGCATCTTAGCAGCCTACTTCTGCTCAGTTTAATGATCCAGTTAGTCGTACTAAGCGCTCTATATTGTAGGATGGAGAAGACATTAACTCCTACCTCACTCGCTTCCAACGAGTTGCCAAGTTACTTAAAGTGAACCCTGAGAGTTTTGCAGTGAGGCTAGGAAGTTCAGTTACTGGTAAGGCTGCTGAAATGTACACTTCTCTGTCTGCTGATATCACCAAGAACTACGGCTTGTTGAAGAAAGTCTTACTGACCGGATTTTCTAAGACTCCTAATGGTTACCGTGTCGAGTTCCGAAGCGCTAAGGTTTCAACAGGAAAAACATTCCAATAGTTTTCCTTCCATCTGACCCGACTGTTCAAGGCGTTGTTGGAAACTTCTGGAATAGGTAACACCTTTGAGAAATTTTCGAAGTTTATGATCCTTGATCAGTTATTGTATTCCTTTCGTCCAGATTTACGTGCTTTAATCAAGGAACGGCTACCCACTACTTTGACAGAAGCTATTCAGCTAGCTGATGATTGGACCTCAGCTGACCCTATGCTTCCCCGAACTTCCTTCCCAGCTCTAAGAAGTTCGTTCGACCATCCTAGCCGTCTCCTAAAGTAACAACAGTAGCACCTAACTCTGCTAACGGCCAAAAGAACTCTTCATCGTCTGTGACGTGCCATGACTGTGAAGAGGTTGAACAAATTTGACCTCGTTACCCAAGGAATCCCCGCGCCTTTAAGGATGGCACGTCTGCTACGCAACCTTATAAGGTGGGATTTTGCCTATTGGTCCGAAGTGTCCCATATTTACAAGCCTCTGGCACCATCAATGGAGCTTGAGTGTCCAACATCATTAGAGACACTGGTTGCTCATGTATGGTTGTTTCGGAAGATGTGTTACCCGATACTGATGTCTATAACTGCAGAAAAGTCTTCGTTGCCGACTACTTGGAGTGAGTGGATGCATTTCCTCTTGCGTCTTGCTGTCTTAGATACCCTTATTACGAAGGCTGGACGGACATTATCAGATCTCCAATCAAATTTGCCAGTATCTTTAGATATCTATTTTCGCTGAATGCTTGCCTTCATCGGCTGATAACAAAGTTGTCTCCCTCGACCTGGAATCTGCCATTCAATGTCTGACATGAAATGATTCGCCCTTTCCAACGGCCAACCCTTACTCTGCCGAGATATTCCTCTGCTTCTGGTATCGACACTTCTCTGAAACCGGGACCCCATCAAGTATGTGCAGTCTAGACCAGAGCTGGTAAAATGAAGCGCATTCACCCCATAGCTCTGTTTGCACTCCAGCAACTCTCTGTGATAACTGATGACGTCAGTCACCTTCAGATATCTTGTTAAATGCTCTCTCCCCCTAAAGCTAAAGACGCGTCAAGAGAAATTGACCGAGTGAAGAACGGCTCTAGCTACCAATTCCCCATGATTGGCGGCCTCTTCTACTGGAAATGTTTGACGTTTGATCATCCCGATAAGCTAGTTCCTTGTTGATTGTCACCCTCTTATCCTCTCTGTTGCTCATGAGAGCCCCTTGGATGCCCATTTTTCTGACAGAAAGACTGAGCTGAAAGTCGCAGAACAGTTTTATTGGCCTGGCATGGGAACCGACATCAGAGCCTTCTGCCATTTCAGCGATAAGTATCAACGCTTGGCAGCGAAAGGACGAGTGCGACCAGTCCGAGTACACCATATGCCTATCATCACTGAATCATTTGCCCGTATTGCCATCGACTTAGCTGGACCACTTTCTCAAGCATCTTCTGACGGACATAGGTACATCCGCTATCATCTCATAAAAAGAAAAATTAGAAAAAAGACAAAAAGGACTCAGGGCACCTCTCCCTCTGCGGGAGCCACGGGGCCGGACGGGGCTGCTGCCGTTTTGGTTTGTAACCAAGCCAAGATCGGCATGTCTGGCTCCGGTTCTCTCCCGGATGGGGAGTCCCAGATGAAGGGCAAAATTACGCAGAGCGGAGTCTCGATTACGTTGCGGTCCCTCCTTTAGAGGTTAGCTGGAGTTTTCGAGCTCGCTGGTTTCAATCACTTCCTCGTTATTCGCTCCACTGATGGCAGAATGTTGGCTAAGGGCAACATAATCCATGAGAAAAGAGCTATAGCTAACGTGATTGGTAAAGAGCCGAAGCTGACCCGTTTCTTGGACGAGAGCCTTCTGTTGAATGCTGCGAATCCCTCCGAGGCCGCCATGATTAGTGCCCTTCGGACAATTGATGGCACACCGGTGAGTGTGACGCCTCAATCTACCATGAACTTCGTGAAAGCAGTAGTTTATGCAAGGAAACTCGTGGGCTACTGCATGGATAACATCACCTTAGAGCTGGCTGACCATGAAGCGGTCAAGTTCGAACGTGTAATGAGAAAACAGGGAGAGGCTTCTAGACCCATCCCAACACTTTTCGTCACGTTCGACTGTAACAACCTCCCTGAGTCGGTGCGTGCCGTTTGGTATCGCTACCGCGTGAAGGCATTCGTGCCACTTCCGCAGAGGTGCAACTACTGTCACCGTTTCGACCATTCTAATCGCTCCTGTAGACGCGCAGATTCGGGGTTAACCGAAGTCTGTGTAAGTTGCTCCAAGGCGCATACGATTTAAATCCAAATCGTGTGTGGCCTAGTGTGTCAATTGGGGAGAAACGCATCCTGCTTCTTTGAAGAAATATGGTGCGTATCTCCTTGAGAAGTAAATCCTGGCCGTTCAGTCCCAGGGTCGTCTCTAATTTCGCTAGGCCAAGGACCTAGTCCTGTCGTGCATGGCTCTGCCTGGGACGTCTTTTACCTCAATGGTTAGAAAGACACCCTTTGCTCCTGGCCCTTCAAGGTCTACGAGCACTGTCGTTAACGCGCCCATTCGGTACCATTCTGCGTTTTATACCCACCCAGGGCACTCCCCTGGTAGAGCTGGCTGCATTAATGGTTCACACACAGCCCAGGCTAAAACCAGCGTTGCCCCTCCTTATCCCAGCGTGACCATTTCCCGTAAGGCGAAACGGCCGCGCGCCTCCAACAAGTCGTTAGACTCACAGGAGGCAACACCCATAAAGTTTGTCGTGAGGCCATCTTCCCGGCTTCCTAAAGCTGCACGCTTGAAAGGAGGACCGCACCGAAAGAGCGTCGGCTCCTTCGCCCACACCTAGTGAGTAGGATGGGTGGCTCGGAGACGGTGGATCTCCAAAGTACGGATCCCCTCGTCCGAAGCCGCCCTGCTTTCCTAAGGTTTTGAGGCGGAGGGAGTAAAATAATCGCATGGCTTACAGCCATTGCCGTGAGGGTCTTCTCTTCGAAGAGGGACCCGAATCCCCTCCGACCTAGGCCTGGATGGCATATTCCTTCAATGGAATTACCACGGAATCCAGGCCAGCTAGGAGGAGCTGCGGAGGCTCGTCTCCTTCTATTACCCATCTTTTTGCAGGAGACTATGTTGTGCTCTTGCCCCCTGCCCACCCTCCCGGAGTAAAGGGTTTGGGACCCCACCACAACGGGATGTAGGCTGGGCCGGAGGATGCGCGATTTACACCAGGCATGATATCCCTGTTTTTCTCTTTGCATTAAATAAATATTTTTGGGCAGTAGCTGTACAGCTGCACCTGGTTAGGACGTATACTGTTATTTTTGCATACATTCCACCGTCAGCCAGCTTCGACACGGGGGACTTCCGCCGCGTGGAAGATGCCGAGGCCCTTTTTCTTGCCCAGAGATCTGAACGGTGGATACCCCCTCTAAGGAGACTACTCTATTAATCTCAGGGGTCAAGTGCTTACCAAACTGATCGACGAGCTGGAGATAGGTTTCCAAACTGTGGAGTTTACGCATCACTTCCCGAGAACCACTTCATTTTCCAGCCTCTATCTATCTTTTTGCTCTCCGAATGCAAAGCCTGATTTTCGTGAGGGGTGGTTATGATCTCTTTGGTAGTGATAATTTTCCAAGTCAAATGACTGATTTCTTCTGTCACAGCTGAAGAGTTTAGGTCGGTAGATGAGACCGTTGAGTTTTTCTACGGCAAACTCATCGCCGTGGGCCTAGGTACTATTCCTAGTACGTCTAACGTATGCAAGCTGACCGCTTCCTTGGTGGTCACCCGAGTGTGAGACGGCCCTCAAACATAAGCGTTATGCCTACATACGCTATAAGCGCGGCCCGAACGACTTCACTCTCGGTGAATTTTTTTTTAGCTAAGGCACGGTTCCGGTATAATTCGAAGAACGCCCGCCGCTCTTCTTGGCGGGAATACGTGTCTTTATTTAAGGGAAAGACCCCTCTAGCAAAGGTGTGGAAGCGAGTTAAAAGGATTCTGGGCAAGTTTTCGCAGAAACGTCCTCCCGTCTCCTCGATAATGGAACCGCAATCTTGGACCCAACGTCAATTGCGGTATCCTTCGCAACCGTTTTCTCCGCATTTTCTAGCCGGGATGCTACTACATTAGCATTCAATGCGCGTCGTGATGTCGCATATGCTGCTAGTTGATTTCACCCGCAGAAGCAGAGAACCCTTCAACGACAGGTTTACTCTGAGTGAATTGCGTTCCACTCTCGCTTTGCGCGCTGACACCTCCCTTGGTCCAGACGATGTTACGTACGCCATTCCTTGACACCTGGGTGAGCTAGGAATATAGGAATAATATTTCTGTTAGATATGTTCAACAAGGTCTGAGTACAGGGTATTTATTATCCAGGGTTTCTTGCGAATCGCTACTGTGCTCGCTTTTCGCAAACCAGGGAGAGATCACTCTTTCCCGGCCGGTTTCCGCAAAATCTCTAACCTCCTACGTGTACAATCTGATGCAGAAATTGGTAAATGTCAGATTAGCCTTTGTTGACAGCGGAGACCATCCGTCTTCTGCACAGTGCTTCTTCCGCATGTTCTACTCCACGTCGGATGCTCTGCTCCGACTGGAAATGCCGTCTGCGAAACCTTCCCTCGTAGACACCACTAGGACACTGTGTTTTTCAATGTGGAGAAGGCCTCTGATACCGCATGAGGATACGGTATCAAGGAGAGTCTCCACACGATGGGGGCGAGTGGATACCTCCTAATCTTTATATCTGAATTTTTGCGAGATCGTCGATAGCGCGTACGGGTGGGGGGGGGGGGAGCCCTCTCCGGCCCAATTATGCAGGAAGAGGGTCTCCCGCAGGAAAGTATCCTCAGTGCCACACTCTTTGCGCTGAGCATCAACGGCAGCAACGAGGTTGCTGCCGGAAAATGCTCTCCCTCCACACTACGTGGACTACACTTCGATCTCTTTTCGCGCGGCTCAGATGCTAGGTCTTGAGCATCAACAACAACAGGCATCGAACCCTGTCTCTGGCTATGCCGAAGCGCACAGGCTTAATTTTCCTAGGCTAAGACAAAGGTTGTGTATTTCTGCCGCCATCCACGGTTCAACCATGAACCAGGCTTTTACCCTCACTTTTTTGTCGTCCTCAAATTGGATAATACTACCAGGTAGGCTAGTGTTCATATCGACATAAATAAAGAACAACATTGCTTCCACCACAGACCCCTGTGGCATGCCACTAGTTACATTTTTTCCACTCCGAAAATATGCCGTTTCAAACTACTCTCTCTGCTTACGATTTCTTAACCGCGACTCTATCCATTATAGGGGGTTTCCTCTAATTCCATGAGCAAAAGGTTAGTAATCGCCTATTAGGAAAGGTTTCGAATTCCTTAGCGAGGTCTAAGTCAACTATGTCCAAAGATCTAGTTTCGTCATAGCTTTAAATTATGTTGACATAAAATTCTAAAAGATTACTTATAAATGAACTTTTCTGTCTAAAGCCGCGTTGACTATTATTTATGAGACTATGCGCTTCCAAATGATCGATTACCCTATCGCGAATGACGATTCCATTAATTGGTCGAACGTTAATTTTTCCCTTCTTAAAGATAGTAGTTATATTCGCTTGCTTAAAATCTAATGGCACGACACCTTCTTCTTGAATTTTTAATGGAGTATTTATATTTACTATATATATTTGTAATGACTTTGCTCTGCTGTGATGTGGAGCGTAATCCTGGGCAACGCCGATAACTCCCTAATAGTTGCCTTGTTCTTTATTCAAACTTTCGTGGGCTATACAAAAACTTAAACGACCTTTCGTTTGCTACCGCTAACTAAGATGTTGTCTTCTGCTCAGAGACTCTCGTCCCTAATTTTAAACATATCTCTGAGCTACTAATACCCGACTTCGACAAACCTATACTTATTAGACGAGATTGATTTCCTAGTTTCCGTGGAATGGCACTGTATATTAGATCAAGCTATAATGCACAACACTTGACCAAGTTTCTTTGCCAGTGTCATGAGATGTAGCTTGTTAAAGTCTCCAGTAAATATAATAATCATTATATATTTTTTCTTTATAGGAATCCTACTGCGAATAATGATTCATATGACTGCCTTTTAACTCCCATGCCGTCAATACAATCAGTAGATGTTAAAGCTTCCTTTATCTTTGCTGGAGATCTTAATGCACATCACCAAGAATGGTTAGATTCTGTATCTCCAAAAAATAGAAATGTTCTTTCTGCTTTGTATTTCTCGAACTTGTTTGGTTGTGAATAACTAATTCGTGGACCTACACACAATTCTGGTAACTGCCTGGATCTTATTTTAACTGATGTTACAGGAGTCGTTGAAGACTGTCCTTGCTCCCATTGGACCATAATATCATCAGTTGTAAAATTTGTGTAGCCATTACTGTGCCTGATATCACCATCTCCCGTCGGGTTTATCTTAAGTCTCATGTTAATAGGGACAATGTTTCTCATGAAATTGAGAGACCAGTGGAATGCTATTTTCCGATCCAGTGCCCCTCTTTCAACTCTTACTTCATATTTATTAGACATTCTACATAGAAGAGTCCCATGCAAGATAATTAAATCACTTTTAAGGGCTAAAGCCTGGTTGAATAATGACTCTAAGGGAGACTTTGGGGATAAACAGGCAGCTTATCATCTTTGGAAACGAAACAAGTTTCAATTTCAATCGGGCAACTATGTTACTCTCAAAGCTGAGTCTCAGAGAATTTATAATGCAGCTGAAACTGCTTATAATTTCATTTGCAAGAGGTTTTGCTGGTACAACTCAACCATATAAATTGTGGTCTTCTCTCAAGGCTTCCTTGTTTAGTGTGGATTCTAGTAAGCCTCCTCTTCGTGAGTCTAATGGTTCACTGTCTTTTAATCCACTATAAAAACTAATTTGCTCTCCGATATTTTTATTCACTAACAGTGTAACCAAGAATTATCCCTACCCTTGACTTGTTTTCCATTGCCAAAGCTTGTCTCTGTTGCTTTTAGATCCAATAAATTGAAGAAATTCCTTTGGGATCTTGCTTGACTCATATGGTGGGACAGACCCAGATGTTTTTTTCCCTCTATTCTTTAAGAAGTGTGCCACAGTTATAGCACCTAAATTAGCTATAATATTTAGATTGCTCCTGAAGTCTGGTAGTTTTCCATCTTGTTGGTGCAAGGACAACATCACCCCCAGCTTCAACTTCTCCTTCTGAGTACCTCCCCATATATATTACACCTATTCTATCCAAGATCTTTGAGCGTGTTTTGGCTAAGCGGCTATCCAAATACTGTGAAAACTTTAATTTATTACCTGATTCTCAATCTGGATTCCGTAAGGGTTTGGGAACTTATGATTCATTGTTGACTCTGTTTCCTAATCTGCAGTCTTTCTGGACCATGGGTTTGAATTTCGAGTCGTTATTATTGATCTGAGTTCTGCTTTTGACGTGGTAAACCATAAGGCTCTAATCTATATGTTGAAACCTCTTAATATTGGTGTAAATCTTCTTAGAATCTTTACGAACTTCTTAAATAATAGATCTTAGTGTGTAATTGTTTATGGTATCTATTCTGCTTCAGTACATGTTGTTTCTGGTGTTCCACAGGGCCTTCTCCTTGGTTCTTTGCTTTTTTATTATTTTTACTTCCGATTTAGGCATTCATCTTGAAAACTACCTTGTATCTTATGCCGATTATATTACCCTTTACTCCTCTGTTAACTCTCCTAGTAACAGAGGTGAAGTTGCTGCTTCCTCGAACCGAGATTTGGCTAGGATCACTTATTGGTGTCAACTTTGGGGCATGAAGCGTATTCCTTTACTATCAGCAGATCCCCTATATTTCTAGTGAACAGGTTGAGGAAGTTTCTAGTGGGCGTTTATTGGGGGTATTTTTTTACTGTAAGCTGACTTTTGAGAAGCACATCCGTTTCTTATCTTCCTCAGTTGCCCATAAGACGGGCTTACTTCGAAATTGCTTGTAACTTTTGGTCGTGACTCCACAGTAATAAAATCTTTTTATGCTCTTATTTTGCCTCATTTTGAGTACTGTGCTCCTGTTTAGATGTTTGCGGCCAACTATCATTTGACATTGTTTTATTTAAAGTTTTTAATAACAATCGGCATCCGTTACATAGTGTCTTGCCTGGATCTTTCAATCCTGTCCGTGTAACAAGCTATGCTCTTAGTCTTAACGATTTTGCTATGAATCCTATAAATGTTTGCACTGTGTAATTTTCTCGGTGTTTTGTTCCTTGATTAGTCAAAATTTGGAATCAATTACCAAATGATATTGTCTCTTCTCCTAATATCTCTACATTTAAGTCTTGATTAAATGTTTATTTATTACAGTAACTTTTCATTCATTATTTGAGCTTACTAAGGATTTGTTTCCTTTTGTTGCCTCTTACCTTTCTCCAGTACCCCTGGTATTTTATGAGAATTCAATTGTGTTGTATCTGCACCCCGGGGGAAGGCTTTAGTCGCTTGATCATAATAATAATAATTTGTTAAAAAATATTCGTTAGCGGTCCCACTAACACGTTTCGAATTTCTTTTAAATTTGTCAGATAGATTAAATCAGGAGCCGTAGATTTACTGGATTTTAACTTATGATATAAAAATCTATTTCTGCTTCGAAGAATTCGATATCGATCAAAAGGTTATGCTCGTTAGAGTTTATCACGTCGTTCGTCTTTGTTTATAAATACCGATATCAAAATGTTATTTCATATATTGGCGACCTTTTTTATTTCCGAAACTAATTCGATATTGTCATTTATGATACATCCTATTGTTTACTTTATCGGGTTTCTATTGGATACATAATCGAAAAACTTCTTAGCGTTATATTTACTTTCTTTGGCAAGTTGAATTTCATATTTTCTTTTAGCGCTTCGTATTTCCTTCTGAAATGCTCGGTGAAAAAGGGCCAGGACGGATTAATATTTCCTAACGTCGGATCCCACTTGATCTCAATAAACTTGCGGTTGAAGGTATTAAAGTCCCCTCGTTTAAAAGTTGGCACTTTAATATCATTATTTTCCTCGTTACGATTTATATTAATTTGTGATCGCTGGAACCTATACCTTCCCCAATACTAATACCCGAGATAAAATTAACGTTGTTAGTTAGAATTACGTCTAGGAAATTTTCCCCTCGAGTTGGTTCATTGACTACTTCAGTGAAGTAGGTTTCTTCCATAAACTCCAATAGCCACTGCCCCTCCCCGTCCGCATTTAACGTTTCATAGTTGATATTTATACAATTTAAATCCAATTAATAAAGTCCAATTATTTTGAATGTTATTTCCAATAATGTTAAATAATTCCGTGTCAATCTCAATCTGTTTTGGTGAGGGTCTATGCACTACAAAGATATTTGTTGGAAAACCATTCGATTTTATTTCGGCGCATATTACCTCAACCACTTTGGGAAGAGTCAATTTTAATTTCGGTTAAACTTATACAACAAGGAAAGAAGGTACCCTAGGAGACCTTACGGTCCATTCAAGGAGGGTACCTTTGGACTAGCAATCGAGCGGGCACATGGCTGCTCAATTGTTTTGCGTCCCTAAACGGCCACTTTTCAAGACCTTGTCTAGTCTTGACTTGAACTGGTCAACAGATTCACTGTTGACAACTTCCACTGGAAGTGCGTTCTACTTACCGCAGATACTGTAAGTGAAAAAAATTCCACACAGATTGCGGTTGTAACGCTTCAGTTCAAGTTTGAAGCCGTGATTGCGCGTTATGTTCTCACTCAGTGTGAAAATATCCCGGTAGTCAACATTGTCGAACCCTCGAAGTATTTTGAAAACTTCGATGAGCTAACCATGCAGTCTACGGGTTTCCAGCGAGAACAGATCTAATTCCCTTAGTCTATCCTCATAACCTTTATGTCGGATAGAGGGAATCAGCTTGGTTGCCCTGGCTTGTACGCGTTCCAATCTCGCGATGTCCTTTCGCAATGAAGGACTCCAAAATTGTACGGCATACTCCAGATGCGGTCGGACAAGTGAGTTGAACAAGCACAGTACAATCCCCTGGTTCCGATATCCAAACTGGCGCTTAATATAGCCTAGCATCCTTTGGGCTTTCTTCTCTGCCTCGATGCACTGTTTTGAGAACTTGAGGTCGCTAATGATAGTTACACCCAAGTCTTTCTCAGTGTCACTCGATTCAAGAGCAGTGCCCTTAAGGATATACTGAGATTGGGGGTTTCTGTGGCCGATATGCATTACTTTGCATTTCCCCACGTTAAAAGGCATTTGCCACGTGTCCGACCACTCCCCAATCTTCCCAAGATCTTCCTGCAGGCGGGCAGTATTTCCATCCTTTGCAACGTTCATACCAAGCTTGGTATCGTCGGCAAATTTGGTGTACCGTAGTACTCCTCCACGCCGTTTATGCGTACGGCCTTTATTGATTAATTTATACACTAATAGTTTCATTTTGCTGATATAGTCTCTCCTGGATGTCTCTGCCCATGATTCAGTTATTGGTATAATATCGAAGCTGCGCAAGTGCACTAAACATTTAAATTATCCGAGTTCGAATAATAAGCGTGTTACAGTAGTAGGCATGTAAATCGTTTTACCAAAGGGTAAATTCTTATTACTGCGTGATGCGCCACTCTCCCCTATGTGTTCTCTACTCTCTGATGCCTTCCTGTCTGAAAATTTACAAGAGAATTATTAATTATTCTTCCCAGTCTTGCTGCTCCCACCCGTTTAGATGAAGTCCGTCTCGCCAGAATAGCTCCATTTGTTCGTAAAAATCATTCCACAAATCGATAAACTACACTCCCCCTTCCTGGCAAAGAACTTTAAGAGAGTTGTTAATATAGGATGTTCTTCTATAGAAAACATTCGCCGCACCTATTCTCGGAAGGATACCTGTAAATGCCACGTTCTCACTCATTTCTTTCAGCTTTCTCATCAGTTAGCGGTACCTTGTTAGAGGTTTCTCGGAACTTGTAGATAAAACATTATTTGTACCGATATTTATTATATAGGCTGTGCCTTGGGTATCTTCTCTTGTAAAATCTTCCATTATATCGACAAGATCCTCAACTCTTCCTCCAGGATAACAGTAGCTTCTCCGTTTGGTTGGTTTCCTGCCGCAATGTAGAGCTACCAACGCACCTCTACCTATTTAGTAACAAATGAGCACTAGACTAATCACTACTCCGTTTAACAAGTTCTAACCTTCTCGTTCCTCTCAAAAATTTTTAGTAATATTAAGCAATACTTAGCTTAGTCTTGTTAATACCCTAACTAGGCGAGTTTAACTCTCATTTGTTGCTTATGAGTGAGAAGTGCGTTGTTAACTCTACCGTTAGATCTAAATCGTTTGCATAGACATTCTTATTTTTTCAAAGAATTTTGTTTCTCTTTTTCTACCCAATATAATGGGGAAATGTTTGAGAACAAATTAGTAACAAATTGATTAAATATATTATAATTTTTCCAAAGTGGCACAAACACTCCGGTTGACAAATTATCGTTCTGTGTGAGACTTATGTATCTCAAAATTACGTTAATGCTCGAGTATCATGATTAACTATTTTAATCGGCCGCAAAATGCCTCTTAACTTCCTATTAGTTATGCCCTTTAACCCTCATGCACATAACACCATTCATTGCATACCAGTCAAGCTAAGATTACGTTACTTAACACACTCAACAATCATTTATCAATGTTTTGCCTAGTATGTTCAGAGTTGGCAGGTAAAACAAAAGATCTTTCATCATCAACCAAGATTATTGTGCGCACACTAGCGATACTGAACTAGCTTTAAAATCTACAGCATCATTCAATGAATCTGAAAATATTATTCCGCTTTAAGCTGTTAAAAACACTTGTCAACTGTCTAATTACTTTGACTGGTACTTAATGGGATTTTAATTCTTTAGTATCCCCGATATTATTGAGTTTGTCATAGTAATTTTATTATCAGGCTAGTGTGTAGTCTTGTGACGATCATTCACGCATTTCGAAATGGTTAATTGAATCTCCCAACCTCACTTTTACACAAAACATTATTTCAGTCTTAAAGACCACCGAAAAGATAAGCATGAAAGTATAACTTCCAATGTCAAATTAAAAGTCCACATTTGTCAAAGCAATAGTAAAAGTATGACTTAAACCCACTAAACATCCTTCAAACTACTTTCACATTCAAAGGTCAACAGTAGTCACTAATTATGTCGGTACTATACCAACAGTCATCACAAATTATGTCAGTACTGGACCAACTTTGTTAACTAGTCTCTATAATAGCTAGCAATTTGTGGCGTTTTCAGGATTTGTTGGGAAAAAATCTAAATGAAGATGTGGACAGCTCATCTTGAGCAATTCGCTAACAATAAGAGTTTGCTGATTTTTTATGACATTACGTACAATTTTTTTAGAGTTTGATGGACGAAAAGGTCCCTGAAGTTCAAAGTTAAAACACTTTTAGAAACATCCTTTTCTATTCATCTAGGCAGCTTAAGAGGTTCTGATTTTAAAATAGAAGAGTCTGAGGACACTTGTAAACAACTAACTGTCTTTACCTTAGTTGAAGAGAGTTGCTTAATAAATAGTTTAAACCAACGAATTAATTATTCTGTGGCTTTCGCAAAGTTCAAAGAATAAATTGAAGTAAAGACAACTGACTATATTATCGGTCATGACAAGTAAGTATGAGGTGTGATACAGGGGCTACGTTTTCTCTTTGGGTAGGTTAATGTATCTTAATTTTTTTAGTTTTCCTGACTGATGAAACCTTGTTCTTTGCTGTCTGAATTTTGTTAAAGCTCAGAATCATTGAGAAAAGCCTAATGGAATAAAATACCGGCCTAGGGGCATAAAATAAACCCGGTACTTGGTGTGTGCCATAGTTTTAGATATATTTTTCTTTATATTTAAATAAAATTAAAATATAAATGAACGACGCCAAAATTGTGTGCAAAGATAAATTGCCTGAGAAGTTTCAGAGTATTCCGTAACTCTCCTAAATATTTCCGCTCAAATCATTGGTTAGTGAAGGGCAAATCTCATAGAAAAAGGTCATGAATGCATTTATAAATAGTAAATGGCATGAAGATCTTTTTGATTCCACGCAAAGGTGAATCTGCGTGGCGTCAGATATTCGCTGGGCACTCATGTTAAAGCTGACATCTAGAGACTTTCGTGCTCTCCAGTTCCCGTTGACCGCAGTTTGGTTTACTTTCGTCTTGTTCCCTGCAGGAGGGTACCCTGTTTAACCTGTTGCACTTGGTACCTGGATGAGCTGTGAATCCTTCGGGTATGAGTGCAAATTAGGGAAGGCCTGTTATTGGGTTTACGTGAACACTGATGGGACCTAGTGAAGTTGTTGGTGCGATTCCCTTTCGCTACCTCCCAGCGTTACTTTATCTTTATTTATAATTATTAGTTATTATTATTAATATTATTATAATTATTATTATTTATCATTTTTATACTTTTAAGTATTTTTATATACTAGTGTTATTATTTATTAATTTATTATTAGTTAATACTATTATTTATTATTATTGTGTGTTGTTATTGCGGAGGGAGGGGTGGGCAGGGAGAGCCTTAATTTTTTTAGTATACTTTCCTTCATACGTGTTAGGCCTTCCTATACGGGACCACTTGGGCATGGTTCGCAGGAGCTCTTTCCTAGTGATTCCTTGTAAATTATTATTATGTATATCCCCTCAACCTTTTCTACCCGCAATTTGTCCCCGGAGGACTGCTTCCTTCAGGACAGAGTTCAGTCCGCTAGCCATGTTACCTTGGTGGACTGCATGCCATCATTTAGCACCAGGGTATGATCATAATTGATGATCACCCACCCTACTCGTTAGTGGATTAACTTATCTCTACTTCTCTTTATTACATAGCCTCGCGCGCTGCCCGGCGCACCTCCGTCTCTTATGGGTTCTTAGAGGAATGGCACTGTATACCGCGAGGTCCATACATGCTGCGAGGGCCGACAGACCGCTGGCTAAGGCACGGGGTATGTTAGTCCGTCGGCTTTGTTCACATTTTTCCAGTACACATTTAAGATGGCTACGCCAGCACCATTCTTTATGGTAAAAAACTCGACGACAATTTCGCCTGAGTAGCTGTTAGGTTGTCAAAGCATATCTTAGCTGGACCTGTGGACCGAGTATGTATAAATGATAACATTCTTGAATTTTCCGATGCTAAGGAGGCTTTTCTCTTGACCTCTTAAGGCATTCGGAGGTCAGAGTATCTACTTGCCATGCATTTTCTTCATTTTCACATGTTACGATGTCTACAAGTGAAAGCAATAGTGGGCGTCCGCAGACGCATGGAGATCCGACTCCAAACACGGCCTCGTCCTCCTTAGGTGTCAGGGAAGACGAAGTAAAACAAGACACTCCTTCAGTCGGTGAAGGGGCTCTCGTCTTACCATCCCCATGCGACAAAGGGGCTTCCCATTTGCAATCCTTGGAGCTGCTCTCGGGCGCCTTCACAACTGGAAAGGAGTTGGCTACCCTTATGCTTTCTCAGGAGCCACTCCAAACATATGTATTACAACGGATAGGGCAATTCCCTCTTTTATTTCTTAAAGCGTTCGGGGGGTATTCCCCTTACCCTCTTCCTGGTAGCCACTTTTGGAGACTCCATCTTAAGAACAGCGGAAGTCTCGCCTTTCCTATTCATGGAATTGCCATAAGAGCAAGCAGGCACTCAAAATTGACCACTCGTGGTGGCAGCGTTTTGATTGAGCTAACACGCTTAGAGGAACAAACAATGGCCACTACCGTCTGAGGATGCCCCCTACCATCCTTCCTACATACATATACACCTTGCAGGGGGTCGGCGTCCCCCCCCCCCCCCACACACACACACTCGACCCCTCTTCACCGATAGAGGTCGCTTAGACAGCCAAAGACTTGACTCAGACTGAAGGTACGTCAAATGGAATCCGTGATGTTTGGAGGGGTAACCACATGTAAGCCCGTTTGAGTTGGACATGGTCTCGGAGGTCACCCAGCCAATAATGGCAGGATATTCTCAAACTCGGGCTGGATAGCAAACGCCGAACTTAAGTCCACCCCTGTGAAAACTTCTTGTCAGATGGTTCGGACCAACGAGGAATCACAAGGAGAGGAGTAACCTCCTACCCTGACTAGTGCCCCCTTGACAGCCAAGCCCTTTTCCATCTCGGAGAAGGATTTTGTTGAGGCCGGCCAATAGGTGCCTTCCTGGGATGAGGAGAAACGGGTTTACTCCCCGCACTCCTCTCCTCAAAAAAGAAAGAATAAAAACAAGAGAAAGAGATAGAGGACTGGGGATTCCTTTCCACCCACAGGGCTCCAGGGAAGGAAGAGTCCGCTGCCTCTTCGGCAAGCGACCAGGCCAAAATCGGCACGTAAGTACCAGAGACGCCCTCTACTGGGAAGAATTAACAAAGATTTAAGTCGCAAACGCGCTGAACAGCCCCTTGATTACTTCGGGACCACTTATTGAGAGACTACTAGGCATTTTTGTGCCCGCTGGCTTCAAACGTTTTTTGGTTATTCGCTCCACTGATAGCATCATGTTGGCCAAGTGCAATACATAGGTGGAGGGGCTATCTAACCCCTTCAATTTGCTTAATGTTCCCAAGGAAATTATGTTCTTCATGTTGCCAGACATCACCCCCTTTTAATGACCTGCTCCGGAAACGTATATCTACCATTTTAAGGAAATTTTACTGTCAAATAAATTTTAAACTTACTTTCATTAACAGCAAAAATATTGGCATTTTTTTCAGACTAAAGGATGGTATTCCAACGCCTTTGAGTTCGTGCATATTGTAAGACAGACGTATCCTCAAATGATTTTATGGGATTCAAATTTGCTAAATGTACATCCACTCTCCGCATTAAAGAATATCTATGTATTAATTACAACCAGCCGAATTTAAATAATGACGCGTTATCCTTTCCGTTATTTATAACTTAATAACCAACCAAACTGTATTCAATCTTAAATTTCCTGCCCAAAGACAACTTCTCATTGTTATTCGAGCATGTAAGGTAATGTCCTATTTCTTTATCTAGTTTTACTATATTATATAATCCCCATCCCATTTTATTTTTATGTTCTGTACCGTTACGTTTATTATGTTTGCATTTGATTAATATAATTTCCTTTCAAATATTTTCTACTGTAGATCCCTTACTAGTTTTTTTGGTCGTTTGGTTTTCGTTAACATAATGATCATTTTAGTATTTTACCACCGTTTGCGTCAATTTTTAATTGTATTGTACATGTGCCTTAGTATAGATTTAACTTTAGATTTCAAATTTGTTTTTTATCTCCTGGAGATGGGTTTAGAAATAACCCGAAACGTAGAGAAGAAAGATGGGACCCGCCTTCTTCGTTTTGCCCTTCTTACTTACTATATGTATACAGTGCCGCGCAAAAGTTTACAACCCACCATGAAAAACAGACGTTTATGTATTTGTTAGCACGATACTCGTAGGTAAATGAAACTTTTATTACCTACAGGATATGTATTCAAACAATAAATTAAATCATCAGGACCATACAAAAACATCAATATACTTTTTTATCTAAGAAATACAATTAATTAGTAACGCAAAAGTTTACAACAGATATATCAAATCGTTTCTTAATATTTAGTAACATAACTACTGTTGCTAATAACAGCTTGAAGCCGCTGTGAGTAGTCTCCTAAATACTTCTTACATGTGTTTATTTTAATATTACTCCATTCCTCAATGCATATTTTCTTCAGTTCAGACATGTTTGTTGGTTCTCTTTTTTTTATTCTGAGCTTCAGTTCCTTCCATAGATTTTCGATAGGGTTAAGATCTGGGGATTGACTAGGCCATTTTAGAACATTTACACCATTTGATTTAAACCAATTTTGTGTCAGTTTTGCTGTATGCTTTGGATCATTGTCTTGTTGAAAGATCCACTCCTGTTTCAATTTAAGAGAATGCACACTTGGACGTAAATTTTTCTTTAAGATTCTTCTATAATGTTCTCCATTTATCCTTCCTTCTATGGTTTCGATATTTCCAACACCTGCGGCACTAAAACAACCCCATATCATGATTGAGCCACCTCCATATTTTACTGTTGGGGTAGTGTTCTTCGGTACGTATTCGGTACCTTTCTTTCGTCATACCCTCGGAGCTCCATTACGGCCGAACAGTTTATCTTTGTCTCATTCGACCAAAGTATGTTGTCCCAAAACTCTGCAGGTTTACCAACAAACTCTTTTGCAAAATTCAAACGATCACGAACCTGTTTTCTTGTAAGAAGTAGAGGTTTCTTTGGAGACCATGAGTAGATGCCCAAGCTACGAAGCGATCGACTAATTGTGTCTTTACTCACTGTAACTCCACTCACTTCTAAGTCATGCTGAAGTTCTTTAAGAGTAACCTTGTGTGTTTTACTCACCTTTCTTACTAATAATCTCCCTGCAGGTTCGGTGATCTTGCGAGGACTGCCAGAACTGATCAGAGGAAGAGTAGAATTCTGAGACTTCTAGTGACCTATTATTGTTCCAACTGAACTCAATGGAACTACTAACTGACGAGATATTTTTCTATAACCAATGCCACTTTTATGAAGGTCTACAATACGTTTTCGAAGATCTTGATCGATTCCTTTCTGTTTTCCCATCGTGCGAATGTTTACAGGCCGCTGTCTGATAAAGAATGACGCGATAGCTTATACCAGTCACTAAGTTATGTGCGTAGATTAATGTAGAACGTTCTAGAAATTGTAAGAAGTTTTTCCTTCTCGAACATTTATGAGTAAGTGATAAAAATCGATATGTGTTGTAAACTTTTGCGTTACTAATTAATTGTATCTCTTCAACAAAAAAGTATATTGATGTTTTTGTATAGTCCTGATGATTTAATTTATTGTTTGAATAGATATCCTGTCAGTAATAAAAGTTTCATTTACCTATCGTGCTTACAAATACATAAACGTCTGTTTTTTATGGTGTGTTGTAAACTTTTGTGGGGCACTGTATATATATATATATATATATATATATGTGTGTGTGTGTGTGTGTATAGTACTGTAATACTATGATGCAAAAGGATAGATGTTGTGGAACATTCTAAAAATAGTTTATAACAAACAAATTGTGCGATTGTTGCTCTTCCATTTTCCTAACGTCCTAAATTTAGGACACCAATTTTTGTAGAATCTATGGAATAAAAGTTATTTCTACCCAGTTCAGTGTTTTACTAGGACCCAATTTACATAAAATATTGTTAGTTCTGAAAAGTTAAGAAAAAAATAAATCCGGGATATCTGGGTTAAATAAAACTCAACCCAAGGTTTGAGATTCCTTGCGAATCTTCTTATATAAATTAGCTAAAAATGTGGTAATGTGAATGGAATATGTAGAGAGAGTATGGTGCATGAGGGAGTCATTGGCGCTTAACCTATAATACTTTGGTGTATCGCGCATTACGCGTGCGATCTAAGGTCCTACTACATTACCTTAGAGAAATATAACTCTTTTGCGGTTGACTTACGCCAGGTGCTTTGGGGCAAGTTAACCTTGAGCTCTTCACAAGTGGTTACCCTATACTTCGATCCTTTGAATTTAGACAAAAATGCATTTTTAAACTGTATTTTCATTTATCGACCTAAGTTAAAAAAGAATACGAACTTTCATAGACACCTGATAGAAAAAGGAAATCTAATTTTTTTTCCTGGGATGGTCAAATAGACCTTGATTCAATGTTTTTCTGGCGCCCCCAAAATGATTGCCTCTATTATTACAACCTATGAAGACGTATAATAAAAAAATATTGAATGAAGTTTGTATTCTTGCCTTTTTTTCACTTTTAGTAACGAAATGAATGTGGTAAAGGTAAAGGAAAGGGTCAAGCAGGGTAAATGGGTGAGAGCATTTATATCAAGTAGGAAAGGAAAAGTCTTTCTCTCTCTCTCGCTCTTTCTTTATATATATATATATATATATATATATATATATATATATATATATATATATATACTCTTTCTCTCCTCTCTCCCTCTCACTTTCCGCCCCACTCTCCCTCCCACTTTCCGTTCCACTCTGCCTATTTCCCTCTCTCATTGTCCCACTCTACAACTCTTACTCTCACATACTTAATATCCCACTATTACTATCAAACTCTCACTCTAACATTCACACTCACTCTCTTACTCTAATACTCTCACTCCCACACTGATAATTGTAACACCTTCACACTCGCACTCTCACACACTCGAAGTCACACTCTCCCACCTATCTCACACTCTCACTGACAATCACAACTTCACATTCACATACTCAAACTCTCACACCATTGAAGTTACACCCTCGCACTCAATCTCTCTCACACTCACACTGCACTCTCACTCTCTAATTCATTCACTTTCTCCCACACTCGTATTCTTATACTGTTTCATTCACACGCTCTTTCCGACACTCTTCCACACACACTTCCACACGCACTCTTACAGACACTTTCATTCACACTTTCGTCACTCAGCTCCCCGTCCGCCCCAGCTTAACCTCTTCTCCTTTTTTTTCCTGACACCCTGTCCTCTTACCCTACTTCCTCACTTTCTCTACAACCTCGCCCACAACTTTGTCTAGTCAGCCGCTAATTTCACCCTACCATCTCACCCTACCATCCCAGATCGGAGCTGAGGGGGAAGGAGACAACGCCCCTTCACTCCTGAGTTCCTGTTTGGGGTGGTAGGTTTTTAACAACATGTTTCACACCCACCCTCACCTTCCTCACATACCCTTTCTGTCTCCTTTCAAGATCTATCAATTTTACGCCCCGCCCAAGGTTGAGCCGCCATGCCAAAGGACTGCCACTGAGCGGGAGGTGTGGTACTAAATGGCGGCAGCTCGCTCTGCTGGCCCCGTATTCACCCATCGCAGAGCGGACTACTGCGCGGGAGGATTAGCGTTTGCATCCCGCGCAAATATTAAGGTTACTATGCCCATTAATGATAATCTTACAAATACTCTTTTACATCTCCTTTAACATCGTTGAAGCCGCCCTCGGGTAGCTCCATAGCAGAAAAGATCACCCCCTCCCTGTGCTTTCTTAGGGGCCCCTCCAAACCTCTGAGACCGGAGATGAGGCTTACTCCTCTCCTAAGCCTGCGGGTGCAGGGGACTCCACATCACCCCCTTCTCAGGAGGCGCCCTTGGGCAACTTCCTCTTATAAGGCAGTCTCCCTTTACTTTCCCAGGGGAGTGCCAAGAAAGCAGGCAGTCGGCCCGTGACAATTAATGTCGTGCTTGCATGCGGGATTAGTTTGGAGAGGGTCGATGTAACTGCCTCCCTCTTTTTCCGGATGGATGCCGGTGAGCCAGCTGAGAGAAAAAAGTGTTCCTCGGATGGGGTCCGTGATAGACATGGCGCCTGAGGTGACCAACACGTAACGCTAGAATCTTCCATGGGTTCAAACCCGGGTTTGGTGCTAAGAACAGAACCCAGGTCCGCCCCAGTGCAAGCTTCTCCTCAGACGTCTCGGGCCCCGATGATCTACAAGGAGAGGAGTGACCTCCTCACGCCGGCGCTGCCCATTTGACAGCAAAGACCTTCTCCATTTCGTAGAAGGATCTTGCTAAGCCGGTCCATCCCACCTCAGAGCTCCTTCCGGCAGAGGATCGAAGCGGGTTCATTACCCACCCTCCTATCCTTAAAAGAGAAAACATTAAGGCTCCTCTCCTCCGAGAGAGCCACAGGGACTGACGGATCAACTACCATTTTGCCAAGCAACCAAGAGTATATCGGTACGTTCGGCCTCGGTGCTCTCTCGGGCATGGAGTCCCAGACAAAAAAAAAATGCATATGAGCAGAGCGGACCTAGATTACATTGGGGCCCCTCATTCAGAGATTACCTGGTGTTTTTGTGCTCGCTTCCTTAAGCCCTTTCTAGTTATTCGCTCCACTCATGGTAGCCTGTTGGGCAAGGGCAACAAGTTCCATCAGAGGACAGCAGTAACTAGCCTGATTAGTTGAGAGCCGAAGGTGACGGGTTTCTCGGACGGGAGGCTTCTGGTGATTGCGTCGGATCCCTTCGAGGCGGCGGAGTTTAGTGCTCTTTGAACACTTAATGGCTCTCCGGTGGTGTGACACCACACTCCACCATGAACTTTGTGAAAGGATTCGTTTATGCGAGGTAACTCATGGACTACTCTATAGATGACATCACATTAGAGCTTGCCGACCAAGAAGAGGCAAAGGTCAAACATGCGATGAGAAAACAGGGACGTGCCTCGAGACCCACCACTACACTATTCGTCACGTACGACTGTAACAGGCTCCCTGAGCCAGTGCTTGACGATTGTTATCGCTACAACGTAAAGGCATTCGTGCCACTGCCGCGGAGATGCTACTACTGCTACCACTTGGACGACATGAATCACTCCTGTAGACGTACAAAGTCGGGGTTACCTGAAGTCTGTGTAAGTTGCTCCAAGGCCAAATATGTCAATTGAAAAGTGTCTCATCCCGCTTCCTCGAAGCAATGTGTTGCGTATCTCCTTGATAAGTAAATCCTGGGAGTTCAGGCTCAGGATCATCTAATTTCGCGAGGCTAAGGACTTACTCCTGGCGCACACGCGTTGACTGGGACGTCATATGCCTCAATGTTAAGAAAGACGCCCTCTGCTCCTTTCCCCTCCAGACATGTGAGCACGGTTGTATTCGCGCTCATTCAGAACCCTTCGTAGGATTCTACCCACACTGGGCGCTCCTCTGGTTTAGCTGGCGTTGCAATGGGTTCGATCCAAGCCTCGACTAAAGCTAGGGCTTCCCCTTTCCTTCCACAAGCGTGCCTCTTTCCCGTGAAGCGAAATGGCCAAGAGCCTCCCCCACGTCGTTAGAGTCACAGGAGACAACACCCCTGAAGTTGGTCGTGAGGCCCTCTTCCTGAGTTCCTAAAGCTGCTCGCCGAAATGAGGACAGCACTAAAGGAGCTTTGGCTATTACGCCCAATCTCAGTACTAGGCTGGGTAGCTCGAAAACGGTGGATCCTCCAAAAGTGGCACCCACGATCCAAAGCCTGATGGACGGATAAGGCTTTGAAGGCGACAGCGCCTTCGACGCCTTATCCGGCCATCAACGCACGGAGTTCGGCCTCCTGGAACCCTACGGCCATTTCCGTGAGGGTCTCCTCTTCGAAGCTTTTCGCCAAAACTCCTCAGAGCAATGCCTGGAGGACATATTCCTTCAATGTGATTGCCGCAGACTTCCGGTCAACCGAGAGGAGATGCGAAGGCTCGTCTCCTCCAGTTTATTCCTTGCAGTCATTTTGCAGGAGAACATAAGGGTTTTTGCGACCCCACCATCAGGAGATTTGAGGCTCGGTCGGAAGATGCACAATTTACACTAGTCATGATGTATCCGTTCGTTTCTTTGCTTTAGATACCTCCTCCAGGCAGTAGCTGTTCAGCTGCACCTGGATAGGAGGTATACTGTTATTTCCGCGTACATTCCACCGTCAGCCGACTTAGACGTGGGGGTATTCCGCCACGTCTTAGCACGGGGGCCGAGGCCTTTTCTTTAGCTCGGGGATCTGAACGGTAGACACCCCCTCTGGGGAGACTACTTGAGCAATCCTAGGGGTCAAGTCCTTGCCGACCTGATCGATGAACTGAAGATAGGTGTCCTAAATGTGCATGAGTTTACGCATCACTGCCCGAGAACCGCTTCATTTTCCTATCTCGATCAATATTTGTGCTTTCCGGATGCACACCCAGATTTTGGGTGCGGGCTAATCGATGAACTTCACGGTAGTGATAATTTTCCCATTTAAATATCATTTTCTAAGGCGCTTCCTCCTGACCCTCTCCATCCCCCTTCAGTGGTGCTTGGCGCGGTCGCGGTGATACACACTTCTGTAATTGAATGATTACTCTGTCTCACTCGAGGACTTTATAACTAGATGAGACCGTTGAGTTCTCCATCATCCTCATCGCCGTAGGCCTAACTATTATTCCTAGAATGTTTGGCCATTTTTGCACATCGACCGCTTCCGTGGTGGTCAGCCGCGTGTGAGGCGGCCCTCAAACATAAGTGTTATGCCTACATGCGCTATAAGCTCTGCCCGAACGATTTCACTGTTGGTGAATTTCGTCGAGCTAGGTCTAGGTTGCGGTATGTTTCTAAATACGCCCGCCTCTCTTCATGGTGGGCATGTGTCTTCACTTAACAGGAAGACCCCTCTAGCAGATGTTTGGAAACGAGTCAAAAGGATTCGGGGCAAGTTGTTGCAGGTCTCCTCTCCCGTTCTCCAGGAGAATGGAACCGCAATCTCTTCCGTGGCGGATTTCTTCGCAACAGCTTTCTCCGCATTTTCTAGCCGTAATGCTGCTCCACCAGCATTCATTTGCATCGTGATGTAACAGAAGGCCGCTAAATGTACTTGAGATCTAGAGGCGGAGAACCCTTTACCGACAGGTTCACAGTAAGTGAGTTGCGTTGCGCTCTTGCTTCGTTCACGGAAACAGCCTCTGATCCAGTCAATGTCCCTACGCCATCCTTCGACACTTACGGTGAGGCATGGCCTTTCTCTTAGATTTGTTCAACAGCATCTGGGTAGAGTTTATCCTCTCAAACTCCTGGTAAACCACTACCTTGCTCGCTTTTTGCAAACCAGAGAGATATAACTCTACCCTTGCCGGTTTTCGCCCAATCTCTCTAACCTCCAAAGTGTACAGATTGATGGAGAAATTGGGAAATGTTAGATTAAGTTTTTTTTCTGCACAGTGGAGAGCACCTGTTTTCTGCACAGTGCAGCTTTCGCAAGGTGGCCTCCATGTCGGATGCTTTTCTCTGACTGGAAAACGCCGTCTGCGAGGCCTTCCTTCATAGACAGCACTATGCCACGATGTTTTTGATTTGGCGAAAGCCTATGATACCGCATGGCGATACGGTACCGTGGAGACTCTCCACAATATGGGTGTGAGAGGACGCTTCCCAGTCTTTATATATTATTTTTTGGAAGATTATCGATTTTTAGTACGGGTGGGGGAGCCCTCTCCGTCCCACTGTAGCAGGAGGAGTGTGTCTGGAAAGGAAGTGTCCTCAATGTCACACTCTTTGCCCTGACCATCAACGGCATAAACTCGGTGGTACTGGAAGATGTTCTCGCTACTTTCTTAGTGGACGACCTTTTGATCTCTTCTGACGCGGTCCAGATGTGGCCTCTGGAGCGTCGATTCCAACAGGTTTTGAACCACGTGTCTCGCTATTCCAATGCGCATAAGCTTCGTTTTCCTTGGAGAAGACTAGGGTGATGTACATCTGCTTCCATCCCGCCTCCACCCTGACCGAGACTTCTCTATAAATGGAGTTGGCCTGGAAGTGTTGGACTCGCACCGTATTCTTGGTCTTGTATTTGACCCACGCCCCACGTGGGGGGGGCTCATATTTGGAGCCATAGAATCTCTTATACCCGCACCATGGATTTTCTTAGTTATGTGAAGCTCGAAAACAGATACGAGAATTATGTGTCCGCAGCCTAGCGTGTATTGCGGAAAGTGGACTCGATTGACAGCATTGGCATTCACTTGAGACCGGTGCCTTTTGCACGTCCCTGACTGAGATCCTAATTGTCGATCCTGGGGACATGCCACTCGCTCTGCACCGAGCACAGTATATTATTCGCATGTACGCGTGAGCTCGGTGTCTCCCCCAGTCGCCAAAAGCTCTCATTGCATCCGCAGCTGATCTCGACGGTTCCTATGCCATCGAGAGACGCCAGTCATTCCCTAAGCCCTTTGAATTTAGGGCTAGGAAACTCCTTCAAGAGCTAGGTATAGCTCTCGGGCCGGTGGCGCCCCTGGTTCTGCCCAGGACGCCACCCTAGACGGAACTATTTGTTTCCAAGCCTCTGCTACCAAGGCTTCCACAGCGACGGAATTATTGCGTTTGGCCTTTTTGGAGCACAATTCTTGTGACGCTGGAACCGTGTCAGTGTATAAGAATGGCTCAAATTACCAAGTCCTAAGAGGGGGTCGGTTTCCATGCCGTACCCTTTCTGTTTGAAGTCAGTCGGGCTCTGCCAGGCGCTGCCTGTGTTTTCACGGCCGAGCTGGTTGCAATACATCGCTCGGTACGGGAGATAACGCGACGTGCCGGGTTTGGAGTTCTGATTGTGATTTATAGCGAATCACAAAGCGCCTTGAGTGTTCTCGGGGCATTGGAATCACCGCATTCCCTGGTTAGCGATATCCCTGACACCACGGTTTTGGCGAGCCGGGCGGAAGTCGAGATTATCTTCTGCTGGGTTCCTGGGCATGTAGGAATTGCATTGATTGAGCGGGCCGATGAGGGCGCCAAAGAGTCCGCGAGTACTGGGTAACCAGATTAGCGTTTTGCTCTTTCTCATTTAGATTACATGGAATGAATACGGATAATTCTCTGGGCTGCGTGGCCAAGAAGATGGGAGACGGTCGAAGGGAACTTAAAGTTGTATGCCTTTGCGCCGTGACTGTTCCCATGGACCTAGACACCAATGCCGCGACGACTTCAGATTGCTTTATTTGGTCTCATAATTGGACATACTTGCGGGACGCACCGCCTTTCGATGGACCACTCGCCTACCCCTTATTGTGACGACTACGTTGTCCCCCACACTGTTCTGCACATTCTTGTTGAATTTCCTATTTTGGTTACCTCTCCCGGTACTGGGATGAGCGTTGCTGCTACCGCTTGTTCCTTGTACCTGGAACTGGTTCGTCTATACTGACATACGGACTATACGACTTTTTGGAGGAGGCTGGCCTGCTCAACTTTATTTGACTATTTTGTTGCAGGTCGCATGTTCCGATGCCATAGCTCACCTTCTTAGTGCCTTTTAGCTTTGTTTTCTTTTGTTGTATTTTTAACCTTTGTCCCTTTTTTATCGTTGTTTTTGTTATTTATATATTGTATTTGTTTTGCATATAGCCTATTAGTAGGCTCTTGTGATTATGGCGACTTCTGCCTAAAGTAGGCAGTCGCCAGATGGGTTCCTAAAATCTAAAATTAAATTTCTCTCACATACATACTCAGGTTAAAGAAATGAAAATGGGCGTGATGTCAAAATAAGTAAAAGTATATTATTTTATTCCGTTTGATATTTCTCTCTCCTCTTTATTATTCTATTTTGATCGTTTTTTGCCAATATAGGAAGACGACATCGCTTGTATATCATTCATTCCATATTTCCTAGTGATTATTTAGCATCTATTATGTCACCTGTGTGATGTGATTTCTCGTTGATTACGAAACTCTTGTGTCCCTCTTGCAAAATCATTGTTCTTCATCATTTAATGACTTATATTAGTCTAGAGAAAAGAGGGAGAGGAGCAAAGTCCGTCAACAAAACCCTCAACCAGGGACTTTTCCATGTCTAAACCGTGCCAGAATCGGACTAATTACCCACTCGAGCACACACCGGAACTGACAAACTCGATGTTCATTACCCAGGGAACTGGAACCCGGCAGTCATACTTATTTATTGACTGACTCCAACGACGATATATATATATATATATATATATATATATATATATATATATATATATATATATATATATATATATAAGGGTCTTTCAACAAGGATGCTCGAGTTTTGTCACGCGATAGTGGCCATGTTGTTAAAGCGACATCTAGCAACCTCGCCGTGAACTGTTCAGTAGTACTTGGCAAGTCACGATGGAAGGTTATAACGTTAAACACCGTGTGCAACTCATCAAATGTTATTATTAAAATCAGTGCTTCGTTCGACAAACGTTCCGCGCATTACGTGATTTCTATCCTCGCCACAATCGTCTTGCCGAGTCCACTGTTCGACGCTTGATGGCCAAATTCGAGGCAAAAGGGTCGATCAACAATCAGCCAACACCCCTACGTCGCCGAAACGCAAGGTCTGCTGAATACATCGCTGCCGTAAATGAAAGTGTACGGGAAAATCCGAGGCAGTCAATTTCTCGTCGTTCACAAGTACTTGGCCTTTCTGCGACTTCAGTTTGGCGAATTATGCTTATGGACTTGGGTCTGCACCTGTACAAAATCCAACTTACCCAGGAACTTAAGGTAAACGACCATAGACAACGCCATTTGTTCGCTGATTGGGCTCTAGAGCAGTTGGAATTTGCCCCAAATTTCCGCTAAAAAATCATCTTCAGCGAAGAGGTTCATTTTTGGATGAATGGATTTGGGAACAAGCAAAATTGTCGGATTTGGGACGAAAACAATCCATATGAGATACACCAGCACCAATTGTATCCCAACAAAGTCACTGTTTGGTGTGGATTTTCGTCTAACGGAATTATCGGTCCGTATATTTTGGAGAACGAAAATGGAATTGCCATAACCGTCAAAGGCCAGACCTACAGATTGATGACAAGCAACTTCTTGTAGCCTCAACTGGATTATATGCCTGATATGCATACTGACGACATGTGGTTCCAACAGGACGGCGCTACGCGCCACACTACGCACGCTACGATAGACATTTTGCACCAGCGATTTGAGGGCAGAGTCATCTCGCGCGGTGGCGACGTCAACTGGCCACCGAGATCATGCGATTTAATGCCATTAGACTATTTTATTTGAGGCTACCTTAAATCGTAGGTCTATGCAAATAGTCCGCAAACAGTTGATGTCCTCAAAGTCAACATAACAAACACCATCTAGCAAATTCAGCCAGGTTTATGTGACAAATTCATCGAAAATTGGGCCTCCCGAATACGTTCCACCAAGTGAAGCCGCGGCGGACATTTGAACGACGTCATATTCCACAGTTAATACCATAAAATGTACTTTCAAATTTAAAATAAATTGAGTGCATATATCACACACAGGTTGTTTTATTTACATTTAAATATCCAGCGACCTTATTGAAAGACCCTATATATATATTATATATATATATTATATATATATTTATATATATATATATATATATTATATATATATATATATATATATATATATATATATATATATATATCTCTTGTCACATACACTAGAAGGTAACACTTAAAATAAGCTTTTTCACAGATAGCCAAAAAAACTATCTTTCGATTGGCCTTTTCAAATGTCACCCCTGCTTATCGCCTTATAAATCGAGAAAAATTATTGCAATAACGCAATCATAATTATGCTGTTAAAATGGACTTTTATTTCCTGTCTTACAAGTGTTCAATGTGGCCACCACCTGCAGCACTGGCAGCCTCAATGCGATAAGATAATTCATCCCAGACGCATATCAGCATATCAGGTCCACTGAGTTGATCGCTGTTGTTATTCAATGTTTAGTGGGTAGCGGTGCAACATAAACCATTAGGTTCCAATCATGTGGTCCATCTTGTTGAAAAGTTAAGTCATGTGAATCTGCTTGAAGTGAATTAAAGAGTTAGTTTTGGAGCATATCGAGATAGGTTTGTCCTGTAACGGTGTCTTCTTCAAAGAAAAATGGACCATGAACCTTGTCCCGAGACACAGCACAGAAGACGTTCAACTTAGAGGAATTTATTTCATGCTTAATTGTTTCATGTGGGTGCTGTGTTCCCAAAATACGTACATTGTGACGATTGACTGTGCAGCGCAAGTGTAAAGTCGCTTCATCACTAAAAATTAAACATGAAATGAAGTTTTCGTCTTCTATCATCTCCAGTATCGAATCGCAAAATTCCATCCGCTTCCTCTTGTCATCTTTGGTAAGTGCTTGAACGAGGCGTAGGCTGTATGGTTTAAAATGTAGACGTCTTCTTAGCACAAGCCAGATAGTGGATTGATGGATCGCAAGCTCACAGCTATTCGATTTGTGGAGTTCCGTAGGCTCTCCTCAAACGCAGTACAGATTCTCGCCACTTGTTCCGCCGAAACTCGTGATCCTGTACACAGACACCCACTCTCTTGAAACTGTCGAAACCACCGTCAAATGTTCTTAGGAGAGAGCGGATTAATGTCGAATAGCCTTCGAAAAGCACGCTGCATCGTGACAACCGAATTTGTTTTCGCGACTTCGAGAACACAGAACGCCTTTTGCTGAGGACTCGCCATTCCGAGAGTGAACAAACAACTGAACGTTGCCGCAGGAATGATGTGACGCGACTACAGCGCACCTGTGGCAGCCATTCAAAACTTAGAAAACTCCTCTTTCAAATAGTCACTGACTCATTCCATGACGATGCTTGAAAAATGAAGCAATGCGTCATGAAATCGGTTCATTCTTTTTTCATAACCCTGTATATGTAAGAAGATATTAGTAAACCACAATATTTGAATCAAGATTTATTTATAAATAAATCTTGATTCAAATATTGTGGTTTACTATTATCTTCTTACTGATATATCACGCTAATGAAGTATCGTCTAATATACATATATAGAGAGAGAGAGATTAATATAATTTTTTTTTCATTATTTATGAACTTTGTAAAACGACAAAGCAGCAGAAGATGACATTCACCCGAACAAACAACACTAAGATGAGATCTAAGGCATACAATTCAAAACAGAAATTTTCATTACGGACATGAGTTTCAGTTCTTTCAACATAGCGAGACAGATAGAAAGAGCTGAAGTCACTTCAAAGGGAACAAATTAATGAAACACTTAAAGTATGAGAAACATTTTCCAAAGTATGTGAGAGTAGTCGCATGCGAGTTTTCCAAATTATACGAGTTTCAGTTGCTACTTATGTGCAGGGGTGATTTATAAGTTCGAGCGTCCATTAGCGGCTGACTGCTATCCAGTGCTTGGAGGAATCTCGAAGCCTCAGAACGAAATTCTGTGCCGGAGGTGTTTGATATCAAAGCTGAAACTTTGCGCTAAATGAAGAAAATAGCAAATGCGAAGAGGGGTTTTAATAAGGTTGGTGGAAAACAAGAGTTTATTTGAAGAAACTTAAAGCTGAGAGAACCTGTAGATAATCTGTTGCTTTCATTGTTTTTAGTGAGTGAAAAATGAACGGTGCCAACTGGCTTTTATGATTTATTTAGGAACGACAGCCAGCGTGGCCTTTCCTCGAGAGTAGGTTTTTGTAAAAAATGTTACCAAAAGTAGTCAGGTTAGGAAAAGTGAAAATGCAGGATGAATTATTCTTAGTAGAGGAATCTTCTTTGGCTGCTAGTAAATAAGTCGCACGTCTGGTTCATTGCTGGAGGTAACCATTGCAGGACTCACATGTATTAACGTTTCGAATTAGGATGATGAAAGAATTGCAACATTAAAGCCCATAGGAGTTCGCCTGGTCGGAGCCTTCCGTGAAACCTTTACTGCCAATTTCTGAGGTTGGCCGTTTTTTTTTCTGATTGGTATGGATTCTATAGGGGAGAACCTGTACATACTGATATGTCCAAATGTCATCCAAGAAACATATGGTTTTCCCAACCATACGACCGCACGAATGCTGGGCATTCCTACAGTACGGCTGGGAAATCAGCCGTAGAAGAAATAAGCCAGAGATTATTTGCCTAATTTGCAACAATAACAAAAAGGGCCAGTGCTACGCTACAAACATGCAGTAATTATATTTACGATAAAAACAAAACTATAGAGTAATTCATTCGTATCTGTCGTCCGCCACGAATTCCCATTCGCAAAGCTTCCCCTAATCCATTCCATTCCTCAAAGAAACTCGAAGCCACTAATGTGCTGCACCTGACTTTAACGTTTAGCTATCCTCTCCTACGTGGAGGGAACTATGAAAATGCGTATAATTCCAAACTTGAATTTCAAGCCCTATTCAACTCATAACTACATGAAACTACTTTTAATATTTATCGTTAGCTAAAAGTTTTAATCCCAATTAATACCAACAAAGGGTCCCCATTCACATTGTACCGAATAAAGAGTTAAAACCGTATTGTATCCTAATTAAAATCTAGATAAAAAAAACTACAGTCGACCCTCGGCTATTCGCGGTTCATCATCCGCAGAAAATTTTTGGGGGGAGCCTTAAAATTCAAAATTTTGGCTATTTCCAGACATCCGCGGAAACCTACGTACATAGTCGTAAAACGTAAGTGTTGGTTGGCTGAGACGGCACAATTCCAGCCAATCGGCGTTCAGATCTCACTCGCTCGACTACAGTATGTACAGTATATGTACCGATTTCCAGCGCTCCATTCAGTACGCTTGTGTCCCTGGTGTGTGAGCGCTGATTTGTGTATTTGTCGTAATTTTGCGTGTTTTATTTCTCGTATTTCAATCGTTTACACCCTGAATAATTCTTGCTTTTTGCACATGGAGGGGTTTTGGGGGTAGCGTCAACTATCCCCGATTTTTATATATTCGCGGGAGTTCGTGGTCCCTATCCCCTGCGAATATGGGGGGTCGACTGTATTGCCAAATTCCTATTCACGCTTGCTTAGCATGCACGCCAATCCTGAGTTTACCGGTTCCACTCAGCTCAGAGATTAATGTTCTCCTCAGCAAAATCGGGCATATATATTCTCTATTTTAGGGTGGTGTCAGATCCTGAAATGTACACAGCAACAACTGGTCTCATAAGTTTATATTTATGCATCAAATTTTCCTTGTTAGACGTACTTCTGTCCTTAGTTCACTGTTGCCCGGCAATACTTTCTTGGCAAATTGCGATTACATGATGACGCAGTCAGCACTACAAAGTGAGAATCGAAACTGCCACGGACTACACCCTTGCCTTAATCTAGCGAATTAATTCCCTATTATACCTCTATCAATAAATTGACCCGGGATTAAATGGGTTTATGTTCAGTACGTGCAAGTAGTCTTCTCTTTGCGCCTCTTGAGGAGGTTTGAAGAGCTGCTCCTATCCGTTCATCATACACCCAACCGTAATTCAATGACACGCATTCAACATCGCCGAGCTAGTTCAAGGCAGGGACGTATCACAACACAGGTGCATACGGAGGTGTGTTGGTACAACCGCAGGTTTAAGGAGAAAGCACAAAGATCAGAGTCCGCATGTTGCTGGTATAGGAACTGCTTTTATCCCGTCGTTCAGTGGTGGGCTTGGTGAAGAGCTACAGTGAGCGCTACCTTTTACTGAGACACAACTAGAAAAGTCAATTTTCGTGGCGACTCCGGCGCTGAGGTAAAGATCTTACCACTTTAAAATGCACACAGAAATGGGCCATTTTAGAACGTCAAGTAATAAGCCTTCCCCCGACGCCGGAGCCCACTTTCTTGTTGCCTTTTAGCATATGATTTTTAGCGATATTTTTATAGTATCCATAAATAATAATTTTTAGTGATATTATTTTTAGCGATAAGATTTTGAGTGATATTTATTTTTAGTGATATTTATTTTTAGAGATATTTATTATAGCGTAATTTATTTTATCTATAATTACTTCTAATATTATGAATGAGTGGTGGAGGCATATCAGTTCAAAATTGACTCATTCTTTTTTTTTTTCATTGCCTCTTAGATTTAATTGCAAAAAATAGTCAAATGTCCCATTTCCCCTTCATTTTAGAATGAAAATTAAGGAAGTGTGTGTGGGGGGGGGGGTATTCGTGCAGAATTAACCTCTTATTCTATTCTACTTAAAATACTGCTGCTCCTACCATAACTCGTATCGTAAACATGTGTTTTTTGTGTTCCGAGATTTTTGGACTGGTTTCTGAAACTATGTACTTTTTCAGGATTTTTTCTCTTTGTAATTAAAATATTTTTTAAAATTGTCAAAAAATACTTTCAATTTAAAACAACAACTCTACCTGATTCTTCGCCGTTAGGAAGCCGTAAGTATATTTAAATTGTCTTTGGTCACCATATTGTTTTTGTTTGGTTCATGTTCGTATGGTGTTGTTTACGATGCCCGTTAACAAGTCCCTTTGTTCTGGTAGCAACTCTAACTGTAATAAAGAGACAACTGCAATATACGTAGCTATGTAATGCGGCAAATACAGCACAATGGTAAGCCTCATCTAGACTACATCAAGCACGCCTGGGACACGCTCCTCATCCATACCAAGCAGGTGGCTATAACGAGGGGCAGATTATCGGGAATATGGGCATCGGCTGAAAGGAAAGTATGGGTGTGGGGCGCTGAAAAGATGTTTTGCACGCAGCACCATATAGGATAGCTAGGGCGGCCAATGGCTATAACCAACTGAAACCGTTGTGTTTAACGCTGATTTATTCATCTAATTGGATAATGTAGGTGTCTGTAGTTAATTGAAGCCATTCTTTTGGGGCGGTTATATTTGTCTAATTGAATACTGTAGGTGTCTGTAGCCAATTGAAGCTGTTATTTTTAGGACCCTCTGGATTTGTTGAATTGGATTCCCTGATGCAGAGTATTTTTTTTGCTAGAGTGATCGCAAAGAAATATATCTAGACTGACTCGATATCAATACTACTATTTTTCGGTTGGATTTGGATAAATAACATGTAAACCTAAAGTAAAAATCAATTCGTTGAATTATTTTTTAAAGCCTCTTCACATATATGCAGGCCATAAGATGGTGTCGGTAACTAAAGGATTTTCAACTAATAATTCGTGAGTGCAAGAGCTAAATTACGTCGAGACATTTCCCGCGAAATTGCAAACTTACGTGAAAGTATTAATGTATATTTACCGAATCTTTGAAATAATCAAAGTACAAAAGAATCCTGAAAATAATTGCGATGGTTTAATACATGTGGCAAATAGTGCTCGCCGTGGACTATATGTGGTATAGAGAATTTTCAAATCCTTACAGTAAAACAATTTGCCTTATTAGACGAAACTGGCACTGAAGAGGAGCCTACTCTTGTAGGCGACTCCTTAATTCGAAATTAAATTTATGAATTTGTTTAGCGAAAACTGGGAAAACGAGAGAGAATTGTTTTACCTGGAGGATGAAATGACATCATTGCAGAGTTCCGGTCTGTCGTTAAACTAACAGAAAACCGAGCTTTTATTTCACTGGTAGGAACAAACAATGTTTTTTATTTGAATTGCTTAAATGTAGTGCAAATCCAAGCGTATGTATGCTCATTATTGGAAATATTCAGCACTGCTATGCGACTACAGTAAACTTTAAAGGAGTCGGTAAAAACGAAACATTGAATTCTATGCAAAGAAATCACTGTCAGTTTTGAGAAGTATTAGAGCAAATTTAATGAAAATTATTCATTTTTAATTGGAGTAGGGAAATGAAATATTAGGCCATGTGATAGACAAGACCCTGAAGAACATACATTGCGAATATCAGAAATTATTCAATCGGTAAACGACCTCTAAATGCCGCCAAAGCATTCCATGAGCAAAAAATACATATTGCCAGCTTTTTAATGCACAGACTATTAGAGAAACACTTTGCGGTTTAGTGAATTTAGTAGATGGTGAAAACTTTATAATCGCCATAACGTAAAGTTTTCCAAACACATCTTAAAACCTTTTTGGGGGTGGGGATATAATATTGGGGTTTTTAAACTATTTAATAAAGATAGTCATGTATTCAAATGTAGAGTGTAGGGAATGTGGTGATCTACTGGGAAAAAAAAATTAAAATAGTAATTTTATAGGCCACCTTCTCCAAAGAGTATCAGACGTTTGTTTAAGGTGATTTCACAGCGCAACGACTAAATCTTGTTTGCGGCGACTCGAATTTTCCCCCTCTAAACTTTCAAGGTAACAGAACGGATGCTAAACGCAAACGTTTGCTTATTTTTCTAAACGACGTTTTATATGAGAGCGGTAGAGAGCCAACTCGGAAAAGAAATACTTTAGACCTAGTCCTAACTACGGAAGAAAACTTTATTTGAGGAGTTTCCGTTGGCCAACATATACATGTAGGGGCAGGCGAAAACCCGGGATTTGGTGTCAAAACTTTTTGCCCTTCGGCGAAAAGACCTAAAATTCCAACGCCCTTCTAAATTTTCACTCACCCGAAAAAAATGAAAATGAGTAAATCGGAAACGTGTTTTTTCTTATATGATTTCTTGAAACTAATGTTAAGCATTCATAGTTACATCTCTATTTTCATCGCTACTTTCAATGAAACAATCACAGTCGATACTCTCTTCATTTTCTTCTACTTTATCCCAGTTGAATTTTCCAAATCTTCGACTCTTTAGATTCGCCATATTTCTATTGGTTTGTGAGGGGCAAAACTAAGGACATGTGGAGAATTGAGGTGGACCATCATTACATTGTCAAGAGAAGAAGAGTTCAAACTACATCGGCTTGCAGTTTTTATCCGTTTTATTGCTGAGAATACGCGCTCACAATCGGCGGAGGTAGCAGGAATCGAAAGTAGTGTCGATGGGAGGGAGTAGATTTGATAACTCTGCTCCGTACTTACAACTCAGTTCTCGCCACGTAAATATTTCATGATTTTGTTTCCACTGCATGTCGTAGATCTTCGACTTAAGGATCAGCATTCATCTGAGTTTTGACCTCTATCGAATGATTCCAAAAACCGACGGAAATTATTTTGCAGGATGTGAATTTCTTTGTCCCCAAACCTGAAAAAACATATTCAAATGGATATATTAATTTCCTATTAACCAATCATCATTCATAAAGTATTCTATCTCTAATTTTCCCCCAAATTGAATTTTATATTAAAATGAAATATAATTTCCTATCCAAATAATCTAAACATTAAATATTAATATTTCTATTACAATTCGAAGTAATCGTTTAATAACTGAATTTGACACTCACTCACAATAATAAATTATTAGAAGAATTAATCCATACCCTACCTTATCAAATTTATAGAACAAATGTTTTCATTTTAACTTCCAGAAATAAAAAAATGTACTTGATACGTAAAATTTTGTAGTTAATATTTGTTCTCACTAAACCTTTACTTTTACTTTACAATAGCAGGTTTATCTTCATTGTTTTCCACGTCAGGCCAGTTAATACTCGTAGCTTCTCCGACTACTACCTCCTGCGTGGACTTTATTCGCCTATCAGGGGACTACAGAAAATTGACAATAGTGGAGTTTGAGGCACTGACGAAGGAAGAATCTGAGCCGTTCTGGGGGAAACCAGCATATTCGGGACCAGAAAAGACCATTGAAGATGAGGTCTCTTTTTTGGTATTTTTAAAGCACAGTTACTGTTGGTGAAAGGAGTCCATGCACTCCTGCCGGAGACAATTGACGACTGGTTTGAGAACTATCTGAATATACGAAGCTCACTTGATGATCATTAATTTTTCAAAAGCCTGGTGATCCCTTTATTTAGCCTTTTCGCGTTTGGTCCCGTTTATCTCGTTTTCAGCAACCTATAAAATATAATATATATCTTATTTTACTATCTCGTTTTAATGTCTTATTTTAAATAAAATGCTATTAAAAATAAAAATTACCTTAGAAAGATGATGCGTACATCGCGAAAATTCTTTCAGTAAAATTTCTATCGCCATCTGAAGATGCTGCAACCATCGCGTGCCAGCAATCCTTGAGGAAACATAGCGTTTTATTTAAGGTGACGAAGGATTCTTTCAGCTCGGCTTTATTTTTGGCTGACATTTTGTAAAATAAGTTAGTGATTTTAGGAGAAAAGGCAATTTATTCTGACATTCAATGTTTTTCATGGAGTCTTTAAAACAAAGTTCAATGCGATGGCCCATACAAAGAATCGAGATTACGTCCTCGTTGTCTCCTTTTAACATAGACAAAGCTCTATTTGTTTCTCTCATCATCACTGAATCTCCATCAGCTGCAATTCTTACCAGTCTTTTAGAACAACTAGTGTGACTTTCTCCTGTAATCCTTTTCATGATTTGCTTGATGGCTTATCAAAACGAGTACCTTCCGAAGATTACAAACAAACCTGCTTGCAACAGGAGTCTTCTGTCATGGCTGAAGGTCACCATAATTTAGCCGATTTTGGAATAAATAGATATTATCATATTGCCAAGCGTGAGTCAAGTGATGAGTAGGATAAATTATGTTTAGTAAAGGCGCTGAGTAAAAAGTGAGTTAAAACATGCGACGTTCCTTTTAGAAAATCCAAAAATGTTATTGTGTAAAAAAGAAGAAGCCAATTCAAGATGGGAGAGACTCACTGAAAAATTGGCCAGACATTTTGTAATGACTCATAATGTATTGTGCAAATTAAAACAAAGTTTTCAGTGGCGTTCACAATTAAAGATTAATTAAATATTCCAGGTGTCCTCAATGGTATAGTGTGTGAAACAAATACGTTAGTTTGATTTAATGCTTTATACGAATAAAATGAAAGTTTCTAATTACCTGGTCATAATGAAATACATATTCAATCCTTAAAGCATTTAAGAAACCATTTGCTGATTCACTATCGCTTATTTTCAACGAATCTATTAGGTTGGCCAGATAGTGTTGACTCACTTAGGAAGCGGAAAGAAAACAACAAAATTTTATTGAGCAACATCATCATTTATTCTTCAAAATAAAGACCATCATTCTCTACGATCTTCTTCCAGACATCAGCCAGCATCCGAATCTGTCCCAGATACCAGTCAACTAGCTTTGAATAAAAAAACTGTAAACAAGCTTCTGCTTCCTGAGGAAAGTTATTTTTTTCTGAGAAGAATCAGATCGTCCCCTGCTTAATATAATACTTCAGCTTGTTCAGGATCTTCTTTGCCTTCATTAAGCGGTTATTTTTGTCCATGAAGGTCAGAATTCGTCCCTTGCGCCTCCTTTTGTAAAGTGGTAGCGAAGGTTCTAAATTAGGGCCAGCTTCATGGTGACTAACGCCCACCTCTCTCGCCAAAGCCTGGATTCCCTTGCTTGGGTCTTCCATCAACTTGTCCTGAAGTTTCTGGATAAATTCCAGCATGCGGACACAGTCAGAACGCCTGATTTGTTCCTTTGTGCTGGCCACAGCTTAGTCACGCAGCAGCTGCCCATGTCACATCTTACAGACTGTTCAGTGTTAATAAAGCCTTGAGCATCAGTCATGATGTAGGCACTTTGATACGTAGCGTCAATAATCATGATGCAGGTAACTCTTTTCCAATATTCAGTTGGCTTCCATTCTTTCATGTCCGCTAACTTTTTCTCAATTAAAACTTTAATCTCTATGCTCACAGCGCCATTGACTGTTCACAGATACATCAAAATCTTCAATAAAAAAGGAGACGTAAAATTTAGCCAGAAATCCGTGTAATGTGAATATAGGCCATTATACGAGTACTATTATTATTAAATGTATAAAGGACTGATGTAGAGATGTTTTAAAATTGAACAACAATTATCTTAGTCAAAAACTTTACAAATATATGGTTAGGTTAAACGGAAACGTGCATATAAAAATGTGTAGCTATTTTCCCCTTATCTCTAATTCTTTCACAATTAGTATACGATTGGACCTACGTGTTTTTGCTAGTCCGTAATTCTTTTATTACGATGACTTCCCATTTTTTTGTAGTCAATGATATCGTCTTTTTGATTTCTCTTCCTCCTCATTTTAGTATTCCATTCTAGTGTTTTTATTCTTTCATCTTCCAGCCTGGATTCAAGAGGGTCCAGCCTGTATTCCGCGTACCACTGGAACGACGTAGAACTGGAAGGGAGAGTGGACCTCCAAGTGGACTCGGGCAACCAGGGACTTCTGCTAGAGAAAGTGCGACTCGAAGACGATGGCCTGTACAGATGTAGGGTCGACTTCCAGGCAGCGCCTACAACAAACACATTCGTTCGCCTCGAAGTCATCGGTCAGTGTATGCCCTCGAGGTTTTCTTCTGTCTCTCTGTTGAGTTTTCACTTCGTTGGTTGTTGTCTCTAGTTCCATCTGTCTTTATCTTGGCTTTTTCCTATACACATCTTTCTTTGCCTCTTTATAATTATCATTGGTATGTTTGACGTATCTCATTTCCCATGATACTGATTCGCTTCTGCTGTGGTTGTCCATAAAATTGTTCTCAAATTGTATTTCTTTCGAATTATTCGTTCTTCAATTACTTGACTTCAAAAAATATCCTTGCAATAACTTTTCGTTTGAACGAATTGGATCTCAATTACTCTTCAATTACTTTGATATGGATTACTCTCCCTCAAAAACTTTAAATTCAATTACTTGCTTTCAATTATTTTTATTAATTACTTTTCCCTTCAACTAATTGGATCTCAACTGCTCTTCCTTTCAATTCCTTTGCATTGTACTTTGTTGCCTTTCAATTATTCTCTTTACATTTACTCTGCATTTGAACGACCTCCGTTCAATCATTTTCTTTTTCGATTGCTTGCTTTTCAACTATTCTCCTATAAATACATACTTTCATTTCAGTTAGTTTGTCTTTCATTTACTTTGATTTCAACTATTATCCTTTGAATTACTATGGTTTTAGTTAGCTACCTTTCAAATATTCTCTTTTCAATGATTTGTCTTTCAATTGCTTTGCCCTTCAATTGGTGTTCTTCAAATATTTTGCATTTCCATTACTTGCCGTTCAATTATTTTCTTTTCAAAAAATTTACTTTCAAATTATTCTTGTTTCATTTATTTTGTCTTTAATCACCTGCCTTTCAATTATACTTTTATCAATTACTTTGCTTTTACTTGAATTTCAATTATTCCTGTTTCAGTTACATACTTTGCCGCTAAACTACTTGACTTAAACAATTCTCGTTTCAATTACATTGCCTTTTAAATTATTTTCTTTACTGTTACTTTACCCCTCAATTACTTTATTTCAATTGCTTTTTCATTCCTTAATTGCATTTTAATTATCTCCTATCAATTATTTTGCTTTCAATAATTCTCTCTTCATTGATTTTGCTCAATTGCTTGGATTTTAATTACTCTTTTCAATAGCTTTATCTTTCAATTAATCGCCTTTCCACTACTTTGTGCCTTTCAAGTACTTGGATTCGAATTATTCTTCTTTCATTTAATTCGCCTTTCAACTAGATGAAATTCGATTACTCTCCTGTCACTTACCTTTCAATTACTTACCTTTCATTTACTTTTACTTTTCATTACTTGGATTTTAATTATCCCCTCAATTAATTTGTCCTTTAATTGCTTGCCTTTCAATTATTCTACTTTCTTTGACTTACTTTCCAAATACTTTGCCTATACTTGCTTTCAATTAATTTGCCTTTACAGTTCTTGCCTTTTCAATTTCTTTCCTTTCAATGACTTTATCATTCAATCACTTTGCTTTAATTAGTTGTCAATTATGTCCTGTAATTACCACAAGGAAGTAGCAGAGAAGAAAGGAGAGAAAGAAAAACTATAGGAAAAGAGGAGTTTAACAGAAAAAAAATATTAGGGCTGAAGAACACTTCAAGGTAAATATCCACGTATCTAGGAAAACTAGTCGCTGTTGCTTACTGGCTTCAACCAGGTCGTTATTACCTAACCTATCTTACAATATTTCAGAAGAAGAAAAAAATGGTTAGTTTGCTCAGGTGAAATGGGTTGCGGACAACTGACCCATCCCAAAATGTATACTGGATCGGTAGGGCGACTCGGAGATATCTATTCTATAATCTCTATATAGGCATGGTTGCAAGATACAAAAATTAAGAAATTTCAAGTTTTATCATAAGGTTGATTGCATCTTCACCGCGGACTTATATATATATATATATATATATATATATATATATATATATATATATATATATATATATATATATTAGCGGCCATAATCTTCTGGACACTTAGGTTTCCATCACAAAACTTACCGAAGCTTCGAAGCAAATAATGGTAAGTAATACATGATAAATTACAGTTATAAGATAAGCATCGCTTATTTTATCGCAATCTTTCCACCAGAACCTCCTCGGCATCTGTTAATAACGAGCAAATGGAATGACGAGCGAGTCGTCAGCAAAGTGGCTGGACCGTTTCCAGAAAGGGCAGAGGTCACCCTATCTTGTCAAGTAATGGGAGGTAAGGACTCTTTTGGTTCTATCCAAGTCGTGACGAGAGAAACTTCTTTTTGAATGAAACAACTCACTATGTTTATTGTTTAGCCGGTTTGCTCTTTTAGGGCCTATGTCGGTCTTCCTTTTCTCGGGTAACCGATTTATTATCGTACTTGTATCTATTTGGGGGGCTTTTACGTGGTTGTCATTTGACAGAACATTTATCTTTTAAGTTTCCATGAAATTTCATATCTGTAATCCTTTTACTTAGAACATTTTAATTAAGATAAATCGTGTTGCAAATATCGCTAAACCGTTATAATATCCCCTAAGAAATTTAGAACTTTACAAGCAAATCGTAGCCCTTATATTGTATATTTATTTATATCTAGGACTGCGTTTTAGATTCTTGAAGCGAATGGGCATCTTTATGGAGACTGCAAATCCCCCTAAGGGTGAGATACAAACAACATCAATCATTTTCCATTACTATCTTCGGCATTAGCGCAGTGTACATTTCTTTCTTTCTTGGTCATTATTATTTTTTATTTTGTGTTTGTTTTCTTTGCCTTTTATGACTGTCCTATGGCATTATTTTATCAGTCGTTGTACAGTTAAAAGATGGAGCGTGATGGTCCAAAACTAGTCCTTTATTTGTTTGTACAAATAAAATGTGGTTCTCTTCAAAACAGTTTTGTCAGATGCTCGCTGTGGGGGAGCCCAGTGTGTAGACTTACCTCTGCTATCTAATGAAGGACCACGGCCTCCCTACCCCAGTTCCCCTGACACTCAAGCTGGATTGGGACTACCTGGGCGTTATTCCTTTTCATTTATCCTTCTTTAGCTACTCCTCTTATCACCTCTCTCTTCACTGGTGGCTAATATAACAGGCAAGTCGCCGACCAGTTTTCATCCATGCATCACTAGCCTTTTCTTCTTCTACTGCTTCCCCCTTCCTCTCTTATTCCTTTAAGCACGCACAAAGAGATGTCAAGTGTAGCTTGGTCAACTTTGATGCGGCTAAAATCTAAACATTTGTGTCTCCTCCCAGCCCCAATGTGGTTCTCATCGGTACTTAGGGGCTCTTGGTGAACTCGAAATTTTTAGGTTTTAATCGTGGCCTTTGGTTGGTCTAAGTCGACGTTGATGGTGGCTAGTTTTCAAGATGTTCTTGGTATAGAACTATCAAATAAAAACAAATGAATTTCTATATAATTACAAATTGCATCAAAATCTTAAGATTTATAAACAATATCGAGCAGCAGTTCTTTGCAGCGATCGTAATTTCCCCAACGAAAATGTTTATAACAAGATAGCAGAGAGGGATGGGAAATGTCCTATAGATTTTTCGAATGATAAATTCTTTATCAGAATCGTTGAGGCGACATGCGAGCGAGCGAAACGTTTTGCCTTTGATTTTGACTACCGATGAAAACTAAGTTGAAAATTTTAATATTGTCCAAAACTAGAAAACATACCAAAATATACATTTTCTTGCAAATACTCGTTTAATTATCCTCTGATATTGAGTAAGTTTCATTTTGTATAACCCCGGATAAAAAGAGTTATAGGGAGATAATATGCGCGTTTGAAGAGGGGATATACTTATGTCCAAAACTAGAGAACGATAACTTGTACATAACTTTGTTTATAAGTAAAAGGTCGTAACGCATATATGACATTAATCCACGTGCACTGTAGAATTGTATTGATGGTATCGCTCATTTAATAGGATAGCGAGACGAGATAACGTAAACTAATCCTTTAGAAAGCAGTTTGTCAATTGGAAACGTAAATGAATGCCACGGGGGAAAATTTCGAGGTATTGTAATCGATCAAAGGCTGTGACTTCACACATAATAAAGCTCCACGAGGATACCAGATCTTATCAGTGAAAAAGCAAGTGGGTCACCCTCGAAAAGCCACTCCCAGGGAAGATGGCACGATACGACGAACGGCGAAGAAGGACCAATTTGAGACAGCAGCCGGCATTTCCTGTCAAGTTGCCGAGAACATGAACTTGAATGTGTCTCGTCAGGTTGTCTCTTTACGGTTGAAATATGTGCCGCTCTTTGCACGCTCCCTTGCTAAGAAAGCACTAATAAGTAAAACTAATAGAGCGTCTATGTTGCCATTCGCCCTTGATCATGTCCTGAGGGAGCTTAATATTGGGAAAGGGTTTTTTTAGCGACCTAAGCAAATTTAATTTTTCGGATCTTATGAGGAGCCAGATGTAGGGCGCCGTACAGGTGAAAGATTTAATCAGACCTGCAGGAAAAATACGGTTATATTTAGAGGTGGCAGTATTAGGGTAAATTAGTCGTTAACCATCGCTCCCTGGATGTTTTATAGGGTTTCCTAAGTGACGGCCCGACACATTTAATGCACGCATTAAATGAACATATCTCAAACGTATTTATTTCCGGCATAATTTTAATCATGACAGTACATCTTTTGAATATTATTATATAAATAAAACGAAATAATTTTTATATAAAGAAAATAATAATATCCAAAGTGGCAAAGTCCAAATAAAGTCTATCCAATCGACCATAAAGAATTCGAAATCGAATTAGTAAAACAATTTTGTTACATTTTGAAAAAATCATTTAACAAAGGAATAGTTCCAAGTGAGTATAAAGAGGCATATGTGACCGTGCTTTCCCACCAAAGATATAAAAAATCTTAGGTTTCTTTAACTTCTTTTGTACGCAAACTTTTGCTCTAGTTATGGAGACCGAATCTTAAGTTTAGAGTGACCCAAAACTTATCGATGCTCATCATGGTTTTCGGCGGCAACGCTGCTCTTTACTAATTTTCATAAGGTGTTTGATAATGTTCGCTTAAGATGCCTCTGATAAAGTTAAAAGATTATGGCATGTGGCTAGATATAGTGTAAACGATTAAGTGGGACTAACTCAAGCTAGGATCAGTTTTCTGGTTCATTCTTGTTTAGACTCGATATTAACGATCTTGACAGTAATTTAAAATGGCAAATTTGAGAAATATGCGAATGACACGAAATTAGGAAATGGGGTCAAATATTTTTGTCATTGAAAACTTGTCACCATAAAATTGAAAAACATTGAACAGCAAATTTAAAAAGTTGCCTTTCATATAAAAAAATTTGAACTTCAAATTTAAAAAGCGGAATTTCTTATTGAAAAAAATGAAACTTCAAATTTAAAACGTTGACTTTCATATTAAAAAAAGCTGAACTACCAATTGAAGTAACATGTTGTGGGATTTCTTCTTTCGCGCCCCTAGCAATCGTTCCCATACATAACTCAGCCTTCTCAGTAATCATGTGAGTATTTTTTCAAATACTGCACTGGAAAAATGTCTAATAATGCAAATTTGAAATTGTGGTATTTTCTACCTATATAAAATTAAGAAATCTATGAAAACCCCAAATAATATGCTATAAAAAGATAACAGTAATTGAAGTAAAAGATGGGCTTAACACCACCTCCAAGTCGCAAGGAACGACCTTACAGTGTGAGGGAATCCCCACGTGGAAGCTCTTGAGCAGAACGGAACTTCCATGCGCTGCAGAGGGCCCGGTTAGGCCTAAATTGGTAAGCCTACCCCTCCCCCCTTCCACAAGCGGTAGCTTCGAATCGAGTCCCCCACGATTCACCTTTATGCGGGCTAGAATAGTTTCTGCAAGAAGATTCGAGGCCATTCGAGAGCCTCGGACATGAATAGCGCTCGACTCCCCTGAAGAGACACAGAGTTGAGAAGTCTCACCCAGACCCCAGAAGATTCCCCATGGTTCCAAGTCAAGTGCTAGCAACAAAGCAAAGGGACAGCTGGACTATTTTGTGTATTTGGAATTAGCCCCAGCCAGGAGGTAATTCCACTGAACGATCGCCCCCGAGTGATTTTCCCGACTTCTCTCATCAACTCCTGTCGAAGCTCTCTCATTTCGGGTAGCCGAAAAACTCTCCCCTGGACCGGAAGTTACCCCCCCCCCTTGTTTTTGGAGAACTGTCATCACTCCAACCTCCCGCTCAAAAGTTCCGAACGGCCTCACCTCACTTGCAGAAGACATCCGTAAGCCAACCCCTCTTCCCCCTTCAGTAACCCAATTGAGTTAATCCCCCCCCCCCATTTGAATAGTCTCCTCTTGGAATACCTTAAGTTCTAACTTCATAGCCTGATTTATAACCACAATTCCCCCTTTCATTTACTGGTGTGATTTTGTCCGTTAATTCTCTGTAGTAATCTTACCCATCAATTCTCTCATTATTTTTGTGTAAATAAAATTATATTTTTGTCCATGCCTTTTTAAATAACCTTGAGCTTTGCCATTGCCCAAATTTTATCTGACCTCGTTGCACTCTTATCTCGTTGTTTCGCGCGTCGAAACTCGTGGCGTTCCGTTCCTTGTCGGCTCGCCTCTAAGTTATTGGTTCTTTCCCCATAGATATAATATGGTATTGATACAATGTAATGTCATACCACGACATACGGGTTACCCCCCAGGCGGGGGAAATTCTATAATTTTAATTCGAAAATAAAGTTTTAAAAGATGAAAGTCAGTTTTTTATATGAAATTCAGCTGTTTTAATATGAAAGTCAACTTTTTTAAGTTTGAAGTTCATTTTGTTAATTTAACGGTGAAAAGGAGTAGTAAATTTACAGAACCTCAGAATAGTAGAATGGAAACTCAGAGTATAAACACGGCTACTTTGAAAGAAGGTCTGCTGACCAAAATATTGCGTGTTCTCACTTTTTCTGATTTATGACCTTACGACCTTCAAAACTTTCAATAATTCCAGGACTAACCTTGGAAGGACTTTGGCAATTCTCTCACTCGAAAGAGAATGTAAAACAAATAAGGGTTTCAAATTTTGTTAGAAACTGTCGAATAGTTATGATGTTATTGTCAAATCAAAGGATTCTTGGGCTAACCTTGGGAGGACTTTGGCAATTATATTATTCGGAAGAGAGTGTAAAACAATATAAGGGTATCAAATTTCTTTAGAATGGGCCGAATAGTTATGATGTTATTGGCAAATCAAAATAATTCATGGGCTAACCTTGAGAGGGTTTTGAAAATTATATCATTTGAAAGAGAATGTAAAACAACGTGGGGCTTTCAAATTTCCTTAGAATCGGCTGAATAGTTATGATTTTATTGACCAATAATTCCACAGCTAAACCCTGGGAGGACTTTGGCAATTATATCATTCGAAAGAGAATGTACAACAACATAAGGGTTTAAGAATTTCGTTAGAATCAGCCCGATAGTTATGATGTTATTGCCAAATAATTCCCCGGTTAACTTTGAGAGGACTTTAACAATTATACCATTCGAAAGGAAATCTAAAACTACTTAAGGGGTTGAAATTTCGTTAGACTTGCCTGAATAGTTATGATGTTATTCCCAAAACAAAATAATTACCACGCTAACCTTGGTAGGACTTTGGCAATTATATCATTCGGAAGACAATGTAAGCCTACATAAAGGTTTCAAATTTGATAGCAAAACGGGAACCGACAAACTTACCGACATGGTGAGATCTTCAGTCGCTCGCGACTAAAAATATTTGGGTGTATTAATTTCAAGTGACCTAAAATATTAAAGACTGTGTGTTTCAGAATCACACAAAGCGAATAGACATGGGTTACACAGGCAGGAGGTTTGTATTTAAAAATAAATATATTTTTTATTCATTATGTTAAGCGCTTGTGATACCTCAGATTATGTGGTTCAATTATTATTTCATATTCTTCATTATTATAATAAATCATATTATTTATTAATGTTATCATTTATTATTTGGTATTATTTTTTACTATTACTATTATTAAGGCTATCTCCTCAACCTTTTCTACACGCACTTTGTACGAGGATCAATGTTCCCACCTGGACAGAGTTAGGCCCGCTAGCCATGGTGTCTTGGTGGACTGCATGTGCCTGGGATCACCTAACAGCAGGGTATGATAATAAAAGGTGAGCACCCACTCTACTCGTTAGTGGAACTGTCTAGCCTTACTTCTCTTCATTACATACCTGCCTTCCCCTTTCCAAATTTGCTCTTCTATCCAGAGTTTCTGGCTGCCTCACGCACTTTCGTCTTCTTATGAGCATTAGTCGTGTGGCAGTGTACACTGCAAAGTCACTACTTGCTGTGAGGGCCGAAAGCTTGCTTGCTAATACAAGTAATAGTTACGAGGTGGATTGGCCCGACGACTCTGCTCACCTTCTTCCAGTACAGATAAATGGTGGCTACGCCTGGAGAATCAGGGCGCCAACGAGTATGCGATGACTGGAGGACTAGACTAGCGTTTAGCTCTTACTCACACTGACTACACTTATCGAAATCAGGGCAGTCTTCCGTGCTGCATGACAGAGAAGATGAAAGACGTCCGAAGGGAACTAAAACTTGCGTGCCATTGCGCCGCGATGGTTTCAGTTCGCTTTCTGTCGTCTTCGAATTAAGCACAATCGCGGGGCGCACCGCCATTTCATGGAGCGTCCCCCCACCCCCACACGCACCTTATTGCGATGCCTGCGCTGTAACCTTGACCGTTCGGCACATTCTTGTTGAATTTCCCAGTCTGGGAGATCTTCGCGTACGTTATATGTCCCGGTATCAGGACGAGCGGGTTTGCTACCGCTTGTCCTTTGGACTCGGGACGGGTTCCTGTACACAGACAGGTGGACTATCTGAATTTTGGGAGGAGCCTGGTCTAGTCCATTTTCTTTTACTCTGTTATAGGTCGCATGTTCCTGCGGTGGGGGGACACGGGCCTCCCCACGACGCTGAAGCGTGCTTCCTTCTTCCTCTTGAATTTTTTGTTGTTTGTTTGCCTTCGTTTTTCTAGTTTTATTTGGTTGTTGGACATTATTTTAAATCTAGCCTAGTGTTATGCTGTAATTTGATTCCGGCGAGTTTTGCCCTAGTAGGCATTCGCCAGATGGGCTCTTAAAAAGATGCAGTTAGTTGTCATCATCACCACCCACATTCTCACAATGTGAGGTAAGCGCTCATAAATGGCGATACCTGCATGACTGGACGGGGCCACGACAGCCCATTCATTGCCGTCATTATTGCATGTTGCGATCACAAGAAATAAATATTCAGGGACGTGCCTTGCCTCTCCGTCGGCCCTATATCCTTGTTTAGTCGTCTTTTACGACTCACGCAGACGGTGGAACTCTTCTTCCTGCTACTATAATGGGGGCCAGGAAGAATAACCATAGGAAATCAATGTTTTCTTTCTAGTCTTCTTGGATTGGAGGCGTTTGATTTAGCCACAACTTTGAAGTTTGTTTGGCATGAATAAATTTCTTAATCTAAATCTAAGCAGGTGGACAAAATAATTGGCTGAGACACAAAATTTGCTACACAATTCTTATTAGTTGCCTCCAAAACCCTGGCTGGTCATTATGGCCATCTTGGGTCCTTCAGGAAAGTCCCCACCATGGCTGATCGAACACATCATGCTCTGACTGAGGATATGCTGTGTCTCTGTTTGTTGAGTTTAGGGTTCTATGGAGAGTTTTTACAACTTGGGCAGCCCTGATTGTGTGATGAAGTTGATTTCTGTGAGATGTTTCACTTTGTTACGCTCGGCAAGGGGTTAGTTAGTTGATTTTTCTGAAATGTGCTGAACTGTTACTTTGTTCGGCCTTGATTGAGCGGGAGAGCTGGTGTCGTATTGCGTTTGTAGCTTGAGTGATATTTGGAGTGTTTTGGTGTAAAACTGCGTGTCTACTATATACATATAAATTTGTACAATCATGAGGAAAAGTTTTGAGACTACTCTATTTTTTCGTATAAGAAAAATAATAGAACTAATCAAACGTTGCATTTTGTTTAAATATGTTTGTATCATAATCTGAATATGAAATGTATACAAATTTAGAGACTAAACCAATTTTATTAATAACTACAGTTAATTGATGTGCACAGTCAATATTTACAATGATGTCCCTTTTTATTAGGACTGCTTCAATTCTTTATGTCATGCTAGAGAACAAATTTGTGATGATAACTTATTGATATTGTTCCATTTTTGTTCAATTAACACCCGCAACTGCTCACAATTGGATGATTTCTGTTTGTCGCCCACAAATTCTCAATTGGGTTCAAATTTGGTCAATTCCAGGACAAGATCTAAAAGTTTGATTTTATTTTCAGCCAAGAACTTTGTTATTGATTTTGCTTTGTGACAAGGTACGGCATAATGCATAAATATCCAGTTATCATTCCCCAATGTGTCCTGAACTGTTAGGAAAACGTGCTGATGAAGCACGTTTCAGTAATATTTTGAGTACATAGCAAAATTCTTGGACAAACTCTTTAGTGCTCCAGTTTGATTTGATAAGTATCAGCCCCAGACACTGAGAGTGTCCGGAAGCTTGAACGTAGACACGACACAGGACTCGTGAAAGTGCTCCCTTTCTGCTCGTAATGAGGGAACTTTCATAAGTTCCAAACAAGTGCAAAGAAGCTTCATCAGAGAATATCACTTTGCCCCAGTCTTCGACAGTCCATTCTTTATATTTCGTACAATTGTGGAGCCTAACCGTCAGGTAGTTTTTGGTGGGCCTTTGTCGAAAAGTCGCCGCCTCATTGTGCGCGCTGAAATCTTCACCCTTGCTTCATTCCAATCGTGAACAAGCTTGGCACTGGAGGTAACCTGATCCTTGAGCTGAAACCTTATCTCCTTTCATTTCAGACCACTAGTGCAGAGAACAATGTTTCCACGCTTTCCTATGGAAAAGGCCATTTCTGGAATTCTAAAAAGGCAAAACATTTTTTTTTACACAAAAAATATTACTACACCTTTTCACCCTCAAAGTAAAATAAAAATGAACAACAAATTTTAAAGGTGGACTTTTATATTAAAAAAATTGAACTTCAAATTAAAAAAGTTGAGTTTCAAATTAAAACAACTGGATTTGAAGTAAAAAAAGATGACTTTCAAATTTGAAAAGGTGATTTTCAAATTAAAATAAGTGAATTTTCCCTGCCTTTGGAAGTAACCCGTATTTATGCCTAATCCACCCGCACTTGGGTAGAAAGTCGAGCCGAGGCGTTTGCAATCTATTAATTAGGTCATTTCAGCGCCCAATGGTCCCATTTTGGTTGGCCATGTGTTGTAAGGTCGTTCCTTGCGACCTGAAGGTGGTGTTGAGCCCATCGCTTATTTCAGTTACTTTTATCTTTTTACATGGTATTATTTCGTTTTTTCAGAGATCTCTTAATTTTATACTGGTAGAAAATACCAGTATTGCAAATTTGCATTATTAAATATTTTTCCAGTGCAGTATTTGAAAAAATACTCACTTGGTTACTGAGAGGGCTGAGTTATGTATCGGAACGGTTGCTAGAGGCGCGAAAAAGCTGCCAATGAGGATATGAGGAGAAAAAATCCCACAACGTATGAAAATAGACTCTCTAACGTCGCGGTACAGAGTTGGCCGAAATGTTGGAAACGTTCGGAAGATGACTGATAAACAATTTTATTCTTTCTAATTTTAAGCAATTTATCATTACAAAAGCATATGGTAATTAATACTGTAGATAAGACTTACGAATGTTTGTATGTAAAAAAGAAGGTATTTCATGAAGAAATAAATGCCTGAGAAACGAAATCACTAGGATATTTTTGCTTAGGTTGGTGACGAAATAAGTGCTGTTGACGTTACACAAATTCAGATGAAATTACATATTTTAATTGAAAGAAATTTTTTTAGTCGCGTGCGAGTTAGGTTGCGAGCGACTCTACATCTCACTATGTCGGTCGATCGGTCCCCGTTTTGCTTTTTTTTTTTTGTCATAACATTGTAACTATTCGCCGATTCTAACGAAATCTGAAACCCTCATGTTGTTCTACATTTTCTTCCGAATGATATAATTGCCAAAGTTCTTCCAAGTTTAGCCCTGTAATTATTTTGTTTTGGCAATGACATAACTTTTCGGCCGATACTCTGCTAGATAAGACAAGGCTATAATATGCTATACTCTGCTAGGCAAGCCTAGAATAGGCTATGCTATGCTAGGATAGTATAGGCTAGGCTATACTATGCTAAGATATAATGTACAAGGGTAAAATATACTATGCAAATTTAGGCTATAATATGCTATGATAGGATAGTATATAGTACATATGTTAGGATAGACAATAATAAGCTATGCTTGACCTGGGTATAATAGTATAGTATAGGCTATACATGTCTAGGATAGTTAATGCTAGGCTAGGTTATGCTAGGCTAGGCTAGGCTAAGCTATACTAGGCTAGGCTAGGCATGAAAGGCTATACTAGGCTGGGCTACACTATGGTAAGCTAGGATAGGTTATACTCTGCTAGTCAGGCTAGGCTAGGATACACTGTGATAGGCTCGGGTATGCTATATGTAATAAGCTTAGGGTGACCAGACGTCCCCGTTTTCAGTGACCTGTCCCCCGGCTACTGTTGTCACCGGAAATGTCCCCGGTTTTCACTGGGACTGAAAGATCCGAAATTGGAATAAACTTAAAGTAAAAAATTAAAAAAGCGAAAATGTTGACCAAACTACACGTATAGTATAGTCGCGCGCCGTATTACTCGCACTGGTGGCCAGATGTCAATATTTATCTTCAGTAGCAGACGAAATTCTTCGAAAACGGCAACCCTGCAGTCGCAGACTAAAGCCAGACGGCCAAACAGTCCAGAACTAGCGCCCTTCAGAGAGAGATGCGTTATCGTTTAGCATATATATTATTATATGTTATTTAACGTTTAATTTATATGTGTATTTATTATCTAAAATGTGTGTGATTACTGTGATAACAGATCTGTTTGTCTGTCAGAGGTAGTAATAGTTGGAAACTTGTTGGCAAACTTGTCATTAAATAAAACCACTAGAAACGTATTATAAATTATTCATCCCGAACTTGTTCCAGCCTGCCTGTGTCAGTGCTAACTAGCACTATGGCTGGCTAACTAGCAGATAGCTAGCTGCCTCAGCCAACAAACGACGGCGAGTTGCCGTTGATTAAAAAAACTGCGATTTTGTAGCCTACTCACTTGACATTCATTGAGTAGGTTGATAATTGATTGCCTATTTCTCCTTGAACACGATATTAGAAATTGAAAAAGCAGTAGAAACCCTCAAAAGAAAATGCCCTAACGTTACAATTGAGGAAGATATTCTTTTTGATGTGTCTGTCTCCAGGAGTTCCTTCAGGGAGGAATACTGGAAGAATGGAAGAGAGAGGATACACCTTCCATTCAGAGATGGGGCTCAGTTATAAGCCATTTTCAACTAAATGAAATTCCAATCATCAAATTTGGTAGATTGGTATTTGTAGTAATCTGTCTACCAGGTAGCAATGCCCATGTTGAGAGGGTTTTTTCTTTAATGAATGATATGTGGACCGCTGAGAGAAATCGATTCACAGTCTCTACCATGAAGGCCCTGCTAACAGTGAAGACCAACTTCAACCATCTGCCATGCCAGGATTTTATGGAGAAGCTGACCAAAAACAAACTGATTCTTAAAAAGATACACTCCTCTGAGAAATACACAGATTAAGTTAGTGCACCAGTCAGAAATCTTCAAATCAGAATACATTCAATATTTTAAATCCAAACACTGTCCCTTTTGATTATGATCATTATGACATCTTACCTCTACTCTTTTAAAATGCCAGGAATAAGGAGAAGGCCTTAGTTTGGGTGAAGTGTCTAGTTGATAACTGTTTTTTACAGCTGATTGTATGGATGTGCTAGATCTCAGCTAATTTGATCAGAGAAATAAAAACTCATTGTTAATCAATTGAATTTTTGTTCACTTCTTTTGCAATTTAGGTTAAATAGCGCGAGAGAAACTTTTGATTGCTGCATTATGAATGGTAAGGGCAGTGTCCCCGTTTTAGTTTTTTCCATGACAAAAACACTGCATGTTTTGGAGGTTTTTACTCTCTGAACCGAAGATGTCCCCGGATTTTGTCTCAGAAATCTGGTCATCTTAACTAAGCTAGGCTATTCTAATATATAATATGCTAGGCTATATATGCAAGTCTATACTAGGCTAATCTAGGGTATACTATGCTATTCTAGGCTATAATATACTATGCTGGGCTATACAAGTCTTGGCTATACAAGGCTTATGCTATGCAAGGCTATGCTGCAGTATACTACGCAAGACTAGGCTAGATTTTAGTGAACCATGCTAAACTAGCATAGGGTAGGCTAGGCTAGACTATGGTTTGGTGTGTTATGCCAAGATATACCATGCTAGAATAGGATAGGATATACTATGCTAGACTAGTTTATATTATGATAGGCTAGGTTATATTATGTTTATAATATACTATGCTAAGCTAGATTAGGGTAAGGTAGGCTATGGTAAATAGTCTTTTCAAGGCTAGGCTATCCTAGGCTTTACTAGTATATGCTATGTTAAACTATTCTAAACTATACTAAGTTAGACTATGCTATACTATGGTAAGCTTTACTATCCTATATATGCTAGTCTGTACCAGTCCATGTTAGGCTAGGCTTTACTATGGTTTTTAGGCTAAGGAAAGGCCATACTATACTCTGTTATACTATGCTAGGCAATCTAGGCTAGTCTATACTATGCTAGGCTTTATTATGCCTAGATGCGCTATAAGCGACACCCGAACGATTTGATTGTGGGGGAATTTCATCGAGCTAGGGCTAGGTTACGGTATATTTCGAAGCACATATGCCGCTCTTCCTTTCACAGACGTGTGGAGGCAAGTCAAAAAGATTCGGGGCAGTTCTCGCAGGCGCTTCCCCTCCCTTTTTTTCCAGGAGAATTAGACCGCAATCTCTTACCTTGTGTCTGTGCCAGAGTCCTTGGCGACCCACTTCTCATCAGGGATGCTGCTCCACAAGTGTTCAATGCACGCCGTGATGTCACTGTTGGCTGCCGAGTAGAGTTTGCTTACGGAGGCGAGAACATTTCATGCACGGACAATGCCCCTTTGTCCGGAAGATGTCCCATATACCATATTATTCAACTATGTAAGGCTGTGCAAGTTTTTCAACAGGATCTGAACAGAGTATATCCTCCCAAAGTCCTAGCGAATGGCTACCCTACTCGCTATTCTCAAACCGGTGAGAGTTTACTCTACCCCGGCTGGTTTCCGGCGCAATCTCCGTTACTTCCTAGAGGTATAAGTTGATGGAAAAAAAATTATAAATATTAGATTTTCTACTTCTATAACAGCGGAGGCCAGCTTTCTTATTGAGAATGATGCTGGAAAATCCGATCTTCGAAGCCTATGATACAACATGGGAAACGATATCATGCACCCCCTCCTCCACACACGATGTAGGCGAGGTGACACATCCCACTCTTTAATTTAGAGTTTTTGCGAGATCGTTGATTCCGCCTACGGGTTGGGGAAGCCGTCTCAGGATGCAGCATGAAAAGTGTGTTCCGTAGTGAAATGTCCTCAATGTCACATGCTTTGCACTATGCTACGCTCTACATTGACGACCTTTCGATCTCTTTGATCGCTACCCAGATGCCAACTCTGGAGTGTCAACTCAAAAAGGCATTAGACCGCATCGCTCGCTATGCCAAATCGCACAGGTTAGGTTTCCATTGGCCAAGATTATACCCCCACGGTATGGGAGAATACGCACCATGGCCGTTTTTAAGGCCTTGTTATCTTCTTTAGCGACACACAAAGCGCCCTTAGTGGTCTCAAAGCATTGGAATATCCTCATACCCTGGTTCGCTCTATCCGTGACGCCACAGTTGCCGCAAGCCGGGTGGATGTCGAGATTATCTTCTGCTAGGTTCCTGGCTATGTGGGAACTGCGGGGAATGAGCGCGCTGATGAGAACGCCAAAGAGTCCATGAGGACTGGGCGATGAGATCAGCGTTTCACTCTTCCTCGCACCGACTTTATTGCAGGAATCAAAGCATCCCTCAGGGCTACTTGGCAACGAAGATGCGAGACGACCTAGGGAAATTTAAATTTGCGTGCCATTGCGCTGTAACTGTTCCTATATACCTACTCCATTAATGCTCTAACAGCTTCAGGTCGATTTCTGTCGTCATCGAAATGGAGACACTCGTGGGACGCCTGCCATTTGAAGGAACGTTCGCTTGCACTTTATTGCGACGACTGCGTTGTCCCTCAGATTCTTCGGCACATAATGTTAAATGTCCCCGTCTGGGTGATCTTTGCTCACGTTACCTGTTCCCGGTATCGGTACGAGCGGGGTAGCTACTGCTTGTCCCTTACCCTCGGGACGAGATCATGTACACAGACTTGGAAGAGCCTAACCTCCTCCACTTTATTTGACTCTCTTTGTTGTAGGCTGCAATTTCCTGCAACAGTAGGTAGGTGGGCGTCTCCCCAGACTTCCTTCTTCTTGCTTTATGCTTCTTTTGATTCGTCTTTGTTTTTTCTTTGATTTATTATTTGGGGGGGGGGATGGGGGCTTTTCCATTTTTTTCCCTGATTTAGCCTAACATTAATCTGTAAGGTGATTACAGTGACCTTCTGCCCTAATAGGCCCTTGCCATAATGGCTCGCCTCCATTTTATTTGATTCTCATAGGTTTTGGCGCATGTTCCTGCGCCGCCGAGATGCGGCCGTCCCTCTGAAGCCAGAGCGTGCTTCATCTTTTTTCAGCTTTTTTTTTTATTTGTCAGTGGTTCATGGTTTGTCCATTTTTTGTTTGGTTGGTTAGGTTTTGGAAATTTTAATGTATCTTACTATTAAGTGGACATTTAAATTACGGAGACTTATGCCCTTGAATCTAGTCTCCAGTTGGGCGCGTTAAAAAAAGAAGTAAAATTAAAATATCGTGTATATTTCCGTTTTGGAGATCAAACACGACAACTCTTTGTTGGGTATTCCTTTGGGTTACCTGGAAGTCGGTGAGTTGGCACTAAGGCATGAACACCCGCTTCATGTTCTCGTTTCCTTCGTGCTTGAGGTTTGGTCTGACATGTATTTATCGATAACAGTTTTTCCTTCTAAACTGTGCCCTACAATAAGTTCATGAGCAAGGTTTTATACATAGTGACGCACTTTTGTTTTTTCATTTACTGTCTTTTTATAAATTAAATAGCTGTTGAAGACCATTCCCATAAGCTGTAAGCATAATTTATTTAACCAGGCCTGTGAAATTCAGCTTGGATCATGTGGCTCCAACAGCCGATCCGCTTTATTTATCCCACCCATATATTGATTATAACTCTCAATTGAGAAAGTTTTTTTTGAACACTTTTCAAAGGCCACCTAAATAAGTTGTCATTTTCAATCAGGCCAGCAGTCTATTTAGTAGAAATTACATTGACAGTTTTTTTTAGTCACGTGCGAGTCTAGTCGCGGGTGTCTCCATCTCCTTTTGTTTTTGTTTTTGTTTTTATAATAACATTGTAAATATTCGGCCGATTCTAACGAAATTTGAGACCCTTTGTCGTGTGTGGTATAGCAATTATATATATATATATATATATATATATATATATATATATATATATATATATATATATATATATATATATTTATATATATTTATATATAAGGAAAATTACCCGTTAATGGCTTGGTCCGACCAGTTTGGGAGGGGGATAATGAGAATGGGGAGGAAATTCGACCCCTAGTGTGTGGATAATAATTATTAAACATAAGAGAGTGCAGATTGGCTTAAAGGTTGAATGATGGCCGAGAGTCGTTCAAGGTTATTTAAAGAATGCTAAAAAAATAAAGTTTAATAACAAAAAAAAGAAATATTAAATATATACAAAGGAGGTTTAAGTGAGATAGGTGATCAAATAGGTAACGGACACATTCGGTGTCAGCAAAGAGGCAAACCTAAGGGATTAAAGCAGTTAATTACCTGAGTCGGATCGGAGTCTGTAAAAGGAGCTACACTCAGACGAAATACAAATAATAACAATTTATTCGGGAAGACCGGATTATAACGAAGTCCGCAGCGTCGACGTCTTGCACGGAGTAAGCACCGAAGGGAAAGTAACTCGGGGAGGTGAAGATGCAACAAGGGAATATGTTTTACCTCAGAATTCTCGATGGATGGGGAGAGGGATACGGCGGAGCGATTCTCGCCGTCGGTACCCGATGAGCTACGGAGGATCCGACTCGAGAATGTAATGTATCTTCGTGCGTGGGCGTGGTGTAATGGTTATCCGGTGGTATAAGTGATCGGCGGGCGGCGAAATTTCATCGGACCACGGCGCGCTCTCCGGGGATTTGAAGTAGCCGGCTTTCTGCTGGAAGGGGGAGAGAATCCGAGATAATGAACAAGTCGAATAGCCCTTCGTGTTCCTTCTCGCGTCGCAAGTATGGGAGACGAGCTTAAATCGCCCTGGCGCGGGAAATAGGCCTCGTAAGATAAACACAGATGGTCTGATAAAGCCATGTTCACCCGATTCCTTCCTTGCTTCACATGCTTTCTCTTCCAGGGTTAAGGCCACGTAGCTCTTCTAAGGGTTCGAGGTGGACGTCCACATCATATTTGACTCTATTCCTCCGCACCCTTATATTGTTTTACATTCTCTTTCGAATGATATAATTGCCAAAGTCCCCCCAAGGTTAACTCGAGAATTATGTGGTTTTGCCAATAACATCATAACTATTCTGCCGATTCTAACGAAATTTAAACCCGTATGTTGTTTTGAATTCTCTTCCGGATCATATGATTGGAAAAGTCCTCACAAAGTTAGCCAGGGAATTAATTTGTTTTAGCAATAACATCATAACTATTCGGCCTATTCTAACGAAATTTGAAAATCTTATGTTGTTTTACAATCTCTTTCGAATGTAAGGTCCTCCCAACGTTAGCCCGCGAATTATGAAAAATACAAACGAATAATCGATGATTTTTTATGCCAGACATGGTTTTCAAGAAACAAAGAGAAAAAAATGTGATTTTTATTAGCTACGGGCGAGTCTAGTCGCAGGCGACTCTATATCTCACTATGTCGGTCGGTCGGTCCCCGTTTTGCTTTTTTCTGTTTTGGTAATAACATCATAACTCTTAGGCTGATTCTACAAAATATTTAACCTCTTATGTTGTTTTACATTCTCTTTCGAATGATATAATTGCCAAAGTCCTCCCTAGGTTATCCTGGAAATTATTTTGTTTTGGCAATAGCATCATAACTCTTCGGCCAATTCTAACGAAATTCTTAAACCTTATGTTGTTTTACATTCTTTTTCGAGAATGATTTTGCTTTGGCAATAACATCATAAGTCTTTTCCCGATTCTAACGAAATTTATAACCTTTATGTTGTTTTACATTCTCTTTTGAATGATATAATTGACAAAGTCCTCCCAAGTTTAGCTTGGGAATTATTTGGCAATAACTTCATAAGTATTTGGCCGATTCTAACAAAATTTGAAATCTTTATGTTGTTTTGCATTCTTTTTTGGAATTATATAATTTCTAAGGTTTTTTAAAGGTTAGTCCGGGAATTATCGAAAGCTTTATAGGTCGTATGGTCATAAATCAGAATAAGTGAGAGCATGTTAATTTTTGAGAGACAAGAACTCTACCGCTCTTGATGACATAAACATCAAACAACTAGTTCAAAACGCCATAAACTTCCTCACGCACACTTAGCATCTAGCCATAAACACAAACAACATACCTACACAATGGAAAGTAGCAAAAATAATCCCAGTACCTAAACCAAATAAACACATAAACCAAGGTGACTTCTACAGACCAATAGCGCTGCTTTCTCCCTTATCCAAAACACTATAAAAAAACATCCTATCCTACATCACATTCAACATCCCAAACACACCACACCAACATGGGTTCAACCCCATGCACTCAACCACTAGAGCATTACGTACAATAAACAACGTAATCACAAATGGATTCAACAAGAAAATTCCACCACATATACCCATAGCCTTCGCTCTTGACATGTCAAAAGCATTCGACACAGTAGACCTACACAGACTAATTAACAAGATCCACAAACTCACCATACCCACCACCCTCATCAAGTACATAGCAAACTACATCAAGGAACGCCTCCGATACACCTAAATACAAAACACAAAATCCAAACACAGACACACAAATTCCGGAGTTCCCCAAGGAGGAGTACTTTTCCCAACAATTTTCCACATCTAGACCTCAGATATACCACCTCCCCCACAAACAGTAAAAATTTTAACTTACGCAGACGACATCACAATACTCTCCTCACACAACCAACCAGAAACCGCTGCACAACAGATACAACCTTATCTCAACAAAATACACGCATGGAAAATAGAAAACTGACTAAGGCTAAACGCCACCAAAACAATGACCACTCTCTTGACATCAGACCCAGCAGAATACAACACAACCCTAAATCTAAACATGCAAAACATAACACTACCACCACAAAAGAACCGAAGATCCTTGGCCTCACTTTCGACCCCAAGCTCACATACTCAAAACACATACAAAACACAATAGTCAAGGCCACGATAATACTCAAAGTCCTCAAGGCACTTACAACTACATACACACTGGGGGAAAACCAAGGAAACGCTCATTAACACATACAAGACAATCACAAGACCAGTACTAGGATACTAGGAAGCTGGGGTGGGGCCTGGAATAGGTGTAAGGGTCCATGACTCACTGTTAAGCCGGGGACAAGGTCGCCACCACCACCACTACCACGTGACTTTTGGTCAGCAGACCTTGTTTATTTTTTTGTTTGACAGCCAACGCATTTTCTTTACGCACAAAAGCTGAATCTTGACACTGGAGTTTTTCGTCTATCAGTTCTTTTGCTGACTCTCTTTAAAAGAATAGTACCAGTCAAAAGTGTATTGTGCTTTTCAAAGAAGAAAGTTAATCTAGCACTTTGGTACCAATTCTCAACAATGATGTGACATCGAGATAAATAAACAACTATTTTTTCGTTTTTAGAAAGTTCACTTACAACAAGCTTTGAGGAAAAATACGTCTTTCAGTATTTACAAAAGTTCCAATTATATCTACTCCACTTTCTTTCACTATTGCACATTTGAAATAACTTGATGCCAAACCGACCCCTTTCGATACGCATAAATTGCCGAAAATTCAAGCTTCCTTGCCACAAAACAATTGTCTCGTTAATTACAATATGTTTACCAGCATCTACATTTTTCATTAAAATGTCAGTTAACATATGACAAAAAGTATTCAAACGAGAAGATGGGGCATTTTCTTTTAAATCATTTATTTCACTAACTCGCAAGAACTTTATGATAGATATAATAGATAAATACCTAACTCTGCTCATAATAGAAAGAGTGAAAAGGTGAATACCACGTTCAAATGGTTTCCTAACTCAGTATTGATTCATCTCGGGAAATTTGCAAATTCTAGTAGAAAAGTACAGAGTTAAGAATAAATAAAGGTCATTCTTATTCACGACTTTCCACTTCAGATGATTTACAAAGCCATGTTTTGGAGGTTATAAAAAAAAAACTTGTTCGCCCTCTCATTTATACAATGCACCAAGGATAATGCTACCTCAGCTGTTAAAAATTTCTGTAAACATATACAGTCATACCGTCACTGACATGAATTTCTGGATTCACATCACTGTAATTGCGCAGGAAATCAGGTAAAGCTATAGGACTTGAATCACAGAATATGACTGCCACTCCTTTCCACCCTCTCAATAAATAATTCCTTCACATTTTCCATCACTCATTGGAAGATGTATCAATATTACCACTATCATTTGATTCACTGTCAGATTGCATGAGTTCGAAATCACAATCTTCATAATCGTCACTATCGCTTGAAGAAATCTTCCAAAAATATATAGCAAAATTGAAAATTTGTGCTATAAATCACGCAATTAATAGCAAAGGGTTTCCAACTGGAATGCTTTCGCCTTAAGGGTATATACAAGTCCCGCGTCAAAGTTTTTCTGGGAAAATTTTTGAGATTACTGTGAAGAACAAGTTTCTATCAAGATACCTGAACGTTGGGAGAAAGGTATTAAAGTCAATTACTGTTGATGTTTGAAAAGAATAAGCCCAGAAACACACATAACAGAAAACTAATAAAGTTGTATTTTCTTTCTAATTACTAGTCCAATATAGGTTGTTGTTTTTTAACTATAAAAGATTCTAGGGAAATATTTAATTTTTATCTGTTTTATTCAATATTTGCTTGGTTTTTTAAGGTTCTGATCCAGTTGGAGCTCTTTGTATCTAGCTGCGATGTAATGGGTTGAGGAATAGGTTCTTGCGGTTTTATCCAATTTATTCATTACCATTAACAATTTTAGAAAAAACTTCATTTTTAATTGATAACAATATTCAATTTAATCAATAATGTATTCTCTGTTGTTATTTACGACTTCTTCCCAACGTTCAACTAGTTTTACGATGCCACAGCAATAAAAATCTCTGGATTTTGACTCGAAGAATTCGTCTAACCAGGTTCTTAATTCCACATCAGTATTGAACGAAACGCCGAGCAAATTGTTGGAGAGCGATCGGAACAGATGGAAATCCGATGGAGCCAAGTCTGGCGAATATGGAGGATGCGGCAGGATTTCCCAATTAAGCGTTTGGATGGCGTCTTTTGTCATATTGGCAATGTGAGGACGAGCATATTCGTGTTACAGAAGGACTCCATAACGTCGATGAGGTCGCTTTTCACAAATAGCTTCGGCGAGTCGATACATTTGTTGAACGTAGAGTTCTGCATTGACGAGCTCGTTGTTCGCAAGGAGCTCATAAAGAATGATGCCTTCATAATCCCACCACACACACACACTATTGTTTCTTAGTATGTGCACAAATCACATCAACAAAATTTAAATCAACACAACATTAAAAAAAACGCAAGAACTTATTCCTCAACCTAATACATATTTTTTAAAACGCATTTATTATAGATACAGTGTGTATAAACTATTTTTCCTCTTTTTAATTCAGCATTTTCGTGTCCTTGGGCTCCTTTCTTATCGCTTATCTCGTTTGCTTTCCTTAAATTTTATTTAAGCTTGACTTGTTTTGTGATTAATATTATTTTTTAACCCAGTCTAAAACTTTGGTTTTCTTTGAAATGCTTTCGCTTCATTACTATGTATATTTTCATTAGATTAATATTATATGACTTTTCGTTTGTTCTCACCTTGACGCCTCTGCAATTAACCTTGGTCTCAATCTATATCATCATTGGTTTGTTTTCTTTGTTTTTTTATAATTTGTTTAATTTTCATTTCCTGAAAACTTATGTCTCCTATATATTTGCTATATAGGTATACATATATTTGCTCTATTATATGCCTCATTTTGGGTAACAACTGAATTATTCTATAAACAACCGAAATCAACGTTTTGGTTTCAGGCTTTTATTTTAATTTTAACCTTATTATATATTTTTATTTTACTAAATAGGTTGCTCATTTAATTTCCGTCCCAATCAAGTGTTTGTTAGGAAAGTATCAAAGAAATTATAAAGAGAACTTGTGTTTTGATATACTAAATATTAAAATGTACTAGTAAAAGATACTAAAATAATTTTTTTAAATAAAGTTAAAACAAAACAAAGATGAGTAAAATAAAAACTATAGCACACATTTACTAAAGCTTTACTAACAATTCGTCCACTTGCTAAAGGACAAATTATGAAGGGGACGAGCGGGTTCGCTACCGCTTGCCGGGGCAAAGCGGGCCTGTCCACGAAGTCGGAGCGCGCTTCCTTCCTGTTGATTTTTTGCTTTGTTTTCTTTATTCGTTGCTGGTTTTTTAGCCCTTGCCATTTTTTATCGTTGTTATTTGTTATTTATTTTTAATATACCTTATTAGTAGGTTGTTGTGTGACTACGGCGACTTTTGCTCTAGTAGGAGGTCGCCAGATTGGCTGCTCAAATTTTTAAAAAATCAAGATTTAATTATGCTAAATATATAATAGAAAAGAAAGAAATTAATTAATGTATTTTTTCGAAGTTGTCATTACTTATTTTGTATAAAATGAAATTATTTTTTACGAAGAGAATAGTGTTAGGGGTCTAGTCGCAATATATATATATATATATATGTATTTAACGGAATTTCAGCTCATTTTCTCAGAAAAACAAGTACAATTAAGGAGCTGAGGGCTTTTTTTAACTTGCCTAACCATTTGTATAAAAAAAATTCAAATTTCTCAAAAAATGCAAAATTCAGCATTTTTTTCATGTGAAGAACCATGAAAATACGTCATTAGCAAATGGCTAATGAAAAGAAAAAAATTAGGATAATTAGTCAGTTATAATGCTATTCCACGTGGATTCTATAAACTCCTTGCAGTTATAAACATCGTCCTCATTTCTAAGCACAGCCCAATTCCATGTTGAGACGTCGCCCCTTTTGCACACCGCCATAATCCTTCAGAAATAAACCAAATTTATTAGTTCCTTGGTCGTTCTTAGAATATTTTTGTGGTCAGGGTCTCTCACACTTATATCCCTCCTGCTTTCGCACACTCCACACTACAACTAAAACTCAATCCATACCAATACTAACAAATTGGTTCCCTAAAAAAAATTATATTATAAGGAAATAGCTACAATGGCCTTTGAGATTTATTTGGACAGCTTTTTTTAAAAATTCTGGTCATGTCTTCAAATCCTATTCCGCATTTGCAGGATTCCCAAATTATTTTTTAGTATATTTCATCCTTTAATGACGTATATTAGCGTTGCCTAATGTTGCATGACAAAAGAGAGCGTTGCATGTACAAAGGCAAATTTTCCTGAGCAATATTCAGCTTATATATGAAAAAAATAGACCCAACCCTCTACTTCAGTAATCACGGTTCCATTTGATTCAATTAGCTACCTGGATGCGCAAGTAATTCAATGTAATATTGGTTTAAAAAAACCGGCCTTGCGGGGGAGGTTAAGTAATGAGTGCCTGGTTTATAGACGTTCTTGCTATTGAACGTTTTTAATACTCTTCATCCAAAATCCATTGATTTATCAGTATTTATAGTTGACAAAATTCATTACATACTTATTCATTCTCAACTTATTTCACTATTCTTGGTCTTTTATAGACAGAATTTGCCATTCTTAAGAATTTCCACTATACCATTTCTTTCTGATCTACCGTTATCCGCCACTGGGTTAAAATACCCTCTTTTGTTGCACATGTACACAGCTAAATGAAGAATTGAATGAGTGTCAGGTTATTCGAAAAGAAACTAAACAAGTGTGACATTATGTGACTGGAAAGCTAATATGTTACACGACACATTCTTGCTATAAATATGTACACTCTCTGCCTAAAAAACGATGACACCTTTTAGCGTGTATTTGCAAAATATGGCCATCAATTTTATCATTTTTAATTGGCCATCCTTTAGTTTTTCCATGGTGTAAATATCCGCGCTTATTGTATAATCAACTAAGTGCGCAGTGACGAAAAGTGTAATAATTTTCCGCTCACAAATCCTATACATAAGCATTATTGGACAGCACCTTATGTCTCTGCCCTGCCACCCTCGGTGTCACGGGGTTTGCGAACGAGGGCGAAGAACGACCTCATCGCCACCAGAAACATACAAAATGGAAAGCAATCTCCGCTGCCTTTCACCAGGAACATTTTCCTCGTGTAGTCGACAGAATCGAAAGTAAAGGCTACGTTGATGCACGAGGCAGGAGAATATAGTATTTGTTTCTCTAGGAATAACGCGATAGTAAACATCTTGTTAGTTGCAGTATTTAGAAGATAAGAAAATTTTTGTCATCCAAAGTGAAGGTTTTTGCCTGGCTAACTTTCGAAATATACTGTAGTGTATTAATAGGGTTTTTTTAATCACGGCGACTTAAGTAAGCCCTTGGTGGGAGTCACCAGGGTATAAAGAAAAAGAACTGATTTGAATGACTTTAACTTTTGTTTCTTTTATAAACTTGCAAAGGAATCCAGACTCTTTTGTTTTTATTGATGAGAATCGTGCTATTTCAATAAAAGAAAATTAAAGCGAAAACCAGCGATGGAATGTCCCCCCAAAAAATAATGACAAATCTGTAAAGAAAGAGGTGAAGTTGGAGAAAATTAAAATTCATGGAATTAACTGTAGATCTTAATACAGTCATTGAGGCTGAGATGGTATTCAATGGAAAATGTTGGGGCCGGAAGAGCACGTAATATATACCTACCACTGCCTTGCTGGTACCCAGAGACTAGATACACACTCTGCACTACCTCGACTCCACCTTTTTTTTTCTCTCTCTCTTGTTTCTCTCCTCAGTATTCCTCTTCTGATCATCGCGTCGATGGCTGGCGAAAATTTCCCTTATCCTTCCAGAAATGCTTCTAACGACCATTGGGGGCAAATTTTATTTGAGTGAATGTGGATCTTGTTTTTGTGAGAAAGATAGAATGGGATAGAATGAAACCTTCCCCCAAATAAAGTCCCATTATACATATCTCTGGAGTTGATGCTATCGTGTATTTAATAGAACTTATAGAAGTGTGTATGACACACACTTCCATTACGAAGATACAGGTCAAATGAGGAACAGAGACGGGTTTATATATTCATTTGTCTTTGAAAATTCTGTTTTTCTTCCTGTATACATATTTTATTGAAAAATATAATTTTATCATTATCCTCTAAGCTGAATTTCGCTTTTCACAATATTTGTTTCAAAACTTTAGCCACTCCAACCTCTTCCATAATAATTACTTCAAGAATATCTTGAAGTTGTGACAGCAAAATCCTGCAAGAACAGTCGCCATTCGGTTACCACTTTTCCCAATTTCACCACTTTCTTTACAAACCACTTTTAAAATGTTCTAGCGATGGTTTTCGTTTGTTCTCTTAATAATTAAAATTATAAAAAGAATATCAAAGCAATTTAGAAGGTAACAAGTGACGAATCGTTGGGATTTTCGAACGCCACTTTATGCCCTGTGAGCGAATTTAAGGTCTTGCCAATGGAAGAGATGATTTCTAGTTGAAATAAAGAAAAGTATAAGAGTCATTTTTTCACGGTACGATTTATTATTGTCAGTACGCGTCGATAAGACCAGGGGGAGGTGTGCGTGTGAGAGGTAAGATATGCATTGGTAGACGAAGAGAGTTATTTCATAAATACAAATTACAAATACAGCTTAGTATTTTTACAATTCGCTCTCTAGAAAGCAATAGAAAACTAGAAAAACAAAGGGTTGTGAATTATTAAAACAAAACAAAATAAAGCGCAGAGTAAATTAAGGATTGGGCCAATACGATGGGGGAAATACAAGATGGAATTTACCTACCGGCCAGATATGAGCACCAACGTGGTTCGAACGATGGCCTGGTTGATGTCGAACCGCCTGGCATGTATCGAAATAGGAGCACCAGAACATGAGCTAATGGAGGATGTGTGGGCTAGTAGCTCTCGATACTTTCATAGAGGTAGGTATGTAGAAAAGAGGGTCGTTAACATCATTTGGGAGTGGGGCTCCACAGAAAAGAGCATGCGGAGTTTCAAAACTGCCCTTTATTGGCCGCCCGCTGATAGCGTGGTTTTGCCAGTAGTGTCTGCAAAAAAAGTGGTTTATGTATACGCACATAGTGTTCAAGGAACTATGCAAATGTGGAAGCTAACCGAAGATTGTTGTGGATTTTATTGCATCGGTCGTATTAAGGGTAGCGTACGAGTAAGGGTAACACTTCAGTTTCGGGGCGCACGGTAGGTGGCGCTGTTTATAGGCTACAATTTTGTGCTACAATATTTGTCTTATGAGGTCAAACGGTAGCGTCAGATGTGAACAATTTCAGCGTTATATTTTTTTGTATATGAGTATATACTGGGAGCTGCGCCCCCCAGACCTCCCCCAATTGATTGAAACTCAGGATCATCGCAGGGTGGTCCTCCTGCAATGATATCTCCCTCACGATCAGTCCCCTTGAATTTACTGTTTTTTTCCCCCAACAACTCTTTACTAGCAGAAAAACCTAACCTAATGACAAACAATACTTACTTTTATAGGTTTCTTGATTAGTTTATGCACCTCTAAATAATCTAAAAGTTTTTTGCGGTCATGCAAAATAAACCCAAATTCGAATAACGAAGAAGCACAACTAGAGCAGGAAAAAGCCATAACGAAAGAGAAACAAATGCTAAGCGGGTTCTATTTATAGCTACGACGTTGCCAGTAAGAAGTTGTTATCGTTCACTGCGAAACAAAAAATTCGAAAAAAACAAACAATAAAAGACATAGAAAAAACTATAAACGGGCAGAGGCGCAGATATTTAGTAAATAATACAGACTAAAAGTTACAAATCCCCAAAACAACAAAAAAATATAACGCCGTAATTGATCACATCAGAAGCTACCGTCTCACGTCATAAGAGATATATTGTAGCACAAAATTGTAGCCTACTAACAGCGCCACCTACCGTGTGCCCCAAATCTGAAGTATTACCCGAGTAAGGTCATAATTTTCTTTTTCCATACTTCACTACAATGTCTAAGGCATTTTCAAATTTCTTCAGGTAAACCACCTCCGAAAGTTTCCTGGTGGCAGGCTGGAGCATTACTCGATGACGTCATCGAGACGAGAACCAATCAAATGACGAGAAATTCCTTCCGTCTGCCACCGCTCACCCGACGAGATCTCCTGAGAAACCTCACGTGTCAGGCGGTTAATTCAAATCTAACTGCTCCTCTCTCCTCAACTGTATCTCTGGATCTTGCCTGTAAGTTCTTAAAATATATCAGGTTTGTATTTGGAACCCAAAATCGGTATGTGTAGTCTTGTATATGTATTAGGTCAGAAATGTGAAAATCTCAGGATAATTCAGTACTTTTTCACTTTCGCTTTATTAAGGTGTTTTCTTCTTCTACATTTTGTTTATCCCCACCTCTCCTGTTACTTTTATTTTTTTGCTTTGTTTATTGCTCCTTTTCCTTATTGGATGAATTTGTACGAATTCCTCCTTTCTCCTACTTTACCCATTTTTCATGTTTTTTCTCGAAACATTTCTCGAATCTTTCCTCTTCTATATTGTTTTTCAATGCTTCGTACCTTAACATTCTTTTTTTCTAATTTCTCTGGCAAAATATTCCTTTGTTGAGCATACGTATGGCAGGACTGAAAGAGACCATCTTTATTATATTTATGGAACCGACGAGCTAATAATATGGGTGACTCATTATCAAAAAAGACAATGGCAACGAAAACAATGAAAACCCTAGATTGTGTCAACTGTGTAATTGATTCCCTCCTAGAAAGAGTTCGGTCCGGTAGCCATGGTGTCTTGGAGGACTGCATCCAATCATTGGATCACCTAGCACGAAGCTATGATATTAATAGGTGATCACCCACCCTACTCGTTAATGGACCTGCCTATCTCTACTTCTCCTTTCCACACTTGCTCTTCTATCAACAGAGGTTCCGGTTGCCCGGCACACTTTCGGCTTCATATGACCCTTAGTCGAGTGACAGTGTAAACCGTGAAGTCGCTACCTGCTACGAGGACCGAAAGCCCGCTAGCTAGGGCTCACTTTCCTTCAGTACACATAAAAGGTGGCTACGCCACCTCTATCCTTTAGGGATAAAGCTCCTGGAAAATCTCCCCTGAATGGCGGGCCGGGTTGGTAAATCCCATCAACACTGGAGCGGGACCGATTATGTGTAAACCATCTGATTCTGGAATTTTATGTTCCTATGGAAACATTTCATTTAACCTTCCAAAACATTAGGTCATATTATCTACTTTCCTCTCATAGTACTACCACTGCGGTGGCTTCCCCCACAACCCTTTGTGTACTCCTGAAGGGCAAGATTACTCTGCCCTGACCGGTTTCCGCCCAATCTCTAACCTCCTGCGTGTGCAAGTTATGGAGAAATTGGTGAATGTTAGATTAGCCTTTTTCTTGGACAGCGGAGACTACCTGTCTTCCGCACCGTGTGGCTTCCGCAAATTCCACTTCCAGGTCGGATGCTCTGCTCAGAATAGAAAATGCCGTCTGGGAGGACTTCCTTCGTAGACAACACTACGCCACTTTGTTTTTCGATATGAAGAAGGCCTATGATAACGTATGTCCACATACGGTATCAAGAAGACTTTCCACACGATGGAGGCGAGGGGACGCCTCACATTCTTTGTTTGAGGATTTTGGCGAGGTCGTGGATTCCATGTACAGGTGAAGGGAGCACTCCCCGTCCTCATTGTCACGCTCTTTGCTCTGGGCATCAACGGTATCAGATCGTTGCTACCGGAAGATGTTCTCGCTACGTCCGACGTGGGCGACTTTTCGATTTCTTTTTTCTGCGGCCCAGATGCCAACTCTAGAACGTCGATTCCAGCTGACAATGAACCGCAGCTCTCGCTATGCCGAAGCGCACAGGTTTCGGTTTTCCTTGGCCAAAACTAAGGTGGTGCACTTATACCACCATCCACGGCAGAACCCTCACCCGAATTTGATCCTAAACGGGGTTCGCCTGGAAGTGGTGGATTCACACCGTTTTCTTGGTCTTGCTTTCGACCGACGCCTCACCTGGGAGGTTCATATTCGCGCAATGGACATTCTACTTTCCGTGACGTTCAGCACCTTGGGTGCTGACAGTGCTACTGCCTTGCTTTACTATTGATCTTTTGTTCATTAAAGGTTGAATACGGATGCGAGTTTTATGCATCCGCAACCGAGAGTGTATTGCGAAAAGTGGACTCAATCCACTACACCGGTCTCCGGCTTTCCGCACCTCCCCCTTTGAGAGCCTACTTGCAGATGCAAGGGAGATGTCACTCGTTTGTCACGTGAACAGTGCATTATGCACTTGTACAAGCGAGCCCGGGCCACCCTCAGTTGCCAACGCCTCTCACTGCATTCGCAGCCAATTTCGCTGGTGCCTTTTCCCCCGAGAGACACCAGTCATACCCAAGATCTTTGTTTTTGTTTCGTTGTTTTGTATATGATTTTAATATAGCCTATCATTGGTTTTAAGTTGATTACAGGCACTTTTACACTAATAGGCTGTCGCCAGATACACTCCTAATAAAAAAAGTCCCGCGCTTGGGGAATGTGTGCCTTTCCCCGAGGTTTCTTATGCCCAAGTAAGCAGATTTCAGGTGGCCGATAAATTAAAAAAATAAATCTTCCCGATCCGGCCGCTGGTCTACACCCTCGGAGGAGTGCCCTCAGCAGGGATGCCAATGCGAATTTTCCTTTTCCCCCACAACCTGAATAAAAAATCCCCCAGATTATAATAAAAATACATTTAGTGAAATAAATTGAATTATAACCGAATTTACTTACCACTGGTTAATCTAAAGTCATTGTTTAATTAGTTTCTTTCATACGTTTCATGTACATAGCAATTTTTCGATTTTCGACATCCCTAATTAATTCCTTGCTCGGCTCCCAATTAGTACAGGGAATTGTTTTTGTAATTAATTGTTTTGCCATAATTCTACCAGCTATTCTTTGTGCTTTTAGTGAAATTAGTCTTCCTAGTTTTGATGTTATTCACTTGCGAATATATGCACTCAACACATGCAGAAGAATGTGGTAAACACGATAGATTTGTCACTGAATCAGAAAGTAACACAAATTTGGAAGTGACAATACGATCTTTAATAGAACGTAAATCATACCAGTACTGTGGTATATTGTTGCTTGAGATAGGTAGCTCTTTAACTGTGAGCCGATAGCTTCCCCACTGATCGTCAAGTTCATTCACTTTAGCTGGCGGTGCTAAATTAGGATAATTACTTGAAATACCAGTTAATGATTTTGGATCAAGAGTAATTTGCTTGGCAATCACATCATCTTCATTCAGTGTAAATTTCCTCATTATTTGAACGCAGAGTTCTACAAGAAATTTAAAGCGCTCATTACTAAATATCTTCAAAATATCACTGGGCAATGGTTCATTAATCAGGTGTGTCATTGCTAGTCTTCCCAGCTAAATTTTATCATGATTTTTGTGATTACATCCATGATTGACACGTTGGATTACTGTTTCATCCACAAAACAACTTAGAATAGTTTTGTATTGAGATTGAACGCGTTCGATACTCGTTCCGACTGCGTGCATTTCCTGCACGTGTTGGTCGATAAGAACGTAGTGACCGTTCTGCATTAGAAATTTTATATTCAAATGAGTTTATATCTATTTTAAAATTGTAACTCTTAAAAATAATGAAATTTACGCGTTATATTAATCTTATATAATAATTCCCCTCCCCCCCCGATTATTAATTTTTTTTTGACAAAATCCCCCATCTCCCCCCCGATTTAGCAGCCCTGCTCCTCAGGCCATCTATTACACGAACCGCACCAGCTCCATTTCAGCTATTGGTGCGCTTGGTGTAAATCGACAAATAACAACGACGGCTGCTTCCAGTCTCCAATGGGACGTTCCTCGCACCCGTTCCTCATCTTCTATATATTGATTTACAATAACTCCACCAATTGTTGCTATTTCCTATTCAGAAATTGTACATTTTCTCCTTTTTCCGGGATGTCCCCAAATTCTCATATTCTTCTATGCCTTCCCTTTCTACACTGTACTCTCTCTCTCTCTCTACCCCGGATTAGACGGCGTTATATTTGTGACCTCGAAGCAAGAGTTCGGTCCTAGCGAGTGGGACAACATTCAGGGATTTCATGAGCTGACTCCTTATTGGGTGGATACGATGATGCTCACTCATTCCCTGCGAGGATAAGTTGCGCCTCACGCAGACGGCCAATCGCAACACCGCTATTTTTTCCTTCTAGTCTTCATAGCACATCATACACACTCTCCCCTCTGTTCCCTAACAAGGAGCAATAGTTTCCCTATGGGGGTACTCATACCCACCTACTCTGGATGCGGAACCACGAAGGGTTCTATAATGTCCAATGTGGTTGGTTTCAAAACACAATAGTACCTGACACCTATCTCAGAAAGTGCTTGCTAACAACTGCCATACTGATCTTTATGTGCAGTTCATTCTCTGGTAGGGAAGCTCGTCCTCGATTTGAAGGACGGATGGTGCAACTCACCTGCCTTACATAACTGTCTGACTAACTCTTCTTCACGCCATTATTATGTCTTCATTGGTTTTCTCTTCTTAGGTTTAATATAGAACAACCCCCGGCGCGGGACAAAGGCGTCTCTTTCGGAAGCAACGCTTAGAGGGGGGTCGAGTACGTTACTTCTCATACCATGATTTTTCCCCTCGAAATAGCAACTTAATGATTCCTCGCGAATAAGCCCGCAATCACCCACTTTTTCCTTTCTCACTCTTCTTATTCGCCTACAGAGTGTTTTGTTATTTCGATCGTTTTCTCTCTTTTGCACTCGCTTGGAAGCTTACCTTCGTCTGGCAACGGAGAGTTGCGCCATCTCACGGTCGAGATATTATGGGTGTACAACCATGTCGAGGGAATTATGGGCGTAAAACCTAGTCCGTGGGTCCGTACGCGCATAAATAGGCGCCCGAAAGTTGAGAGGCCGCGCGTGAATGACGAGTGGGGAGGTAGGCCTCGCTCCAGTTCAATGGAACGCGTGAGGTTGGCCTTAAAGGATTCGTAAAATGCCAAGATGAGGTATTATGCAATTGCAATGCACCGATCGGACATGGACTAATACAATAGGGAAATGAAAATGAGACTCGGTAAATAACAAATTATGGACAGCGGCTAATAACCTCCAGGGGAAACTTAAAAAAAATGGGCGGAAGGACCTTTACCTTGCAGACTAGCTTATCGAAGAAGGGGGAGGTGGTTACGGAACCAACACTCAGGTTACACGGGATGAGAAGATCTTGCAGCGCGGCGGTGAGATCTTACAATGGGAGTTGATTACCTCAAGGAAGAGCGAGGTTAGGTTAGAGCAAGATGAATTACTCTTGGGCGGAGCAGCGAGATAAACTTAGGCTTGGGGGAGTGCACTCGGACGGGGCGACGTACTTTTGTGAACGGGATGAGAGGAGTATGTCGCACGAACTCTTCCAAGAAACCACTTCACGAACTTTCCTATAGAGGATAGTCAAAAGTACACGGTTGTGATCTAGCCGACGAGACTTTCAAACTTCGGGTCTGTCCTTGCTTTGAAGGGCACATAAGGAGGCTGCTTGATCGAGCAGCCCAAATCTTACCTGGACGCCGATGAAGCCTTTCATTTCTTTCTAAGCTTTTGCCTCCTTTCACGTAGTAATCTCGGATCACTTTAATTTAATATTTTTCCCCAAATTAATACTTTTACCTTTTTATTAACAAGGATTTTTAGATATTGATTTCCATTTTTCATCAATGTAACATATAGCCATTAACATGTTAGGTTATTTTGATTAACTAACAATATCAGATTTTACTATATGCATCCAATATGTAAATCCATTTAACATATTGCTTTCCACATCTCTGGAAAAAACATTACCGTTCCCCCCAAAATCAGAAATTTGTTTTCGTTCTCATTCGGATCATTTTGGACACTTCAATTTTTCTAGTGAATTGCTTATTTGGTGATAACTTTCATTTTATTCATCCAAATTTAAATAAGCTCTACCCATACGGAGTTTGTACTATCTTACACTAATTTTAGAAACATTGGATTTTCTCTAGCAAATGTCATGGAAGATGTGATAGAAATACAGGCGTTCCGATCTTTTTGGATGGTACTGTATATCAAAGGCCTACCCCCTTCTCCTTCTTGATTACCCGCATTGGTATATCAGATTTCTACTTTCCTTTGAACATTCTTACCTCCATCATCCCATTCTGTAGCTTTTGTTGACACCAATGAATAGTGGAGTTCATCAAGCTTTTATGCCACTTCGCGTTCTCATTCTTTCCTCATCAGGGGCCTATTGTTTTACTAATGAAAATAGCTTTTCAGGGTTGGGTGTTCTATATAGACCACATGTTTTGTCTTTTCACCCCCTTCCCAAATCTCTATCTCAAAATTTATTATGTGCTGCTGAATGAGAGGTAAACTGTTGATGTGAAAGATGGCGCAAAGAATTACGCATCTATCTGCCAATCTCCTTGTTAACCAACGATGCAAGGATGTCACCATGTCTTTTTAGCTGTCTTTTTAACCCAAGTGTAGCCATGTGTACAATTCTTTCCTCGTTATATAGCTTCCTGGTTTCAGTCCATTGACCTTTATGGTTTGATTTTTCCACAACCAAAAACTCTTCCTGGTTTCATGTTTTGAGTTTCTTAAACAACGATCTTTCCCTGGTTTCATGATTCTATTTTTATTTAACCACCAACCTCTTCATGGTTTGATTTTTCCTCAACAACAATCTTTTTCTTGGTTTTATAATTTGATTTATTTTACTCAGCCAGAGACTCTTCTTGATCTGATGAATTGATTTTTCCCCAACCACAATTTTTTCCTAGTTTCATGTCTTATATTTCCACAACCGCCACCTCTTCCTGGTTAGATGCTTTGAATTTTCCTAAACCACAACCTTTTCATCGTTCCATTATTTGATTAATTATAATCAAACGTACCTCTTCGTGGATTCATATTGTTTATTTTCGCAATCACAACCACTCCTTAGTTTCTTGATTTGATTTTCGTCAATCACAACGGCTTCCTTGTTTCTTAGTTTGTTTTTTTTTTCCTTAATCGCAACCTCTCTCTGGTTTCCTTTTATTTTTCGTCAAAAACAACTTATCTTGCTTCTTGTTGTGATTTTTCCTCAAATACAACTACTCTGTTTTTTCCTCATTCAAAAAAACTTCGTTTATTTTTATTTTTCCTTAATCAGAACATCTCTTTGGTTGTATGGTTTGATATTTTAGTTAATCACAACCTATTCCTCGCTTCCTTTATCGATTAATCCTCAATCACAACCTCTCCAGTGCTAGATTCTTTCTTAATGAGAACCTCTCCTTGGTATTATAGTTTGATTTTACATCAACAACAGACTCTCCCTGGTTTAATTTTTCCTCAACCACAACCTCTTGCTGGCTTCAGTGTTTGATTTTCCTCGTTCACAACCTTTTGCTGGCTCTAGTGTTTGATTTTCCTCCATCACAACCTACTCCACAACCCCAACCTCGCAAAGAGATTTGTCTTCATCGACGAACGGTATTATTATGGGAGAGTTGCACAATCTCCCGTTTTAGAGACATCCAAGTAGTCTCCTCTTTTAACTATTCGGGATATGTATCTTCCAAATGATGGTTGGAGGTGCAGGGCAGTTTTGGAGTTCGAGGTGGTTCTGGAGAGTTGTGCCGCCCCCTCCGCCCTGGCCTCACACTTCTAAAGTAATCTCGTCTTATGTGGGTCGAACAATGTATTCCACGCATTTTCACTTCCTCTAACTTCACCACTCTCGTAACAAATCTTTCTGGAGGAGATGCTTTCGTCAGTTTTTGCTTCTCCTTCATCATTTTTTTTCCTTTTCCTCTTTACTTTTTCGTTCTCTTCTCTATTTCTTATTACTCCACTGCGCCTAACTTTACTCCTTTTCCAAGCCGTCGGTTTTCATTCTTTATACATAAAATAAACCCCAAAAGTAAAGCAATCCAGTTTAAATTCCTGGGTCTTTCCTTTTCCACTGGGAGCTTTGGATCTTTTGGTGACGCCGTATTCACTTTTGCTTTGCCTCCAATTTCATACCCAGGAATGTTCATCTAAACTCATGCTTACTCACACCCATACATACCCATTTTCACTCTCATCTGGGTTTCTTTCTTCCGTTCGCCACATAAAGTATGTGTACGTAACTTGTGTCTGTAATTCTGCACGTCCTTTTGTACGTGCGCCCTTGCATATTTTATTTTCAATTTCTATGTATGGTGAGTGTATGTATATCTGTGTGTACATGTAAACTCTCAGTGTCTGGGTACGTATTTATCAGCGTATACACGTGTCTTTGTGGTTGCAGTTCCGCCCACGAACGTACGTATTCGAGCCCCCGGCGAGGACACGGCGGTGTCTACCCGAGGCCAGAGGGTCATCGTCGTCTCCGAGGGGCAGAAGAACCCCCTGACTTGCGAGGTGGAGGGGAGTCGCCCCCAAGCGCGCATCAGCTGGGACATCGATGGCACCACTGTCAATGAGAGATATCAGACGGTAAGAGGAGTCGCCATCGCTCGCTCTCCTATTAAATGAGGGCCTGTATTTCGACACCTGGGCACCGGGTTCAATTCCCGGCGAGATGGGCCACGGAGGATTTTTGACACTCGTAGAGAGCTGGGCACCTTTCTTCAGGCAGCTTCAGCCACACACGCCATCATACATTTATTCAATCACTGCTGTCTCTTCCTGTATCCTCTCTGTGCACACAACACATCACTCTCCCGACAGAAACCCTCCGTTAAATTAATAAAATCACTCTTTTTGGATGAGTCAAACACGTTTAGAATATGTTTACCCAAGATTTTCATATTTTCATCCGAACCCCGAAATGAGGTTCTGCCTCCGTTTCACAGGAAGCAAGTTTCGTGAGAAGTTCAGGAGAATTTCTCCATCACACAGTTCCTCGCGTTCCACTTAGTCTCCTCTTTAGCTAGTCCCCCTTCTGTTTTTCTGTCATTTTACACCTACTATAACCCCATGGAAGAGGTGGGATCGTAAGTTTTTGTATTTATTAGTTACATTAATAAATAATAATTACCAGATAACCGATCCATTCTCAACGGACGAATCGACGAACCCCAGCAACTCCCAGACATCGTCTACACTGGTCCTGATCCCGCGCGCGTCCGACAGGGATTCTCTCATCACCTGCCGGGCCGTCAATCCCCAGCTTCTGAACGAGATGCTATACGACACCGCTCGTCTCGATGTTCTCTGTGAGTAACACCAGCATCTTTATTTTTTAATTTAAAGCAAAAACCAACGAAGGCAGCCCCGCCAAATAGTTTGTAAGGAGATGTCTATAAAGAGGGTAGTAGATATAAAGGAAGTGAAAATGTGTACAAGAAATACAGTCTCACAAATTGGGCATATAACATTTTTCAATGTTTCGGAAAAAAAGTAATAGGCTTTCATGGTGCGCTACACTTCTTTGTGCTTTTTTGGCAAATAATAATATTTTTCACAAGTTAGATCGGAAAATTAATTATATCGATAGGAATAAAAAATAACCAAATGTCAATGCATATATTTTTTGATATCTCTAATTAAAAATTGAATGATATATATATATGTATATAATATACAAAGCTAAATGATTTAAATTGGGAAAAGGCTACATTTCGGAAATTTGGCAAACCTGTTTTAAAACTAAACCTTGGTGAAATATTTCGACAATACTGCTTGGAATCTCGCAATAACGTAACAGATTTTCTAATAATTAAATTCAATTCAATTATTGGTAAATATCGTATCTAATTTATTTATAACTAAATATACCCAAAACATTCAATCTCTCGGTAAATAATAATATATTAAACTCTCATTCTCTGAACGAAATTGTGACATGACTAAGTGTGGCAGCTGAGAATTAGAGGGCACGCAAATTTTCAGATGTCGGCTGCAGTATGGTTTCCCATTCTACTCATGACTCCCACTCTCGGTGGGCAACAAAAAAAACCATGTTGTTTGTTTATTTTATTAGTTAGGTTAATTCTTTACTTTATTAGCTATGTGATTTGTTTATTTTATTAGTTTGGGTGTTTTGCTTATTTTTGTTAGGTTGTTTGTTTATATTTAGTTAGGTTGTTTGTTTATTTTTAGGTAGGTTGTTTGTTTATTTTGGGTAGGTTGTTTATTTATTTTTAGTTAGGTTGTTTGTTTGGTAAACATGAAGATCGGCTGCGCGCCCGAAAAAGTGTATTTTTTTGGCGAGTGTTTCGTTGACCCGCGCTTCCATATTCATGCGCGTTTGGTTAAATAAAAACGTTTAAAAAACGTTTGAACATTTTTCTATAAACAATTATATTATATTTTTTAGTTAGGTTGCTTTTTTTTCTTTTATTAGTTAGCTAGTTAGTTTACTTTATTAGTTAGGTTGTTTGTTTATTTTTACTTAGATTGATTGTTTATTTTTAGTTAGGTTGTGTGTTTATTTTTTAGACAGATAGTTTGTTTATTTTTTTAGGTAGGTTGGTAGTTTATTTTTTAGTTAGATTTTGGGTTTATCTTTATTTAGATTCTTAGGTTGTTTGTTTATTTTTTAATTATATTGTTTGTTTATATTTTGTTAGTCTTTTAAGTTAGATTTTTGTTGAATTTTATATATTTTTTTTCATTTTTTTTATTAAGGATGTTTTTTTATTTTTTAGTTAGATTGTATGTTTATTTTTTAGTCAGGTTGTCTTTTAATTTTTTAGTTAGGCTTTTTTTAGTTAGATTATTTGTTTATTTTTAAAAATGAATTTATTGTCTTTTTGACAAATAAGATAAGAAATATTGTCTTTTTTCGTTACTTCTCCTCTTCCCAGCATAATCTAGTATACGACCTGCTACAGTAACTAGTATAGATGGGCACTTCTAAATAATTCAGGCAAGGATAGCCCTCTGTTTCTCATGGTATTACCACTCTTTATCTGATTAGTTACTCCATTATGTCTCGTTAGAGTAGTATCAGTTACGCTGACCATCATTCTAAAGGCTTTATTTTGAATCCTGTTGCTGTTGCCTATAATCAATATCAACCACAACATTTATTTACCCGCGTTTAGAGGATTATATTCGCTACAAAATTAAGTATCTTTCTTGTTCTGTAAATTTGAATATTCCTTGAATCTAAGCGGTCTATTCCGACCGGTAATCATGAGCTATTTACCCCTGGTTCCTGTCTTGCCTCAATGACCCCAGACAAGTGAATCCAAACTGATGCACTCATCTCGAGTAGCTGACTGAAAACATGCTGTAGCTGACATCTCTAGGACTGCGCGCCATCCTAGCTCCACTACTCACAGGCGGATCTAAGGCTATACATGTGTACATTTGACTCCATACATTTTTATGTTCATCTTCACTAATTGCTTACAAACTTTATGTGGTAGACCCCTTCGTTGGTTTTCGCTTCTTCTTTACTTTCGATAAATGTACTGGTAATTCTCCAGATTAATGCCTCCAACCTAATCGAAAGCGCTTTGTCCTATTGAACTCGTTGGATATATTTTGTTATATCATAGAGCACTCTGCCTATTTAAAAAAATAGAATTAAATACAGCAAAGCCCTTAATCTGGAGAATTACCAATGCCCTCGTTGGGTTTCGCACTAAAACTAATTGGATCAAACGTCCCGCTTGATGGTCATCTGTCTCTTTCCAGATAAGCCTCGTGCAACCCTGACTGAGGGCAAGAAGATAAATTTACTCGACGTTAAAGAGGGGAACGATATTTATTTCGAGTGCGAAGTTGACGCTAATCCCACCGCGGTTAGGATCCTGTGGTCGAGAAATGTAAGTATGTTAATATATGGCTATTTTCTTTTAGTGCTGTATGGCTCCACCTGACTCCATATGACCCTAATACATTCGCTTTATCCTTCTTCCACCTGTTTTGGAATCTCTTCATTCATAAACGCAAGCATAATGAAAGAATTTGAATTAGTCTACAGTCTACCTTGAGAAATAAAACTGACAGTCACTGGCATGGATGTGTGAGAGAACATACCCCCTCCCTCCTCAAAATAAGGAATAAATTAGGAATAATGGTAGCGATAATTTATGCCAACCTTATTTTAACAAGAAATCAATCATTGAGAACTTGATCCCTAAACCCAAGTCGATTTTTGTATAATTAATAGCGGTTCTGTAACAGGCCATTAACTTGAACCCTGTCAAGCCTCGAAGATCTGTCTCTCTATCCTCTGCTTCTGCAAAAGCTCAGCCCATACGTGTAAATGAACAGATTAAAAAACGGAATCGGAAGATATTCCTAAAGCTTCAATTTGATTTAAGGGCATCGTCTCAATCAATCATTCCTGTTGTGCCAGTTGTTTTTTTCATGTCCAATTAAGCCCCTTTTATGATTTTATTATTTATCTAATTTTTTTCTTTGTTTCATTTGTACTGCTACTCATGTTTTTCTAATGCTTATATTCGTTTTACTGTATTTTAAATATATCTCATATAAATTTTTGATGGATAATTAAACATATCATGAATTAGTGCCTTCCCTCAACTTTTATCCATCAGGGCATTCCGAATACCCCAAGTTTCATCCTACCTCTTATTAACATTCCAACCCATTCCACTACCGCATATATACAAAATCGCTGTAATCCTAAGCATATTTCATAATTCATGAGGTGGAATTCCACAAGGGAAAATTTTGGTGTCAGAAACATTTAATGAAATTGGTTATTTCGCGTAATATTATGCAGGTTGTTCCCTCACCTGGAGGGTTGGGGGGGGGGGGGGCAATGAAAGATGCCGCAAATAAGAAAGAAAATGGAGTGTTGGATATTAGGAGAAGGTAAGAATATAAAACAATACAAGTGAGGAATTTCAAGTCATCAGTTGATTGGTCATGTAATCACATTATTGGTTTCAAATTTCATTTTAACTTTTTTCGCTTTTGTTTTAGCTTTAATGACATTGACGTAGTTCTATGGTGATTGGGTAAGACCCCAAAATATGAATTCTCTAATTTTTTGCTTGCATTTTTAACAATAGTGTTGGGATTACCCAAATCAATTTTGAAAAGAATATTGCTCTTTTGATGGTTGGTATTCTAGATCAGTGTTTTCCAAACTGGTGCCAGATTACTCTCTAAGGGTCAGGGCACATTTGAAGTGGGCCAGAGGAAAAGGTTAAGATTCAGAGGAGCCACAGACTCCATGAAGAGGATCACAGGACTCAACTTATTGAAACTTAAATCATAGTTATGCAAATAGATAATTTTAATTTATTTAGTTGGATTATATTTTTTTTTAAATAATAATCCATATTTTTCCTTTAATTTGTAAATTAAATGTTTTGCATCTTACCACCTTATTGTGTAAAATAGAGTTATTCTGCATATTGAAAATAATGGTTGTGAGAGTCAGGATTAAATAAGGTTTCTAAGGGGGCCATAAGCCAAAACCAGTTGGGACCCACTGTTCTAGATGACTCTTTCTTCAATTAATATAAACCTCTTGCTTAATGTGTCACTCTTATTTGAATAAAATTTTAATAATGAACTTGAACAAAATCACGGTAGTACCTTAATGACTGCAAAAGGTCAAAAGTCCATTCACATATTGTAGCACTGAATCAAGATGTTACATCAAATACTATCATCCTTAAACAGTTCCTAAACTTAATACTGTGGTTTGGTTACTATTTAAATTATTATTTTATAATAAGTTTGGTTGAGGTTTGTTTATATGATTAAGAGTTATAAGTGCGGATTTCTCTAAGTAAATACATTGGTGGAATACACATATCAAGGGTAATTCTTTTGCATTATATAGAAAAAATGAGTTAATGAAATATGGCCTAACAGCCAAAGCTCTGCGCAAAGAAACTTGCCCTATATAATTGTGCACGCTCCAGCTCTTAGCACTTTAAATAGTCTCCTCCTTTGATCCTTCTAGCGAATATCATATAAACATTTTCCCTTCCCTTTAATTTCTCTTTCTTTGCGAATTTCTTTTTCAATAACTTTCTATCGGTGATGCCCTCGTACATTTCGCTCAACTTGATGAAAAGAGGATCAGGGTTAGAGCTCACCCGGGACACATTCAACAGAAGTAAACACCGTAATATCCATGTAAACAGTTTATGATTGTTTTTTCTTTTATCTCTCCTATTATAAGGTTTTAATTACACACTCGACATTTTTCTGCCTTCAGCTACATAACACAAACTTTATAACTTAACTTTTCAACCATTATAAAATCTCTTAGGAAAAATTGAAGTCAAAATGAGAATTTTGGCACAGTTGTAAAGACGCCACCTCTCTTCTCTCGCCAGTAATAAATAAGAAATGGAATTTATTTTACCTCTCTTTATTTTGTTATTATTTTACTTATGGAACTAAATATAGTATCTATATAACATTAGATTGTCAAGAAGTTATGTGTGTTTTAACAAAAATGAAAATAAAACATTAAATTAGTTAAATACAGCCGCGGCCAAATGTTTTCGGAGAACGGAAATTTTAGGAAATAAGATAAATGCAATGTCGTAAAGTTTTGATTTGCATATCAATATGAATATGACAGTGAAATAACGAGGAACCAATAGGAGGAATATGCCAAAACAATCAAGCAGAATGAACAAAATGCCAAATTTGTCAAACATTTAATATCAGATGAAGCTCTTGGAAGATTACCGCAACACCAAACTGATAGAGGAATCTCAGTAGCGTGTCGAAAGTCGCTTATATTTCCTTATAAGGAATCGTGTGCCTTTATTTTTCTTTCCAGATGTATTGAACACATGCATGCAAACACGCACCAACATATTCATAGACATACCCAAGGAATAAGAAAATTCCAGGGCCACGAAACCTTTTGACGGCGGTTATACCTGGCAGGAATTAGATCAGCCCCCCACCACTCGTGCCGGGCTCATCGAATTGGGCAGACTGGCGGGACGACCGCCCTTTGACGGAGCGTTCCCCTGCACCTTACTGCGACGACGCTCTTCCAACGCTTAGCTAGGTGGTGGAAGCCTCTCTTAAAAAGGTGAGGTGGTTTGACTGAAATATAAACTCCTTCATATCCCACTCCCATTTTCCATTGAAATGTGGCCATCATAAAGGGATAGTGAAAGGTCAGCCAAATATTGGAAGATGAAGAAGGACTTAACCTGGGTCAATTATCGTTTCCTTTGCTATGCGTTTCTGTTCAAAGGGAATTAATGCCATTCCCTTGCAACTACTCTAAAGGGATCTAAACAATTTACAGCTGACAACTTCTCTTCTTTGAAATAATTCCCGTCAATAATAGAACTGTTTATGGAGTCGAGGACGCTCTTGTAGACCTCATAATTAAAACAATTATATTTTATGGTATTTTTTTCTAGTTTTCATCTTTTACCGGTTACCATATTTTTACTGTTTATCATGTTTTTACTACACTTTAGATAGCTTGAATTAGATAAATAATAAAAAGCGCAATTGTAAATGATCCGAGGGAAATTGATTACGGCATATGACCTTCAGCAGGGAAAAGGACCCTTGTTAAATCCGGAGTCTCAGAAGAGCCACACAATTCAGGTGTTTCATAATCGACAACGTTACCGCTGAAATATGGGTATTTTGGGTGCCCTTCCAGCCCCAACACCAGCTGGAAAATCCGTATTGCCGAGATTCGGAAGAATTGCAGGACTTCGTCACCGGTCTCTTTTAAATTGTGGACAATGCCCACCCGAACGGATAATGAAATTCGCATGATTATCAAAATGATAATCGCTGATAAGCGTTTGGACATCAAGGGCCAGTCCTCTTTGGAGAGAAACGTAAAGGAAGGTCGATAAGTCTATGTCTTCCCACCAAACTGCAGGGAGAGAACCGTTTGTGGCCCAAGGAAGGGCCATCCGTTCCACCTCAGAGTATTTTTTATATCGAAAGACTTTCGGGACGGAAGAGTGATGTTTTTTTGACAGGAAAATGGTAGACTGGCGCGTGAACGCGTCAGTCTCGGCGCGCCGCGAGTAGGCGACTAGCTCCTTACGAAGGACAAAAACTCTTGGGTCCGCTCTCATGTGGATTCGAACCTACTATCTGGGATAATGAAAGATCCGTGCACTCCCATTCCGAGTGACCCAAGTAGTCTCCTCTTTAGGCAACGCCTATATATCTCCCACACATTTTCGCTTCCTTTCACCTCACTACTTCTTTAAGAGTTTCTTCTAGCAAACCTTCTGTCGAAGGTAGCCTCGTTGGTTTTGTTCCTAGGTCTAATTATAATTATATAAGGTCATCCCATAAGTAATGCGCCATTTTGTTAATGCTTATCATTATTTTATGGCTAGAAATCAAACAACTTTTGGAAGTTATTTTTATTTAAATCATTATTTATTAGTATTCAATAAGTAAAACAATTTCCCACTTTCTAGCACTAGTCTCCCTCTTTTTACAACTTTTGAATACCATAATTGTAACACTCGTTTAATTTAATTTTAAATAAAGTTTTTAGTGTTGTTTTGACATTTCCTTTTGTTGGCATCTTCATTCTCTTCAGGTGATTCGCTAAGCACCTAAAAAGATAGTAATCTGATGGGGGAGGGGAAAGCTAAGTCAAGTGAGTACGGAGGAATACTCATTACTTGCCAATCTAAATTGTTATTTTTTTTTGTATTGTATCTTTTTCGATATGAGGTGGTGCGTTGTCACAATGAACGATCACCCGTCTTCTTTTGAATAATGCTGGCATTTTTTGTTCAAGTGTTGCATGCGAATGGTTCATCTGAGCACGTAAAGCTATGTGGCGATAGGCTGATTTGGGTCAAGAAGTTCAAAATGGATTATGCCACCAAACATACAAGAGAATCTTCGGGATGAGGCCCTTCTTTTGGCTAGGGTATTATTGGTTTCCACGCAGGACTAATCTATATCTTCCTGTAACAATCCTACTAAAAAATGAATAGTTTTCTAGTCGATTATTTCTCTCCATAAAATAAGGAAAAACCTGAAAATATCCGCATTACTTTGGGATGAGACAAGGAAATTGAACATTCGACGTAGGCACAATGATGGGTGACTGTCGGAAACCGGAGAATGTAGAATTCTTGAATAATAATTATTTTTATTTGGTTTGTAGGTAGTGCAATTAGTTCCTTTCCGACGGGACAATGAAATGTACATAAAGATCTAAATGACCATCATTGCTGAACCTGTTGGTACTATGTGCCGGTCCACGCAGGGGGAAAATTATTGTTGGTATTGTCTTTTGGGCAACAACCAAGGAGGGTAGAGTGCTCGTGGGGGCTGGGATCACCCGTTACACGTTAGGGAAATGTGGGTATGAGTGCCATCATAAGGGACACGTACTCCATCGTGAGGTTCCCGGAATATAGGAGAGAGTAGGTGTGTTGAGCTATGAAGGCGGGCAGGGAAATGATAACGGTTATTTGACTGCCTATAGGAACGCTGATAGTCTGATTTGGGTTAAGGAGTTCAAAATGTGGGTGAGTATCAGCGTATCCACCCAATGGGTGATCATCTCGTGAAACCGCTCAAAGTTTTGTGTCGTCTCTCGGCGGGATTGAACTCGTGCCTTGAAGTCAGATTATTTTCTCCTGAAATCGCATCTGGCGACTGCCTTAGAGGGCATAAGTTGCCGAAATTACAACTGTCAATTCTATTCCAGCCTACCTATTAGGCCAATATTCAAAATAAAAACAAAACAAAAGCAACAACCCGAACCAAGAACAAACGAAAGCAAATAAACGAAGATCAAAACAAAAAGAGACGAGAGAAACAAACTGAGAAAAGACAAAAGTAAACGCTTGCTGTGACGTCGGGGGGAGGACCGCCTCCTCCTGAACCCCGAGCACGCACCCAACACCAAAATAATGCGAACAAAATGGGGGATGCCAGTCTCCTTCAAAAAGTCACTCAGTTTATAGTCCGCGAACTCGTCCAGAGTACTAGAGCAAAACTGTAGCGACCACGTCGTCCCGCTACTGGGACCGGTAACATGCGCGAAGATCCCCCATGCTGGGATATTTAACGAGAATGTGCCGAACATTCTGGGGGACAACGCAGTTGTCGCACTTTGGTGCTGGAGAGCGCTCAATCAAATGGCGGTGCGTCATGTCCAATTCGAAGACGACAGAAAGCGACCTGAAGCTCTCGAGCCATTGGCGGTAGGTAAATGGGAAAGGTCGCGTCAAGATGGCGCTCAGCGTTAAGTTCCTGTCAGCCGTTACCCAACTTCTTTGCCAGGTAGCCCTTGACGTCAGAAATAAAATGCCGTATCCAGTAGGCTAGTGAGGAATTCTTATTAATTTGTTTCCAACTTTTGCATTTGGTCCCCCCATCTCGCCTATTGCAAAATCACCTCAATTACTCATGGCAAAAAGTTCACACTTGAGGTTAATTCAATTTTTAAATGATTTATTAGAAGATTTATTTGTTAGCATTAGCTCATTCTCATCAGCACCATTTACTCCCTTGCTGGCCAAAGCTTCCAAGAAGCGTCTAATGGCTACTGTCTCGGACAGAGTCTGCCTTGTTATTCTGCATTTGAGCGGATTTCACCCATCTCCTTTGAGGGCCTCTTCCATGTATCTTTATGCATAAGAGTAACAAGTTTAGGATCTCTTTTCTCCTTCTAGCAATGTGTCCTGCTCATTTCCACTTCATAACTGTTATTTAATTTACAATATCTACCACCTGTGTTTGTGTTCTCATCCATGTATTTCGTTTATCTTCCTTGCACGCCATTTCTAATGTAGTGCTCAATTACGAGTTGGAATAGAGCCAACGAGGAACCTCACAAATTGAGCACCCCGTTGGCTCTATGAAATCTTGAAATAGGCACACAAACCAAACACTCAAATAATATGCAATTTGTTAATATATAATTAATTAATGCAAAGCAACCTATGTACTTGTAAATAATGCTAAACCACCAGGCAATAATTAATGTATCAATAGAAAGCAAATTGTATATTTGTAAATAATTAATGGAGAACAACAAGGCAATGGAATCGTTGTGCTCTCACGCTAATACACAACCATTCGCACACGTTAGAAGACAGGTGCAAGCAGATGGCTTTGACCGCTGCGATAACGAAGACAATTGAAACAGCTGTGCATACAATTCATAAATCTGACAGATAGGGAAATCGGACCCACCAGCTTTGACATGGACCCGTGAAATACAAAATATTATTTTGTTACGGATATCGGACTGATAATGATCAACCAGACTTCCAAATTCGAACACTCTGTTGGTGCATACACGCCTACACAAAATACACGCACACACCATCGGGTCATGTTGGCTCCGCCCAGTTCTTAGATCGGAGAAATGGAAACACGCCCCTAATCTTCCGTTATAATAAAAGCACTTGTAAAAGAGACAGAAGTTCAGTCTGAATGGGAGAGAAATACAAGAAACACTGAGTCTGTTAACACCGATAGCCAGTTACAAGAACGTGAGCACACTACGAACCAGGAACTCAGCCAGAATTGAGGTGGTTATAAGACCAAGATTAAAACTTACAAAACTGCCATTTTCTTCTAATATCTCTAGCTCTACTAAGAAATAGCAGGTTTCCGTTAATCCAGCCTACAAGTGGCTAACTAGCGGGCACCTGGAACTACCAATGGGAGTCGGATTGAATTTCTACGGCATAACCAACCGTATCCGATAGCCTCCAGGACAAATCATACCATTCATTCCACCTACTTAGTATAAACTGGTGACGTTACCGATACTAACATGTATCTTTCGTGTTTTTCTGGTTTTTGGCTGTTCCATAACTTAAGCTTGGTAAAATCTACGGACTAACTAATTCGCTCTGTAAAGCGCAGAGGAATTTCGTTTTTGAAGATATATGTACCGACGAGTCCTTTTTCCATGGTCCCACGAGGAGTCTGACAATGTCATAAGTATTTTTTTACTTGCTCTCAAATCCGAAGGTGGTCTATGTACAAATATTCCTATGCTTAAGATAAAATTTGATCGTCACTCCTAATTGCTTTGTCTCCTGCAAAATTAGTGATCATTAATTTCGTGTTTGGAAACTTCCCTCTTTGTCGAACTGTGAGACTGGTTTGCGTTAATTCGCTTATCATTCACTGTAATTCTTCTGGATTTCAGGCAAATGATGCTAAGTCGTAAGCGAAGGGGGTGATTTATATATCTCCCATTGATTCTGATTTTCTTTTGTTTCCACTAAATTTCTGAGAATTTCTTCAAGACTGTAGTAAAACTCTGGGAGAGGAGTGATAAGGTCTTGCTCTATTTTTTTATTTTCTTTTATTACTAATCGAGGGCAGCCGAATTGATGATGTTTTATGCAAGAGAGTAAATCAATGTAGGTTTGCTTAATTCCTTGTTACTGTAGTGCTCTAGCACTCAATCAGTGTTTCAATGGCTCGAAGAGAGGTATTGTATTACCACGTCGGAAGGTAGTTCATATTCATTTGTTCTCTGTACTAATTGTTCAAGAATCTTCAGATTATGCTTACTATAGTTACTTCTGAAATCTGCCTGTTCTGGTCGCTCTTTACACGCCAGTATGTGTGTTAGTCTTGTCGATATATATTTTGTAAGTAAATTTTATGTTGATGACAAAAAAATGTTTGGTCTCTAGTTCATTGAGTCTTTCCTGTCGCCTTTATTAAAAAAGAAAGACAATCCCCTTAAAATTTTTGTAACCAGACCGGTAAGTAGCTAGCATAACCTTCTTCAGCCCCAGTTTTTATTGGCTTGGTTGTAATGACATCCTCCCAGCCGCTTTACCATTTTTCATGCCTCTAAGTGTATGTAAAATTTCCTTCTTCTCTCTCTACCTCCCAAACTTCGTCCTCATTTATTGAGAAGCTGCTATGGACCTAATTGTGTTGTTCAACTCTTTCAATGGTCTTTCCTCTGTTTATGATTTTGTTTCCCTGTTTTTCCTTTAGTGTACCCATTCGCTATCTGACAATTGTTATTCTCTAAAAGTATTTTGGTACCGCCACTTATTCTTGTTTTGGATGAATTCTTTACATTTTTATCTGATAAAGTTGAATATTCTAAAAAAAGTTATTTTATAATATTGTTAGTTTTCTACTGAAGATTCCGTCACTTTATTATTTAATTCATTAAACTTCTTTGATCGTATAAATTTGAAAGTATTTATTTCACTTTAGGTCACATTTTAGTGGCTATTTTCTCTTTCTTATGAGTTCGGTTAATTCTAGTGGTAGATTTATTTTGATCTTTATTCAGGAATAAAATAATCTCTGGGCGCTACAGTTTTGACGGAACTGATAAGTGAAATGTCTTTAATAAATCTTTCCTGTTCAAAATATTTAATCGATCTAAAAACAATTCAATTTGGTTTCATCCAAATGTATCTTCTGCTTTGCCCCTTTTGAAAGAATGCGTTCACAAGACAAGTGTATTTGCTCTAATCTTTGCATTAAACTCCTTCATGATCAAATTGAGCTGATATTTACTTGTGTGCGTACATTTATAAGTCGTACATAGAAGTCTTCTGCTGAAGTCACGTTTGGATTACTTGTAGCGAACGCACATTTAATATTTGAATAACTTTTTAGTTAATCTATAAAAGATATTCCTATAAGTTATGTTCCGAATAAAGCTCTGTCTCTGTATATGAGAAATTCTGCGGTGAGGCCAATGGTATTCCATCATGTCTTTTACAATATTTATTCAAGATCATGAAGCTTAATGTCTTTTGAGAGTGCGTTAATGTTGCAGCTAGTTAAAGTAGTCAACCGTCAGCAGCCTCTTCCGTAAACCCGGGTATTTTAGCACTGTCTAAAATACCCGGAGTAATAAGTATCAGGTTGGAACGGAAGTAATGTCCGATTTTGGGGTATATTTTATTAAAAATGAAAGAACTTATGAATATAGATATATTTAAACATAAATATAACCTACATTGCATTCTAGAACCTCATTTCATATCTTAACAAGCTTATAAATGCCACGCTTGTAAAATTCTTTAGGTTTTGATGCAAAATATGAATCCAACTCGTTTACAACCAATTCTATTAATGTCCACCTAAGACCATCTAAATGGTTCTGTAATCCACTAAACAAGTGATAATCAGACGGAACAAGGTCAGAAGAATATAGAAGATGAAGCAATATTTCCTAACCGAGTTCCACCAAGAGATCTTTAGTCATTTGAGCAGTGTGAAGAAGGGCATTATCGCGATGGAAGATGACACACCTTCTGATGACTAAGGAGGGTCGCATTTTGCCTAAAGTGGCTTTTACTTGACGAAGTTGATTGCAGTAGAGATTAACATTAATTGTTTGATTGTTCTCTAACAGCTCGTAATGGACAATTACTTCTAAAGGGTATTTCAACAAGGACGCTCGAGCTTTGTCAGGCAATAGTGGCCATGTTGTTAAAGCGACATCTGGCAATCTCACTGTGCACTGTTCAGTAGTACTTGGCAAGTCACGATGGAAGGTTATAGCGTTGAACACCGTGTGCAAATCATCAAATGTTATTATTAAAATCAGTGCTCCGTTCGACAAACGTTCCGCGCATTACATGATTTCTATCCTCATCACAGCGACGAGGCCCATTTATGGATGAATGGATTTGTGAACAAGCAAAATTGTCGGATTTGGGACGAAAACAATCCACATGAGATACACCAGCACTAATTGCATCTCAAGAAAGTCAATGTTTGGTGCGGAATTTCGTCTAACGGAACTATCGGTCCGTATTTTTTTTGAGAACGAAAATGGGATTGCAAAACCGTCAACGGCGAGACCTACAGATCGATGATAAGCAACTTCTCGTGGCCTCAACTGGATTATATGCCTGATATGCATACTGAAGAGATGTGGTTCCAACAGGACGGAGCTACATGCCACACTGCGCACGCCACGATAGACATTTTGCACCAGCGATTTCAGGGCAGGGTCATCTCTCGCGGTGGCGACGTCAACTAGCCACCGAGATCATGCAATTTAATGCCATTAGACTACTTTCTTTGGGGCTACCTTAAATCTTAGGTCTATGCGAATAATCCGCAAACAGTTAATGTCCTCAAAGTCAACATAACGAACCTCATCCAGCAAATTCAGCCAGGTTTATGCGACAAATTCATCGAAAATTAGGCCTCCCGAATACGTTCCACCAAGCGAAGCCGCGGTGGACATTTGAACGAATTCATATTCCACACCTAATGCCATAAAATGTACTTTCAAATTTAAAATATATTGAGTGCATATATTACACACAACTTGTTTTATTTACATTTAAAAATCGAGCGACCTTATTGAAAGACCCTCGATATCCCGTCATACACGCTACATGATTTTTTTTAGTCGCGTGCGACTCTATATCTCACTATGTCGAAGGGGCGGTCGGTCGGTACCTGTTTTACTTTTTCATGTGTTGGTAATAACATTGTAACTATTTGGCCGATTCTAACGAAATTGGAAACCCTTATATTGTTTTACACACCCTTTCAAATGATATAATTGCCAAGATCCTCCCAAGCTTAGCCCGGGAATTAACATTAACATTATAACTATTCTGTAGATTCTAACGAAATTTGAAACACTATGTCGTTTTACATTCTCTTCCGAATGATATAGTTTCCAAGGGCCTCTCAAAGCTAACCCGTGAATTATTGAAAGTTTTAAAGGCCCCAGCTTATTCTCTCTTCCTTCCTTCAGATAGCCTGTATTTTTCAACTACTTCCTCACTTTCCCTACAACCTCTTCCACAACTTTCTCTGGTCAGCCTCTAATTTCACAGGGTAGATGCTGACCTTCTTCTTAGCCAATAGTCCCGGATCGGGGCTGAGGGGAGAAGGGACAATGTTCCCTAACCCCTGAGCTCCGGTCTGTGGTGGTTGGTTTTTAACAACCTGCTTCATCCCCACCCATACCTTCCTCACATCCCGTTTCCTTTTCTCTTCACACACTATCGGTTTTACGCCATGCCCAAGGTAGAGCCGCCATGCTGAAGGGCAGCCAGATCACCAGTCGGGAGGGGTGGCCTTAAATGGTGTCACCTGGCTCTGCCAGGCCCGTACGCACCCCTTGCAGAGCGGGCTACTCCCTTAATTAAAAGAGGGTCACTATGCCCAATGATGAGTCTATTAAAAAAAACAAAAACCCCTTAATTTCCCCGCATCCAACGTCGGAGCCACCCTTTGCAAGACGGGTTGGACGGACGCACGAACTTCTTGGGATGAGAGCTAGAAATTCTAGAAAGCCAGCTGGATTGCTTCCGATAGAGTAGAGGGTCGTTGTTCCTTGATGAAGGCGCTCAGGTCAGAATGGAGGAAAGAAAGAAATTGGTCCAAGATCATAAATTCCTTTAGCCCATCAAAAGTGTTACCGACGCCGGAGGCTTCGAGCCATGCCTGAAATAATCGGGCGAGGTGAAGTGAAAATTGCTGAAAGGGTTCCCCCGTGGAAACCTTAGCGCTACGAAACTCGGTACGGTAGCTGTCCAGAGTTTTATTAAAGCCGGTAAGAAGGGCTCTCTTCAAAAGGTTGTAGTCCTTGGTGACATCCATTGGCAGAGAGGTATATAATTCAGCAGCCATACCGGTGAGTAAACTTCCTAACCTCACGGCGTAGCTCTCGAGGTTCACTTCGAGCAATTCAGCAACCTTCTTGAAGCGGTTGAGGTAGGAAGTGATATCCTCTCCATCCTGTAATAGAGGAAGTTTAGGTCGACTCACCGGATCAGTAAACTGAACAGGAGCAAGCTGTTGGGAGGCAGAAATTCGAGCTAATTCAATCTTCTTCTCTGCTTCGATCTTAGCCTTCTCTCTTAGCCTTCTCTGCTTCTACTTGGATTTGGGCCAGCTGTTTTTAGCCTTCCTGTCTTCTTGCTCCCTCTGGTCTTAACGTTCTTCCCTTTTTGCTTGGCGGTCCTTTGCACGTTCCTCACGTTCAAACGCTTGTTGTTGAAGGACATACTGAGCAATTTCATTCCCAGTGAAGCCCAGCTCCACTGCCTGGTCCTTAAGCTCTTTAATGTGGGACATAATGACAGAAAACGCGTATCAGAAAAAAATATTAAAGTTAAGTCGATAATGAGAGTTATACGAATAGGTTACATACCCAAAAATAAGTGAGCAGATTAACTCTGCAAAGAAGAAAACACGAGCGTTATGAATAGCAAACGAAAAATGAAATGACACTCAAGAGTTAACTAAACAGCCAAAAGAATGCTAAATAAAAGGGGGCAATAATAATAAAAAAAGGTTAAACACACAATGGGGACCACACAAATCCCACACAAGAGGCAATAAACAAACCTCTTTAAAAAAAATGATGCTCAAAGTAGTCAAATGTAAGTAGTATAGAGATAAACACGACAAGATAAAACAAACAACTATGAATACGAGGCGTATAGCAAACCTCAGAAGAAACCCTTGCAAGAGTAAGAAGAGTAATAAATTAATACAAACAACAACTAAGCAGAGCCGTTACAATTGAGTCAAAGGCAAACCTCGGTAGCGCAAGGGCTAACAAAATCCTATGCACAGTAGAAATTCACTTCCGGGTCACAGGCAGGGAATGCGCGCTCGAGGCGACTTAAACACTCAAGCGGATAAGCACCACAACATAATCTGACAACTTAAACTGGAAAAAACAAATACTGGCTAACTAAAGCCTGGCAAAACCTATTCATGGCAAGGTCGCCACGTATGAAAAGGCTATCGCAGAACCCGGTTCAAACGGCCAAAATAAAATACACACATAAAATTTATGGAAGACCAGGGATCTAAAGGCGTACCAGAAATTCACCAGAATTAATCAGGATGGGGTCATCAAACAATAAGAAAAGCCACAAATGCTCAACACCATCAAACGACCACAAGTCGTTTTAACCAAAAAGATATTCGCACATACAAAAATGGGTTCTATGGATAAATCGTTTAAAGCCGAAACAACACGTGCCGTTGAAGATGAAAATAGCCTTTGCTACTCTAGTGACAGGTGTTCCCGGAATAACCTCCCTGTCTTACGTCCCTTACCCGAAGGCCAAAAGTTACATGAATAACACTTATAACACCTAATTAATTTAAAGGGGATGTAAGAAAAAAGAGATACTCCAAAATACTTGATACTAGAGCAGTGAAGCAATAACACACGTCGGGAACCCAGGCGAAAGAGGCTCGGCGACGATGAGGGAATTTTACCCAAGTCGACAGGGGTGAATGCGATGTCGGTCTTCGGCGAGGAGAAACCCACAGACGGCGATATCGTGGCAAAAGGCGTCGGGGCCACGGGGAACGATGATTCGAAGGCCCAACGATCCGAGAGAAGGAATTCAAGATGACAGAATTCCCCAAGGAGAAGATGGCAAGGTGACTAGGGGAGAACTTTCACGTGCCCAGTGTGAACAGCTTCCCAAGGAGAACATTTGCAAACGTAACTGGAAGAGCAAAATTCGATGCAGCCTACAGAGGGGCAGCGACAATCCTGGGGGGAATCAATGGAGCAAAATCCTTGATGCACGAAAGAATCCAGTATTGGTCTCCAAAAGTTAATGACGTCAAGGTACGTGACAGACAACAATTCAGCGGAGCAATTAGGCAGAATCCTCACAAAAGAATAACTTGAAAGGGCTTACGGCCCCATTTATATCCTTCAGTCCGAAGGGAGAAAAGGGAAGTGGATCACAAAGGGGGGGGGGGAAGGATGAGTCGCTTCCCCTACGCAAATTAGACTGGTAGGTTGCAGAGGTTTAGGCCAAAAATTGTAGCCTCGAAACGGGTCGACCCGCGTCAAACACGATAAACTATGATGAGAAAGGGAAAGCATGGGAATCTCATGGCCTACCCTTTACAGAGACCCTTCTCTTAAAATTCCAATCGTCAGGATGTAATATTATATCTACTTCCGATGAACTATTTTTTTTTCTTATACTATGGTGACAAGTGATAAGAAGAGTGCGACTACGCATGGGGATCCGCCTCCAAATGCGGTATCTGCCACCCTAGGTTTCTGGGAGGACCATGTAACATGAGATATCCCATCGACTGGACTGGTGGAGAGTTTCCCGTCTCCTCCTCCTTATGCTTCAAAGGGGCTTACGCTTTGGAGCCGCTCTCTGGCATCTCCACCTCAGCGGGCCCTTCACCCTCTTCTAACGGAGAGAAGGTTTACTCTTTTCCTAGGTCTACGGGTGTAGTTGATTCCAACTCACTTCCTTCTTTTAAGGATCCCTCGGGCGATTTCATCTCCCTACCAGCGGCAGTCCCTCCCTTATTATTAGAGCGGACTGCCAAGGAAGCACGCAGGCGACTCATAATTGACTGCTCTCGGTGGGAGCGCCTCGATAAGGCAAACCCACTTAGGGTTGGCAACTGATATCAGGTCCCGGCGCTCCTTGTCCCTTATAGTTTTACAGTCTTGTATTTACAGTTTGAAGGGGGGTCGATATGCTTACCTCCCTCTTTTTCCCGCTGTAGGTCTGTCCAGTGACGACATGGCAAATAGTACTTCGAATGGGATCCGTGATGCCTAGGGGCTTCGCTACATGGAGACCCCCATGAGATGGACATGTCCAGAAACTGACTCAGCCCCAGATGGAAGGATCTTCCATCGGGTCGAATCTGGGCTCACTGCCAATACCGATCCCGAGTCCGCCCCTGTGCAAGCTTCTCGCCAGACATTTCGGGCATCCATGGGCTCACAAGGAGAGGAGGGAGCTATTCCCCCAACTGGCCTTTGGCAGCTAAAAACTTCTCCATCTGGGATAAGGATCTTGCTGAGTCCAGGCCATCCGGCCCAAGGGCTCCTTCTGGCGGTGGAGTGAATCGGGGTTCATTCTTCACCCTCCTCTACGAAATGAAATAGACAAGGAGGACTAATGCTATCTTTCCTTTCGCGGAAGCTCCAGTGACGACCAGGTCCACTGCCGTTTCGGCTATTGACCTGGCCAAGATCAGCACGTCTGTCCTCAAAGCATCTTCGGGTGGGAGGACCCAGCCTAAGTAAAAGTTGCAAGTACGCTGAACGGAGCCTTAATAACGTCGGGGTCCTTCAGTGAGAGACTACCTCTCATTTTCAAGCCCGCAGGCTTCAAACGCTTTCTGGCCATTCGCTCCATTGATGGCGGAATGTTAGCTAAGAGAAACATGATCTAACAGATAAGGACATTAGTTGAGTTGATTGGTATAGATTCAAAGGTGGCACGTTTCTCAAACGAGGCCTTCTGGCGAATGCGTCAGGTCCTTCCGATGCCGCCATTATTATTGCCCTTCGACAGTATTCCTTATAAAAAATCACCTTATGGCTGACCTACTGTGTGTTGGTCAAGGTCAACATGTGATAAAAAAACAGGGAGTGGCCTCGAGACCCACCCCTACATCCTTTGTCAAGTTCGTTCGTGACATGTTCCTCGAGTTGATGCGTGCCACTGCTGCAGAGGTACTATAACTATCACAGCTTCGACCATAAGTATCGCTCATGTAGATGTGTAATGTCAGGTTTACGCGAAGTCTGTGTAAGTCGCTCACAGGGCTTTAAGGATAATTCCCTAACGTGTATTGCCCACTGTGCAATTGGGGAATAGCCGCACTCAGCTTCTTCAAAAGAATGTGACGCTTATCTCATGGAGAAGGAAATCCGGGCCTTTCAGGCTACGAATCGTCTCTCATTTCGAGAGGATAAGGAATTCGTTCTAACGCGCCCGGTGGTGCCTAGGACGTCATATGCCTCAATTTTGAAAAAAGACATGCTCTGCTCCTGGCTCTGTCTAGTTTACGAGCACGGTCGTTTCACCACCTATTCGGAACCCAGCCTCGATTCAAACTAGGACTCCCACTCCCCTTCCCTGCGTGACCGTTTTCTGCAAGGCAAAACGGACACGAACCTCCACCGAGTCGTTAGATTCACTTTACAGGTGGCAACACTCCTGCAGGGGATCATGTGACTGCTTCCGGGGCTTCTAAAGCTGTCTCTTGAAAGGACAACATCATCAAGGTTGTTCTTGCTACTCAATACGTAGACGACTTTTCGATATATCTCTCTCTTTTTGCGCCCCAGATGCCAAATCTGGAGCATCGACTCCAAAACGCATTGAACCCTATTTATTGCTATGCTGAAGTGCAGAGGACTAAGATGGGGGCATTTTTTCCGCCATTATCTGGTCCATTCTTACATGGACATGTTCCTAAACGGGTTTCACATGAAAGTGCTGGATTCACGCAGTTTTCTTGGTCTTGTTTTCAAACGACGCCTCTCCTCGGTTTACAGTCACAGCCTTAGGGTCTCCTTCACCCGCGCCAGTGACCTTCTTTCTTTCGTGATGTTCAGTACGAGGGGTGATTATAGGTCTACTGCCTTGTTTTTCTAGTAATCCGTTTTAATCGAAGCTTGATTACGGATGCGAGTTTTATGCATCTACAGGAAAGCGTGTATTGCAGAGGGACTACTCGATCCCCCACACCGGTCTCCGCCTGGTGACCGATGCCTTCCGCATGTCTCTTATTGAGAGCCTACTTGTAGTTGCTGGGGAGACGCAATTCGGTTTGCGCAATACACAGTGCAATATGCCCTTGTACACGCGAGCACGGCGCCTCCCTCAGTCAGCAATGGCTCTCACTGCATCTGTTGTAGACAATCTCGACGGAGCCTATGCGACAGAGAGACGCCAGTCATACCCTAAACGGGCTAAGAAACTCATTTGAGTGCTCGGTGTAGCTCTCGGGCCGGTAGCGCCTCTGGTTCTGCCCAGGAGGCCACCCTGGAGGGTACCACTTTTGACTATTTGTCGCCATGCCTCTGCTCCTAAAGCTTTCACAACTCGAGGAGTATTGCGTTCGGCATTTTTAGAGCAAACTTCGTGTCACGCTGGATCCGCACCATTGAATATGGATTGTGTTCCACCATATCTCCTTTGTTTGAAGTCAGCAGGCCTCTAGCAGACTAGGCGAGTGTCTTTACGGTAGAGCTAGATGCAATGCTCCGCTCAATACGTGAGATAACACGTCGTGACGGGTTCGAAGATCGGATTGTGATCTTTAGCGACTCATAAAGCGCCCTGAGGGCTCTTGGGTCAATGGAATTTACACACCGCCTGGTTTGCGGCATCCGTGATTCCACGATTGCCGTGAGCCGGGTGGACGTTGATATTATCTTCTGATGGCTTTCTGGACTTGTGGTAATTGCAGTAAATGAGTGCGCAGATGAGGGCGCCAGAGAGACCGCTATGACTGGCCCACCAGAATAGCGTTTGGCTCTTCCTCACACAGACTACATGACAGGAATCAGGGTAGCCCTCTGAGCTGCTTGGCAAAGAAGATGGAGACAGCTGAGGGGAACTTAAATTTGCATGCCCTTGCGCCGCGACTGTCCCCATGGACCTACTTCATAATGCCGCGACAGCATCAGGTTTCTGGAGAAGAGGATAGACGGATTAAGCGAGTTAAAGCCACATCCAAAGTTATCGGGAAAAGGTAGCGAGGTTGAACCCCCCCAAAAAACATCAGAGGTAAAGAACATAGTCAGGAGCAATAAAAAGATTAACGCAGATGGGATTGACAACAAGAGAAAGGTAAGGGTAAGAAGGAAAGTGGATAAAGAAAGAAACATGCAATAAAAGTAAAATGAAGAGTAAAACGATAGAAATGAAATAACCAATAAACCAGTTGTGGTTAATTTCCAGACCGATTCCCGATTCATCTATTTTGTTACGAGAGCCATACCTAGTAGTGCCTCGTGGTTTAATTCCCACATTAAATTGTAGGGGGGGCCACTGAAAAAGGTTTCTCAACCCAAAAGTGATTTTGTTTTAAACATACGAGTTTTTCAATGCAGATAACCCACCACAGACGACGTAAAAACGCGATTAAAACAAACCTAAAGCTAAAGGTAGTTAACCTCGAGAGAGAAAAGCAACAATATATCTTCAGAAGCTTTACAAACAAAACAGAATAAATGCCTCCTAAATTACACCAGCTAAAGTAATTTAATCACTTCACTGATCAGTTATTTAAAACCCCTCAGAAAACAAAATAGAAACTAGTTTAAAATTTTCGAGTGTGAAAATGTGGTCAACAATTCTAACTGAAAGAAAGACGACTTATAGGATTAGAAAATAACTTGGGTTACTAAAAATCTAATAATTAGAGGGATAAAAATGAGACATAATCTAAACTTTTCACGGTCATTAAAAAACAACATAAGGAGGAATACAGTAAAATATCTTCAAAAAAATTTTATTATTAATTTCGTATAACTAAGAAAGGAAAACCTACAAAGGAATCTCCCTCAGAATGTTGTAAGGAGAGATCTGTAAAAAGAGTAAAGATGGAAGTGAAAATCTTTGAAAGATACATAATAACAGATCCACTTGCCGATGTTGGGCGCTCTCTTCCTCACATGTCAGTTGCAACATAGATGCCAATGATTCACCAGACACCTCCTTGCCGGTGCACGGAAACGAAACGCTAGAACTAAACTTGCAAATAAAGGCTGAATTTCATAAGACTTAAGGATGTAAAAAGCGGCAAAGAGCATGGAAAATAGGTAATAGTAATCTTAAAAAAATGGACGAAAATAAAACATCTTGATCTTCACTACTGCTGTCTCACATGCATTTTTTTATCGGCCAATCAGTCCCCGATCAGCGATATACAAGGTACTTACAAAAATGATAACAAGCAGCCTTAGGTAAACCCTCGAATGTCATCAGCCCTCCCCCCCCCGACCTACTCTGCTTTCGAAGATTGATATTCATGGTACAGATTATTGATCGTTTAGTTCTTAATGATGCGATGCAATGAATACGAAATGCCGAGATCTTGGGCGCTCCTAGATATGAAGAAGCTTCCCTCCACCCTGTCAAAATAGATTCATTTTTGAGAGCAAAGCAATACAGAAGTCGCTACACTCGCTAATTCTCTCATAAAGTCAGGCAGCGCCGTTTTTAGGTTGCACTTAGTGAGCATAAAATTTCGAATAATAAAAAGAAGTGACGACGAAAGAACTAATCCTCTCAAAGTGGTTTAGGGCAACGTTAAAAGAAATATGTATATACGATAAAACACAGAATGGAGAAGAAAGGGGAATTGGAAGAAATTGGATATATTTAAGCCTTTCCTTTGCTGATGATATCGTATCATTTGCATTAAGCTTATAAGCATTCAGGTTCATGTTATAAAAACTATCAATTTTCCGTCACAGAGACGGCAAATGGACCTTCTAAAGAGTAAAGCAATGAATAATGATTTTGATCAGTACATAGCAATGAAAATTGATTATTGAATATTTATAGCAGAGCAAAATGTTTACTTAGGGATTTTTATGTGTTCAAAATGTTCAATCAGGATAGTGGAATAGCATGAAGTTGTTTATTTACATTTTAACTTCGATGCGATATAGTCAGTGTATGAAAATGGATGGGATAGCAGTATGCAAAGGCAATAATGGAGAGTACCACTATAACGTGATATGATAGAAATTCTTCCCAGAACCACTGATGTTAGTTGTGATCGGACACCTCGCGGTTTACTGGGAAGACCGGCTCGGCTGCTCATGACAAGGTGACGTGAATTATAATTGGAGTTCGAACGGGGCATAATAGTGTGTGCAAGACGAATTGGACATTCCATTTCTGACACTATTCGAACATTGAACATATCTCGATTTTCGGAGTCACTTTAATACTCTATGGAAGGCATAATCACCCACCGTAGACTGCCTCGGGATGCTTAATGATCATGACTCTCGGCATTTATAGAATTGTTCATAGCAACAGACAAGCAACATTAACTCAAATTACATCCACATTCAATGCAGGCAGTACCTTAATAGTGGTACCTTACCAGATGCACATCAATCAGATGACTGAGGCGTTCTTTACCTTCCATGGGGTATTGGGGCAGAAAAAAAACACTAGGGTCCCTGTTAACACCACGACACCGAGCACAACTCCGCGCCGGGCTTATGATGTCGCAAATTCGACTCTGGAAACGTTGCAACATTTACGTGGCCCGATGAGTCATGGTTCCAGTTGTTTTGAGCTGAGGGTAAAGTTCGGATGTGGTGCAGGCCCCATGATGCCATGGACCGCAGTTGTCAACAATGCACCGTACCCATACTGGTGTGGGGTATCTTTACAGGGCATAGTTTAGTTCGCTGGTCCACCTAAACACGTTATTGACTGGTAACATCTCGGTTGTACTGCTTGGTGAAGGTTTGCATCCATTCATGGACTTCTTGTACCCCAACAACGACGGGGTATTCTAGCAGGATAATGCACCGTGTCTTCGAACCAAAATTACCCAGAATTGGTTCGAGGAACATTTTTGGGGACTTTTGACATGAACCCAATCAAGCATTTTGGGGAGGCACTTAAAATCCGGTACCTTTAAATATTATAAAACTGTGGAGAGCTATGGAGAAGGATGGGTGAACATCTCCCTGGAGTGATATCCCCCACTGTGGATCGGTGCTAGGTTAAGTTGCTGCATTTCGCCGTGCTAGAGGGTATCCTATGCAATACTAAGTACCTGTTCTATTAGTTTTGGCACCAGTCTAAATATAACACTAACACAATTTTTGTTCCTGGCCAGTAAGTGTTATTTTCCAACTCTTTTTATTGTAGAACAATAGAAAATTGCCTATATTTGCTTTAAACTTTTCTTTGTGGCTTGTATCATGAAATATGTACTAAAAATAGGCAAATTTTGTATTTCTTTCATGCCTTTTAGGGATAAAGACAAAAACATAGTAAAATTTATACAATTTTATTGAAACACCCGCAAAAAGATATTAAAAGGAAAAAAGTTAGAAGTGAACAGTTATTCAGTGAGTTCTCAACCAGTCCCACATAATATTTAAGCATGTGGTTGCCTCAAAGGCCCTGAAACACCGAAACAAAACACTTCCAGCTTCTTTTTCCTATTTTTAAACTCTTCAGGGAATTTTGAACACTATGAATTTACTGATTTTTAGTCAAACAAAGACATTAGCTTTCACTTCTGTCTCAGAGAGTTTGCAAAAGAAATTTTGAAGGGACTTAAAGGCTGCACACACTATGTAAAGAGCTCTAACAAATTGATACATGACACATATATTTAAATGCAATATAAGGAACAACACCTTTGTAGGTCTCTCAACAAAAGGCCCACACCCAGCCCCGGCTAAATTTAGGACCCCCAACCCCCTTCCCCCAGCGTGACTGTTTCTCGTAAGGCGAAACGGCCGCGCCCCTCCACCCAGTCGTTAGACTAACATGAGCCAACACCCCTAAACTTGGTCGTGAGGCCGTGAGGGTCTTCTTTTCGAAGAGGGCCCCCGCATCTCCTCCCTGCTAGGCCTGGAGTGCATATTCCTTCAATGGAATTGCTGCAGACTCCAGACCAACTGGGAGGAGCTGTAGAGGCCCGTCTCCTCCCGTTTGACATTAGCTTTCTTTTTGCAGGAGACCATGCTAGTCGCGTTCGCTTGACCACCCTCTCGGGGTATAAGGGATTTGCGACCCTACCACCACAGGATGGGGGCCGGGAAGGAGGATGCGCCATTTGCACCCGGCATGATGTCTCATTTCTCTTCTTTTCTTTAGATACCTCCTTTCAGGCAGTAGCTGTGCAGCTGCACCTGGATATGTTGATGTAATCTGTTATTTCTGCGTACATTCCACCCGTCAGCCGACTTTGACTCGGGGAAATTCCGCCCCATCTTGGCACGGTTGCCGAGGCCCTTTCTCTTGCTCAATGATCTCAGCGGTAGATGCTCCTTCAGGTGAGCATACTCGATCAATCCAGGGGTCAAGTCCAAGCCGACCTGATCGACGAACTGAAGATAGGTGTCTTAAATGTGTATTAGTTTACGCATCATTGGCTGAGAACCCGAAAACTTTTGTGCTCTCCGGATGCACAGCCTGATTTTGGCTGCGGGATAGTCGATGACCTCCATGGTAGTGATCACTTTCCACATTGAAATATTATTTTCTGAGCTGCTGCCGCCTGAGAGCTCGCACCGGTGGTGCTTGGGCGCGGACGGTGGTCTGCATTATAGGAAATGACTGATATCTATATGTTTTGGTCATCCTCCTATGTGATGGAGAAAATGAACTCATTTATTAAATAGTTTTACAAAATTTATTATAGAAAAGGAAATGGTCCACAAGTTGGAGGAAAGAATATAAAAATAGTAGTAACGTTAATGAACGGGACCGAGTCATGGAAGGCCAAAGAGACATAAGTATTACATAAAAGTGAGTACATGGGGAGAATATTCGGGTGGGCGGATGGGGGAACAAATTATCCGTGCAGCCCGCAAAAAATATTCGTGGAACGGAGGGGGTGACTCCACGAGGACTGAGCGGAATGATGACGGTCCCAGGTCCTACGGCCTTATATAGACCTTGCCTAGACCGTAACGACCGGACCATACATGGTAGTTTCGGGATGCCTCATCCGCGGGGTTGTTGTTTGTCCTTGTGTAGCGAATATTGCGGGGTGACAAGCGGTAACGACGTGATAGTTCAAATAAGGACATACCAGATAATTTGTTCAGGATTACCGGCGGGTTTTTAGAATACCCAGGATGCAGTCAGGGTGAATTCTGGCTAATGGGAAAAGTATCACTGTGAGCCACAAGGATAATGTTTCCAGGTAGAAGGCCAGGTCTGAGGTTTGTCGGGCCACGTTGTGAGGGCCGCATGTTATGGCCAGGCCAGTCAAGGAGGCGACACAGGCCACCTGCACACTGGAGGCTCTTTTAGAAAACCAGGGGTGCCATCTGGAGTCGACGAGGTCGATCGACGCCAGGAGTCTGGCATCGCGGTGACCCCTTAGACGCTGGGTGTTCCACATCTGTACTCAGTAGAATGGGAGATCAAGTATTTGGGCTAAAAAAATTAAGAGTCCACTCAGTCGCTGCCAAAATTTACTATCGAGACTCGGGTGCTCGCAGAGGCTAAGGGCCAGACGAGTTTTTGTAGCAGTTTTGGATGTCAGGCAGGCCCTTCTCGTGATAGGTCTCCTGGTTGCGTGACCTTGATTTTTTTAAACATTTTTGTGATTTTGGGTTGGAGAAGAATAATAACAGGGCTTAGGACTTCCTCTTGTCCATTGTTCCCTTCCTGGCCACCGGCTGGCCGTCCTTTGTTGTCTCTGGCGTTTCCCTCGCCGCCCCTATTTGGGTCTAATACATCCAGGGGGTTGTTTGCGGTGAATCCTGGTTCCACGGTAGAAACCGTATCAGCCGAAAAGACAGAAGGCGTGACGGGTCTGTCGACCTGTAGGACCGTAGGCACTGCAAGACCCGCCTGGGGTTTGACGGTTATTTGAGGAGTTTAGGTCGGTATATGAAGCCATCAAGTTCCTCTTCAGCAACCTCATTGCAGTGGGACTAACTACTATTCCTAGAGCGTCTGGTCTTTTTGTACGCCAACCGCTTCCTTGGTGGTCAGCCGAGTGTGAGGCAGCCTTCAAACAGAACCGTTATGCCTACATGTGCTTTAAGCGCCGCCCGAACGATTTCACTGTCGGTGAATCTCGTCGAGCTAGGGCTAGGGTCCTATATGTTTCGAAGCATGCCCACCGCTCTTCCTGGCGGGCATACGTGTCTTCACTTAACGGGAAAGACCCCTCCAGCACAGGTGTGTAAAGGAGTCAAAAGGATTCGGGGCAAGTTCTCGCAGGGCCCCCTCCCGTTTTCCAGGAGAATGGGACCGCAATCTTGGACCCCAGCGTCCGTGGCGGAGTAATTGGCGACCGCTTTTGCCGCATTTTCTAGCATGAATGCTGCTCCACCAGCATTCAATGTGCGTCGTGATATTGCGAAAGGCCGCCGACTGGACCTTACATCCTGAGGCAGAAAACCCTTCATCGACAGGTTTAAATTGATTGAGTTGCGTTACGTTCTCACTTCGTGCCCGGACACCGCTATTTCTAAGCGCACAGGTTTAGGTTTTCCTTGGCCATGATTAAGCTGGTGCACCCAGTCTTGTTTCTAAATGAGGTTCGCCTGGAAGTGGTGGCCTCGTTTAGTTTATATGGTCTTGTATTTCACCGACGCCTCACCTGGGAAGCGCATATTCGCAGCCTTAGGGTCTCTTGTAACCGCACCATGGATATTCTTCGTTCCGTGACGTTCAGTGCCTGAGGCGCGGATAGTGCTACCGCCTTACTGTTTATCAATCCTTTGTTCGTTCAAAGCTCGACTACGGATGCGAATTTATGCATCCGCTCCCGAGCGTGTATTGCATAAAGTTAAGTTCGATCCACCACACCGGCCTTCTCCTGGCGATCGGTGACTTCAGCACTTTCCCCAGTGAGACCCTACTTGTCGATATTGGGGAGATGCCAGTCGCTTTGCCCCGTGTGCAGGGCATTATTTGCCTGTACGCGCGAGCCCGGCGTTTCCCTCATTCACCAAAACTCTCAATGCATCTGCAGCTGATCTCGACGGTGACTATGCCGCCGATAGACGCCAGTTATACCCTAAGCACTTTGGGTTTAGGGTTAAGTAATTCCTTCGAGATATAGGTATAGCTCTCTGGACGGTAGTGCCGCTAGTTCTGACCAGGACGCCACCCTGTAGTGTACGACCTTTGACTATTTGTCGCCACGCCTCTGTTCCCAAAGCTTCTATAGTACCGGGAGTATTTCGTTCGGTCTTTTGGAGGCACACTTCGTGTCAAGCCGAAATTTCGCCGGTGTATACGGATGGCTCCAAATCCCATGGAGGGGGTGGCGGTTTCCACGCCGTAGTCCTTCTATTTGAAGTCAGCGGGGCTCTGCTAGGCGGAGCTGGATGCGAAACACCGCTTGGTATAGGAGATAACGCGATGGGTGCGCTGTTGATAGACCGGATTGCGATTTATAGAGACTCACAAAGCTCCCTGAGTGCCCTCGGTTCATTGTAATTTCCGTATCTCCTTTGTCGCGATATCCGTGATGCCACAGTTTTGGTGAACCGGGCGGATGTCGAGATTATCATCTACTGGGTTTCTGGACATGAAGGGAATTGCAGGGAATGAGCGTGCCAAAAGAGCCCGCGAGGACTGGGTGACCAGACCAGCCTTTCGTTCCTCCTCACATCGATTACATGGCAGGAATACGGCCTGCTCTCCGGGCGGCTTGGCAATGAAGACTAGAGACCGTCGTAGGAAACTTAAGTTGCGTACCATTGCGCCGTGACTGTTCCCATGGATCTAACACCCAATGCTACGACGCCTTCAGGTTGCTTTCTGTCATGTCCGAATTGGAAACACCATTTTAATAGAGTGCTCGCCTTCGCCTTATTGTGACGACTGCGTTGTCCCCCAGACCATTCGGCACATTCATATTGAATGTCCCAGTCTCTTCACGCACCTCATCTGCCCCGGTATCGGGACGAACGGGGTGGCTACGGCTTGTCCTATGTACTCGTGATTGGGTCGTGCACAGAGACTTGTGGACAATATAGCGTTTTGTAGGAGGCTGGCCTCCTGCACTTTATTTTACTTTTTTTTAGGCTGCTTGTTCCTGCCCCGGGCAGAGGTTGGCCTACCCCAACGCCGGAGAGCAAGCTTCTTTCTTCTTGCCTTTTTGCTTTGTTTTCTTTTTTGTTTTTTTAATCTTTAAACTCTTTATTCTTGTTATTTACATATTGTTATCTGTTTCTTGTAATATAGCCTACTAGTAAGCTCATGTGTGAGTACGCCGACTTCTGCCCTTATAGGGAGTCGCCAGATGGGCTCCTAAAGTTAACTAAAGAAAATCGGGTCTTTCAATTGCTCATGCTTGACATTTACCTTCCAACAGAGAACTTTGTCCTTTGTGACCAAAGATTTTTGTGCTATTGTCCTGTGATATTCCTACTGTCCTAACGACAGAGATGACATGGAAACTTGGTAAAACCTCCATGGATGCCCATCAAAAATGGAACCATTTTGAAGTCTAATCACTTTCAAAAATTGCAAGAGCTTGACACTGTTGTAGTCATCCTTGACATATACTGAAGGAGTCAGGGGAAACGCTGGATGCTTATTCCAATTATCCAGAAATACAGCTTTTCTGCTTTTTCCTGAGCTGTCAATGAAGATCCTCTCCTATCTGGATTACATGTATTTCCAATTGCATCAAAAAGACAAGATACATCAGTGTAGTAGCATAGGCCAGCTTGATAAATAAAGAATCTTGAGAAATGTTTATGATGTTTCTTTGAATTCTCACTTGCACATTTTCATCCAGCATATCCCACTCTTTGAACTTGGAAATTTAAAGCCTATTATTTAACTTTCAAAAGCCAAGATACTTGACAAGGTCTTTGAGGTCTCTTAGGTTTGGATAGTATGAATTCCTCTCAACAGCCATATATGTGACTCTCGAGTCTACATCTTTACTGATCATTTCAGTTTTGGAATTGATGCTTTCTTCTGAGAGTGGCTTATTCCTTTTCGGTATAGCAGGTACAGGAATATCAGCTCTGTGTGGTTCTGGTGCAATAAAACATGGAAGATTGGGATAGGAAATTGCAGGTGCACTTTTACCACTTCGACGTTCTTAAGGGTTCACCATGCTGATTGACTAGTCAGTGGATTCACGCCAAATCCTAGGAAGAGCAAACTTCATGGCCTTCTTTCCCATCTATAACATCCGGGAAAACTAAAAAATATAGTTTTGGTATTCTATTGGCTTACAAACAAACAAAATACCTTAATAACTTATGATATTTTACTCCTCACAACAAACAATTTCCTTCCCTTCCAAACTTTTCTGGCAGTGTTCACAAGCAAAATAAGGTGCCCAGCGATTCTCTTGGTCGCCATCTGTCATGCCAAAGTATGATTTGTAATCTTCACACATTCTCATAGAATCTGTCACACGACCTTTTTGCTCTTGTTTTGATGAACTTTCCGAAGATATAACAGAATGCATCTGGAGAATGATTGCAGCCCCTCGATGCCATTTCTCTTCTGATGTATTGAATATGGTAACTATAGTTGACATGATAGCAGATCTGTGAATCTCTCTATAAATATTTATGAAGTAATATTTCAGAATGTTCTAGAAGTTTACAGGGGTGTGTTATGGCTAGTTCTGCAACAGTCTTGATACTTCATAAAATTATACTAAATTCAAGATTTCTCATTAAATCTAGAATTCGGGGGAAGGTTTCCTTAAAACAAATATTATTCTACAATATTCAATCATTTTTTTTTAAAATACGATTTACAATTTTGTACGATGCTTTGAAAAAATTAAAGCCTACAATCTTTTATATATTCTCATTTTTTCCCTGAACTTAATAACACCCTAGTATTATTTGTCAAATGGGGAAATTTAGAAATCCAGTGCCCTACCTCCAAAACCAAAGTTTTGGTTTCAAAATAAACTTTTATTAATAACATTTTTAACCCGGGAACCAAAAAATTTAAATTTTGTTAAATAGTGTAATCAGTGTATAAACAAATGCATTTTATTTTAAAATCAACTGACCTAAGTATAAAAATCGCATTCATACACTGAGGGAGATAAACACTTTTAGACTAATTTTTATGCCTCTATGCAAGAATTAATCTCTCTCATCTGTAGTCACATGAACGCTTTTAATAAAGGGAGCACTTATTGTAGTGTGTAAATGTTGCCCATCGAGTACAACCTGTAAGAAATCCGACTTAGGGATAAAACATTTGAGATTTTTTAGATTTCCATAACATATTAACAATAATTATTCTTTCTTCATCATATTTAGTTGTTTACAAAATTTTAAAGGCTTGGCCAAAATAAATCACAACTTTTTTACAGCTCGAAGGGGGAACCAACTAACCTAAATGGTTGCAAACTATAACATAGGCGATTTTAATCAAATATTTCAGGCGTCTTTTTTACCTACCAAATAACCGCTACCCAGAATGTCCTAATACTAAATTTCGTGGATAGAACTCCAGTAAATATGTTTGGAAATAAAAGATATTGATGCTTTCAGGTAAATATTGGTAATTTATAGCGCAAACGTAGAAAGTCACAATTTGATCAACAATATTTCGCGAGAATTATACGATGGGAAGGGGTAAGTCCGTAACCTGTAGTTAACCTGTAGACGCCCATATTTCCCCGCTAACTAACCGTTGGCCCATGCTACCCATCGCCCCCAAGCCCTTTTTATTTTTAACAGTTTTCATGAATATCTTGCGCACATTCTTACTCGCTCCTGTAGCGCGGCTGTTCCCGTTAGTTTTTTTATTTCTTAGATACAAATAATTTAATAATACTTGAGTCCTTGCCTAAATGATAACGTGGCACTGTAAGAGGTCATGGGGGCTGGGGGGCATCATGGCACTTCTACTTAACGCTTTGGCCTCTCCTTTGTATTCAGGTTCTCATGCAAGGAACGCCGGATTAAGTTGACCCCGCGTCTTTTCTTATCCCCTTATTAAATCTCCCCTTCTCTTAGCTCCTCAATAAATCCCTTATTTCCTGCTTGTATCTATATATCCTCACTAATTCCTTTTTCCTTTTTCCAAAGCGAAATTCGAGGTAAAAATATTAGAATGATTCCCTCAGGACGACAGTGTATATCTTCAGGTTCTTCTATTCTTTTCCCGTAGGGTGTGACGCTGAAGCACGACCTGAGTCAAGGCGTCCTGCTCAGCTCTTCTGGGACGTCCCTGATTCTCCAAGGCGTCACGCGCCTATCCAGCGGCCAATACTCGTGCAGTGCCACCAATTCGAGGGGATCTGCCTCATCTAATTCGCTCACCATGAACGTCAAATGTAAGTAGGAGGGCAAGAGAGGGAAGTTGCGTGGTCGACAGAGGTGGTAGAAGAAAAAAGGTAAACGTGTGAGATAAGGGAAATTAAATGAAAAAAATATATATTAACAAAAATTGCATTTCGATACATGACAAATTGGGAGCAGAATGAGATGATGGACAGTCAAAATAGACAAAAGGTATGTAAGAGAGACTGAGTAAGTCAGTAAGTGAAAGAGCGCGTGCGTGCCTGAGTAAGTGGGTAGGTGAGTGAGTGAATGAATAAATGAGTGAGTGAGTAACTGAGAATGATAATGAGTGAGTGATAGAGAACTGAAAGAGGTAGTGAGCTTGAGTGATGTGAGAATGTGTGAGAGGGTATGGATACGTGTGTGTGTGTGATGTGAGCGAGAGAATTTGTCCTAGAAAAAGAATTTTTCAGAGAGAGAAGCAGTGTGTGTAACAGAGAATGTGTAAGAGAGAGAGAGAGAGAGAGAGAGAGAGAGAGATAGAGAGAGAGCGATTAAGATATAAGATAATGAGATTAAGAGATATAGAGTGTAAGAGAAAGAGATTGATAGATATAGTGGGTGTGTTAGAGAGAAAGGGAGATATTTATAGACAGGTAGTTAGCATGTGAGAGTGAGTGTGTGAGTGCAAGTAGGAGAAAGACAGTCATTAAGAGACTGAGAGTCAAAGAATAAATGTGAAAGAGAATGTATGAGAGAGTAATGTGTAAGAATGATAGTCAGTGTGAGAGAGAGTATAAGAAAGTGTGAGAGTAAGAGATAATATGAGATAGTGTCAAAGAGAGATTGTGCTAGAGAGTGCCTGGCAAAATGATTATGATTGTGTATGAGAGGGATGCAGAGTGGGTGAGAGAGACAGAGAAAGAGAGGCAGTGTCTTCTCGATAGAATGTGTTAGAAAGAGAAGCACTGTGTGTGTGAGAGAGGGAGAGGCATAGTGTGTCAGAGTTAATGTGTGAGCGAGTATGAGAGGGAATATATGATATAGGATATGATATGAGATATAAATTGTGTGAGATATATAGTGTCTGTTTGATATATATATATATATATATATATATATATATATATATATATATATATATATATATATATATATATATACACGTTATGAGGGAAAGAGATGAAGAAATATAGCGTAAGAGAGATGTTGATCGACATGAGTGAGCAAGTTAGAACGACGAATAATTTTTGAGGGAGCACCTGAGAGAGAGAGTGTTAGAAAGAGAGTGAGAGTGGAAGTACGATGAAAACATTCCGCAAGAAACTGAGAAGCAAAGAGCGAGTGTGAAAGATAATGTGTGACATATAGTGTGGGAAAGAGTGAAAGATAATATGTAAGAGTAAGAGAGTGTGATAATCAAAGTGATAGAGATTAAGAGAAAACAAGTGTGAGAGTAAGAGTTAATAGGATTGAGAAAGTGTCAGAGAGATAGTGTGAATGTGATAAGGAATGTGAAGGTGAGAGAAATTGTGTGATTGATATTGTGAGAGAGACATTGCGTGATTGCGAAAGCGAATGTGTGGGAGAGAGTTAGAGAGAGAGATGAGTCTTATGAGAGAGTGTAAGAAAGAAAGTGTATGAGGGAGTCTTAGTGTGTGTGAGAGAATACAAGTGTGAGAGAAAGAGAGAGAAAAGGATGTGAAAAAAGGTAAGTGATACAGAGAAAGAGTGTGAAAAAGAGAAATTGAGAGAGTCTGAGATTAAGAGTGTGACTGAGTGGGAATGTTATTGTGAGAGAGTTTGTGACAAAGAGATTGTAAGAGAGAGCGTGGGGGGGGGGGAGAGTGAGCGTGCAAGAGATTGTCAGTGAGATAGTAGGAAAGAGAGTGTTAGAGTGAGTGCGAGAGAGACAGAGTGAGTGAGTGAAAGGGGCAGAGTAAAAGACAGAACATGAGCTAGAGTGTGTGTGTAATAGTGTTTGTGAAAGATATTATCTTCATTTTCACTCATTGTCATCATGATTAACCTTTTTTCGACATTGTGTAGTCAGCACACATCAACGCTACTCAAATTTACGATCCCCCTCACTTTCGGCTAGATAATTTCATTAACTAGATTCTGATTGATCTCTTAATTATGCAAATACATGATTATAAATGATCGCGCGATTGAGCAAGGGAATCAATGGTGTATTTATTGGTTAATGGCAATTTTCCTTTTCTTATCTCTCATTTTATGGAATTGCTCATTTGTTTCTTAATTACGCTATCGTCCAAAAAGGTCGGACTGCCTATATTTCTATCAAAACATTTTCCATAACTTTGCCAGAGCAAATCCAAGGTTTCTAAAATTAGCCTACGATAAGCTGCATGTATAAAGTAGGTATGGGTAAAAGGTTAAACAAATTTGGATGAATGAAACTAAAGGTATCACCGGATAAGAAATTTACTATAAAGATTGAAGTGCCCAAATGATCCGAACGCTTATGTTTCTTATAATGAGAACCGGCATTGTTTACATAGTAACTACTTTCAGTTCAATCTGGTGAGTGTTAGGTCATTTCTTGCCAGCTGTCTTCCAGGTAACATGACCTAGAAATCTCTCATGTCTCTCTCTCTCTGTCCGCGAGGTGATCGTAAAGCTCCGCCACCAAAATGTTTCTCTTTGAATTGGAGCCGTTGCAGGTTGTCAACCGCTGCAAAAATGTAGCATAATATTCTGTAAACATATGACAAAACAGGTTTGCTTAAGGCTGGTAAATCAACTGGTAGGCCAAGGAAGATCGCAAAAAAGGAAGGTTGAATCATCGAATGATGAAGAACCGTTTCAAGGCGGATGTAGCAGTTTCTCGAGAGATTAGGGAAATTTTGTCCATCTATGTATGTATCCAGGGAGTCTGCGCCACGTCGGCTGGAGGAAGCCATTGCTAAGTCCGAAGAAGAAGAAAGCTCGTCTTCCATTCGCCATTGAGTGCGTTATAAGGATGGATGACAAATGGAGCCAAGGAGGTTCGTTGGTCATATATCGGGAAAGATTTTGTCAATTTTACCAAAAAGAGTCGCCAGATGGGCTCCTAAAATTTAAAAAAGGTACCAAAAAGAGAGTAAGCTTTAGCAGAAAATGTCTCCTTCTCTGGGGCGTGATTTTGGTAGAAGGCACTGGGCCACTTGTGTGCTTACGGGACAAAGTGAATGCATAAATGTACAAAGAATTACTGTGACAGCATGCTTTACTCCATCTGCGCGCCACCGAAGCCCAACCTGCAATTTTCATGTAGAATAAGGCCAATGTCGTAGAATGGACTCCCGACGATATACCATATATCACTATTCGTTGAGGGAACTTCTTTAATTATCTTTAGAGTGCGTTAATGTCTGGCGGGCCGATATTATGTATCTTCAATATGCTTAAGAAGTGGAACTGAGCTCAAGGATAATAATATTGCTATCATTAATAAAATAGAGTTTTATTAATAATAACTATCAACAAACATAAGACGGAAAATATTGACATAAACAGAGAATGGAAAGGGTCGTGGGGGCTCGGGCTAATCCGAGGATTAAAGGATTTAAAAAGGTAAAACAAATATAGAGTTAAAGAGATGGGATGGTTCGCTAAACCATTTAAAGAACAGGATAGAATTGACAAAAGGGTTAAGTACTCAAAGGTGACGTTCGGCTTACGTAACTTTATACGAGTGGTGCCGTGGAAGGCGACGTGAAGGAATTTTCGGTGCGCTGGCGAGTTCCAGCCGAAGGAGGGGGGGATAAGATGATCCTGACGTGGCGTCTTGGGAATGAGAACCGTTTCTCGACGAACGGCTTGAAGAACAATGGCTGTTTTACGTTGTTCTCTTCTGAACAAACCGGGGGGGGGGGGGTGAGAACCGTCTCTTGTCTACGGGCTCAAGAACAATGGCTGTTCTAATGTTGTTCTCCTCTGAACAACAAGGGGGAAGGGTGAGAACCGTTTCTTGGCGAAGGGCTCAAAAGAACAATGCTGTTCTACGTTGTTCTCGTCTGAACAACAGGGGGGGTGAGAACTGTTTCTTGGCGAAGGTCTCAAAAGAACAATGGCTGTTCTACGTTGTTCTCTTTCTGAACAATCAGGGGGAAGCCTTGAGGACTTGGCGTCACTAAAGGCTCGAACCTTTGGCACTCAAGGGATATTGTCCTCCTTCTGGACAAGTGATGGTGAATCTCGAGGTCGAGGTCCCTTGGCGCATAAAGGGAGAGAGGGTCGTGGTGATGTTTCGCGACGAAAATCTGATCTTAGTGGTAAAGTTTCCATCTAAATAGTCGAGACACTCCCTTGGCGTAGGGGACAATGGAGTGGGAACTTCGAGGGAATGCACAGCCGAGGCTGGGAACAATGCCTTATCTGCCCATAAGCCTAACTCAGTCTGGCGAGGTCGGTGTATGGGGGCAAACGGGGGGACGATAACCTCCTTGTTTAAACATTGACATCCGGTGGCTGCGATAAGGCGCCAAGCTTCGAAGCGAAGATGCACGTGGGGGCATCGTGGTTTTAAATAATATGTGATAGGAGTTGAAATTAACGCAGCTTCAACCCGTTCTATCACAGCCAATTTGGTGAAGACATTCGTGGGCGACACCAAATCACAGTTATGAACTGACCTACACAGAGTCTAGACCTGAATCCCATTGAAAATATTTGGAAGACCTAGGAGAGAGAGAGAGAGAGAGAGAGAAAGAAAGAGAGAGAGAGAGAGAGACCTAAAGCGAGGAATCCGAAAACAGTTTAAGAAATTCTTCAATATGAATGGAACAAGATTACCGTGCAAGATTGTCAATGGCTGGTTCGTTCCTGTGGCAGATGTTAAAGTATCATCGAGAATAAAGTCCTCCCAACTAAATATTAATTACTTATAAGTTATAACATATAAATGTTTTCCACTGATAATTTGATCGTCATCTTCCAATAAAAATTTTCCCCGCTGTTATTCTCCTCATTTTAGACACTTTCCTTTTTTTTTTAATTATCTGCTGATAAATTTCGTTTTAGTTATCCAAATTTCCATATCATTTATCTATACGTAATTTATACCTGCAAGTTATCATATTATTAACTCTGATCATATTCAACCGATCTCCTGTTCACTTAATATTCATATTCATCCTAGCATTATTCAAAACATTTTTATATTCACGAAGATATTATTCACTCGGTTTATATTCACTCGTGGGATTATTCCCTTTATATTCATATTCACCCGCAGTATTATTAATTCCATCTTTATATTCACCAGTTGCATTCTTCACTATGTTCATATTCACCTGCTAGACTATTACTTTATTTTCATATGCACCTGCGGTATTATTCATTGGTTATATTCACTCGTGGTATTATTCCCCTTTGTAACAACTTGAATTATTCAGTCCCTTTTCTTCTGCACACACAATAACATTCCCTGTAAGATATTACCAATGATATTATTCACTCTGTTGATATTCACTCGCGTTATTTTTCCCTTCCTGTTCATATTCATCATTGTAACACTGAAATTTTAAGTCCATGTTCATATTCAACCGCAGTATTATTCACTGTTCATATTTCCCCGCGTTATTATTCAGTATATGCATATTTCTCCGTCTAAAATTCAATAATTTTTCATATTCACTGGCCGTATTTTTTTATTTTATGTTCACATTTTCTCGCGGCATTATTAACTATATATTCATATTCATTAGCTGTATTATTCACTCTATCTTCCTATTCCCCACCGGTATTATTCTATCTATATTCATATTCAGCCAGTGTATCATTAACTATTTGTTCATATTCACCAGCAGTATTCTTATCTCTATTTTATATTCATACTCTATATTATTTTCTCCTAGTAGAACACTATTCATCCACTCTATGTTAATATTCACCCGCGGTGTGTTTGCCCTTCGTTCATATTCTTCCGCTCTATTATTCACTCTATGTTCATATTCAAACGCTATATTATTGCCTCAATTTCATATTCACTAGCAGTATGTTCATATTAACCCACTGTATCATTCACTCTTTTTTATATTCTCTCGCAGTATTATATTCACGCCTCTGCAAGGGGAGGGGGGGGGATGGTGTAGCTACAACAGAAAAACTGAACGAACGGCACGCCCTCCCGGCCTCAGTGCCCGCAGTTGGGCACATTCACCTTCTCACGGGTGACCTGGACCTATATATCTTCCACACTTTATCTTCGCTACTTTATTTACAGATCTTTCCTTACTAATTGTCTACATGATGCTGCCTCGTTGCTATTGCGCTTTAATTGAATATATTCATATTCATTCGCATTATTATTCACTCCATATTCACATTCAGAAGCGATCTATTTATTATATTTTTATATTCCCTCGAGGTATTATTACCACTATGTTTATATTCATCCCCGCTATTATTTCCAATATGTTCATATTCATCAGTTGTATTATTCATTCTTTTTTCATATTCATTCACGGTATTATATTTTTTCTTTGTTCATAGTTAGCTCCGATATATTCACTCTATGTTCATATCCCCAGCGGAATTATCGCCACGTGTCCGGACGTAGGTAGATTCCTGTATAACACACACCTTCCATCGCATTGAGGACGAGATTGCCACAACCGGATAATGAAATGCACATAATGATCAGAATGTTCAATCATTGATGAGCTCGAAGCACGGCTTGGGTGGGGTGGGGGCGTTGTATGTGTTTTGGGGCACCAATCAGCCCTGGTAGAACCCTTCGTGGTATAAAAGGGGATGGGGGCACCCATTATATGAATGCCCCCATAGGGGACATTAGTGCTTTATTGGCAGGGTTCCGAACAGCGGCGAGTGGTTGTGGCGTGGTGTGAATCCGGTTGTTGTGATTGGTTAGGTGTGCGATGGTGCGTGTGGAGCTATTTATCCGCGCGGGGAGGAGTATCAGCATCTCCGCCCAATGGGCGCACAGTTGAAAGTTTTGAGCCCTGGCTCGCTGGATCGAACCCGTGCCTCGACGTCAGAAATCCGAGGGTGTATCCCCTGGACTGTCGAGGGCTCCTCCCACCTGTTTGCTCTCATTCGCAGATCCTCCCGTTTGCGGCGACACCAACGGAACCACAGTCGGCGGCGGCCTTCACGAAATGGTGCGTGCATCCTGCCACGCCCACTCCCACCCGCTCCCAACTAAGTTCAGGTAAGCTCCCTCCCTCTTACTCCTTTTGCCTCCCTCCCCCCTCTCTCCTAGACCCCACTTGGAGCCTTTCTCCTTATTTTGCCCGCAATGGGGTCACGAGTCCAGTGTGGGCAAACATGCTCCAGCTGACATCTCAGTCCCGGAACTCACCGCCTGCGGCAGGATCCGAGGGTATATATGCTCCACACATTTTCACTTCCCCTAACCTCACCATTTTATTTATAAATTTCTCCTTAAGAAAAGTTGAGTCCTTTATTGTAAGGGACGTCAACCCACGTGTCCCTAGGACCCCGGTCCATGGACTTACTCTAGCTTTTAACACGTGATCAAATCCATGAGTCTCTACAACGAATGGCAGTCTTGTGAAGTTGGCCGTAACTGGACTCCATCCAGCGACTTGCCACACCTGATGTAGCTTAACTTCGCTGTAATCGCAAGAGATGTTTTCCCTCGGCTTGACCGAAGCCCTTCTTGCGCTCGTTGAGTTTTGCTTCAAATTGAACAAAACCGCATACGAGAGCGTCTAGAGGTCCCAGGTCCCATATTCAGCCTCGTCGGGCGTTCTCGTTTTCGAAATCATACCAACTGGTACCAGGCCACTGGGCACCGACGTAATGGGTAACCTGTACTTCCCACTACATATACAAAGGATAACATCTACCCAACTGATACTTAGTTGCCACTCACTCGGTAGCCCCATGGTATGCGTTCACCGTATATATGCTGTTGCCCAGTTTCCACCCAGGACCTATCTTGTACCCACCTGTTATTACGTAGTCATGGTTCATTGAATTTTCCCTATTCAATTCTTTATGATCCTGGTTATGAATTGGCCCTGAAAAGTCTAAATTCTTTGCTTAAAATCATATATTCAAAGGCGCTCATTAGTTCCGTTCCCTTGTGGGTGGTACTTTTGGCCGTCTTGTTTGTGGCCAGGTAGAATGCCCCCCCAAACTTTACTCCCCCCGTTCCATCGTCAGGGCCGCTCTCGGGCATCTCGACACACGAACAGGAGGTTCCTTCCTGTGCTTTCTCAGGGGGCCCTCCGATCTTCTTCTACCTGAGAGGAGGCTTAATCCTCTCCTAGGCCTACGGGTGCGGTGGACCGTCCCTCACCCCATTCTCTGGAGGCGGGCTCGGGACACTCCATCTCTTTTGCAGTGGAAGTCCCTCCTCTACTTTCATAAGAGAGCAAACAGGCGGCCCAAATATGATCGCTCCCGCTGAAGAGCTGCACCTCCTCCCACCCTGAGTGCAAATTAGGGAATCCCTCTCATTGGATTGATTTGAACTCTGTGATAAGGCGGGGGAATTTTGTTGGTGCGCTTTTCCATCGCCCCCACTCATCACTATTTTACCTCACTATTATTATTGATTATTTATTTATCATTATTATTATCATTATTTAGTATGATTTTTATATTATTTATTTTTAGTAATAATTATTATAATAACTATTATTAGTAGTGTTATCCTTATTCATTATTATTTATTATTATTTAGTATTAATTATATATTATCATTTATCATTATTTATTATTATTATGAATTTATCAAAATCAATTATTATTAGTATTATGTTATCATTAATATTATTATCGTTTATTAATATTATTTATTATTATTTTATTTTCGTCCTCTTATGGAGCCTTAGTTGAGTGGCAGTGAAGACCGTGAGGTCCCTACTTGCTGCGAGGGCCGAAAGCCCCCCGCTGGCTAGGCCAAGTAGCAAATACGGGTGTGCTGTGCCGCGACTCTGCTCACCTTCCTCCTGTACACATACAAGGTGCTACGCCAGCACCATCCTTTTGGTTAAACCTCCCAGATAATGTCACCTGACTGGCAGGCCGGGCTGTCAAAGCCCATTAACAACTATCAACTAGTAGTGAAGTCATAGTATCTATTTTCCATGAAGCCATTTTTTTCTTTTGTACTTTAATAATAGTTACAACAGAAACCAATATTGGTAAAGCGCATAGAGATCTCTCCAAGCGCGGCCTCGCCCTTCCTAGGTGTCGGGGAGGGTGAGGAAAATCGAGGCACCACTTCGATCGGTGGAGGGGTTCCCCTCTTCATTGCCATTCGGGAAAAGGGCTTCTTTGCCATCTTTTGAGTCGCCCTCGGGCAGCTCAATCTATTAAAAGGAGGTGCCCCCCACCCCCTGTTCTTTCTCAGTGGCCCCTCCAGCCCTCTTCTACCAGTGAGGAGGCTTACTCCTCTCCTATTCTATCACAGGCAGGCTGCCCAAAATCGACCGCTCATGGGATCCATAATGCTGGAGGTGACCCAACCGCAGAGGGCAGGTCTTCCATGGGGTCGAACCGGGCTCGGATGTCAAACACCGAACCTGAGACCGCCCCTGTGCAAGCTTTTACTCAGACGGCTCTGGCCTCAGAGGACTAACAAGGAGAGGAAGGATCTTGCTGAGTCATAATCACTATAATTAATCAATCGTGAATTTGTTTAAGTATGTTTGTATCATAATTTAAATGTGTAAGCTAGAAATAATTGAGCTTAAACCCATTTTATTGATAAATACAGTCAATTGAAGCGCAGTCAATATTTACAAACATGCCCCTTGTTTTTAGGGGCTGCTTCCATTCGTTTTGGCATGCTGGAGACTAAATTGGTTATGATATCTAGACTGATAATAAGAAAAGAAGGAGACTGCAAAAGACCATTAATGGCCTACACTTGAATAAGCACCTGCGACTGCTCACAATTAGATGGCTTCTGTTTAGCAACCGCCAGTTTAATTATCTCTATTGAACTAAAATATGACAAATTCCCGGGGCAAGACCCTAATAATTCGAGGTTATTTGCAGCCAAGAACTTCATTATTGCTTTTGTTTTATGACAAGGTGCGCCATCAGGCTGAAAAATATAGTTATCATCATAAAATTCGTCCTGAACTGTTGGGAATAAGGATGATGAAGTACGTTTTGGCACCATTTTGGGTTCAAATGTAGTGTTTTTCGGCAAAACTGTTAGTGCTCCAATTCCCTTAGATAACAAGAAGCTCGGGACATGGAGAGTTTTCGCATAGTTCGCTATAGCCACGACAGGGGACTCGTTTAAGCGCTTCCCGTTTCTTGTCCTAACGAGGAATCTTCCAGGAGCTCCACCGATGGGGAGGGATCTTCATCAGATAATATCACTTAACTCGTCTTAAATAGTCCATTCTTTATATTTTCTACAAAAGTGAATCCTCTCTGCAAGGTTCTCCTTAGTGAGATGAAGCTTCTTTGTAACCCGTTTCAACTTGATACCTTTGTCGAAAATTATCCGCCTCACTACACGCGCTGAAGCGTTCACACCTGCCTCTTTTCAATCTTGAGCAAGCCGGGCACTAGAGGTAACTCGATCCTTAGCTTAACCTAACCTTACCATGAGGTGATATTAGCGCTCATTTGAACTACTCTGGAGTCCGAAGACTTCTTCACAAGTGTATAACCATTTTTTATAAACTCATTGACCCGTAAGGGGCATGGCTATTTGCTTTCCTGGCCCCCGTGCTGACCGAATTCAGCGCCCCGTCCGGTTCCAGCTTAGCCTCTTTTCCCTTCCTTCACTAACCCCTAATCTCCGTCTCCTGTACCAACTCCACCTCATCTTGCCACTGCCCTTCCGTCGTCCCTTTACAATCAGCTTTTCTCTACTCCTTTTGTTGGCTTCTTCTTCTTCTGCCCTTGGACCTCCTCGATCACAACCCGGCGCTTATTTGGATCACGAAACAGAACACTTTTACGACAAGAATTTAGGCATGGTGACCCTAACCGTTCAGAAGCCACTCACCAAACAGGATCCGTCATCCCGACCTGACTATCACGCCACGCGTAGGATTTGTTCCGAATTTTCCCAAGGGGTGGCGGAGAAGGCTTATACCACCCCGCCCAGTGATAGCGGCCGGGGCCAATCAAAGGCGCCCAGAAGTGCCGTTCCCAATCCTAAATTGGAGTCAGTATTGGCCTTCACATGCAAGGGTGGCGAAATCTGTCTGTATGGCCATGAAGAAAACCTTCCCTTTACTATCATTGGAGCCGCTCTCGGGCAGTTCCAAAGCAGAAAAGGAGATCCACCTGTGCTTTCTCAGGGGTCCCTCCAACCATCTTTCGCCGGAATGGAGGCTTACTACTCTCCTAGGTCTACGGGTTTGGTGCACTCCCAGTCACTCCCTTCTCTAGAGGCGCCCTTGGGCGACTCCCTCTTTTTTGCAGTGACAGTCCCCCCTTTACTTTTACAGGGGATTGCAAAGAGAGAGGGTTGGCGGCACAAGATTGACAGCTCAAAGTGGGAGCGGATCGATAGGGCCAACCCCTTAATTGGGCAAGGAATAGCAGGGCACGTCGGTCCGTGTTCCCTAACGTTCTGCAGTCCTGTATTCTCAGGTTACAGGGGGTTAGCGTACCAGCCCCCCTCTCTTTCCCGATGGATGCCGGTTCGCTTGCCCTATATGAGACAAAAGGTACCTCGAATGAGATCCGTGATGTCTTGTGGGGGGGGAGGCGCATGGAGTCCCCCACTGAGAACAGCATGGTCCCTGAGGTTATCCAGCCACATACGGCAGGATGTTCTAAAGGTTCGAACTCAGACTCGGTGCCAAGCACAGAAGCTGAGTGCACCCCTGTGCAATCTTCTCAGACGGCTCGGGCCCCCGAGGACTCATTTAGAGAGGAGGGACCTCCTGCCCTTTCTGGTGCCCCTTTGATAGCAAGACTTTCTCCATTTCAGAGAAGCATCTTAGTGAGGCCGGTCCATATGGCCTAAGGGCTCATCTGGACGGTGGAGAGAAGCTGGTTCATTCCCCATCCTTCTTTCCTGAAAAGAAAATAAAGTAAGAAAAATACTAATAATAATAAGGGTTCCTATCCCTCCGCAGGAGCTCCTAGGACGGACAGGTCTCCTGCCGTTTCGGCAATCGACCAGCCAAAATCGGCACGTCCGGCCCCGATGCTCTACCGGGCAGGAAGGCCCAGACCAAGACCAAATTCGCAGGTGTGCCGAGCGGAATCTCAATTACGTCGGGCCTCTTATTCAGGGACTATTTGTCGTTTTCAAGCCTACTGGCTTCAAACGTTTTCTAGTTATTCGCTCCACTGATAGCAGCATGTTGGCCAAGGGCAACATGATCCATCAGAGGAAAGAAATAGCTATCCTGATTGGTAGAGTGCCGAAGATGACCCATTTTTCGGACGGGAGTCTTCTGGCGAATGCGTCGGATCCTTCCGACGCTGCTAGGATTAGTGCCCTTAGGGCAATCGATGGAAGACCGGTGAGTGTGACTCCACACTCTACTATGAACTTCGTGAGAGGAGTGGTTTATTCGAGGGAATTCGTGCAATACTCAATAGATAACATCACCTTATAGCTGGCCGACCATGGAGTGGTTAAGGTCGAAAGTATGATGAAAAAAGAGGGAGGGGACTCGACTGCGTCAGGCTCCCTTAGTCGGTGGTGCCGGTTGGTATTGCTACCGCGTGAAGGCATTAGTGCCACTGCCGCTGAGGTGGTGCTACTGCCAATGCTTCAGCCATACGAATCGTTCCTGTAGACGTGGAAAGTCGAGGTTACTTCAAGTTTGTATAAGTTTCTCCAAGGTCGCGCACGATTAGTCCAATAGGAGAACGGCTAAGTATTGGGTTGAAGAATAAGTTCTTGCGGTTTTATCAAATTTATTCATTACCATTAACAATTTTAGAAAAATTTCATTTTTAATCGATAACAATATGCAATTTAATCAATAATGTATTCTCCATTGTTATTTACGACTTCTTCCCAACGTTCAACTAGTTCTTCGATTCCTCTGCAATAAAAATCTCTGGATTTTGACTCGAAGAATTTCCTCTAACCACGTTCATAATTTCACATCAGTATTGAACGAAACACCGCGCAAATTGTTGGAGAGTGATCGGAACAGATGGAAATCCGATGGGGCCAAGTCTGGCGAATAGGGAGGATGCGGCAGGATTTCCGAATTAAGCGTTTGGATGGTGTCTTTTGTCATATTAGCAATGTGAGGACGAGCATTGTTGTGTTGCCGAAGGACTCCATAACGTCGATAAGGTCGCTTTTCACGAATAGCTTTGACGAGTCAATACATTTGTTGAACGTATAGTTCTGCATTGACAATCTCATTGTTAACAAGGAGCTCATAAAGAATGATGCCTTCACGATCCCACCACACACACAGCATCCTCTTTCGTGGATGAAATCCTTGCTTTAATCGCGGAAGTGTTTTTTTTATTGGGGCTAAGCCATTGTTTTCGATGGTCCATGTTGACATAAACACACCACCTTTCGTCGCCAGTGATGATGCGGTGAAGAGATTTGTCCTTATATCCATGAGTAGCCTTGTAACGAGCAAGCAAACCTGCGGCAATCGTGGAGCATTGAAGTTTGCTGCTTTCGCTCAAAGCGTGCGGAACCCATGCACCGTGTTTTTTACCTTTCCCCATCGAATGAAGGTGATTCACTATAGTTTTCTGATCACACGCCAATTGTACAGCCAATTCTCTAGTCGATTGACGAGGGTTTTGTCAATCGATCTTCATCCAACTTAATGGGGCGACCAGAACGTTCTTCGTCATTAAGATTGAAATGACCGTCTTTGAAACGTGAAAACCACCATTGAGCTGTCCTTTCACATAAAGCATTTTCTCCGTACACAGCACAAATATCGCGACGAGCTTTGGCTGCGTTTGCATTGTTCCCGTCTCGATTTAAAATGAATAACAACAAGTGTCGAAAATGCGCCTTTCTTTCAAATTGACATTCCATTTTGAGGCTACAGAACAAAAATTAAATTAACACAACTTTTAAATAAACCGTAATGACTTATTACTTAACTTCAAGACGTAGCCTAAGCAAAAGCCTAATAGTCTACGCTGTTAATAGATGTAGCCTAACCTTTGCAAATTTTGCTCTCATTGTTTATTATTGTTTCTTAATTTGTGCACAAATCACGTAAAAAAAACTTTAATCAACAAAACATTAAAAAAAACGCAAGAACTTATTCCTCAACCTAATATGTCAATTGAAGAGAGCCGCACCCCGTTTCGAAGCACTGTGATGCGTATATCCTGGAGAAGGATAACCTGGCCGTACAAGCCCAGGATTGTCTCTTATTTCGCGAGGCTAAGGATTTGGTTCTGGCCCGCCCGGCTCTGCCTGGGACATCCTATGCATCAATGTTAAAAAGGCTCAATCTGTTCTTGGCTCCTCCAAGCTTACGAGCACGGTCATTTCTGTACTTATTCGGAAGCCTTCTGCAGGTTCTACCCACCACGGTCGCTCCTCTGGTAGAGCTGGCGGCACAAAGCGTTCACCCCCAGCCTCGGCTAAAACCAGGGCACTTCCTCCCCATTGTGACCGTTTTCCGTAAGGCGAAATGGCCGCGCCCCTACACCAAGTCGTTACACTCACAGGAGGCAACACCCGAAAAGGTGTTCGTAAGGCCGTCTCCCGTGATTCCTAAAACTGCTTCCCGAATCTATGACAGCACCAAAGAAGCTTCTGCTCCTACGCCCACACCTAGTGCTAGGCTGAGTTACTAGAAGATAGTAGATCCTCAAAAGGTGGGACTCCCAGCCTTCAAAGCCGCTCCACCTTCCTAGGATTTCGAGGGGTTGAGACGATTTGGTTCTGGCCCGCCCGGCTCTGCCTGGGACATCCTATGCATCAATGTTAAAAAGGCTCCATCTGTTCTTGGCTCCTCCAAGCTTACGAGCACGGTCATTTCTGTACCCATTCGGAAGCCTTCTGCAGGTTCTACCCACCACGGTCGCTCCTCTGGTAGAGCTGGCGGCACAAAGCGTTCACCCCCAGCCTCGGCTAAAACCAGGGCACTTCCTCCCCATTCCTCCCCAAGTCGTTACACTCACAGGAGGCAACACCCGAAAAGGTGTTCGTAAGGCCGTCTCCCGTGATTCCTAAAACTGCTTCCCGAATCTATGACAGCACCAAAGGAGCTTCTGCTCCTACGCCCACACCTAGTGCTAGGCTGAGTTACTAGAAGATAGTAGATCCTCAAAAGGTGGGACTCCCAGCCTTCAAAGCCGCTCCACCTTCCTAGGATTTCGAGGGGTTGAGAGGAAAAGAATCGCATAGCGAGCCCAACCTCTCCCGATAAGTCCTCGAAGCCGACAACGCCTTCAACGCATTGTTCGGATTTCTGCCTCAGAAAAGTACACAGCCTTTTCCGTGATGGTCCTTTCTTCGAAGAAGGCCCTCGAATCCTCTCCGGGCTTGGCCTAGGGGGCGTATTCTTCCAATGGAATTGCGGCGGACTCCAGGCCAACTGGGAGGAGCTGCGGAGGCTCGTCTAGTCTCGTCTTTTTTCACGAGAACATGATGGAAATGTGCCCCATGCAAACCCTGCCGGGGTCAACGTGTTTTGCTGCCCCACCACTACGGGCTGGATCCCGGGCAGTAAGATGAGTCATTTATCCCCGGCATGATGTCTCTCTACTTTGCTTTACTTTAAATACCTCCACTCAGGCAGTATCAGTGCAGCTGCACCTGGATAGGAGGTATACTGTTATTTCTGGTTACATTCCACTGTCAGCTGACTTGGACGCGGGGAACCTTCCCCACGTCATAGCACGGTTGCCTAGGCCCTCTCTATTGCTCGTGCATTTGAATGGTAGACACCTCCTGTGGGGAGACTACTCAATCAACCCCAGGGCTCAGGTCCTTGCCGACCTTATTGACCAGTTGGAGATAAATGTCTAAAGTGTCGATAAGCTTACGCATCTCTACATGAGAACCGCTTCATTTTCTTGTCTTGATATATCTTTGTACTCTCCTTATGCACAGCCTGATTTTTTTTTGGCGGGGGGGGGGGCTAGTCGATGACCTTCATGGTAGTAATCACTTTCCTATTTAACTATCATTTTCTGAACCGCTGCCGCCTAAAGCCCACCCCGGTGGTGCTTGGCGCTGGTGCGGTGGTCCGCATTTCAGGAAATGCCTTATTTCTCTGTCCCATTCGAGGAGCTTAGCTCGGTAGATGATGCTGTTGAGTTCTCCGCCAACTCATTGCCGTGTGCCTAACTACTATTTCTAGAATCTTTGGCCGTTTCGCACGCGGACCGCTTCCATGGTGGTCAGCCGAATGTGAGACTTCCCTCAAACAGAAGCGTTATGCCTACATGCGCTAGTACCGCCGCCAGCGCGGTTTCTCTGTGGGTGAATTTCGTCGAGTTAGGGCAAGGTTCCAATATGTTTCGAAGCACGCCTGCTGCTCTTTACTGGCAGGCATACGTTTCTCCACTTAATGGAAAGACACCTCTATCAGAGATGTGGAGGCGAGAGGGGAGTGAAAAGAATTCGGGATATGTTACCGCTGGATCCCCCTCTTTTACGCCATAAGAATGGGACCGCAATTTTGGACTCCGCGTCGGTGGCGGAGTTCTTCGCGACTGCTTTCTCCGCATTCTATAGCTAGGATTGTGTCAGCCGGCATTCAATGCGCGTCCTAATGTCGCGGAAGACCGACAACTGACTTTACCTGCAGAGGGCTGGGAAACTCCATCGAGACCTCGGTGTAGGTCTCGATCCGATGGCTCGCCTGGTTCTGTCCAGGCCACCACCCCGGATGGTACCACCTTTGATTATTTGTCGCCATGCCTCTGCTCCCAAAGCTTCTACAGCGCCGGGAATATTGCTTCTTGCCTTTTTGGAGCACGTTGGAACCGTGCCAGTGTGTAGGATGGCTGCAAGTGCCAATAAGGGTGGGTTTCCAAGCCGTATACCCTCTGTTTGAAGTCACTGGGGCTCTGCCAGGGACTCTGTCTTTCTTCACGGCCGAGCTGGTTGCAATACACCGATCGGTACGGGAGATAACGCGTCGTGCCCGGTTCGGAAACCGGATTGTGATCCATATTGACTCAGAAAGCGCTCTGAGTGTACTCTGATCATTGGAATCTCCACATCCCCTGGTTCGCGGTATCCGTAACCAGGTGGATGACTAGATTATCTTTTGCTTGGTTCCTGGACATGTCAGAATTATTATTATCTGGCGGACTACAAGCCCTTGCTGGTAGAGCAGAATGCTATAAACCCTAAGGCACCAGCAGAGAAGTCTCATAAGAAAAAAACTAGAGAAAAGAGAAGGAGACAGGAGAAAGACATACACAACCTAACGCCTCACCAGGAAGGAATGAATACAATTTTTAAACTTTTGAAGTTCATGAGATTCAACGAAAGGACTAGGGAGCTAATTACATAACCTACTAGTTGCTGGAATGAAGCATCAAGGGTACTGAGACGTGTTACATCCCCCAACCGTGAAAGCTTGGTTATTTGCATTAGTGGCATTTCTAGTTAACCGAGCTGGACGAAAAGGACCAGGAAGTTCACAGTACAAAGGATGGTTAGGATTATGATGTATCTTAAACAGGATACACAGTGAACTCAGAAAATTTGCGGGGAGTGATCGCGCCGATGTGGATGCCAAAGACTCAGCGAGGACTGGTCGACCAGACAAGCGTTTCGCTCTTCCTCACATCTATGACATGGCGGGGGCCCGGGAAGCCCTGTTTGATAAAGAAGATGGGAAATGGCTAAGGGGAACTTAAATTTGTGTGCCAATGCTCACGACTATTCTCTACGTCCGGGGTAGGCCGGGGTAGGCCCGCCTTCCCCCCACCGCAGCGCGCTTCCTTCTTGTTAGTTTTTGCTTATCTTGTTTTGTTTTTATTTGTTGTTGTTTTAAATTTGTTCTATTTTATATTTCTTATTTGTTAGGCTTTGCGTGAATCACGGCGACTTTTGCCCTAGGAGCCACACGCCAGATGGTCTCTTAAAAAAGAAAAAAAAAATCATTAATGATCCTAAAGATGGTGTTCTTGATGCAATACCCTTTCAACTATCACCTTGCATTTCAGGCCACTTTGGTGCAAAGCAACGATGATTGTATGGTTTTCATTGTAAAATACCTTTTCTGGAATTGAAAAGGATTTAAACATTTATTTTGACCAAAAAATATTACGAAATAGATTACAATTACACAAATTCATTCATTTAACCCATATTTGTGATCATTTTTCCATTTTGATCGAATAACAAATCTCCATAGACAAACTCACCTCATACAGGAACAGGACCAGATCGCGATTTTGTCTTCAGCGAAGGAAATTTTCGAACCAACCGCTTTGATCTCAATTAAAGTGACCCTTTAACCACTCGGCTACGCGTAAATTATTCCGTTTTCTGTCTCTTGCGGTATGTGGCATTTATTACATCATTCTCTCGCACTCATGAGTGAAATACATTATATATATATATATATATATATATATATATATATATATATATATATATATATATATATATATCAGAACAATTGTTAAATCCAATTGCAGATTCCAAATATGAAAAATAAAACCACTGTGGAGGAGCGTAGTATTTATTATCTCGAGACCGGTTTCAGCATGGAGTTTGTCATGCCAGCCTCAGTCGAACACTAAGAATGCATGCAGTCACACCAAGTGTACAATATATATATATATATATATATATATATATATATATATATATATATATAGTTTACAGAGATCCAATTGGAGTTCCTAATCAGGGTAAGTGAATTTAATTTCATTAAGGATATCTTTTAAGATTAGATATTTTGATGTAGGGGATGGCTGCATTTAGATTGCCCATCCGAAAGGTTAAAGTTGGGGATTTCATCTATACGGGTGAATTCAATTACCTTTCTTTTGCGGAAGTCCTTACACGGGTAGATTAGTTTGGCCTTTGGGAACTCTATCGGGTGATTAAAACTGTTACTGTGTGTGAAAAGACTAGAGGCTCTGTTTCCCCGTCTAAGGTCTCCTCTAGTCTTTTCACACAGAGTAACAACTTTATTTACCCGATAGACTTCCCGCAAGCCAAACTAATCTACCCGTGTAAGGACTTCCGCAAAGGAAAGGTCATTGAATCCACCCGTATAGATGAAATCCCCAACTTTGGCCTTTCGGATGGGCAATTGAAATGCAGCCCCTACGTCAAAGATCTAATCTTAAAAGATATCCTTAATGAACTTAAATTCACGCCCCTTGATTAGGAACTCCAATTGGATCTCTGTAAACTATATATCCATTGTACGTTTGGTGTGACTGCATGTATTCTTAATGTTCGACTGAGGCTGGCATGACAAACTCCATGCTGAAACTGGTCTCGAGATAATAAATACTACGCTCCTCCACAGTGGTTTTATATATATATATATATATATATATATATATATATATATATATATATATATATATATATATATATATATATATATATGGTTTGCCAGAAAGCAACACCAACATTAGTTTAGGTTAGTCTTACTCATTCGACTATCAGCCTTCGTACGCTGCACTTGTTTGTTGCTTCTACTCAGATTTTTTTCCCTCAACTGACACGTTTTCATTTCGGCTAACTTAGCCACTTTATACAAAATTCGTTAAAAAAAACTTTCAGACAGAAATTCCCTGTTGATTTCACTCTTAATAAATAAATATAAAAAACTATAAATAAATAACCAATCAATCTCACATATGCTACCAGTGATTTGGTCCGAGTAGTATTTAACCTCCCCTCCCCGATCCTTCGTTCTACTTTCGTAATGTTCCTTGCAATTTGGCTTATAATCACGTCCTCTCCCCCATCACACAATTAGCCTCATGCGAATGTCCAAACTCTTGGTTCTCATTCAGAATCTTGTGGGGAAATTTGTAGGTTAATATCATCATTCCGTTGATAATGATACATAATGTGACTCCCCCAAGTGATAACATTCAACCTCGCAGATATACGGGCATAATATTATGTTTGCGGTCGAATAATTTTGACGAAGTTCATGAGGAAATTGGACGCATTGTGATGTTATCGTGCCAGTGGATTCATTGTTAGTGTTCTCTTTATTATTTTGTTTTGTGGTTTGTTTGTAATTTTATTATCGCTCATATGTTATTTGTGTAATTAATAAGTGATAATTCTTATAATAAGAATGGCTGAAAAATCTATATGCACTGTTTAATTTTATTTAATAATAATAATAATTATTATTATTATCATTATTATTATTATTATTTTTAACATCTTGACAGCGAGCTAGGGTATTACTCTACCCCATCTGTTAAAGCATCTGAGACGCTGGGGTAGAAGGGCACGTAAGTAGTAAAATTTATCGTGCAAATGAATGGCTCTTTGTACAGTTGCCACAATCATGTCACACTTTACGCGGAATTTCGTTCGGAGCGTGGCAATTCGACACCGTTCCTCACAGAGGATTAATTACTAACTTAACTTTTTGCTCAGGGAATTAGGGAAAACCTCCTACAATGGATAGAGTGGTGGCTAAGTAATCGTAAGCAGAGTGTGGTTTTAAACAGTAAATTTGGGGAATGGAAGAATGTAACTAGTGGCGTGCCCCAGGGGTCTGTGTTGGGACCACTGTTGTTCTTTATTTATGTAAACGATATGAACACTGGCCTACTTGATAGACTATCAAATTTGTGGACGACACAAAAATTCAGGGTAAAATTATTAATGAAAACGATAGTAAATTAATTCAGCGAGATCTATATAAAATCTTCGAATGGTCTAATAAAGGGAACATGGAATTCAATTTAGACAAGTGTAGAGTTTTGCACGTAGGTCGAAATAACCCATGTTTGCACTATGAAATGGGTGGTAAAAATCTTATCTCCGTGGGCGAAGAAAGATATTTAGGGGTGAGGGTTTCAAAAGATTTTAAGTTTAATAAAAAGCGTGACGAAGCTTGTAAGAAGGAAAACCGAATACCTAGATTTATTGTGATAAGTTTTCAGTATAATCCCCAAGATATAATCATACCTCTATATAAAAGTTTAGTTACGCCACACCTAGACTACCCACTACAATTCTGGTCACATGTAAACATCAATAAAATGGAAAGAATTCAACGACGGGCAACTAAGCTAATTCCCTCGATTAGAAATCAGTAACGAAAATTCTGAGAAAAAAAATTAAGTACGAGTATGACCAGGAAATCACACGTAACAAAGGTTTTAAATGAAAGTACGGAGGTTTCCAACGAGGTTCACCTCTAAAATCATCGATAAATGGACCGCACCCTCCGCGGAAGTAATAAATGCTAGTAGTGTGAATAGTTTTAAAAACAAAATTGACACTTATTTCTCGAATAATATTGTTTAAATAGGAAACACTGTCGTGGATTGAATGTCGCGTGAGTGAGCATCGTGGCGACAATGTCCAAAGGAGGACTACTGGCATATTAGTATAGAATTGGAGTGGCTTTTGAGTGGACTAAGTAGGGCTTGCTAGCTCCATGTAACTATGTAACGATCTGATGAGAGATGGAATGTTTGGAGTATATTTAACTATAAATAAAATAAATTGGTTAGTTACCGATAAAGTAAATTGAATTTAGTGAAATATTTTACGTTATTGCGCTATTTCGAGCATTAATGTTGAAAGATTTTGAAAGGGGCTTTGCTCCAAAGATGGCTGCCAAATTTCTCTCACTATTTCCTTTTACAATCTTAATTAACTTTATAAATTTATTTAATTTTTATGGATAGCTTATTGATAGCTCACGAATATTCGAATTAACATTTGGCTATTTTTTATTTTTATCCCTATGATTAATTTTACAACCGCTGGTTATGAAAAATATTACTTGGCAGCACAGCACAGCACAGCAAAACCTAGTGGCAATCATCCAAAATTATTCAAGGATTTAAAAGACACCCCAATAATGATATCATATTGAGCTTGACTTTGTCTGAAACATTTTGAAAAATATGACATAAATAAGTTGGGCAACTCTTTGTTCTTGGAATTTTTATGTGCACTATTTCGAATCCATAGCTCAGGGTTTAAAAGATTAGTACTCTATTTGATTTGGGCTTTGACCTCCTGCACTTGCGTTTTACCCTTTTATAATATTTCGTCCTTCATTTTCCCATTCTGATCGCGCCTCGTTGGATTTTACACCCCTTCCACAAATGCAGGGGGTGAAGTTTGCGTCAATTTAAGGGTAGTCGTCCACGCAGGGGGAAGGGCACCGTGCGCAGCCTCCTGCAGTTGGTACTTAGAGGAGCTTTTTATTATTGGAATTATTATTAGTTATTATTTTTAGCATTATTTTTGTTATTATCATTCTTATTATTACTTATTAATATTATTTCGTATTATTTTATTATTATTTAATATTATGAATTATTATTAAGTATTATAATTATTGCGTATTACTATTACTGGGTAATATTATTGTATTATTATTATTTATTGCTATTAGATTATTTATTCTTACTAGTATTATTTAGTAGTAGTAGTAATTTTTTTTATTGTTGCGTCTATCCCATTAACCATTTCTACCCCTACTTTGTACCAGGAGGACTATTCTCACCAGGAGAGAGTTGGGTCCGGTAGCAATGGTGCCTTGGAGGACTGCATGCCATCCTGAGAACACCTAGTACCAGGGTGTGATAATAATAGGTGATCGCCCACCCTACTCGTCAGTGGAATCGAATATCTCTACTACTCATTAATACATACCCCCCTACCCCTTTCCATACTTACTCTTCGATCAACAGAGGTTCTGGTTGCCCTCTTTTGAGCCTTACTCAAGTGGCAGTAAATACTTGCTGCGAGGGCAGAAAGCACCCTGGCTACGGCAAGTATTAGGTACGGAGTATGTTTGGCCCGCTGGTTCGTACACCCTACAGTGCTGCACTCTGCATTTACAGTTTGCAGAAGGTCGGCATGCCTGCCCCACTCGATTCCCCGATAGAGGTCTGCTGCTTGCCGGCCAGAGAAGACAGGAGAAAAAGTACCTCTTATTGATCCGTGATGCCCTAAGGGGGTGGGGTGGTGACATCGAGTCTATTCCTGAGATGGACATGGTCCCGGAGGTGACCCAGCGTTAGACGGTAGGATCTTTCATGGCGTTGAACCCGCGCTCGGTGTTAAACACCGAATCAGAGTCCACCCCTGTGCAAACTCCTCAGAGGGCTCGGGCCCCAGACGACTCACAAAGAGAGAGAGAGACCTCCTTCCCAGCTGGTGTCCCTTTGACAGCCAAGACCTTCTCCATCTCGAAGAAGAATCTTGCTGAGGCTGCTCCATCCGGTCTAGGAGTTTCTTTCGGTGATTGAGAGAAGTTGGTTTATTCTTCACCCTAAGAAGACAAAGACGACTAAAGGTTTCTCTCCATTGGCTGGTTCTCAGGCGAAGGACTGGTTCGCTACTGTTTCAGCAAGCGACGAAGCATATACATATAGCCACATCGAATTTCTAAGTCCCCTCAGGTTGTGGTGAAATAGGGGGTTCCATACCAAAACCAAACTCGCAAATGCCCTAAACGGAGCCCAGATTACTTCGGGGTGTCTCATTGAAAAAAAAATACCTGGCGTATTCTAGCCTGCTAGCTTCAAACGGGTTCTGGTTATTCGCTCCACTGATGGCAGTATGTTGACCAAGGATAACATAATCCCTCAAAGTAGAACATTACCTAGGTTTATTTGTAGAAAGCTGAATGCGACCCGTTTCTAGAACTAGAGAATTCTGTGAAATGCTTCTAATCCCTCCGAGTGGGGCATGTTTGGTGCCCATCAGACACTTAATGATTCGCCTTTGAGTTTGACAATTTACTCTACCATGAACTTCGTGAAAAGGAATTGTTTAAACGGAGGATTTCGTGGACTATTCCATAGAAAACATCACCTTACAGCTGTCCTCTCATGACACCACTTGATGGAGCGCTCGCCTACGCCCTACTGTGAAGACTGCATTTTCCCCGAGACTGTTTGGCACATTCTTGTTGAATGTCCCAGTCTGGGCGATCTTCGCGCACGTTACCTATCCCGGTACCGGCATGAGCGGGGTCGCTACCGCTTATCTCTTGTATTCGGGACGGCTTCGTGCACATTGACTTGTGGACTTAATGACTTTTTGGAGGAGGCCGGCCTTCTCCCCTTTATTTAACTAGTTGTTTTTTTTGTTTTATTCTTAGGTCGCACGTTCCTGCGCAGGGGGAAGCAGACCTCTCCCCGACGCCGGAGCTTGCTGCCTCCTGCTTGTTGCCCTTTTTGTTTATCTTTTTTTATTGTTTTTTGTTGGGGGGGGTGCTTTGCATATTGTTGTTTTAAAATATCCTAGTCCTAGGCTGTCGGGATTACGGCAGCATTATGCCGATGTAAGCAGTCACCAGATGGGCTCCTAAAAAAAAAATTAAAAATGTCCTCATGAGGCGGTCAAGGTCGAACGTATGATGAGAAAAGAGGAAGGAGCCTCGAAAACCACCCCTCCGTGCCCTCTAGCACGGTCGTTTCTGCGCCCATTCGAGAACGTTCTCTTGGTTCTACACACCCCACGTGCTCTACTAGTAGACAGGGTTAAAGCCACGACTCCACTTCCCTCCCGTACCATGACCTTTTCTCGTAAGGCAAAAAGGCCATGCGCTACCAACGAGATTTTAGACTCACAGGAGGCAACACACCCCTGACGTTGGTCCTGAGGCCGTCTTCCGGGATTTCGAAAGCTGCTCCTCCCCATGGGAAGCCAGATTAAAGGATATTTGGCTCCTACGCCACCACCCAAGGCTAGACTGGGTGACTCGGAGAAGAGGGATTCTCCAAAGGAGGGAACACAACCTTCAAAGCCACCCCGCCTGCTAAGGGTTTCCAGACGGAGAGAGGAAAAGACTGGAATAGCGAGCCAAACCTCTCCTGATAGGTCCTTGGCCTTAAAGACGAGAGCACCTTCAACACCTTGTATGGCTAACAGCACGTGGACTACTGCCTCTCGGAGGTATGTGGCCATACCCGTGGTGGTCTTCTTTTCAAAGTGGCCACTGCATCTCCTCCTATTAGACCTGGAAGCCATATTCCTTCAATGGAATTACGGAGGACTCCGGGTCAATTAGGAGGAGCTGCGGAGTTTCGTCTGGTCCCATTTTCTCTTGGCTATCTTTTCGCAAGGGACCATGCTGGGGGCTTGCCCCCTGCCCATCTTCTCAGGGTATAAGAGTTTTGAGACCCCACCACCAGGGGATGGGGGATCGAGCAGGAGGATGCGCCATTTACACTCAGCATGATGTCTCCGTTCTTCTCTTTGCTTAAAATTCCTCCTTTCAGGCAGTAGCAGTGCAGCTGCCCCTGGATAAAAGGTAAACTCTTATTTATGCGGACATTCCACCGTCAGCCGCCTTCGACACAGGGAATTTCCACAGCATCGTGGCACGTTTGCCGAGGCCCTCTCTACTGCTCTGTAATTTAAAGGATAACAACCCTATGTGTGGAGACTCATCAATAAATTTCTGGGGTCAGGCCCTTGCCGACCTGATCGAGAAGCTGATCGGGTGGAAGGTAGTCAATGTACCTCCATGGAAGTGATCACCTTCCTATTTAAATATCATTTTCTGGACCGCTGTCGCCTGAGAGACACCGTCCCTCATGGTGGTGCCTGACGCGGGTGTGTTGGTCCGCATTTCAGGAAATGACTGACTTCTCTGTCCCAGTCGAGAAGGTTTGGAAGGCGGATGTGGCCGTTGAGTTCTCCGGCAACCTCATTACTATGTGCCTAATTACTATTCCTATAATCTTTGGCCGTTTGGCACGCCGAGCTCTTTCGTGGCCGCCAGCCGAGTGTGAGACGGTCCTCAAATTAAAGCGGTATTCCTACATCCGCTATAAGCGCCTTACCAATGATTTCAGTGTCGGTGTATTTCGTCGAGCTAAGGCTAAATTCCGGTATCGCTCAATACACCTCGGCCGATCTTCTTGGTGGGCATACTTTCTTCAATTAACGGGAAGACCTCTCTAGTTGGGAAGGAAGGCGAGTCTATAGTATTCGATGCAAGTTCTTACAGGACCCCCATCCCCCTCGCGTTTTCTAGAAGATCGGGATTGCAATCTCGGACTCCGCGTCTGTGGCGGAGTCTGTGCCAGCTCTCTCCGCAATCTCTAGCCGGAATGCTGCTCTGCCAGCATTTAAGGTACATCGTGATATCGTTGCCTTTACCTCCAGAGTCTGAGAACCCTTTAACGGCAGGTTTTCATTAAGTGAGTTGAGTTCTTCTCTCGCATTGGTTGCGGACATAGCCCCGGGTCAGAACGATGTCCCGTATGCCATGCTTCGATACCAATGTAAGCGAGGCATGGCCTTGCGAATGGCTACTCTGCTCGCCTTTTTCAAACCAGCGAGATATCACTCTACACCAACCGGTTTCCACCGGATTTCTTTAACTCCTTCGTGTACAGGATGATGGAAAATTTGCTAAATATTAGCCTAGCTTTTTTCTCGAGATCGGAGGCCTCTTTTCCTATACAAGTTCTACTCCACATCAGATGCTCTGATACGACTGGAAAATGCCGTCTGGGAGCACTCTCATCGTAGAATCACTTCGCCACGGTTTTTACGAACTGGAGACGGCATATGATACCGGATTTCAATATGCTATAATGGATGACTATCCGCAAGATGGAGGCGAAGAGACGCCTAATCTGGGTTTTTGCGAAATCTCTGATTCCTCGTACGTGGTGGTAGTTGCTCTCTCTGTCCCAATGTAGCGGGACGAGGGTTTCCCGCAGGAAAGTATCACACTCATTACCTTGAGCATCAACGGTATTACTTCGGTGGTTCTGGAAGATGTTCTCACTACGCTCTACGCGGACGACCTTTCGATCTCTTTTGGTGCGGCCCAGATGCCAAATATGAAGCGTCTAATACAATAGCCATAGAACCGCATCTATGTTTATGCCGAAGTGCACAGGTTTCCATTGCTTTGGCCAAGACGAAAGTGGTGCACCTTTGTCGCCTTTTACGGTTTCACCTCGACCCGGACTTGTTCCTAAGCAGGTTTCGCTTGTAAGTAGTGGATTTGTACCGTTACCTTGATCTTGTTTTCGACCGACGCCTCACCTGAGAGGCTCATATTCGCAGGCTTAAGGTTTCTTATACCCGTGCCATGTATATTCTTCATTCCGTGAATGGCTCCAAATCTCTGGAGGGGGTCGATTTCCACGTCATATTCCCCTCTATTTGATGTCAGCAGGGCTCTGCTAGGCGCTGCGTTGTCTTCACGGCCGAGTTGGTTGCAATACACCGCTCGGTAGGGGTGATAAGGTGTCGTGGCCTGTTCGGAGACCGGATTATTACCTCTAGTGACTTAAAAAGCGCCCTGAGTGCTCTCAGAGCATTGAATTTTGTACACCCTTTACTTTGGGGTATCCGTGACGAAAGGGGTCCGTGAGGCTTGCACATGATAAGATTATCTTGTGCTGGGTTTCTGGACATGTGGGAATTGAAGGGAATGAGCGCAGCGATGATGGCGGTAAAGAATCCGCGATTCCTGGATAGCCAGACTTGACTCTCGCTCTTCCTCACAACGATTATATGGCAGGAACCAGTGCAGTCCTTGGGCTGCTTGGCAAGAAAATGGGAGACGGCCGGGAGGAACATAAAATTGCGTGACATTGTGCCACAATTTTGCCGTAGACATACCCCCCAATCCCGTGACGACTTCAGGTCGCTTTCTGTCGTCTTTGAATTGGGCACACTGACGGGACTCACCGCCATTTGATGGAACACTTGCACGCACTTTATTGCGAAGTCAGGTTTTCCCAGACTGTTCGGCACATTCTTGTTAAATGTCCCAGTCTGAATGATCTCCGCGACGTTACCTGTCCCAGTATCGGGACGAGCGGTGTCGCTAAAGCTTATCTCCTGTACCTCAGACGGGTTCTTCTACACAAACTTATGAACTCTCTGACGTTTTGAAGGAGGTTGGCCTCGTCCATTTTATTTGACTCTGTTGTTCCGTCGCCGGGGAAAGGCAGACCTCCACCGACGCTAGAGCGTGCTTCCTTCCTGTTGTTTTTTATTGTGTTTCTTTTTCTTTGTTTTTTTCTTTGTTTACTTTGCTTTAGTCAACTTTAAAGTAGCCTAGCTCTAAGCTGAAATTATACATTTCGGCAGTCAATAGATGGGCTCATAAAATAAAGGTAGTCTTGTTTATTCCTAGTATTATATTTATTATTCTCCTACCCTTTCCTCTCAATATTTCTCTTTTAATAATTGTAAAAAGCAAAAACCATTGGGCGCATCTGTGCGAAAAAGATAAAATGGAGAAGTTGGTGAGAGTGGAAAAATGTAAAAGCTACATTGCTCTAGTATCTAAGAAAAAGGTAGATTGAGACGGTGCTGGACTTGAGGCACCTACTCTATTGACCTCAAAAGTCTAGCGCCTACAAATTGACTATTCAGCTTACATACATTCCCGACTTTTCACTTCCTCTAACCTCAACACTTACAAACACATCATTTCAAATACAGACTGATGGAAGTGTACTTGTTTGTTTTATATAGTTGTATAATATTAGTTCTGTCTCTCCTGATTACTGCCCCACCTCACCCCAGTTCCCCCTTTTCTTTCCCCTTGGATCCACGTCCTAGTGAGATGCAACACCATACTAATTTAAGCGGATTGGGAATGACAATTTTGATGCGTCTTCCATGTAGCGACCCGCGGTTCGAACTCACGTAAACCTTTGATACTTATTCAATGAATTCCTTTCCTCCTCACTATCCTACCTTATGCATCCATTGCCTTCCTCAATATCCTTCCTTACTCATGAGCTCAATTTCTGCCTCAATCACAATTTTAAATGAAAAACGAAATAAGCCACCATATAAAATGAAAATATCTAAAGCTCCGATGCATAAAAAATAGAAATTAACTTAGAATTAGGAGAATAGAGAGAGTAGTTTGACTTCGGAAAAAAATATCCGAAAATTTGACTTATTTTCATTAATATCTTTTATGGGAAACTTCCAAGAATCGTTTCTTTGAGACCCAATCGAGGAGTCAACGTTCGTCTGGGTCTTTTGATGGATTTCCCCCCTACTAAATAGTCACAACCTTCGACCAACATTTGGCTATCGATATATTTTTAATGTATTTTCAAAGGGTGGTGAACTGCATCGCCTAAGGCACTTTTGATGAAGTTAATAGCGAAAGGATTAGGGATAAATGGATTAGCTAGGTGGTCTGTATAGCAATGAATAGCCACCTTCGCACTGCATCAGAAACGCCTTGGGTACGCTACTGATCTACGCCAATCAAGTGACTGTATCCAATAGGCCAATCCAACAACCCTAAAACCATCTATATCAATTAGTTAATTTAACCTTCACCTTTGCCGTCGCAGTACACGGGATCTTTTTCACCTATCGCTACCATCACTGCCTCATTGCAGTATATTTTACTCTCGTTAGATGAAACGTACACATGGGTGGGTTAAAACAATCTCGTCACCTGCGAGGCAAAAGTGGTTAAAATAACCAATTTGTGCAGTTCGTTTTATGGCTGTTAGGGTTTTGCTGGTCCGTAATTCTGATATTTTCGCCTAATATCCTGACACATGAACCACACCCCCCTTAATGTTCATCCTTAAAAATATCAATGTCCTGCGGAAATGATATCATCGTTATGCCTCATTGCTATCAACGCCCTGCCCTACTGACCTCAATCTCCTCATCAATATCTTTCTTCAATATCCTGCCTTAATTATTTTAGGTAGTTGAATGGTATTAAACGGATACTATTCTCCTATGTTCGGTTATGTGCCCGCATTTCTCAACTCCTTCCCTCCCTGCCCCTAAGGTGGGCCTTCAACAGCTCGAGGGGTCTCGAGGACATCACAAACTCGCCAAGTGTGAGGTATAACGACTCCTACCGGGTCCTTCAGTACAAAATTCGCTCAACTGAAGATTTCGGCGCCTTCCTCTGCTGGGCATCGAACCCTCTCGGGGACATGAGTGCCCCCTGCGTTATTAACGTCATTCCTGCAGGTAAGTGGACTTTGCTGGCTTATGTAACTCTTAGGACCGGGTTGCTCTCGGGTTGGTACTTTAGATTAATGCAGTTTTAATTAAGATTCTTCGCATTCACGATACCTTGCTACCAGTTTCCTCGACATTATTCTCCTGTTTCCTCTCTCCCTCTATTGTTCATTTAGCATTTTTATATAATTTAATCTCTCCTTTTTCTCTGCCATATTTATTCAGGCAGATGCCTTTGCCCAGACTAATGGTCACTTTCTTACCTTTGCTCTCTTGAATCTCCGATGGCTTTAACGAACTTGTTTCATCCATCATTTTTTAGTATTTCTCTTCGTTTAATACATCTCTTTTTCACAGTATTTTAGTATTTGTCTTCTCTTGATCTATCTGCCATTCACTCTTATTTCTCTTGATTTTATCCATTACCCTTTTCAGCCCTTTTTATGTCTCATGTACTCGGGACAGGTTCGTGTACTAATGGACTATCTGACTTTTTAATAAACTCTTTTTGATGGGTCTCAGGTTCCTGCGCAGGGACAGGGGGGGCCTCTTCTCCGCCACCGGAGCGCGCTCCCTTCTTGTTTTGCATTGTTGTTCTTTTTGGTTTTGTTTGTTTTGGGTTTGGGTTTTAGGTTTAGTGTTTGACTTATTTTATTTTTTAATGTATCCTTTTATTAGTCAATTAATTAATTACGGCCACCTATGTATGACCTTGTAGGCAGTCGCCAGATGTGCGCTAAAGATTTACCCATTTTAATGTATATCTTCGTTTAATATTATCCTAATTACATTTTATATATACTTTTTACATTTTTTAATTATTTTTCTCTGTTCCATCCATCTTTATTTTGAAATTTTCAGATTTTATCTATCTTTATTTCTTTTTTCTTACCCTTTTTATTATCTTCGTTTTATACAGCACTCCTTCCACTTCTCCGTTTATTATCTCCATGCATTCCAACTTTTCATCCTTTATTCCTATTTGTTTCTTACATGTCCCCATTATCTCCTACTTATTACCTTTCTTTCATTTATTTCTCTCCCTCTTTAAAAGTTTTATTATGCTTGTTTTTTATCAATCTTCCTCTTTCAATTTTTTTGATATCAGTCACTTCTTTCCCTATTTTTTCTTCTCAATTTATCCCTCTTCCTTTCTCCCATTATTATTATTTGTCTTCGATTTTCTACCTCCATTTTTGCCATTTATTTATTACGTATCTTCGTTTCAACACTATTTCATGCCTTTATATTATTTAGAGACATTCATGCATCTCCTATTTCACCCATTTCATTATTTCTACTTGTTTCACCCATTTTCCTTTTCCCTTCTTTAATATTCCTCTTCGGTTCATCTATCATTTAAGTTGTTACTTTTTCCTTTCTATCTCCTTTTCCCCCTGTCCTGGTATGACATTACATTATATCAATACCATATTATATCTATGGGGGAGGGACCAATAACTTAAAGGCGAACCGACAAGGAACGGAACACCACGAGTTTCGACGCGCGGAACAGCGAGATAAGAGTGCAACGAGGTTAGGTAAAATTTGGGCAATGGCAAAGCTCAAGGTTATTTAAAGAGGCATGGACAAAAATATAATTTTATTTACATAAAATAGGAGAATAAATGGGAAAAATTAAATTGGTAAATGAGGGGGGAAATTGCAGAGTTATGCGTCAGACTCAGAAGTTAGAAATTAATGCGTTACACAAAGAGACTATTCAAATGTGGTGGATTAACTCAAATGGGTTACTCAGGGGGAGAGGGGTTGGCTTACGGAGGATTCCGGGTGAGACGTCAGGGCAAGGCTTCACGGATGTCTTCTGCAGGCAATAAACGTGCGGCGAGGGTGCTCGGAGCTTCTGAGCGGGAAGTTAACGTGATGACGGTTCTTCAAGGGAAGGGGGGCGGTAACGTCTGGTCCAGGAGAGAGTATTTCGGCCACCCGAAAACGAGGGGCGAACGAGGAGGGCTTTGACAGGAGTTGATGAGTGGAGTCGGAAAAATCGCTCGGTAGCGATCGTCAAATGGAATTACCTCACTCGCTGGGGCTAATTTCAACACACAAAATGTTCAGCTGTCACTTTGCTTTGTTGTTAGCACCTGACTTGATACTAGGAGAATCTTCTTGGGTCCGGGTGAGACTCCTCAACTCTGTGTCTCCCACCTGGAGGACGAACCATATATATCCGAGGCTCTCCTCGCGTGGGTGGGGGAAACAGCGCTACTCTCGAATGGCCTCGAATCTTCACGCCGAGGTGATTCTAACCCGCGTTAAGCTGGTCCGTGGTAAACGCGGTTCAAGGTTACCGCTTGTAGATGGGGGTGGGGGAGGCTTACCAATTTAAGCCTAACCAAATTCTAGAATCTTCTCCAGCGCAAGGACTTCACTTCCGTGCTGGAAAAGAAATTCCACGTGGAATTCCCCCACACCCCCTTTTTTAGTATTTTTCTTTGTTGCAACTAATTTGATCGCTCCCTTTTTACGCGTTTTTATTATTTTTCTTTGTTCCATCCTTGCTTGTGAGCTCGTTACATCTCAGTTTTTCCTCGTTGAATTACCCCTTGTTAATACCACTCATCTGGCCGAGATGCCCTCGTTTGTTTTTGGTTCTTAGTTGTAATTTTCAGCAATATTTCATTCATTAATCATTATAATCAATTCTCTGTACTTTTAGAGTAATTAACAATGGGCTTTCAATCAAAGACCAATCCATTATTATCATCAATTCATCTTTGCTTTAAGTAAGAATAATAGTGTTTTATTAACAAATCAATCATCATCAATTATACTTCAATCATTCATCATAAATTCCTCTTATTTTAGCAACTTAAAATATATCAATCCTCAATCACAATCAACCGATCAATCATCGTCTATTTTTTAGTTTTAATTAATATACATTATTGAATAAAGTTCCAATCAATAAATCAATATTCATTCTTCAGCTCGTATTAGTCTTTTGTAACTAACGACGATATGTTAGCCATCACTATAATCTATTCCCCTCAATTTCCTTATTTTCTATTCTGCACCAATAATAATTCATCATCATTCATCTTCATTCAATATCATTCTTTATTCATCATATTTTGAAGTCATTAATACCTATTTCAATATTCATAAATTCTACCTAGTAACTATAATATTTTAATATTCGATAGCCATCTTTCTTCATTATTATCAAGTCTTCTTAATTATAATTCCCTTAACACAGTAAATTAATCATCAATCATTTAATCATCGCATGATTTTTATTCTTTAAGTCAATAGCAAAATTGTTCCAAGCACTAATTAACCAATCAATCATCATCAATTCTTAGTTTTGAGTGATGAGTACTAATAGTCTAACCATCAGTCAATAATAAATCACCATCAAGTATCAATCAATCATTATAAGGTTTTCTGTTTTAAGTCAATAAACACTCCAATGATCAATCATGAATAATTCTTAGTTTTAAGGGACTAGTAACAATAGTTCACCCATCGGTTAATAACAAATTACTATCAAGCTCTAATCAATCAATATTTGTTTTCAGGTTAAGTCGCTAACAACAATATTTCAATTATGAAGCAAATTTTAGTTTTCATTTACTACCACCAATATATCTCTCATCGTTGACATTCAATCCTCATCACTTATTAGTTTTAAAACACTAGTTCATCCATCAGTCAATAATAAATCACCAACAATCACTCAATTATGGATTGCCCTTGTCTGCCGCAGCGAAACCGGAGCCCGTGTCTGGGTGCGAGATCGTGCACAACGGATCGCTGCCGGGGGGATTCCTGACGGTGGAGTGTCTCGCCGGATGGAATGGGGGCCTCAACCAGAGCTTCACCTTAGAGGTGCGCAAAGCGACGCCCCCTACCCACCACCCCATCACTCAGGTCCTTTCGGCAATGGAGCACTCCTCCACACCTCGGTTCCGCGTCATCAACCTGCAGGCAGGGCTGGAGTACCTGTTTACGGTTGTAGCCTCCAATCCCCGAGGGCGGAGCCAACCAGTCACCCTCTTGTACACGGTCCCCGGCGAGGTGATCGCAGGCCTCACCCATGCCAGGACCGACCCGCAGAAGGCGCTGCAGCGGTTGATGCCTCTGGTCGCGGTCGTTCTCGGCGTCGTGGCCACGATCGTCCTCAGCGTCATCGCGGTTGTGTGCGTGGTCAAGGCCAAGACCCGACGAGGGGAGGCGCCCCACAAGGTCGACCTCTACGCCGAAGGAGGAGAATCGAGCAAGGAAACTGGGGTCACCCTTGGAATTCAAACCAACGTCGATACACTAGTCAATGGTAAGCCAACGAGATTTATTTATCTATCTTTCTCTTTGAATGCCTTCATATTTGATGCCACAATCGATATTGTTGTTATAGTTTAGCATCTGAGTGGCTTTTAAGATCATGGCTGAGAGTAATAAAGTTTACACTCGTGATAATGTAATAAGGGAGCCATGTGTATTAGAGTGCGACGGCGATTAAGGATGCTCAGATCTTAATATGTGACCAAAGAGGAGAGTATTCCGTCCGGAGAATAGAACGAGGGCCAGAATAATAATTGAATTATAGAACATTTTAAATTGATTTTGTAAATATGATGATTCAAATTTTTCTCTCTACAAGTGTGTAGCTGATAGATTTGATGACATGCCACCCTCCTTGGCTTTTGAGATAAATTGGGATACGTTAATCCCATTAAAGCTTGAGTATGAAAGATTTTGAGAGCTTTTATATTTACTACAACCAATAGGTTGTTTTATGCTACCTGAAAAAGGAGGTAAGGATATGCATAAATGAGTGGGAAGCTATTGATTCTTTTAAACAAGAGATTCTATCTGTAATAATGGCCTCCCAGAATAATCATTATCAAGACTTAATAGACATCACGGAGGAGTTATGAGTTTGAAATGATTATTTTAATGGGCGGTATAGATAACTAGTTTGGGGGTGCGCGGTCGGTAATTATAAGAAGATGTATTGAAGGGTCCTCGTTGCTATAGCGCCCATCGGGTGACGGGGACTTTAGGCAGTGGACCTACTTTATGCTTCTGTTGGATTGGTTCTGACTCCTTATAAATTCTCACTCGGGTTATGCGTTAGGCTAGCTTACCGTAAGTGCCTCGTAATCGGTGTAAATAAAGGACTTCGAAAGGACGCGGAAACGTCTCGAGTTCTTTGCGATCAATGTGCAGGACTTAGGCGAGTAAACGGGATTCCGTAAAGCTACTAAGGGAGTGAATTAACTGAACTTGACTTGTCCGTGGGACAGACCCAGTGATCTAGTTTGTTTGTAATTTTCACCCCTTGGGCGAAGTTTCCGACAGCTCCGTGTACCTGTTGTGCCTACATATTTCCCATAGATTTATCTTTATTATAGGGAATCACTTGTTGCAGATCTCTGTGAAATTTCTCTGGCCAAAGCCTGTATTTGTTCTGCTGATAAATATTCCCAACACGCGAATGTTTGTTTGTGTGCGATCCTCGTATTTGTTCAGGTGGTCACCTTCGATAGCTGTATATGTTCGTGTCTTTCCGCACGACTGTACCTGTTGTGCGAACATATTTCTCATAGATTTATCTTTATTATAGGGAATCGCTTGTTGCAGATCTCTGTCAAATTTCTCTGGCCAAAGCCTGTATTTGTTCAGCTTGCCTTGTAGTCTCTCGTTTGTTGATAAATATTCCCAACATGCGTATGTTTGTTTGTGCGGGATCTTCGTATTTGTTCAGGGGGTCAACTTTAATAGCTGTGTATGCTCGTGTGTTTCCGTGCGACTCTAACGAGCGCTTGTCTTACATCTATTTGTACAACTTGCCATATATTTTGTTTTTTTTTCTAATTCTCTTAGGTTCTTTATTTATTACCCTTGGCATATTATTACCTTAATTTGCACACAACAACTTTTATGATTTGATAATTCCAACGAACGTTCATTTGTGGAGTTCCTTGCTGGGCCTATTAAATCCTGCAATTTGGGTGCCACAGGCCTAACTATTTTATAAAACGAGCCCTACAGGCTAAGCCTATTGAGCAACCAGGCGAGCAAGATGTAGAAGAGAGCAGTCATTCTACTATCTTGTAAAGGGGATTTTTTTTATGGCGCTCAGTCGCCAGATGGGCACCATAAAATAAATCTCCTCCACAAGATAGTGTAAAATACCTATCCGCCGCGCCTCTTTCCCTTTCTGTGCTGAGTCATGGGAAACCTCTAATGTGGTCTCACAATGTTTATTGCCCTCGGCCTCGATTAAAGCAGAAAGAGGGGAAATAAACACGAGCTGGTCGGGAGATGAATGTTTTTCTAATTCTATCCACGCAGGGAGGTACCCTTTGTAGCCCATTACATTTGGTACTTGGAGGAGCTGCAGATCTTCCCGGCCTGAGTGCAAACTAGGGAAGCCCTGTCTGCCACTGGGTAGACTTAAACAATCTGATAGGGCCTGGGAATGATTTGGAGCGCTTTCCACTCGCCCATTCGCAGCATTAATTTATCTTCTTATTATTATTATTATTAAGTAGCATTGATTCTACTAATATTTAGAATGATAAGTATTATTTATTATTATCATTACGGCTCTCCACTCAACGTTTTCTCTCCTTACTTTGCAACAAGGAGGAATGTTTCCACCTGGGTTCGGTCCGGTAGCCATGGTGCATGATTGGAAGCACCTAGCACCAGTGTATGGTAATAATAGGTGATCACCCACCCTACTCGTTAGTGGACCCGCCTCTCTCTACTTCTCTTTATTTCGTATCCTCCTACCCCTTCTCGCACTTGCTCTCCTATCCACAGAGGTTCTGGTTTCCCGAAGCACTTTCGTCCTCTTATGAGCCTTAGTCGAATGGGATTGTATACCATGAGGTCCCTCCCTACCTGCTGCGAGGGCCGAAAGCCCACTTGTTAGGGCAGGTATTAGGTACTGGGTCAGCTAGACCGTCGATTCTGCCCAACTTCCTACATTACACTTATAAGGTGGCTACGTGGTCAAAGTTACACTGAAATTTCAACAAAATGACAGGCCGAGTTGGTAAAACCCATCAACGTCGGACCGGGAAAGATTATGTGTAAATTATCATATTTTGGAATTTCTAATCCTATTGAGACTTTTCTCTTAATTTCCCTCTCCTGTGGAGTGACCCATGGATGTCGTCTTCTTTTGACAAATTGCAGTCCCTAGGCTCGCGGCCAGAAATCGACCGCTCCGGATTGGAGTGACCCAATTAGGCCAACTCACTTATAGAGGCAAGCGAAAGCGGAACGCATCGGGGCGTGTCATTTGCAGTCGTGCAATCATGCATTTTGGTATTGTGGGGGCTCGGTGCGACTGCACCCATCTCTTCCCCGATGAAGGTCGGCTTACCGACGAAAGACTTGACTCTGACGGAAAGTACTGCGAATTGGATTTTTGATGCTTTGAGGGGGCGGAGGGCAGCCTGGAGGCAGCCCCTGAGATGGAGATGGTCCAAGAGGTGACACAGCTCCAAACGGCAGGATCTTCTATGGTGTCAAACACTGAAACTGAGTCCACCGCGACATACCCCCATCCCCGCCCCAAAGCCGCTAAGGCTTTCTCTCGTCTTCGAATTGGCCACACTCGAGGGACGCACCGCTATTTGATGAAGCGCTGGCCTGCACCGCATTGTGACGACTGTGTTGTCCCCCAGACTGTTCGACACATTCTTGTCGAATTTCCCAGTTTGGGTGATCTTTGCGCACGTTATATGTCCTCGTCTCGGGACGAACAGTGTCGGTACCGCTTTTCCCTCTTACTCGGAACGGGTTCGTATACACAGACTTGTGGACTATCTGACTTTTTGGAAGAGGCTGGCGTCCTCTTTTTTTTTATTTACCTCTTTGAGTATGTCGCATGTTTCTGAGCCGAGGGGAGTCGGGGGACTCCTCCCGACGTCGGATCGTGTTTCCTCCTTTGTTGTTTTAGGTTTTGTTTTGGTTTGTTGTTTTTTTACTCTATATATTTTGTGGGATATCTTTGGTTTTTGGTCTTCTGCATTTTGTTCTATCAATCCTACCATTAAGCTGTAAGATGATTACGTCGACTTTTGCCCTAATACCCAGTCCCATGATGGGCTCTTAAAAAATAATCATGAGGACAGAGCTTAAAGCTCTCATAAATAAGAATAATACAGATGTTTTTCTATTTTTGACAGCCATAATTAGTTATTCCACTTCTTTCAAATTTGTACTTGCATTCATTATTACATTTTAGATAACTAAGCTGAAAATTGGATACTTATTTCTCCCTTCAATTTCGAGAAATGTTCTTCACATTTTATATTAGTTTTGTCTACAAGATGTCTGATTACTTTTGTTAACTCGGACATGCTATTGACATTCTTGTTTATATTGATTTGAAACAATCTTAATTTTTAAGTAAAAGCTTTCAAAACACCCTTGCAATCTAGTAATGTGCATAATTTACCTTGAAGCTGGAGTGAAACATTATTATTATTTTATTAGTAATCTGTTTGGTCCATGATACTCCATAACTATCTTCCCAATGAAATGATGAAAATGGAAATTAGGCACATAGTAAAGCACATCTTATGACATGAATTCCTCTTCCAACTTCAATTTTCAATTTTTGTATAAAATTAAAAATCATACCTTAAAACGTATGTTCAACTTATCCATTAGGAATAGTGTCATAGAATGACCCACAAACATATATGTTTACTTCTACCCGAAATAAGTGGGCGCTCGAGGTCAAATGAGTAAGTAACCTTGGCTCAATTCTGGTCGCGACCGAAATGGGAGAACCGAAGGAACAACCTTCCCAAAATGAGTGCGAGGAATTTAAATGACAAACAATAGAGTTGGGTTGGCTGTTACTAAACTAATAAAGGCTGCAGGCTATAAAGCTTATGAAAAGGTAGAAACAAAATAAACTAATAATTTACACAAAATTCACAATAAATATTTAGAATCAAATAATGGCCGTGGCTACTCGATGTTTACAGTAATCGATCTAACAGAGATACTTGGAGCGAACAGGGGCGAGCTCTACGTGAGTGTTCGGAGGGTTATAACGAGCCTCGGTACGCATGTGCACAGTTAAGGATGGCTCAGATGATTCGTCTCAGCCTGGCTTGGGTTCGAGGCTTTAAGAGACGAAACGGAGAACGTTTGGTTATTCGAGTGACTTTAACTACAGGGAGATTACCCTATAGTAGTAACACTAACTGGAGGGAGAATGGCTGACCACGCCATTCTATAAAAACTAAAATTATAGCAAACCAAAAGATCTTCAATATCCTTATCTACCTACATACACAGGAACGGAATTTAGTTTCCATAGCAACGACAAAATGTGGGATCTTGTTTACCGAGCTTTGATGCAGAGCGATTTACAACTCTCGTAAATAATGATATGAGATAGATATATGTTGCCGTAGCAACTGAGATTTGATGGTTTGAGCATTTTTCCATTTTATACAGTAGTTTGTTACTTAAGAACAACCATGCGGAGTAGAGTAACAAACCACGCCAGTCTATAAAAACTAAAGTTAGAGCGAACGAAAATATCTTCAATATCTTTATCTACATACACAGGAACGGATATATGTTGCCATAGCTGCTGAGATTTGATGGTTTGAGCATTTCTCCATTTGTATACAGTAGTTTGTTATTTAAGAACAACCATGCGGAGTAGATTGTGATTTCAACCCTAACTGTATGAAGCAATTTCGTGGTTCCAATAGCAAGGGTTTGCTCTTATGTTCGTTTCTATGGAATGATAAGAACAATTCTTTTATATTAGATAAAAAGATCTAGATAGATAATGAGGAAAATTAAACTGATTATAAGGAAACTTATTGCATTGCGTTAATCGCCTTAGATACTGATGAAATAAACTTTTGAGTGTTCAACCTTTGTACTTTACCTCTTTTATCTTCGCACAAGAGAATGAAAGAGGGTGAGAGCTTCTGATGGTGAGAAAGACAATGCTCGTAAAGTGAGAAATAAAGTAAACACAGTGAAATTGTAGGAATAATTTTATGAGCGAAGTTTGAAGCTGAGTAATGGAAAAAATATGAATCGATATCAATGCATGTAGGTATGTATGTACGTATTTACGAGAATTTTTAAGATGATATGTAAAGGCGGTGGGTAAATTTGGAGAAATGAAATTTTTTTAATATTACCTAGTAAGACCATTCAAAAGAGTAGACTATGCATTACGAACCAGGGAGGCGTCCACCTCTCTTAACCTTGCTATGTTCTGGTTGTTCTTTAATAAATATTTAACAAATTATTAGAATGACAAATAAATGCTGTCTGAGAAATTATTTTTTCTATTTCGAGGACTGAACTAATTTGTGAACTCTTGGTATATTTCATCTCCCAAACAAAACAAGACAAAATCGAAAGACACTTGACCACTACACAATATAGCTGTTTCCACGTGTACGGTCAACATACGAGCACATGCATGTCAGGTGAACTGCTTCGAAAATATTCCTGTACTTGAAATCAGTCCTCATACTGCTTTTATACAGGTGTACCATGGAAACCATGTATGATGCGATGTATTTTTTATTTGCATGTTCAGTGCACTTCTCTGTGCTGTAACCCGCGTAGCTGCTAGTTGTCCTGGATTTTTTTGCTTCTCGAGTTCATCTGTGTGGGCCAAGATAGTGCTGGGGACGACTTTGCGCAGCCCAGCCAGCACTCTTAATCTCCTTTCAGTGTATGTCTCTCTATCAGCAATAAACACGCTCCTACATAACCTGTCAAATCTAAAATGTGTGTGTGAACACCAAGAAATATGATTGTAAATTTCAACAGAAGCTAAATATTTTGTAATGTGACTTAATGTTCGCAAACAATTCATCATTTGGTTGAAATTATTTACATTCAGATCTAGGAATAATTTGAAAATTTGATGTTTGTTTTTTTGTACATTTGTCACAAGAATCTAAAACGTAGTTCTAATGTATTTATTAACTCGAGAGCAGTTAGAATCATAGCTATGTAATATCTTAATATTTCAATAATTCATTGGAAATCAGTTTGAAATTCATAGCAAAGAACTGATTTCTTATATATGTAGATCGTCCGAAGATTCTTTATGAAATGAATTCGCATGTCCAATATTCTAGAGGAATATCTACTCCAGGAAGGATCTCGTATCTACTAGAATTTCTACTGGGATAATACCATTGGATGCTGGCTACCTTAATTAATACGTTCACTTCGGTCTATTCCTAATCAAACTGTTTGGAATAGTAAGAAGTAAGGCATTTCGAGGTTGCTATTTTAATGTCTCAAAATCTTCATTGTGGAATAGAAGTATTAATTATCAATCATTATTTTGCTTAAGGCATTGTCATAGTACGAAAAAATAAAGTTTAAGTTGTGGTTTCAGTGTTTTTACCGCCAGTTTGATTCCTCTGATGTCTGAGTTGGGATGTACAAGTTTAACTGGGCCCAATTTATAGACCTTTGAATCAACGTTAGTATCTCTGCCGGAAGCCTTTAGAAAAGTTGTTAAGAAAATGGTGAAGTTAGAGGAAAGGAAAAATTACCGAAAAGACTTATCCTAAAAAAAGAGCACTCGAGGGATATAGAATGGGAGGTTGCGCAGCAATGAGACGTCCAGAGTGAAATGTGAATTTGTAGGGATGAAGCCTGCTTTTAAAAGCAAAGTTCCCACTGAAATGTGTTGTGTGCACATGTGCAATAAATTCAGAATTATAGATAAATATATTCAGAATTTTACAAAATTACCAGAATGTTTAGTAAACGTGAGAAACTATAGCAAATTATTCATATTACCCGGTAACCTTTTATACTTACCATACTTCCTCGGTAAATATAACAGTTTAACTTAGATTAATTGAATTTAGGTTAGGTGAGGAGGCTTTTTAATTTTGTAACATTATCAGTAAAGCAGGGTAGGTTAAGAAGTTAGGTAACTATGTGAAATTACCGAAAAATTTCGGTAGGTTAAATTAAGGAAAGGAAGCAGTGCGTCCGACAGATTTGTTTCTGCGAGCGCAACGCAATAGTGTAATGTGCAAGGCGGTCGCGGAACCAGTAGAGTTAAGACCTTTTGAGTGGCATCGCTGCACGCAACCTCACTTTGTTGGAAGACGGAGAGGTGAGGATGATCAGTGAAGTTTACTAACTATTAAAAATTATTTAATTTAAAAAATGCTAAACATTACAAAACATTTTATGGTTATTTTTTTAATTTTGTATTTATGCCTTTCCTTCCCGAAAGAGGACAATCAGAAATTTAGACAATACAAAAGAGTTATTGGGTTTTATATCAGTAAAAAATATAATTTCGTGCCAAACTGCGATTATTTGTTGAACATTTAATGTTGCTTTAATGAGGTTCCTATGCAAGACACTATGTAGCTAGCCGAGCGCGTTTACCAATTTGTCGCTTGTGAAGAGTCATATTCAGGTTTCTACCACGCTCGGTTTCTTACTGCCCTACCACAATAAGTAATGACATCTTTCTTCATGTGACTACCTAGTGCTTATATGTCTGTACGTTCCCTCTCTATTGCAGATAAGAATGGGCCTAGTCGGAGAAGTGATACGGTCAGTCGGTACGACGCTTGCTTGCAGTACAAGGGCAGCGCTCATCGGGCAGAGCTCAAGGGCGATCTCCATTACACGTCCTCCCTCAGAATTCAACCCCAAAATGTAAACAAATAGATAGAATAAGGAATTTGTTTACTTTATTTTATTTCAGTTTTGTTTCATTTTATTTATTTATTTGACATTCGTTTTGTTAGTTTGTTTCTTCCTTTTTCTTGTTTTCTCTCTTTTATTTTTTTTTTCTATCTTTCTGTCACTTTCTTTCTTTTTTCTTTTACCTTCTTTCTTTCGTTTTTATTTTTATTTTTCTACTCTTTTTCCTCTTATCACTTTTCTTTTACTGTCTTATTTACTTTTACTTTTCTTTCTATTTTCCTCTTTCTTTCTTTTTTCTTCACCATTTTACCCTTTTTTTCCTTTTCCCTCATTCCCATTTCTTCCCTTTTTTAAAATTTTCTAGTCTTCCCTCTTTTGCTTTTTTCCCTTTACTTTACTTTTCTTTTCTTCTTTATTTTTCTTTCCTTTTCTGTCGATTTTTGCTTTTTTCCCCACCCCTTTACCACATTTCACGTTTTCCTTATCCTTCTTTCCTTTTCCTTTCCCTTTTTTCCATTTCCTCTCTTTTTCTTATTTTTCCTGTTTTCCCCCTGCCCCTTTTATTTTATCCTTTTTATTTTTCCTTTTCTTTTTTTTTCCTTTTTCGTTTCCTTTTTTCTTTCTTTTTTTCCTTCACTCGCCTCCTTTCCCCATTTCTCCCCCTTTTTCCTCTCTTCACCCATTTTCACCCTATCCCACCTTTTTCCCTTTCCTTTTTTCCTATCACCTTTCTTTACTTTTCCATTTCACCCCCTTTCCCCTCTTTTGTTTCAACCCTTTTTCTTATCTCCCTTTTTTCTTCCTTTTTGTCTTTTTCATTTTTCTTGCTTACTGTTTTCTTTCCTTTTTATTTTCCTCTCCTTTACTTTTATCTTCTTTTCCTATTTTCTTTTTCTTCTTTTCATTTTCTATCCTTTTCTATTTTTTGATTTATTTTTTATTATATTTTTTCTTTATATTTCTTTTTTTTCTATTTTGTGTTTCTTTTGCGCTTTTTTTATTTCTCTTTTTCTTTATTCTTTCTTTCTTTTATTCTCTTTTCTTATTTTATTTTCTTTCTTTCTTTATTTCTTTCTTTTAATTTTGTCTTCCATCTTCCTTCTCCTCAAATAGATATAATCTTTGGTCTAATATGGGAGTTTGAATTTTTCCTACTCGCGTTTTACCAATTACTGTTTGATAGCCTCTTATTCACTTTTACTCAGTTTTATAAGTGTTCTTACGATTGTTACACCGTATACTCCTTATGCTGCTCTCATACATTACCTCGCTGCCATTGGGTTGTGTTTGAGGGTAGAGGTGAGGGTGAGTTGTACATATCATTGATCTCCCTTCTTCTATGATTTCACCCTCTCATTTTTACTATCAGACTAATTTCACCTCTCCTCCATCTTCTGCCATTATTTAATTCCCATTTCATTTTCCCCTCACATCCTCCGTTCCTTTCTCTTCCCATCGTCTCTCTTTTTCTTCCCCTACCTTCCCCTTTACAACCATATCTCCTGTTTGAAGTCAGCATGGCTTTACGAGTCGCTGCTTCTGTATTCCCGCCCGAGCTGGTTGCAATACCCCGCTCAGTAGGGGAGATAACGTGTCGTTCCCAGACCCGGTTCAGAGACCGGATTGTGATATATAAGGACATACAAAGGGCCTCTGTGGTCTCGGAGAGATGTGGAAATTATCTTATGCTGAGTGGCTTCCTGGACATGTATGGATTGCGGTGAATTAGCGCGCTGATGAAGGTGCCAAGAATCCATGAGAACTTGCGACTAGACCAGCGGTCGCTCTTCTTGTACGGTAGGAATTAGGTCAGCGCTTCGACCTGCCTGCCAAATCAGATGAGAGTTGGCCGATGGGAACTTAAGGGTGTGCGCCATCACGCGTGACTGTTCCTCTCACACCTCTTAAGTTCCTCCACTTCTTCAGGCCGCTTTTTGTCGTCTTCATATTCGGCCAATCGCGAGACGACTGTTATCCCTCAGACTGTTCCACACATTATTAGTCGCGAACGAGTCTAGTCGCGAGAGAATCTGAATCTCACAATGTCCGTCGGTCCCTGTTTTGCTTTCTTTTTTTTGGCAATAACATTGTAACTATTCTGCAGATTCTAACAAAATTTGAAATCCTTATGTCGTTTTACATTCTCTTTCGAATGATATAATTGCCAAAGTCCTCCCAAAGTTAGCTCTGTAATTATTTTCTTTTGGCAATAATATCATAATTATTTGTCCGATTCTAACGAGATTTGAAACCCTTATCTTGTTTTACATTCTCTTTCGAATGACATAATTACTAAGGTCTACCCATGGTTAGTCCGGTAATTATTGAAAGTTTTGAAGATCCTAAGGTCATAAATTAGAATAAGTTAGACCACGCAATTTTCTGGTCTCACTTACCTGTCCCTGTATCAGGACGAGTGGGGTCGCTACCTTTTCTCCTGCTACTGCGGACACGGTCGCGTAGACAAACATGTGGAATGTATTAATTTTAGAGGAGGATGGCCTCCTCTCTTAGTGTTGGATGCGTGAACCGGAAAGGGGGGGGGGGGTGGCACCTCCTTCCGCCACTGGGGCATGTTTTTTTTTTCTTAATTTCTTTTGTGTGAAAATTACTGAGATTTTTTTTGTGTTTAGTTTGTTTGTTTTTCTTTTGATTTATTCTAAGACTCAATTTACATTTTTTTTTTGGCGGCGACTTATGGCCTCAAGAGGCATTCACTTGATTGACGTTAATTTTGTTTATGTCAAATTGTCTAAATTTCACTCTTTCGCAGTCTCATTTCTCTCCTCTCTACCACAATCTCACCTAACTCCTCCAGGTACATTTCTCTTCTCACCCTTGTCGAAACCCTTTCCCCACTTAGGCTCTGTTCTCCTCTTATTTTTCTCTATTTCCCCACAGCGAGACTTCTTCTCATCTATTACTGTCTACTTCTCCCTCTCCCTCACTTCCCCCTCGCCCATCCATCTCGACAATCAACTCCCTCCTTTCATAAGCTCAGATCTTCTCATATAATTACCCCACTCTTTCGCCCTCATTTCTCCTCTCCCCCACCGTATAATTGCTCCTTTCTCTCGCTGGCTCATTTCCCTTTCTTCCCCCAGTCTTATTTTCCGTCCTCTATAGGCTCAGTTCCCCTTATTATCACCCCCCCACCATCTTATTTCCCCTCCCGTCAGATCTATTACCAGCCAGAAAGTACCGCTCTGCTGCCCTGCTCAGGAACGGACACCCAATTCTACGGGGACCCCACTCTCTTAAGGTGCGCTGGCGATCCTCTCTTGCCCCCTCCTTCGAAGGTGGTGGACGCCCACCTCCTCGCCCTTGCCCTCAAGCAGGACGAGTCCTCCAACTCCCTCGGCAGGGCCTCTACCCTCTCTTCCGGGTCCTCCAACTCGAGGCCCACCTTCAGGTTAGTGACACTGACATTCAGAAAAAAACGGGATTAGGTCATCAATATGATTATCCAATGGAAGATGAATTCAAATGAGAGAATGTAGTGATCCAATGGAAGAAACAAATGAGGGAATGTGTTAATGCAATGGGCAATGAATTTATATAGTTAATAACCCAATGGAGGTGCATTGATTAAAGTAAAGAATGTTGTAATCCAACGCGAGTTCTGAATTCACCTGAAACTGAGATTAGGCCCTAATCTAATGCGGGGGATTTGATCAAATTAGAAAATGAGGAAAACCAATTCAGAGGCTGAATCCTAAGTAGAGAGCTTGGTAATCCAACGGGGGCTTGAATTTAAATGGGAAAATGTGATGTTCCAACGGCAGCGCCCTGGTAAAATGAGAGAAGCTAGTAATCCAACGTAGCTGCTGAATTAATGTCAGTATCTGGTAATCGAACAAGGTTGTTAGAATCGGATGACGGAATTGGGTAATACAATCAGGGTAGTGTCATCATATGGCGATGTTGTAATCCAACGCAGGCGCAGGTTTCAAATCACAGAACATGCTCAGCCACTTTGATAAGAATTCAGATTATAAGAATGTGATAATCCAAACAGGTAATTTAATCAAATGTAATCTAGCGCGAACACTGAATTCGAATGAGAATATCCAGTACTCTAAGGAGGGGAGGGGAAAATCAAATAAGTCAACCATTTAAGCTAACAAGAGTTTATAATCAATGATATAATGTGGTAATCCAACGCGAGTGATGGTATAAATTGGGGGAGTTTGGGTAATCCAACGTAGGCCTTGAATTCAAATGAGGGCGTAAGCTAATCCAGCCGGCGATGGAATCAATTGAGGGTTTTTTTTAAATGATGCGATCGATCTTAGTAATCAAACTTGCTCACTGCTTCCATTTAATGAGGTAATCTAATTTCGGCGCTGCGATTCAAAGACAGTGGGGCCACCGAAGAAAAAAGAGCAACAAAGGATTAGTCCAGTTCCATCGCAATGGCTCATTCCTAATGTAAGAACGCGGGTTACCGATTTAGGTCTTAGATGTATCGCGGGTGACATGGTCGAGGGGATGGGGGAAGACGGGGCAGGAAAGACAGGCGGAGAGAACGTGATGTCAAACCGACCCCAAGATTAAGCCTTAGAGTAAAAGACGGTAAAGAACGCATGTCAAAAGGTCCGTTTTGTCGGGCGGAAGCCAAAGCACGAGCAGAGGTACAATTGTGACAGTGGGAGAATCAGGGTTGTGTTTAGCAGTATGGGAATGGAATTGGGTCGGGGTAGGGGTAGAGACATTGGTAAGATCAAGAGCAGGGACATTAAAAGAGACAGAGGTAGCTTTAAGGATTGGGAGGTTAAGGTAAAGTGCAAGAACAGGCGCAGGGGTAGAGGTAAGGAGTTGATTTACGAGCTTCCTGGCGCTGCAGGCGAATTAGTGGTAACCCGCTGCTCTCGGTCCAGCTCCTAAACTTTCGTCCCTGTATTTAAGCCATGGTCATAATTGGTCGTGGCGATAGCGTGTGGGGTTAAATGTAATCCATTAGCTGAGAACTCAAGATTATGTTCATTAGTACTCGAATCTCTTTAAAAAAAAACCCGCTTGTTCCCCAGAAAATGGTCACAGCTGCCCTTCAGACCCATTGCACTCGGATGAACTTCAATGAGATTTTCTTATTTATATTTTTCTGGATTTGCCCCTTGGAATGGACTTGTGGTTCACTGTTTCTAACGTACGAACTGGCTCGTGGATCTGAGTAGAGTGCCTCCCTTCCCTATTTATTCCCTTTCCCATGTATCCCCATTGTTTCTCACCTTCGACTACAAGCCCCCATCTCAAAAATCCTCCAGTGTAATTTTCCGTCTAAAAATGAAAAAAATCAAGAGATTAAAGAGTATTTTTTGTCCATCCCATAAGTTAATTTGTGCCAATGTTCTTTGTCGTAATATTTCCCTTATTCCCAGACTGCTATGCCCCAGATTATGGGTGAAAGGAGCCAAGTTTTCGTTCTCTGTTTCAGATCTTCGCAGTCGACTGTTGTGTTCAATCCCAAATGGATCGCAGCGGATGGAGGGGGTAAGGGGGATCCCGGGAGTGGTAGCTTGGGAAGGGAGTGTTCCAGGAGAGAAGATCCTGATCATGGGGTCCACTGCAGAAGTGGAGCCAAGTCCCCTATTGGAACTTCAGCCCCTCTATAACGGCCTCGTATTGAGAATACTCGTCGCAGAAGAAAAATGAGATGAAAAAAGAGGAAAAAGAACAAATTAAAGAAGAAGAATGAAGGGACAATAATGATTGCTCCTTCATTTACCCTCAAGCCATGTTCATCTCTTCGAGGCTCAATTGAGAGCGAAAAAAAGACAGTAGTCAAACCTCCCGCCCCCTCCCTCGAACCCAGTCTTGATTTTCTTTCCATTGGGTTTAATCTCTACCAACCTTTCGCTTGAAACCCACAAAATAAGATAACCTCTTACTGCTTGCGATATCACGTAGTCAGATTGGTGTGCTGATTATTCTATTCTAAATTGCCTTGAATTCATTATTTTATATATTTCCCATTGATTCATTTCTCGTTGTGATCATTCCGTCTCCTAACGTCATGTTTCTATGCACTTGAATTAGACTGTGAATTTAATTGTAATATTCCTTTGCTTCTGGGTTTCGTTGTATTTTGCACTTATTCCTTCCTCATGCACTTTTTTTGCGATTTCTCTACACAAATATATATATATATATATATATATATATATATATATATATATATATATATATATATATATATATATATATATATATATATATATATATATATATATATATATATATCGAGAGAATGATGAATAAAACCAACTTCACCGCAGGAAAGACAAAATTGAATAATATTTCTTCGATATATATATATATATATATATATATATATATATATATATATATATCGAGAGAATGATGAATAAAACCAACTTCACCTCAGGAAAGACAAAATTGAATAATATTTCTTCGAAAATATTTATTTCTTACTTCGAACCGAGCTGGGTGGGATTCGAACCGTGCACTTTGAGGCAGCGAGCAACTGCTTTGATCTTAATTAAATCGCCCTTTAGACCGCTCGGCTACGCGGAAGACAAAAAATCTTCCAAATAGACAAGTTTTTTAAAGCACGCATGGTTGAATGAGAAGGAGAAAGAGAACTAATTGGGGATTCAAAGGACAAAGGAGAAATTGAGTTAAGCACGCGGCAAATACACAAGTGCATATATCTCTCATGAGCGCGAGAGAATGGTGAAATAAATGCAACTTCACCGCAGGAAAGAGAAAACGGAATAATTTTTCTTCAGAAATATTTATTTCTTACTTCGAAAAAATCCGAACTCGGGTGAGATTCGAACCGTGCACATAGAGGCAGCGAGTGGTCTAAAGGGCGGTTTAATTGAGATCAAAGCGGTCACATGGCCGGTCACATTTGCCTCAAAGAAAAACGGGCCATAAAGATGGTTCTTGGAGATAGCGCAGAACACATTCACTTTCGGTGAGTCCCCCAGGTGCTCAACTGTGGCATGGGAATTTTCTTTGCCCCAAATGCGAACATTATGCTTATTGATTTTGCCATCCGTATGAAATGTGGCCTCATCACTAAAAACAAGACGTTTCTTGAACTCGTCTTCTTCAAGTTTCTCTTGCCTATCAACACATAATTGTTTGCGCTTTCGCTTTTCATCTGCCGTTATGGCCTGAATTAGCTGCAGCTTGTAGGGTTTCATTAGCAAGCGTTTCCACAGGACGCGCCAAACTGCCATTGGACTTCTTGGGGCTTAGCAAAAGTTCTTTGGCGAACCCGCTCGACCATCTCTTCCGATGTTATTGGTCGTCCAGATCCTTTTGCCCTGCACAGACAGCCTTCTCTTTGAAATTTTTGTGCCATGTCCAAATCTGCATTGCTGTTGGTTACTGTTTAAAGAACTCTCTCACAAATGCACGCTGCAGTCTTGTTAAACTGTATTCGAGCATAATCCAACATACAAAACGCCTTTTTACTTCCATTGAATGGCAATTCTATACCTGTAAAGGTAAAAACATAAAAAATTAAATAGGAAACTTTGACCTTTTTCTACATATGCTGTTAAAATTTGAAGTCATTTGAACGGGAATTGGCAAAGCTATTAGATTGTAAAATGATATCAATTTTTTTTATACACCCGGTATATATATATGAGAGAGATAGAAAGAGCCATGAGCTCACGGGCTTGTTTCTTTGTGTTCACGCTTCAAGACATATTTTACTGTGCACTGAACTTTTTTAAATTGAGAGCACCCAAGTAACCATAAATTCAGGTTACTTAGGTAAAGACATCTTTCTTTTTGGCAGACTAGACAAGTTAAAATACTAGTGTCTCTTAAACCGCAAGGACAGAGAAAACAAACGGAATAATTTTTCTTCGCAGAAATGAATTTTCTTAATTGCGAAAACCCCTAGGCAGCTGTGGGGATCAAACCAAGAAGTCTGAAGCAGTGAGCAACGGCTTTGATCTCAATTAAAGCCATTATTTGACCACTCGGCTACGCGAGAGATTAAAAATTGTCTTGAATAGAGAAGCTTTTAAGGCAGGCTTCGCTAAGGTCGCTTTTAGGTACTGAAAGAGAGAGGAAATTAATTGTAAATTCTAAAGACAAACGAGTTAAAAACGCGCGAATATACAATGTATATCTCATGAAGGTGAGGATATATATAGATATATAAGCAGTAGCGTGTCAATGTATACGCTGACTCCAAGTCGCGAGAGTGGGTCAGTTTCCACGTCGTATTTCCTCTGTTAGAAGTCAGCGATGCTCTAACAGACGTTGCATCTGTCTTCACGGCCGAGCTGGTTGCAATACACCGCTTGGTACGGGAGATAACTCGGAGACCGGGTTGTGCTTTATATCGACTCACAAAGCGCCCTGAGTGCTTTTCGCGGCATTGGAATCTCCGCATCCCCTGGTTCGCGATATACGTGACGTCACGGTTTTGGCGAGCCGGGTGGATGTCAAGATTATCTTTTGCTGGGTTCCGGACCTGTAGGAATTGCGGAGAATGATGACTCCAAAAAGTCCGCGAGGACTGGGCGACTAGTCCTCGCTCTTCCTCACGCCGATTGCATGGCAGCAATACGGGCAGCTCTCCGAGCTTCTTAGCAAAGAAGATGGGAGACGGTCGAAGGTAACTTAAAGTTACGTCCTATTGCGCCGCGACTGTTTACATGGACCTACCCCCAATGCCGTGACGGCTTCAGGTTGTTTTTTTTCTCGTCTCCGAATTGGAAACACTCGCGGGACGCACCGCCATTTGATAGACCACTCGCCTGCGCCTTATTGTGACGACTGCGTTGTCCCCCAGCCTGTTCGCCACATTCTTGTTGAATGTCCCAGTTTGGGTGATCTTCGCTTACGTTATATGTCCTGGTACCTGGACGAGTGTGATCGTTACCGCCTGTCCCTTGTACTCGGGACGTTTCGTGCACCCTGGCTAGGGACCATACGAATTTTTGGAGTAGGCTGGCCTCGTCTACTTTATTTGACCGTTTGCTGTGAGTCGAATGTTCCTGCGCCGGGGGCAGGCGGGCCTACCTCCTACGCCTTTGTCATTTTTTTTCGTTGTTTTTTATTAGTTTTTTTTAACATAGCCTAGTAATAGGCTGGTTTGAATTCGTCGACTTATGCCCAAGTTGGGAGTCACTAGATGGGCTCCTTAGAAGAAGAAAAAAATATTATCACTTTGACCACCATATTTTTCGAATAAAAATGCTTCTTTGAACCAATTTTATCCATTCTCACAAGCACAATGAAAATCTTCAACTTATAGCCCTGCTTTGTTTATATCTGTAATTTATCATGCCTTACTTATCACTATTTAGTTTGAAGCTACTGTAAGTTTTGTGATGGAAACCTGCGTCCGAATCATTATAGCCGCTACTATATATATATATATATATATATATATATATATATATATATATATATATTTGTTAAAGACCAGAGTGTATTTTGACTATATTAATTTAATTTTATTTTAGAACGTTCTGACTAGCGAATGCTGTTTTGGATATCTTGCTTGAGATTACAAATCATTTGAAGAAGATCCATTTTATTTGTTTCATATTTAAAAATAATAAAACTTTTGCCGTGAGCTTTCACCTTTCTTCAGGCATTTTGAGACACTAATCTTCGCTATTGTTAAAGCGGCGTTGATGTAGAGTTTTCAATCAATGCCGCCTCAACAATAACGATGATTTCCGTCTAAAGATGCCTAAAATGGGTGAAAAGCTCACGGCCAAAACTTTACTTATTTTTAAATACGACCAATTAAAATGGATCTTCCTCAGCTGATTTGTAATATGCAGCCAAATATCAAAAACTGCATTCGCTAGTTAGAACGTTCTATAATAAAATTAGTATAGTCAAAATACAACCTGATCTTTAACTATATTAAACAAAGCACTTTGTTTTTAATTTGGAGCTTTTATAATAAGATTGAAATATTCTTCTTGGTACAAGCATTTAAAGATTTCAGGAGTTGATTGAAATAACTTGTAGCTGCCGACTGACAAGAGAATCTCGAGGTTGATTATAGTAACGATGAATGACTATAGCAGTATGACAATAATATCCGTACAATCCTTTAACTTATTTATACAACTCTTACAAAGATAGCGTTTGTGTTCTTGATTCATTGTTTTTAGCACTGGTATTTAATATTTCTCCGGGCGATCAATTAGAACTAAGGTTTCTGCGCGAAGGCGTGTCTTGTAGAATCGGGCAAGAATCTGCGAGGGCATGTTTTGCCTGTATGTTTGCTTGGGGAATCGATTCCTAATATTTTTATATGGCACATTGCGTTTATACAAATTTATGCATAACTCCAAATTCTGATTGATGTAAAATGATAGAAGGGAACTTTCCTGCTGTTATCTTTTTGGCCGGTTTTCTGTATTGCTATTTCGGTGAGGCAAAATAAAATTTTGAAAGATTGTAATAAAATTAAATATTTAAAATTTTAAAATTTACATCTTGCGCCTTAAATGGTTCCTGTTTAAGGATTGAATTAAGTTAATTTCAAGTTCCTCTAAAATTATTTTACTCATTTTAAACTTATTTAAACTCGAAGCTGAGAACGACATATTAATTTCACCCGTATTCATGTTCTGAGTCTTGATAAACTTTGTCTCGAATTCAAATGACAAAATCTTTAAGGAGTTGGTGGGCGGGGTCTAAAGTTTAGTAGATAATGTAGATTTGGGTCAGGGGAGATTAAAGGAGGAAAATTGCAATTAAGTACGTCTTGTGGCCGAAGAAGGGGCGAATTGCAAATCGCCAACTCAGTGTTGCTGAGTGCAGGCGGAGGAGGCGCTGCATCCATCGACCACCCTTGACTCCATAAAGACTCAATTCAAGTACAGCTTTAATGTGTTCGCTTTTCCCCCTCTCGCCAATCACTATACGTCTTTGGATAAGACTTTGATCATGGAGAAAAAAAGAGGTTTCCACAAAGAATGAGGTTGGGAAATAAAAAAATAACCTGGAAGAACGTGATATGAAGGAGAATTGAGTAGGAGTAAAGTACGTAACAGTCTGGCGCATTTAAATGTTACATATGGAATACTGCTGGGTGGAAACCACGTTCTTGTTAAGCTAAGCAAAGCAACATCAGATGTGGATAGTCAGCGAATGGAGTCCCAAGGCTCTGACTGAAAGAAGGGCCTCCAAATCCCTCTCTAAATCCTCTATAAAAATTCAGCGTCCCCCAAAAGGGGGAAACTTATCAACGAGACCCTAGCAATAAGAACCAACTTAGAATATCTTCTAGGTGGCTAGGGAGAAAATAAGTGGAGGACCAAAGGCGATAAAGAGATCTCTAGGCCTTCTATGTATATGGGATGGGGAGCTATTAACATCCGATCTACGCCTTTTGTGTCCTGATGCAAAGTGTGTGCTGGTGCTCAGCTTCTCACTAACACATACAAAAGGTTACACCTATCACACCTTTCTTTTTCTCTCTTTTTTTAAATCAAGATAATACTGGAGGTGGTGATAAGACAACTACTCAGCCAACTTCTATCTCTATGCTAAGGTTGAATTTCTTAGGGGAACTGTAAATACATTAGGAGTAATTAGGAATTGCGATGACTCAGTGTACTCTATATCTTTTTAACTGTGTGTCTGTTAACCGTGTGCATTAACGGTATACCTCTCTCTCTCTCTCTCTCTCTCTCTCTCTCTCTCTCTTAAAAAGAAATTATGCTTTGCAACATCCCAATTACTTTTTCATGATTTTAAATACGACACAACAGAAAAGAATTAACAATTTTATTAGCTAAAAATTAAATCTTGGCTCAAATTCTATAAAATATTAAAAATATATGTTAAAGTATAATGACAACAACAAATCTTTTGCGAAATTTAAAAAAGTAAATGTTTTATGTACTCAGACTCTTCGTGTTTGTTTCCTTAAAATCTATAAATGTACACCCATATCACCCATATAAAGTAACATATAAGGCTTTTTTCTATGTATGAATATATGTATGTCAATGGTGTTGTTAATGTTATATCCTCGTATATACATGTAACAGAAATCTGTAAATATAATTTGGAGATATATTTTTATTTTCCTACGAACCTTCCAAAGACGATCGGTTTGTGGCAAAGGTTTCTAGAATGGTGTCATGAAATTGCTGTCACTTTTCGATGTAGTAAAAAAAAATGGAAAGATTTTTAACCAAGAAGGTGAATGAGTCACTTGAAAAAATCACCTAGTTTTTATGAGTTAAAAGCACTCACAAACGCTTCCATCCCATACCTTTTTCTTCTGAGGTGATTGATTGGTAACCAACTGGTGTCCGGTTCTTGTGGGACTACTAGATGATGCATTGGATATCTAACGCTAAGGCAACGGGTTTAATGATAGCGAGAGCGGAGACAAAACTGTAATCTACTGTGGAAACTGGATTCCTATTGGCAGACGCGCTGAGCTCCCCCCCGCGTGTGCAGGCAGTTGCTTACACACATCATCATATGCATAACCAATCACAACGCCACTGTCTTACCGTCCCGTCTTCACAGTCAATATTTACTCTCGCTTTCGTTTCAGACACTTCCGCCCCCCCGCGTGTGCAGGCAGTTGCTTACACACATCATCAAATGCATAACCAATCACAACGCCACTGTCTTACCGTCCCGTCTTCACAGTCAATATTTACTCTCGCTTTCGTTTCAGACACTTCCTCCCCCCCGGTGGGTCACGGATGGTTCTGTGTTTACTGATCATTATTATTAAAGCGCAATAGTACCAGGCAGTTGTCCCCTTACAACGAGGACCAACCCCACACCCCGGCCTCCGCGCTGCCACGAATGTCATGCTGATTTTTATGCGAATTCCATTGCCGTGTCGTGGGATGTCGTACACGATTCAAAGAAACTGACAGCTACTTAACTACCTGCTTCCAAATGGCGCAAAGTATGGAGGAGAAAGGAGCCATTCCGAAACTTAAGGGAATTATTTTTGGCCTGGTCGCAGGTTCAACGTGTGAGCGACCATGGGGTTGAAGAAGAATCAGTCTTGTTCTCTGCCAACACTAATAAAGATTTCTAACAAGTTCAAACTATTCTGTCTACTACGAGACATTCTTTCACACAGCTCTCATTTGAATTGGATCCAAATGGGAGGTAATATTTTCATTGAAAACCTATACAAAAGTGTTATATGATATATGCAGTGGATTCCGCATAGTATGACCATTGGTTAGTATAACCGGCTGCCAATTAAGACCAATTCTGAAGGTCCCAATTCATACATATTTTATTGCGTAAAATTTAATTCGCTTATTATGACCATCGGATTATATGATCAGCCGCAAACTATGACCATACAAAAATCATAAATAATGCTGATTTACCCTATGCCGTATTTCGGCAATTATAACGAGTCACGTTCCGGACTGCCACTGAGAATTTAACTTTATCCTAAGATTTACCATAAAAAAATTGCAAGATTAAACAAAAAATCTCAAGACTTCAAAAAGTAACAAAATACAAAGAAAATAGAGTACATATTAGCAAGGGACCATTTTCCAATATCTACGAAGTTCTACAACTTACAATGGTTAAACGAGTTTATTTAATTTTTACGAACGCATATCAAAATTAAGGGTTCTCTAGACCTTAGAAAAACTCGCCAGGATGGCAAAACTGGGCCATGCATGTAGTGCATAGTGTATATGTATACGTTTCAAGCAACGTATATGCAGGTAGTGACTATATATGGTACCATTTAAAGTAGCCTTTCATCTCCGTTTTCTGTATTGTGGCTTCATAGAAAATGGGTTAGAGTTCGCTAAAAAGGATGACCAGCGGCTAAAAAAGACCAATTTAGGCTGTCCAAACGTGGTCACACTTCCCGGAATGTACTGTATATATTATATATATATATATATATATATATATATATATATATATATATATATATATATATATATATATATATACTATCATCCAGCTCATTAAGAAAACTTCAGAGTACAATATACCTTTATACTTGATAGTTCTAAACTATCAGAAAGCATTGGATTCAATAGAAAGAGCTAATGTACCAAAATGAATGATAGGCAATGAGGTCGATGAGGATTAACTCATAAATATTTCAATTACAGAAAGGTGTAAACAAAGGGATACTATCTCTGAAGTTATTCACGTCCTGTCTAGATGAAAGTTTCGGGAGTCTAAACTGGCAAAACAAAGGCAATGAGGTCGATGAGGATTAACTCACAATCACCCAAGATTCGCCGATAAGATTGTGCTCTTAGCTCATAACCTAGAAAAGATTCAAAACAGAGAGAGAGAGAAAGAGCGGAGAAGAATGAACAAAAACAAGGAGTCAAAATTTATGCCTATTTTTCGCACGGCGGCAGCCGCTTTATTATATAATTCACAATTGACAACGAGAAAATTGAAATGGTAGACAAATTTATCTATTCGGGTTAACAGATTACAATGTCACCGGGAAAAAGATCAAGAAATCCAACGCGGATTCACTTTAGGCTGAGAAACATTTGAAAAGGCAAGTATTATATTTAAAAGCAAAATTTGCATGAACCTGAAAATAAAAGTATACGGCCAATGCATAATCCCAACTATGAGCTATGGAACATAAACTTGGAACCTGGCCAAAAACTTGCATTAAAACTTAAAACAACACAAAGAGCCCATTATCGCATTATGATGGGGAAACTTTTGGCGTGGCAGCAAATCAGCCACTTGGACACGTGGGTACACCAAACTTCGGGATATTATGGAAGCGATAAGAAACTTGAACTGAAGCTGGGCCTATCATTCAGGTCAAATGGATTTCACTTGCTAAAAGAAGGAGGTGGTAGGCAACTTGTCGTATAACTTAAATTTAAAATACAATAAAAGAGATAATTCGTTTTAAAGATATATTTACCAAAGTTACATGTTAAATAGTTGGAAGAAAGTACTAATCATTTTATTCAATGAAATCGCCGTCGGCATCTACGGCCTCTAGGCGGCTTCGTAACCTGCTGCAGGCTTTTTCGTCGGTCCCTCTGTTTAACTGGGTGAATACTCTGATGTTCCTGGGTCTAAGCTCCACCTTCATGGTGCACGGGAACTTGTTATTCTCTCTCTCTCAACCACGACTCACACATAATAGTCCAAGAGGGCTGCAACCTGGTGAGTTTGGTGGCCAGATAATAGAAGTGACGTCGTCAAACAAGTTGCCTGACACCCAAGATGGGAGCCCTTGCTTGTGTGGCATGGGGCAGCGTCCTCTTGCCATATGTACGGCATTCTAACGGCCACATCATAGATCCAGGGCAACATGAACTCTTCCAGGCCGTTGATGTAGCCAAAGGGAAGATAAGCCGGGGCCTAATTTAGCCTTCGCTACTGAGCACAGCAAGCACGATGTGATGAGAACTTGCTCTTTGGGGACCACGGAAAGCCAACGCAAGGAACAACCAAACCAGGCCACACATGAACTTTTATTTGGCAGAGATATCAGTTAAAACTTTTACCATCTTCACTGCTAAAATTAAGATAACATACCACCATTAAATATTAATAATTTTGAAGAGTTATATTAAATATAAAGCAAGAAAGACAAGAAATAATTTAATAACACAAATTATAATCAAAACACAATTAAACAAATCCTGACCTAGTCTAACAACAATTGGAATAAGACTGTAAAGGGTTCCCATAAGATAGACTTACGTGGATAATAATCAAGAGGGAATCGTCCAGCTATATGTAAAAGATGAAAGGTATATAATTATTTTGTGAGGGTTTATTAGTGAATATATAGACAGTTTCGAGAAGGGGCAAAAAAACATAAGGTTGAGATTTGGCCAAAGTTTTCAAGTTTTCCGGTTTTATCAGATGATTAGCTCATAAGAGTAACCATGTAGGTATAGAGGAAAGGAGAAACCTTACAAAGGGGGCGACCCTTTTAAACAATGATAACCGTGTGCTCATCAATCCTAATTTTTAGTGGAGCTTAGTTTGACCAACATAAGATGGCATACAGTCACCACACGAGTAAAGGCAAATGATCGACGAAAACAGAAGATCAGAAATTCAGTCCTTCAGTCCAAAGAAGAATCTCAACCTACGTTATACGGTAAAACTGCATTATAACCTTAAATTGTGGATAAAATTCCTTAAAATTATGCTACATGGCGATAATAAGTAAGTTTAAAAAGAAGGATATATTCTATTTGGCAGGAGGCAGATCTTTTGTACCATATTTTCGACAATAATGCAGTTTTGAGTGAGAAATACGAATATAACATTTATTTTGGGGAGAAATGAAAGGAGGTATTAAAAAAACAAAATTTAATGCGCACTAGTTTAGAACAATATTCTATAAACAATTATTATTATATACTGGGCGATGTGCCTCCAGACCCTCCAATTGATTGAAACTCAGGATCATCGTAGGGGACGGGGGCCTGCAGTGCTAAACCCCCCACGAGCAGTCCCCTTGAATTTACTACAAAACGGTGAAACATATTGGAACAAAGCGGTACCCACCGTGAGATGCTCGATTCCTACTTATGTGAATTTATGTGGCGAAAACGCAAGAGAAATGAAAATTTGTTTAAAAAAATATTATGGGATACTTATATCTAAATACAAATGAATGTTTGAAGAAATAATAAAGGGAGTGAACAATAATATTGGGAAATCATATGGCAGTTTAAGAGCGTTTTATTTCCATTTCGTTGTTTTTCAAAATGTATCGGACAAACCAAAATTTACAGTTTGAAATTTATTTTTTAGATACTTCCTTTCACTTCTCCAAAAAAGAAATGTTATATTCGTATTCAGCATCAAAACTGCATTATTGTTGAAAATTTGGTACAAAAGATCCGCCTGGCGCCAAACAGAAAAGACCCCAAAAGAAAATAATGTTTTAATAACTCAGGCTTACAAAATTTTCTCTAATTACAAGTAATTTTGCGACGTGTTGTCTTTTCTATTTAAATAATTTGCGAGAAAAGGATTTCCTAAACAATGTAATTCCTAAGTCGATTAAAAAATTCGGCTTCTATCACTTTAATCTATAGAAAGAAACAGTTTTCAACCATTCATTCCGAATTAAACTTCCATATTATTATTCCGATGGCTTAACTTCTGTCTTCAGTTAAGCCACTGTAGCTTTAATTCGCGGAGGCGAGTTGTCTGTGGTCACCTCCTTCGATATGCAGGCTGCTGCAGTAGCTAGTTAGTCAAGTAAGTTCTAAGGCAACAGGATTTGCAAGGTTTGCTGGATATGTTTATGGAGCTGTCGCACAAAGGCCTTCCTAAGAAATTTCTAATTTAGAATATTACCAAAAGTATCACTCAGATTCTTTAGGAGGTCTACGGGATGCATATGGAAGAGTTGCCCTGTTATGGACAGCATCTCTTTCTTCTGGACAACTGTGAGGGCGGGACGTTCAAGTAATGCGGGCTTAAAGGATGTGTAAGTGCAGAGATTGTACAAAGATGGAAAAAACATAGTCGATAACATGGTATGATAGTACTCGAACCAGAGATTTCAACTTCTTTGGATCACTAGTTACCCTCTCTAGACTAAAAAGTAATTTCGTTTGAATGAACCGGGATGCGGGGAATTGGTTTGAAGCTTAGGTATGGTAACTGTGCTTGAAGTTACTGCGGTCGGTCGTTGTTGTCGTACAATTGTTGTTCTTTTGTTTTAAAGATGCCTTGCTTTCCATTCTAGACAATGATCGGTTAATTGACTGTGATAGCTTAGAATATTCGTCCGTATGGCGATATATGATGCCTGTGTTCCATTAAGCACATTAGAGAACTCTTGGAAGTTTTAGGCAAGGGCCGTGATAATTTTTTGGGCGAATACAACGATATATTTGCTGGATATCGTCTCTGCGCTGGTGGCGTGTAATGTGTATGGATCATGATGGAGATACAAAATATTTTTCGTCTCATTCAGAGACGTCTAGAAGAGATGTTTATGAATCAATAGTCTAGTATTATAATTTTAAAAAAATGGAATCCAGATTCTGCCTGCCACCTTATCTCTTTATTTCTTTATATATATATATATATATATATATATATATATATATATATATATATATATATATATATATATATATATATACTGGTATATCGTAGCAAGTTTTGTTAAAGCGACAGCTACTTCACATTTGTGATATTATTTTCACATCTCTTAATTGGTCGTATATTCACCTTTACGTCTGGATTAAGGTCGTGAATCTTTATGTTAAAGGTGAAATAGGAGAAGAGCGTTTTAGCAAACCACTTTATTTATCTGACGCGTTTCGATACGCTTGTATCATCTTCATAGACAAAAAAAAGAAAGAGATAGAACATTGGTTAATATATTTTCATCGTAGCAAGTTTTGTTAACTATATATATATATATATATATATATATATATATATATATATATATATATATATATATATATATATATATATACCGGGTGTCCCAGAAAAAAGTTAACTTTCATTTGAATTAATATATCTCAAAAGCTATTGAAGATTTTTAAATTCTGCAAAAAGTATTTTATTTAACAACTATTTATCTGTCGATTCTGGAAATTTCATGCAATTTCCTATTATGATATTAATACACTAATGGGTTTAGTGGAGGCTATCAAAAATATGTTTGCGCAAGGAAGTAAAATAATGAAACGAATCCTAGGAAGGCTAGGCCACCGTGCACTTTCAAGAGAACTTAGGTTGCCTAGGTCCCTGTGCCATTCTTCAAGTAAAGCCTAGGACATTTTACAGTGGTTTTTCAGCGTTTCTGTGTAAAAGTTTACTTTCATAGAACCTTTTTAATCATGCAGTTAACAAAAGATCAACGCGTATTTGTAGTCACAAACTTTATTAAGACTGGCAGGATTAAACAAGTACAAGATTCATTTGAACAACGTTTTCCAGGTAGGCCCCCACCAAGCAAGCCCACAATTCGGAGAAATGTTCACAAATACCAACATGATGGGACATGCTTAAATCTAAATAAAGGTCGTTCGGGTCGTATGAGAACCATAAGAACAACAGAAAATATCGAAAATGTTCAGATGACACTTCTTCAAAATCCACATGTCAGAAAGAATGGGTTACAATTGTCAAAGTCATCATTGAACCGCATTATTAAACACGACTTAAAATGGCATCTCTATAAGATGCATGCAAAACTGATTTTCATTGTCATAGACAATTTGTCGCATAGCTTCTCCATAAACTTGCTCGTTTCTTGGAAACCATTGTGATTGGTGACGAGGCAGCATTTTCCATGAATGGAAAGGTAAATAGCCATAACATTCGGCAATATGCGCCGCTGAACCACCACCTAGCATTTAACTTTGACACACGTATTTGTCAGCAGAAAGTTTCTCTGTAGATCGAAATATGCGGGAATGGCTATCTGGTAGGCCATTGTTTTAATAGAATAACTGGAATGGTGCTGCCTACCTGAGCATGATCAACGAAATGATATTCCCAGAACTCCGCCAGATTTACGGCACTCAATTCAATAGACTTTGGTGGATTCAGGACGGCGCACCAGCTCATAGACAGCTTGTTGTAAGAACAAAACTAAGAGAAACGTTTGACAACCGCATTGTCGCGCTAAATCAAGCAATTGAATGTTCCCCAAGATCCCCTGACTTAACACCGTGTGATGATATCTTATGGGGATATCTAAAAAAAAAAGTGTATTCTACTCCACCACAAAGCATCAACCAGTTAAGAGATAGTATCACACGTGAAGTCAATAGACTTAAGGAAAATCACAAGTTAATCAAGAAAGTTGTTCAATCAATACGATCAAAGGCGCAACTGTGCTTGGAAAGAAATGGAGGACATGTGGAAGGAAACGGTGCTTAGAAAATTAAAAAATGAATTTGTATTACCCATATGAAGAGGTGTTTTTGTTAAAAATGGGTTTAAATATATTTGTTGAATTTAAACTTCGAAGTTTCATTATTTTACTTCCTTGCGCAAACATAATTTTGATAGCCTACACTAAACCCATTAGTGTATCAATATCGTAAAAGAGAATTTAATGAAATTTGTAGAATCGACAGATAACTAGTTGGTAAATTTATTTTGTTTTGCAGGACTTAAAAATCTCGAATAGGTTTTGAGTTATACTAATTCAAAGTACGGTTAACTTTTTTCTGGGACACCTTGTATATATATATATATATATATATATATATATATATATATATATATGGTTAAAAAAATTAATCGTTGGATTTTTGAATATCACTCTGCTCCTCTTTCCTTTGTCTAACACTTTGTCCGTTATTTTTTCAAATCCCTTATTTTCCTATTTTTCTGTAAAGGTACCTGCTGTGAGCGTTGAGAATTTTGTTGTTGAAATACTATAGTTAAGTCGTTAACTCATCCGCACTTTATCATTTCGGTTTTTAAAAGTTGATATTTTAATGGCCTTATGCTTCCGGCCCACTACGTGGGTTTGGAGGAGGGGTATAAGCACATTTTAGAAAGGTGGGATTAGGAGAAGAGTTTCTTTAATCTTACCCTCCCTTTTCCCTACTCTGGTGGGATTGTCTTGTGGTGCCACAGTACACGGCGAAATAGGATTGGCAATGAAGTCTCACAGAAGAGAATCATATAAATCGTATGAAGGCTTCTAATTGGCTTCGCACATAAGTATACGCATAAAAGTAATCAATCCAAAATATGTAACAGTTGTCATTAAAAAAAGAAAAATGACATATATAACATTTTTCTTAGACAAAATATCTGATCATGTAAGCAATCATATGTACAGTTCTAAAAGCGCTGCAGGCACAACAAATTTTCGCAAACACAAGCGCTCATAAAAATACACACTCACACGTATATACACTCAGACACCTCTCGCGATAACCAACGGTCTGGGAAACACCACATCTGTACCCAAAAACGTCTCGATAACCAAGGGTCTGGGAAACTTCACAGCTGTACCAACAAACGACAAAACAGGTGCTGTCATTGACACCGAGCTGAAGACGGAAAAGAGCGGGCTGACCTCTATTTTCAGGGGGCTGCGAAACGCAACATTGTATGCTCTAAATTTGAAGATAAAGATTTTCTCTATTTTTGTGCACACACAAATAAACATCCTGGAGAGTAAGATCCACCCAAACGTTGTCATTGTTCAACAGCGGGCAACGCCCACTGGTTTTCAATAGTATATACAGCTCTGGGTCGAGTAGTGAGGGACAGTCAGGAGTGTCAAGCGAGTCAAGAGTTAAAAGGGAGAAAAAAAAGTTCAGTCGGGAATACGGTGCGGTAGTCAGAAGGATAATAAAAAATAGGCTTATACATTCGTAAACCTGCCTGAGATAGATAACACAAATTTAATCAAATTTTTTCGGCCTAAGCCTACCGAGTCCTCCGCCCAATAAAGAGTTTTGAATACGCCTTCCGAGAGTACTTTTCCTTAAAAAGCATCCAACCGATCCTCTTACCAAACCTACTTCACCAAAATCAGCAAGAAGTGTATATCCCCAACAATTGGAGTCAGTCCAAGGTCAGCGCCCGTTATATAAATACCTTAACAGCGCTGCGTCAAGGGTAAGCAACATTGGGAAACGTTAGTATTTGGATGGGCAACAACCGTCTTAATCGCTTTAGCCCGTAACCTATAACTCGGTAACCAGTTAATGGGCCATAAGTAAATAACTTACTAACTTGTCTTAACTAGTGACTTAACACCTACCATAGCAGTTAGCTCCTGCTATAACTAGTAACCGCTGGACCTGCCATAACGGGTACCACATGCTATAGTCTTGGCACCTCTGATGTCAGTTACAATTTTTTAAAAAAAGCACAGTGAAAAGTCACGATTAGAACAATCTCTCTAGCCGTGTCGCATTATGGTAGACACAATCTTCCTTGCAATCACTTTTTCAAATTAACTTCTCTCCTATTCAATAATTTGGAAGGAGTTTGGGAATTAACATTGTTAATTTTGTCTCTTTATGGGAAAATGTTAAGTGATTTATTTTTTCAATATGTAAAGGTGTGGCCGTGACTCTCAAATAAATTACCTACTGGAAACTTTTGTTGCCTTACACGTACTGTCAAATCAATCGAATCCCTTTCATATTGAAACATGAAAATTCTTTTCAAATTCATTCTTAAAATCAGACTATTTTCACTCTTTAACGCTTTATTTTCATATATTTAATTTATCTCTCATCCCTTTCTGCAACTAACTACCAATTAGCGAGTGAATTTGGAATTCACCCTGTCTCAAAGCATCGTTGGGAAGGCAAATAACTTTCCCAAAACTATCAATCGGAATAACATGTTTACTCTAAAACTCTTTATTTGCCATTAGAAATAAGCCCCATTTACATCGGGGGAAGTCGCGGATTGAGTACCTTTAAAGAAACAGAGGATAAACACAATAGTTTTTCTCCGGAAAATTGTTATTGCCTTAAATGCTAAAAATCTTGAATATGAAAAAAATCATTGCTCAAATATATGACACATATGATAGAATGGTCGGTAATTGAATGGATAACAGTCAAGAGTGAAGGAAACATATCCTTCCGCCCTTCTGCAATCTTCGTACATTGCTGTGCGCACGTGTTGAATTTATTTCTTACGCACGCGTGTTTGGATATAAATGAGTATAAAATATTTGTTTCGGTTTTGAGTGCTTTAGGAAATTTATTTTCCAAATCACCATAAGAACAAATGCCTTGATGAGATGATTAAGAAAAACATGCTAAAACTGTAACGACCCAGTGGAATTAATCACTCCGTATAGCACACAAGATGAAAGAAATTGCTTTTCATTAGAGCCTTCTTTGAAAACAGAATTAAAAACTCGAAAACTGTGATGAGGAAACAGTCAATTCTGCTATTGTATTCATACAGAAACTTGGCCCTAAATTCACGTTTCTGTTCGAGTTATTTAATGAAATCGTTCTTACACTTATTCATCATTCATCAAACAAAATGTTTAAGCATTAAATATTGTGCAAATGAAGAAAAAAAATCACCACTTATTGAAAATATATAAAAAGATTAAGGAAGAATTTGATAGTTATCTATGCCAAGTATGCGGTTTAGATTAGATCAATCTTTTTAGCCACATAATTTCTATGATATTATTTAGACAATATAATTGATCCAAAAGTGAATCAAATATAGGTACGATTTTCCTCACTAAAAGGACTGATATTCCAAGAGCTACAAAATGGTAGTAAATACAAATACCATTTGAATATATTTTTGGAGGAGGCTTCCAATTCTCTTCAGAAAAGTTTCGGAACTCATTTTGAGAACATTCGCCTTAAAAATGAATTGCCATTTTCTTACTAATTGGAAGAATTCTCTACGAAAAATGTTTTCACTTTGATGCAAAACAAGCACATCAATCATTTTGGTGAATGTACATATGCCCGAATTGTTAAAATTCAGCTTTTTAATTGTCACAATACCATTCGCGACTAGAATTATTAAAATGCCGTTTTCTGCCCTAAAGAGAATTAAAACCTACCAGAGAAAAGTACAAATGAAATACAATTGTCTGGCATAGCTTTAATGTTAGGCAAATACAAATCTAAATATTTGCATATGCGCCTATCGTAATATGATTCTGCCTAAGATTTCAATATCTGCGGGGGTCGCTATTGATAAAATATAAACTCTTTAGTATTTACTCTATAGCATTACTAGATTTTAAATGCTATACATCAAACAACTCTCTCCAAATTTAAATAGTGATTTGTCGTCGGTTCTCCTCTTAGATACAGGAATTCTTCGATCTGGGTTGCGGAGTGCAAGTTGGTGTTTGTCCAGTCAACCTGGAACATTGTTCATTATCAAGGAATGACAAAAACAACAGAAAACTGCAATATATAAGCAAGGAAAGATGAGAGAGAACAACTAAAATAAACATTCAAACCAATCGTGGAATGAAATAAGGGCTTATAGAAAAAAATAGGAGGAGCAAAAAGAGGAAAAGAAAGAGGTAAATAGCGAAGGTTCATTAATTCCAGGTCACTTTAAATATCAAAAGGTTGACCAGAGGATGAAAAATAACGCCAAAAACAATTAAATGGAAGATAAGAGCACAAAGGGAGATTAAATGGGAGGTGATGAATAAAAATGAAGAGGCAGGTAAGTACACATCTAACAAAATGTACAAACATACATAGAAATAAACGTATATTTATAAATCTCACTCCACAAGATTTTCTGAAGCTAGTTGAGCTCTGCGTAAAGTTCAACACCTTCGCTTTTCGTGAGCAGGAGTACCAATAGGTGTACGGGATGGCCATGGATCGACCCTGTCCGACGTACTAGCCTGCCTGTTTATGGAGAAATGGAGGCGGAACCTATAAGGGAAGTGCTTGCGCCACACATCAAATGGTTCAGGTATGAAGATGACACAATCGTGATCGTCCTTCGATGCCTCAACCATGAGAGGTTGCTCCGTAGAATCAACGAGTTTCAAGATACCATTAAATTTACCGCGGATAAATAGGGAGACGACGCCACTCTTCTATTCCTAGATGTTAAATGCACAGGATTGACGAAGGCTTGAAATTCTTAGTCTACAAGAAGCCAACCAACAATGATGACATTATCCACTATCTGTCGGTCCACGACTCTCGGACAAAAATGGGCATCGAAGAATTCATTTTACAGGAGGAGAAGAACAGCCGAGATTCCTTCCAGAAGCTGTGGTACCCGGTGACTTTCATCAGGAAGGCAAGGAGCAAGGTCATCAACATCGGTCAGCGTGCTATATCATTAGGGGAAGTGAGGGCTAGAAAAAAGTACATCTCAGCCCCTACTAGCCTTCTATCTATCGCAGTAGGAAGAAAGCTGGCTCCATCTACCAGAGTCACGCTACGATCCAGTGTCAAAGTGAGAGACATCTGCCGCTCCAAACCAGTGACACATATAACAGGCACTCCGTGGTATACAGGGTTTTCTGTAACGACTGCCTTCAGGCCTACTTTGGTGAGACACTCAGTAAAATGGACCCCAGAGTAAGGGAACACAAGCAGGAAATTCGGGCCGAGAGGTTAAGCAACCCTCTCACCGAACACTTACGAGATACTGACCACCGCATCAGCTGGAGGGAAACGAGAGCAGTCGCGTATGCATCCAACAAAAGGAGGAGGAAGGCATTGCAAGCGGAATTCATAGTCACGTCAGAATGTCTGAACACTAAACTCTGGATTTTTCAACATAAGTCAGAACGTGGCCGAGCAAGTAGTCTTGCCCTTTCCTTTGCATGCTTTACCGTGAAATGGATGCATAGGAAAAACTTCGCGGCGCTGGACTACCCAGGACTCATCATCAAACTGACCAATCAGCGAAGAGCTCAAACATTGGGCCGAGTAATGTTCAGTCATGTGCGTATATAGGCCGGTGGTCCCACTCATCCCCAGTACCCACACAAATTCTGGAGTTCAAGCAAAGCAAACAGCCACCCAAATCGACAACATCAATCTATAGGAAAGAAAGTGGAAGATCAAGACAAACTGCCGAAAGTTCCAAATGCTTCCAATAAACCGCTGGAAACTTGACGATGTCTTAGTGAACCACCAAGTATACCCATACACCAAAGAGGGCAAAGTCCTAGGTCTGCGCATCATATCATAAGGATTCAGAGCGCACATAAAGAACAGAATCTCCCTAGCCAAAACACAGCTTGGTAAACTATATAGATTCCAAAGCCTCAGCTATAAGAATCTCAAGAAGCTGTACACTGCTCTGGTATGCTCAACATTAGTGTAGCCGGCAGTGGCCGTGAAGGCTGCAAGTTCCACCACTATCAGGCAAATGCAGATAGTGCAGAACAAATCAACCCTGCTGATAGCGGGAGCGCGCAGGGCGGACCGTATTCGGCAGATAAATCTGCACGTAAGAGCAGGTCTGAAGCCATTGAATTTTGAACTCCAGATGCTAGGTAGTAAGACACCGGACAAAATCGAGGAAGTAGTAATTCCAAATATGGAAATTGATCTCGACATTCTGAGAGTGAATAGAGACGCGCCACTAATCGAGCCCTATTCCCAAGTGGAAGAATCCTCTCCCGAGAGAAGAAAAAGAGGCGAAGTGCCCAAATCCCCCCCAAAATGGCCCACATACCGATAATACAAAAATAAATGATCAGAATACCGGTAATACAATAATAAATTATCATAAAAATTAAAAGATACAAAAAAAAATATCAAACACTTGAAAGGCTAGAAAGCCGTGAGGGAAGAAATAGTTTATTTATATTTATATATATTTAAAAATAATAATGTTATTAATAATAATAATAATAAAAAAATAATAAAGAAAGAAATAATAAATAAAGTTCAAAGAAAAACCAGAGAGGGAAAGTCAAAAGAAAAGTTCGCAATGCGACCAAACAAGCACCAGAAGCAACTACTGACCGTGCACAAGAAGAAGCAAATGAGACAATATAAGAAAAAGGAAGTACCTTAGAGATGCCCCCTACACTATGGCAAAAACTCACCATCTACTAACCTATATTTATCTTCTACACTTTTTCACTCTTTATATATCAATCAATCAATCAAAATAGACCTGACTACAGATGAATACCTCTGCTTCTCTATCCACCTCTATTAGGTCGTGCCGGTTAGGGAAGCTGAGCCTCCATAGATACTAATACAGGACAGGAGCCATATATAAGCCGGACGGCTTACTAGGCGCATGTCGACGCTTAGCCAGGGACGGGATAGTACCCGTGAGAGCGGCGGATCCTTTTGAGTGGGGCAAACGCTGATATGGTTAGGTGACAGGCAGGTAGGCAGGGATTTACCGACACGTCAGCCGAATAAGCCAGAGCAATAATTGGATCTGACCCGCACTTTATATCTATCTATTCCACCCCACCCGCCCTTTTTCTTTCTCTTATCTCCTCCTTTTCTCATCCTAGGAGCTCTCAATGAAGAAAAGAAAGAAAGAGCGGAACTAAATGGAATCAAAGAAAAGGGTCCCTTTGCGCACCCTGAATGTGCGCAAAAACCAGAGAGAACATCGCTGTTCAAAATAATATATGGAGAACTGGGAATAGTTCTAATTAGATTGCTTGACCATTCCTTAAATTACGTTGCGATTTGTCGAACAGAAAAGGACGTCGTTAAACTCAGGAAAAGAGCACCAACACTCTTAAAGACTATGGGGCTAGAGGCCAAAGTCCCGCCTCAAATAGAATCTCCAAAAGCTATTTACTATAGGCAAATATACCCCCGGATAGGGGAGCATACGGCCTTAGAAATTCAAGAGAAAATTGAACAACACCAAGAATAGGCACGAATAAAAGAAGTGGTGAAATTCAAAAACACTTACCCATGTCTTTAAGGTGATATTGAGCAGAGGTGAGCGCGATTCGAAAAAAAATGAAGTCCGATTAGCGATTACCGAATCGCCAGCTCGTTAAGTCCGATTCGATTATCCGATTCGGGTGCCAAAAATCTAAGCCCGATTAGCGATTATCCGTTTCGAATAATTTTTTTAAATGCGATTTGATATTTTTAAAAGCGATTCAATGTTTTTAAAGCGATTTTTAATGTTTCTAAATGGAATTTAATGCTTTTTACCCGAAATAAGCCATTTCTAACTAATACGAATAATACGAAGAGAAACCAAGCTTTTAAGAACAAAAATAAACATTTTATTCTAATTAAAATATACTATAACAAAAAATTAAACTATACAGTACATATTAAACAAAATACACACAGTAATGTTAATTATTCTCTCAGAAAAAAGATAGGGTCAACTCACAACTTTGTTCCATATATACCTTATAATATTTAAAGATTTCCACTCTACTCTACTCTAAGCCCGCCAGCTTAGTGCTCGTTTTCCTCCTCCACCTCGTAAGCCTTCTTGAGGAGGTGGAGGTTGCCCTTCATGAAGACAAGGGCCTCGAAGTTCGGTGGAGCGAGGGCCGCCCTCTTAGGCCTGAAGATGTCCGACCCATAGCTGAACACGCGCTCGACCGAGGTGGAGCTCGGGAGCTGCGTGTTATACTTGAGGAAGAGTGTTACCCAAGCATCACGGAACTCGAGCGGTAAGAGATTGGGCGAGAGCACCGTGTTTCCCTTCAGCGGCTTCCTCGACTAGTTGTTGACCTCTTCCCTGACCTTCTCCTCGAGGTTCACCTTTTGCTGCCCATCTTCCATGGCGAACAGGTAGTCTGTCTGCCGTGCCGAGAAAGAGCACCGAATATACAAAATAATAACTTTACAGGAGAAGCGTTCAAAGTTTTCCTTTATTGCAATGCCAAAAAAATAGTATATTTTCAAGATTCTGTTAAACGTTTAATGTATTTACTCCATTATGGGCATCATCTTTCATATTTGTACTTTCTTTTGTGCATTAATTTTATATTTTTGGCTCAGTTGTACAAAAACTGTTTTTCCTTTGGTTTGTGGATTGCTATTCACCACAAATTCAGAGGAAAGAAACCGAATATAAATATATTCGGTGTTTTTCTTCTTGAATGACCATTAATATTAAACAATGAGACACCGATTATACCTATATTCGGTGTTTTCACTTTGTATTATTGACAACATTAAGCAATCAGACTTCATGATAATTATGGCAACCGCATTACATTATACATTCATCACTGTTTTTGTTTATTATTAGAATTTTTAACAAGTCATTGGGAAGGTATAAACAATCCTATAAATCTATGTAATTTTTATTGGTATTTTTACCATAAAAATACAAACTAAACAGAATCTTTAAAAAATCCAATGAATTTATCTTTCTATTTGCATGTTAATATTAGTTTGAAATATCCTTAATTTAATAAAGAAAATAGTGAACATAAAGACATATTTAAAACGATCTGGGTAAAGGTATAAAACTTCACAAAAACTCTAGTTATATCCCTTTTTAAGGAAAAATGACTAAATACACAAAAAGTAAATCCATTTTAAACCTAAGGGGAAAATTCATAAGACCTTGATGTTTAATCTACTCTAGAATTTCAGAGATCGGAGATATTATCACTAGTAGGGAGGTTATTCCACAATCCTCGGCGGGAAATAGGCATTCTCATAACAAGACCTGAGTGAATTTTATCCAATTTTCTTTTTGAATTCCTCTGAGCTTTGATGAATATTTCGCCGAATAACTGCGTGGAATAATTTATTTAATAAATTTAACTTTAGTTCCAGAGCCCTGAAATGTTTTTTCATAGATCAGTTTGTGCAGACATTTCTCAAATCGGACTTCACATAAATATTGTTAAAGAGGAATATTATTCTTAGAAGACGCTCTTCGGGTTGTTCTTAACCTTGACAAGTTTTCGTAGGCCTTAAAATCATAAATTGCATTTCTAGGACCGTTGTTCTCTTCGTTGAAAGTTCCAGTGAATCGCAGAGGTCTCTCTTATCATACATATTCTTCTTTTTCCGGATTACTTGTTCAATTTTTCCATGAACGCCATCTGCGGCAAAGAATGTGTGACCGGTGACAAGATATTTCAACGTGATTTCTGAGGGTCCAAGATCTTCATTGACAAGTAAAGCGAATGCCGAATATAATGTCCAGTTTTTATTTTGAGCAACGCAATTATCTGTCCAAAATAGAAACTTCTTTGTATCTCTATTTTCTTTAATAACTTTCATATAGGATGATGCAACATCAGGAGCATTCCTACCTCGAAGACTTTCATTCCAAACTACACAATAGTGATGTTGATTTTTCTTTAAAGAAGCAAATGTTCGTATATCTCACTATCTTTATTATATTCTTTTATTGCTTCCTTTTGCATTTCATTGTGCAATTGAGCCTTTTCAGCCTTTTTTTCATTCATATTCAATTCATAAAATAAGCATGTTGAACATTTGTCAACACAAGGTTGAGAAAAACTTATGTTCATTTTCTTTAGCATACTCCGATAGGATTCATATGAACAACGGGCTGATGCGTGTTTTTCTTGAAATAGTTTGTACATTGAAGAAAAGGAGAGATCTGTTGGAAGGTATCTTACATGTGGAGTATGGTCTCTTCTGAAATGAGAAATAACTGGATTGAAAGATTCGATGTGATTCATTATTACTTTTCTATTAACTCGATTGATAGGTTTACGTTTTCCTCTGTTATCTGGCACTGCAATATTTCCTGACAAATTAGTTGTAGATGAAGAAGCTTCATCAATGGAATGAAATAATGATTTAATAACCTGATCTTGACTGTACCCTAAAGTGCTGAGAAAAAGTTTCTGACAGACTTTGATTGTTTGTCCTTTGGCATCGCTCAGTGTATACACATACGATGACTTCTTCTTTGATAAATCCTCCTGAATATGCCTTCTTTCTACTTCTTTCCTTGTTACTTTGCTTGACAACCATGCCTGCCTTATATCGTAGCAGATTTTACAAAATCCTGAGTGAATGTGGTTTGGGATTTCATCTGAAGACTTGGCATGGCATTTATAAAGGGCATTTATCTATCTCACATCCATGGCATTTGTAAGGGCATTTATCTATATCACAGCCATTGAATATTGAGTGATTTTCTTTATCTTGAATGATTTTTTCTTTTTGTGTCATTGATTTCCTCCTTTTTTAACCTCAGAAACAGCAGAGGTGTGATGGGAAGCCATTTCATTGTCATACACTGCTTCATAAGCATCGGAAACTCCGGGAGATTGAACTTCGATAGCAGCTGCTATATTATTCTCTTGAATGCATGAAATGTCTTGCTCTTCTGTCTCAAAACACCCCTGAAAGAAGAAAAATAAACAAATATCTATGTATTGCATTTAAGTAGCACATGCAATAAGTTCGGCAATTACGGCATTTTCATAATGATAATCATCACCATCATCATCTTCCCTTACCTCCTTCACCACCACCTTAATTTATGCTTGTTACCTTGTATACACAGCATAATGGTGTAAGTATTTTTGTGTTAACAAATGGACACACATATAACTTACAGGCATAAAAATATTTAAGGCTTGCTCCTGAATATAAATATATATAAACAAAGATATATTAAAGATAAACGATGAACATGGCAAACACACACAATGCACAAAAGAGAACATAATCTGGATCCAAATGAAAAAAAATCCTAAATTACCGGTTAATAGACCGACAATTCATCCATAGGTGGTCTAGCAGTCTAGGCTACTGAGGAAACAAAGAAAAAGAGGCTGGACAAACAGATGAAGCAAAACAAGCGAAAAAGAAATCAGCAAAAGCAAAATATGCTGTGGTCAGGAGGGCACTTAAACGTCCAGGAACAGACACACAAGGAAGTGTAAGCCTGAAAACCTTGCTGGCTCATATTTAGTTTGATATGATTTAATTTGATTAAAGATTAAATTTGATACGAGAGACACCACAAACTAATCATCTCTCACCAGCCAAGCTATTTAACTTCATCTTGAAATCAATAATGAAAAGATTGAATGGATTCTTATTTCTTTTACATTCCAGTAATTATGACTATTATTTATAATACACGCCATATTTAAAAAAAAAAAAATATAGTATAAATATCAAGAAAACATTTAATTATAAATGTAAAATAAAATAAAGAGGCAAACACATTTTATGATAGAAAACAAAACTAAATTCAAATTAAAGCTTAATATGTTAAAAACTTACGGTCCTTTTAAAAATTGGAAGACGTTTGAGGGTGTATTGTAATTGCAAGCCATGGCTACCAGCCTTTCTGCTTTAACGACGAGATTATCTCCGACTGAATTAAAAAGATAAAACTTGACAGAGGCAGAAAAAAACTCTCTTGTCCATTTCAGTACAGACGCGTAGCTCACAATTTGTTCAGGATAAACAGGTTGCTGCATGAGAGGAGCGGCAATAAATTGATAGAAAGCTTGCATATTCGGTGTTTTACGTCTAGATAACGTGCTACATATAAATTAAACAGACCGAATATTCAGTATAATCGGTGTTTAACCTCTGCATTTGGCATATTCGGTGTTTCTTCTATGTTAACCATGGTAGTGTCGCGTATATTCGGTTTGTGGCCAATTTCTAATTCAAAACGAGTGAAAGATGGGCGTAAACCAATGCTAGAAATGTAATATACGGGTCGAACTTCATAAGAGTCAATATATAACTCAAATTTGGAAAATTTGTATATTCGGTGTTCTTCCTTTGCACGGTAGTTGTGCTGATGGAGCCTGGCTGGGGTCCCTGCTAGGGGGCATGGTCCAGGTGCTCGTCAGGCCGGACGAGGGCGAGAAAGGCCCTGATGAGCTTGTACCTCAACAGGTCGCAGTAGACCTCATTGTCCTGTCTCCTGCAGATGACCCTGGCCGTGGCGAGATTGTGGTAGGGGTGCAGCGCCGTCAACAGGTCCATGTCCACAAAAGGTGGCTGAACCTGCAGTAGAAGAAAAGTTTTAAAACAAATTAAAAAATATATCATATTTGTTAATTGAAAAATTAAATTTCATTACACTGATTTTAGGTCATTTCAAATGAATCATTTGAAGAAAAAAGTACTTATTAAGTTTTAACTCAGTGCGATAAAATATAAAAATAAAAAATAATAATATCATACTATGACTAACCTGCCATCAAAGCCCTTTGTTTCAGGCTGGTGGAGGAGGTGGGCCACCAGGTTCTGGGTATGGACAATGCTGTCGTCGCTTGACAGCGCCTCCAGGGAGTCTTTGAGCAACTGGAGGTGGGAGAGAAGGCACTCCATGTATGTTTTCTCCTCGCCTTGGAGTACATCTAGGCAGGCGGCGAGGAAGGCGGTCACCTTGACGTACTCTGACCAGATCTGCACGTCGTCCTGCGTGATGCGCAGCAGGGGGTTGGGGTGCTGTCGCTAACAGATCTGATTTGGCTTGTTCCTCTTTTCCAAGTCAAGCACCTCGGTCAGCAGTCACTTGTAGGCGTCGTGGCTAAAATTCAACATGATGACGCCAGGGGTAACAAGCTTCTTGCCCAGAGCGGATTTAATGTCATTGGCGGTGACTGTCTTTATATTTTGGGCATCCCACACGCTTTGGGCCTTGGTGGACAGCAGGTTCACTGTAGGTACCGCCCAGTGGCGATGCTTGGGTAGCTGCACCACCTTTTCCTGCTGGTTCACCTCCTCCAGGGCGTCTGCCACCAGGATGGTGCTGGTGTGCACCACTTCTGGGTCTACCAGTCTTTGTCCTTGCTGCTCAGCACCCCGCTCGATGTTGCGGTTAAAAGCGCTGATATAGTTCGCGCCATTCTCAGTGATGGTGCTAACAACCTGAAAAGAAAAATAAAGTTTTAAAACAAAGTTTAATTTCATTTATCAGTATGAACTTGAAGTATGATTCCAAAGTCAATACGATAATAGTCATCACTTCGTTATTTTTACAGATTCCCTTAGTTCTCTTCAAAGTATTAACGAAAAGCATACATAAAATATTTCACGCAGACTACAGTATCAAATTCATACAGTATTACAAAGTAAAAATTTAGAATTTCGGATACCTGGGCAAATACAAAGACAAATATGCAAAAATTTATAGAGTTTACACACCTTTCTTTTGATGCCGAATTCGTCGTGCAGCTCGTAGATCGCCTCTACTAAGTAGGTGCCCGTCTGGCTTACGGTGATCTCCTTGATCCCGAGGACAGCAGAGTGCCTCTTAAAGGTGACCTTGTCCAAACCATGTCACCGTTATCCCCAGGAAGACCCTGTTGCTTGTCAACCAGCTGTCGGCCGTGGTGGCGACGAACTCCTGTTTGGTGAGGAGGTCCGTCAGGTCGGCCTTGGCCTGTTCCCCCATAGCCATGATGTGGCGGGTGAGCTTCTGCCTGGAAGGGACCTTGAGCTGTGGGCAGGCGTACGCCCATAGGGCCTTATTGTGTTCATTGTCTGTCTCTGAGGCAGGCTTCATGCAGCCAATGAAGGACCTGAAGCAAAATTGCAAGTTTTAGAAAAAATTTAAAATTACAAGATTTTTTTATTCATCATATCATTTTTTATATGAGTGGGTGAGACATGAATTGTAAAAACATGTTTAAGAAGTAAAAAAGGAAAACTGTTAAGAGTTTAAACCATATATATTCAATTTAATGAATTTATTAATATTATTCAATCATTTAATGTCTAAACTGAGTTTCACAGTTTTAAAATTAAAACACATAAAAATAAAAAATATATTGATACTTTAATTTGAAATATGAAAATCACTCACCTGTATTAGAGGTCGAGGACTTCTTCTGGGAGAACTTCTTGAAGCGCTCCTCGATGCTGGCTGGCCTGCCTTCTGGTCGTGACCGCGTCTTGGGAGGACTTGTGGCGGCCAGGTTTGCTGGCGCCCTCGAGAGCTGCCTTGAGGTCGTGGACTTGACCAGTGTGGTACTTCTGGTAGTGTATCTAAAAGGTAAAAACAAAAATAAATTAAAATTCATATAGTAGAAACTAAAAATAAATGCCTAACTTTTAGCTTGTCTAGTCTTTGTCAAATAATTATGAATCTTGGTAAAAAAGTCTTAAAATAAATTATTAAATAAAATAAATTTAAAGTCACCTTCAAGTTTGAAGTTGTTCCCTGCTGAATTTTGAGTGTCTTTGAGCACTTGGTGCAGGTAGTTTTGTTGCTGTTCACGACCTTGAAGAACAGAGCGATGTGCCTCTAACTGTTCTCCTGTGTGAAACTGGAGCTGTCTGTCTCCATTGTGGCTTTGCTCTCAGCCGACTCGTTCGAGTCCAGCGATATCCTGCTCTCGGCGAGAGCGGAATGGTCAGGGTGTCCTCCACGCCCCCCATGATGATGTCGTTGACCGCTGCCGCCTGGTCGCTGTGCTGAGAGCCCAGGGACTTCTGGTTTGCACCGCTGGCGTTCCTCTTCCTGGGCTGGGGAGTCAGAAATCTCTCTGAAACTGGATGTAACGGTCGCGTCTTCGTCTGCTATCAAAGGTGTAAATAAAACTCCGTCTTCGACAAGGCTACTTCTTTTACACGCGCTAAATTCTGCACAAAAATTCAGTATTTAGAAACAAAATTACGAAATGCACAAATAAATGCTAAGTTGAATGTACAAATAAATGCTAACTAACAACAAGCAAATGCGCACAAGTAAGAAACTGTTGTGCACGAATAAATGATGAAGCTTGTATGAAATGGCTAATTCACGAACTTTAAGCTTGATATATCGTTACTCTATGAAACTAACAGTATAGATATGATCATATGAATACCATTAGAACGGAATAGAAATACTAAATGCAAATATTAATGATGCAACTTACTGCCGTTGGGGTCCGCAAGAGCAGGAAAATGAAAACAAAAGGATTACTTCGAAGCGTTCACAAGTGGTGGCAAGGGAGCAGCGCAGCATCAGTTTGCTTTCACAACGACTGACTTTAAACTGGTGCCGCACGTCTCTCAACCGATATGAGACGCGTACGAAAACCAAAACTAAACAAGTATTATACCTACTTTATACTTGTAAAATATAACTTTTTTATTATATATGATTTAATAAGTAATCATGATATTCTACTCATTATATAATAGAAAAAATACGAAAGTATGAATAGAATAGAATAAAACGAAAAGATATTTACTCGAGAAAAATATATAAAATTTCATTAAGAAATTGCTATTGCGAAAAAACAAAGACGACGTCGACCTGGATTAATCGCAAATTGCTTTAAATTTTCGGCACTTAGATTCCGATTATCCGAATCTTTTGGCGATGATTAGTCCTATTCGATTATCCGATACGAAAACGCGAGTCCAATTAATCGGATAATCGGACCGCCCACCTCTGATATTCAGAGAGACAGGTGTGGCTCGCAAAGCTAAGGAGAACGGGCTACTAGCGTTTTATTTAAAAATAACACCGGAGCAGATAAAGAGCGATGAATTCATCAATGTCTTGACGTGCTTCAGCTACTTTGAACTAGAACAACACATAACAAAGGATTGTCCGAAAAAAGAGGAAAAGAAATGCTCTGAATGCAGCTCTAACACACATACCTGGAGAAATTGCAAGAGCTCCGAGAAAAATGTATGAACTGTGTAGGAAGCCATCGTACAATGGCGATGGCTTGCCCACTAAAGAAAGAAATAATTGAAAGAAAAAGGAATGAAAAGAAGAAAGCGTAGGAGGATAGGAGGAACCAAACATATGCAAAGGTAGCCAAAGCCACAGCTGAGCAATTTCAACCAGCTAAAAACATCATAGAGCTAAAACAAGAAAAATCATTAAATATATTAGCATGTATTCTACACGCACATGTAAGAAATGTTGCTAACCCAAGCACATACGCAATTGAACTAAACCAAATGCTAATGAATAATGGCTTAGAGCCGATGTGGTTACCAGAGAACCCACCTTCGGCTGACGTCCTAAACATACAATATAAACCACCGAAATCAGGAACTCAAACGAGAACTGACGAAATAGAATCTCCAAGCCAGACCAAAAGTATATACCAGGAATTACTGAAAGACCCAAGGATCAGACAGATGACCAACCAAACACCAGAAGAAAGAATAGATGTGGAACAACCAAGGACTATTGCTAACTACTCAGAAATCCAACAAAAAGGAGAAACGACGGAAGAGGAAGAAACAGGAAACAAGATTTTCCAATGTCAGACACAAAAAGACAACAAAGAAGAAAAAGGATTGAACTTAAGATTTTACACTCCAGAAGATAGACCCATCCTTATAGGAAATACAAAAGAAATCATACTTCGAATAAAAAAGGAATGTATAAATAGATTAATCATAAGCGGAGGTATCAAGATCACCAAAGAAATGTGTTACAATATCAAAAAGGAGGAATTTAAAAGGAAGCGTTGTCGAAGAACAGAATCCTCCTGTGAAATAGAGCTTAAGAAGACGGAGAGAATACACTTACTGGAACAATAAAATATCACGAAACAATGCAAATCAAACTAAAACTAAAAAATAATATTTCATAACTTGGCGGAATGGGATGTAAAGAGACATTCACTTTGTAATTCGTATCTAAAAATACACCCAGGCATTATTATATTGAACGAAATAAGTATCCCCACACTACCCCCATCAAAATATACAACTATACAATAATACTCGTATATAAAACCACCACATATGTAAAGCATGACGGAGTAGCTATGGCTGTAAAGAAGGGATTACAATTTACTAGGTTAAAAGAATTTGATGAAGCATACGTAGCTATTAAAATCAAAACGAAAACAGGCACAATACACATTATGACGGGATACCAAACCCCAAGAAGACGATCTTTACCCATGCACAACTTTATGGAGATATTTGTGCAAAATGACCAAGTCCTTTTCGTGGGAAATCTGAATGCATGCAGGAGAACCTCAGGGTACACTGGCAAGTTCAATAATGCAGGTAAAATTCTGGATTTACTAATGGAAAGAGGAATAATACAAAGAATAGGTCCGGACTTCCCGACATATATTGGAAGAACAAGAACAACAAAACCGAACATTGTACTCGCGTCCCTTAGGTTCCGCTATAAATATATAATAGAAAGAGGCCCACCATTTACTACCGACCATGAAATGGTAGGTGTAAAAATGAATTGCCCTATCAGAAAAAATTACCAAAATGCAAACTGGCGCGGATACGCCGAATATCTAGAAAAGTTTCAACAACCTGATCTAAGCGAAGCTACTCTCGAAGAAATAGTTGAAACTATCCATACATTAATGAAGGCACTAATCGAAGCAGATGCATTACATATCCAGAGAATAACATTTAGAACCTTACCACACCATGTCCGTACTCCATTAATCACAGAACTAGATAATAACTAGAAAAACTTAAGAGATATAATATAACTAAATGGTCTACTTAGAAGCGATAGGGAACGTCTCCTTAACATTAAAAATGAACTAACTGCGTCAATTTTGGCAGTGAGAGGCGCCAGATGGGATCAACTAGTGAAGACGATAGACATGGCATTAAGGCCAACGAAGTTTGGGCAAAAAAATCAACATGATAAGAGGAAATAGAAAACAGCAAACAAAGATATCTATCTGTCACAACGGAAAAGACCTACAAGAAACGCAACAAATAGAGATGGCATTCTGAGAACATTGGAGTGAGATTTTAAAATATACCCTGAAGAAAATATAGATTTCGACCACGAACATGAGAACAGTATAGTGGAAGACTTAGAAAGTAACAGAGAAGAAATAACGCCCTACCACACTGCCTCTCCTACAATATTGGGAGAGCAAGTAGTGGAACCAATAACTCTAAAAGAACGTAAAGCACACTAATCGCTACTAAACAAAAATCCCCAGGCGATTCCGGGATTTCACGTGAAAATTTAATAAGAGCACCGAATATTAAAAATTAGACATTTTTAACGTGTCAATCAGCGCAGGTTACTTCCCCGATACCTTAAAAAGAGGAAAAATATTATTCCTACCCAAGCCAGGCAAATCCCCGAATCAACCCGGAAACTTCCAACCCATAGCTTTACTCGAATCTATAGCTAATCTCTTAGATAAAATGATGGGAAAGAGACTCAGCCAACATCTCGAGGATAACAATTTAATCTAACAACACGAACACAGGTTTAGAAAAAAAGAAGAGGAACCGAAACAGCACTGTCAATACTTGTCGAAGCGATCGCAAGAGATACACAGACCATGTCCTGAGAGACGTACAGAAAGCATTTGACAAGGTATGACGAATTGGACTTAAATATAAGATTAAAAGGCTAGAACTTCCCAGAATTATAACCAAATGTGTGTGCGATTACGTAACGGATCGCAAAGCACATATCAAAATAGAAGATCACCCGGAACCCGAATTCAAGATATGTAAGGGAGTCCCCCAACGGAGATGCCTTAGTCCGTTACTATATATCATATACACAAGGGATTTACCAGAGCCCATTTTTGAGAGTACTATGTATATACATATAATTCGCGGATAATATCTCGATAATGACCACTAGTCCTTATAGGCATCCACCCACTATGGCTAGAATAACTGCAGCAGAATTGTAAATATCAACAACTATGAACGTAAATGGAAAATCAGAAATATTCCAGACAAGTTTATAATCGTACCAGTGAGAAGACGCAAAACACTGCCAGTACTTATCGAACAAAAGTGATATAGATACAAACAAGAGGGCAAGGTTCTCGGAGTGAAAATAACTCCTAACGATATAAAAAAACATATCAATGAAAGAATAAACCTAGCAAAAAACAATCTCACAAAATTGTTCCAACTCAGAAGTTTGAACACAAAAAACAAAATTAAAATTTATAATGGATTATGCAGATCGGTATTATTGTATCTAACAATACCTCTCAATCAACTACATAAGACCAACACCATCAAGCTTCAAAGGGTACAAAACAAAGGAGTATTATTTATTACAAATACGAAACGAAGAGAACAACGTAGACAACAAGATCTACACCAATAAATTAACTTAGAACCAATAAACAAAATTCTTCACAGAAAGGCTACGAAAATATTGGAAAAACTAGAAGAAATTCTAAACGGAGAAGAAAACAGAAAATTGGAGATCCCCATTAATCATCAGAGGAACAATAGGGGAAAGTTTAAAAGGGGGAAACCGATAAACGGAGTCAACCCCGCACCAATATTTCCGTAGAATATTGATCACGAAAAAAAACCCCGCCCAAAAACAAACTGCACACTAAACTCAAGTAAAAAAAAGATAAAACAACAAAGAACAATATAGGCGTGCGAGCCTTGGCACAAAAATCAAATAAAAAAAGAAATAAAACGTAATAAAGAACGAACAAGAGATGGCTGGTTACCCAGCAAACAACAACATTTCATACTCTTCCCTTTCACAACTTTACCTTAGCACCTACTATCCATTCTACTCCAACTGTATACTTTTAACTTCTAACCTGTTCAAGACGTATATCTTGTCGTACCACTCCTTGTTTCTCTTATTCTCCCTTTTTCCTCTCTATTTTTTGTCATAGACTCCCATCGATATTTATATATATATATATATATATATATATATATATATATATATATATATATATATATATATATATATATATATTGTGATAGAACGGGTTGAGGCCGCTTAATTTTAAACACTATCACATGTTATTTAAAACCACGATGCTACCCACGTGCATCTTCGCTTTGAAGCCGGGCGCCTTATCGCAGCCACCTGAGTCAATGTTTAAACAAGGTTTATCTTCCCCCGTTCGTCCCATGCGTCGGCCTCGCCAGATTTAGTTAGGCTTATGGGCAGATAAGGTATTGTTCTCAGGCTCGGCTGTGCATTCCCTCGAAGCCCCCACTCCATTGTCCCCTACGCCAAGGGGATGTCCCGACTATTTATTTGTAAACTTTACCACTAAGATCAGATTAGAGATCCAGATTTTCTTCGCGAGACATCACTACGGTCCAGTCTCACCTTGTGCACCAAAGGGCCCTCGACCTCAAGATCCACCATCACTTGTCCAGAAGAAGGACAATATCCCTTGAGTGCCAAGGTTCGAGCCTTCGTGACGCCAAGTCCACTAGGCTTCCCCTGTTGTTCAGAAAGAGAACAACGTTAGAACAGCCATTGTTCTTTTGAGCCCGTTGACAAGAAACGGTTCTCACCCCTCCCCCCTGGTTGTTTAGAAGAGAACAACGTAGAACAACCATTGTTCTTCCAGCCCGTTCGCCAAGAAACGGTTCTCACCCTTCCCCCTTGTTGTTCAGAAGAGAACAACATTAGAACAGCCATTGTTCTCGAGCCCGTAGACAAGAGACGGTTCTCACCCCCCCCCCCCTGTTGTTTAGAACAGAACAACGTAGAACAGCCATTGTTCTTCAAGCCCGTTCGTCAAGAAACGGTTCTCATTCCCAAGACGCCAGGTCAGAATCATTTAATTCCTCCCCCTTCGGCTGGAACTCGCCAGTGCCCGAAAATTCCTCCGCGTCGCCTTCCTCTGCACAATAAGTGTAATTACGTAAGCAGAACGTTACCTTTGAGTATTTAACCCTTTTGTGCTTTAAATGGTTTAGCGAACCATCTCATCCCTTTAATTTATATTTGTTTTACCTTTTTAAATCTCTTAATCCTCGGATTAGCTAGATTTCCCACGACCCTTTCCAATTCTCTGTTTTTGTCAATATTTTCCGTTCTGTGTGTTGTTGATCGTTTTTATTAATAAAACTATATTTTATTAATGATAGCAATATTATTATCCTTGAGCTCAGTTCCACTTCTTAAGCATATCGAAGATACATAATATCGGTCAACCCAGACATCACACGCACTCTAAAGATAATTAAATAAGTTCCCTCAACGAATAGTTATACATGGTATATCGTCGAGAGTCCATTCTATGACATATATATATATATATATATATATATATATATATATATATATATATACTATTTAAATTTGGTATCAAGTGTGTAAGGTTTAACGCTATATCTTTGCAAACACTGGTCTCAGTCGAGTAAAGCATAGTGTTATTCGTTATAATAATAGAGTATAGTAGTTCCTTTTTGTTTTAACGATTGCTATCCCCTTTTTTTTGAAACTTAAGAAGCTGAGGTAGCTCATGCAACTGTTATAATAATTTGTTTGTGTTTTTTTGGTTTAATTTTAGTCAGTGGTTATTTAGATTGAGAAACCAAGTACGAATAGGTCAGTGCCCATATTTAGGTAGGCTAATTCTCTAGAAGGTATAATTCTTATTGCAAGGAATTTTAGTTGATTGACTATTGCGACCCCAAGTGCAAAGATGACTCAGTTCGAAATCTTTAAAGCGCAAGGAGAATCCTTGGGACTTTCCGGAAAAGAAATAATTGAGTACGTTCAAGAGGAGCAAAGAACGGAAAGAGAAAAGTTAAGAGAAGAAAGAGAAAGAGAAATCCAAAGAGAAGAAAGAGAAAGGGAAATCCAAGGAGAAGAAAAAGAAAGAGAAAGAGAAATCCAACGAGAAAAAAGAGAAAGAGAGGAACGGAAAATACAAGCTGAGCTTCACCATCAGATTGAATTAACTCGTGTTGAAGCAGAAATACAGTCAGCCAGTTCACGTTCAGAAGCTCCCTCCAATTTCCTACTAAAGCTCCTCAATTTCAGGGATGGAGAGGATTTCGGAGTATTTTTAGCCCACTCTGAAAAGATCCTCGAAATCAATAACATGGATTTGGAGGTTGGAGGTGTAGTCAGATTACTTCCCTTGTTAAATTGTAAATTGCGCGAAATTTTTATATCTTTACCATCTGAATGTACAATTAACTACAGCACCTTAAAAGCTGAGTTATTGGCCGCTCACAATATGACTCCCGATTTCTACCGCCAAGAATTTCGAGGAGGTCGTATTAGACCCGGACAGACGTTTCGTCAATTCGGATACATTCTTCAGAAGAATTTTAAATTTTGGTTAGAATCCTCAAAGGTTGATCCTAACTACGAGTCCTTAACAGACTTCGTTTTGCGGGATCAATTTTTGGCGTCTCTCCCGACGGAAATCCGCGCGTTCGTCAAGGATCGTCGGTGCCAGACCTTTAAAGAATGTACCGAAAAAGCGGATGTCTATGCCGCAAGCCATAATTTATACCCAAAGGAGAATCGAACTTCTCACCAACCCCCCAACCAGGAAAGAAGGAAGGATTCGCGCCCCTTCCCAGGAAAGCTGACGAAGTTTCCGGCCCCGTAAAACCCCCAAACTTCATTCCCCAAAACCAACAACGGGACTCCAAACCTCCCCGTTAAGATTTCTCCTCCATCTCTCTTCCCGAAGCGACCAATCATATGCTTCACCTGTGGTGTAGAAAACCACATGAGCTGGAATTTCCCCCAAAATTCTAGGCTTAAAAGCGGACCAGCCCACCAAGTTCACCAGATTAATGCCACCCTGACTTTCCCGGTGGTGCAGACCCAAGCAGCAACTTCTCCCCCTCCGTCAGGCAACCAGGTAAATTTTATTTTTGACAAAAGTTCATCGGGAACTTTGAAATTTGAGTAGGGCAGCGTGAACGGCTGCCGAGTCTCGACTCTCGTCCGGGACACAGGATGTACGTGTTTCATCGTATCCGACGAGTTCCTCCCCCCAGTGGACCCTAACCACGAAAAATTTGAGGTGGTACATGACTACCTTGGGCGGCCGAACCAATTCCCCGTCGTTAGATGTTACCTGCAGTATCAATATTATGATGGCTGGGCTAAAGTCATTTCAGCACCCATACAATTCTGTTCCGTGCTTATAAGACAGAGCCCCCAGGTAAGTTCCGACCCTGTGTCTCAGGCCGCCCTTCCTCGAGGCCGAGCTAAGAAAGAAGCCCAGGAGCCCGTCCCCATCAGAACCCCGATACCGTCCGATTTCTCGGAGACTCTTAACCAGGACCTTAGGACGGCACAAAAGGAGTGTGAATCACTAAAACCCTTAGGTGATAAGGCCCAAGACAAGGACACGGAGACTCTCCGTGGACCCAAAGAAAAAAAGTACCCCAAACGCGCCCATGGAGATACGTTCGTAGCACTGGACGAAACATCGGCGCTTAAAGAAGATTACCCCGCGGAGTCCCTTAATGTAATACAGACAGTGTGCATCCAACCTGATGCCGATTACCCTCCTCCTTCCCTACCAGGCGAGTCTTTTGAACCCTCTGACCTGGATATTGACTTGCAGCTGATACCACATCAAAAGAGTCAGCTACAAGAACTATTTGAATGGAGTCACCATTTAACCACCCTATTAGCTCTTTTCGAGCGACTGCGCGAAAATGACCTCACCATTGGCCCCAGCAAATGCCATTTTGCCCACGAAACCATAAAATACTTGGGTTTCAAAATAGGACAAAGCCAGTTGGGTCCCCAAGAGGACAAGATTAAGGCAATCGCCGACATGCCACTCCCGATTACAAAGAAGCAATTAAGATCGTTCCTAGGATCAGCTTCGTACTATCGGCGATTTGTTCCGAATTTCGCTGCAATTTCGGCGCCCCTCAGCTCCATTTTAAAAAAGAATTCCCCCGATCGTCTACGTTAAAATTATGTCGCTGTTTCACATTTTAATCAGCTCAAGAGTAAGCTCATTTCTGCCCCCATTTTAAAGTTGCCCAACCCGGGAAAATCCTTTGAGATTAAGAACGATGCGAGCAACGAAGGCATTGGAGGTGTACTCATTCAATATGAGGATGACGGAACGAGTCATGCAGTTGCATATGCTAGTCGCCAATTATTTCCACACGAAAAGAGATATGCCACTATAGATAAGGAAGCTCTATCAATTATCTGGGATAAAGACAAATCCAAAATGTACTTGATAGGTAAAGAATTTCAGATAGGAACCGACCACCGTCCGTTAGCCTATATTAGGAATGTGCGACACTCCAACGGCCGAATCATGCGCTGGAGTTTACTCTTGCAAGAGTATCAATTTAAAATGAATTATATAAAAGGTTCCGATAACCAGGTCGCTGACGCACTCAGTAGGAATGCGTTACCGAATAGTGTAGAGTAATTGTATTCGTAGGATTAGGATCTCCATGTATGTATATACCGTCTTGTATGACTTAAATTAGATTCTCTTGTAATATAATCAGTTAATGTATATGTCTGAATTTTGTAACGCTCAATGTCTATTTTTTTTGTATGTATATATATTTGCACCCATTAAATTACGTATAAATTATTTTGTCCCATATGTACTAATTTTATATCATTTCATTGTTCCATGCCCCTTTTTTTTTATTAAGTTTGTATTAAAGGTTAGTTTCCCCTGTAATCAAAAGATCAAAATAATCATATGTATTAAGGTAAGACTAGTTAGGTGCATGAAGGTACGGTTGGTACAAGAAAACTAGTTCCCCATCAACGGAGCTCTATCGTTGTCCCTTCTCTCTTTTTTTTCGAAGTGACAACTTCCCCCCGGAATGGAGGGGTGTGATAGAACGGGTTGAGGCCGCGTTAATTTCAACCACTATCACATGTTATTTAAAACCACGATGCTACTCACGTGCATCTTCGCGTTGAAGCTGGGCGCCTTATCGCAGCCACCTGAATCAATGTTTAAACAAGAAGGTTTATCTTCCCCCATCGTCCCATGCGCCGGCCTCGCCAGATTGAGTTAGGCTTATGGGCAGATAAGGTATTGTTCTCAGGCTCGGCTGTGCATTCCCTCGAAGCCCCCACTCCATTGTTCCCTACGCCAAGGGGATGTCCTGAGTATTTATTTGGAAACTTTACCACTAAGATCAGATTAGAGATCCAGATTTTCTTCGCGAGACATCACTACGGTCCAGTCTCACCTTGTGCACCAAAGGGCCCTCGACCTCGAGATCCACCATCACTTGTCCAGAAGAAGGACAATATCCCTTGAGTGCCAAGGTTCGAGCCTTCGTGACACCAAGTCTACTAGGCTTCCCCTGTTGTTCAGAAAGAGAACAACGTTAGAACAGCCATTGATCTTTTGAGCCCGTTGACAAGAAACGGTTCTCACCCCCTTCCCTGTGGTTTAGAAGAGAACAACGTAGAATAACCATTGTTCTTCCAGCCCGTTCGCCAAGAAACGGTTCTCACCCTTCCTCCTTGTTGTTCAGAAGAGAACAACATTAGAACAGCCATTGTTCTCGAGCCCGTAGACAAGAGACGGTTCTCACCCCCCCTGTTGTTCAGAAGAGAACAACGTAGAACAGCCATTGTTCTTCAAGCCCGTTCGTCAAGAAACGGTTCTCATTCCCAAGACGCCACGTCAGGATCATTTAATTCTCCCCCCTTCGGCTGGAACTCGCCAGCGGACCGAAAATTCCTCCACGTCGCCTTCCGAACGTTACCTTTGAGTATTAAACCCTTTTGTTAACTCTATCCTGTGCTTTAAATGGTTTAGCGAACCATCTTATCCCTTTAATTTATATTTGTTTTACCTTTTTAAATCTCTTAATCCTCGGATTAGCTAGATTTCCCACGACCCTTTCCAATTCTCTGTTTATGTCAATATTTTCCGTTTTGTGTGTTGTTGATCATTTTTTATTAATAAAACTATATTTGATTAATGATAGCAATATTATTATCCTTGAGCTCAGTTCCACTTCTTAGGCATATCGAAGATACATAATATCGGTCAACCCAGACATCCACGCACTCTAAAGATAATTAAATAAGTTCCCTCAACGAATAGTTATATATGGTATATCGTCGAGAGTCAATTCTACGACATTTATATATATATATATATATATATATATATATATATATATATATATATATATATATATATATATATATATATATATATATATATATATATATACATATATATATATATATATATATATACATATATATATATATATATATATATATATATACATATATATATATATATATATATATATATATATATATATATATATATATACATATATATATATATATATATATATATATATATATATATATATATTATATATATATATATATATATATATATATATATATATATATATACATATATATATATATATATACATATATATATATATATATATAT